>CM038670.1:246101135-247301135 GCA_021605145.1 Aegilops bicornis | reverse complement strand
CTATCCTTTTACCACATTTGTGCTTCAAAGTAGCACCGTGATCTTCATAATAGAGAGTCTTTCATTTTGTCACTTTCATATACTGGTGGGAAATTTCATTATAGAACTTGGCTTGTATATTCCAATGATGGGCTTCCTCAAATGCCCGAGGTCTTCGTGAGCAAGCAAGTTGGATGCACACCCACTTAGTTTCTTTTTGTGCTTTCATACACCTATAGCTCTAGTGCATCCGTTGCATGGCAATCCCTACTCCTCGCATTAACATTAATTGATGGGCATCTCCATAGCCCGTTGATTAGCCTCGTTGATGTGAGACTTTCTCCTTTTTTGTCTTCCCACATAACCCCTATCATTATACCTTATTCCACCATAGTGCTATATCCATGGCTTGTGCTCATGTATTGCATAAGAGTTGAAAAGGCTGAAGCGCGTTAAAAGTATGAACATCGTACATGATATGAATATTTTGTGTGGGGAAGATGGAGCATAGCCAGACTATATGATTTTGTAGGGATAACTTGCTTTGGCTATGTTATTTTGATAAGACATAATTGCTTAGTTAGTATGCTTGAAGTATTTTTTTTATGTCAACATTAAACTTTTATATTGAATCATATCAAATCTGAACATTCATGCCACAATAAGAAGAATTATATTGAAATTATGCCAAGTAGCACTCCACATAAAAAATTCTGTTTTTATCATTTACCTACTCGAGGACGAGCAGGAATTAAGCTTGGGGATGCTTGATACGTCTCCAACGTATCTATAATATTTGATTGTTCCATGCTATATTATATTCTGTTTTGGACATTAATGGGCTTTATTATACACTTTTATATTATTTTTGGGACTAACCTATTAACCGGAGGCCCACCCCAGAATTGCTGTTTTTTCCTATTTCAGAGTTTCACAGAAAAAGAATATCAAACGGAGTCCAAATGGAATGAAACCTTCGGGAACGTGATTTTCGGAACGAACGTGATCCAGAGGACTTGGACCATACGTCAAGACATCAACCAGGAGGGCATGAGGTAGGGGGCGCGCCTACCCCCCAGGCACGCCCTCCACCCTTGTGGGCCCCATGTTGCTCCACCGACGTACTCCTTCCTCCTATATATACCTACGTACCCCCAAACTACCAGATACGGAGCCAAAAACCTAATTCCACCACCGCAACCTTCTGTACCCGTGAGATCCCATCTTTGGGCCTGTTAGGAGCTCACCGGAGGGGGCATCGATCACGGAGGGCTTCTACATCAACACCATAGCCTCTCTGATGATGTGTGAGTAGTTTACTTCAGACCTTCGGGTCCATAGTTCTTAGCTAGATGGCTTCTTCTCTCTTTTTGGATCTCAATAAAATGTTCTCCCCTCTCTCGTGGAGATCTATTCGATGTAATCTTCTTTTGCGGTGTGTTTGTTGAGATCGATGAATTGTGGGTTTATGATCAAGTTTATCTATGAACAATATTTGAATCTCCTCTGGATTATTTCATGTATGATTGGTTATCTTTGCAAGTCTCTTCGAATTATCAGTTTGGTTTAGCCTACTAGATTGATATTTCTTGCAATGGGAGAAGTGTTTAGCTTTGGGTTCAATCTTGCGGTGTCCTTTCCCAAAGTGATGAGGGGCAGCAAGGCACGTATTGTATTGTTGCCATCGAGGATAACAAGATGGGGTTTATATCATATTGCATGAGTTTATCCCTCTCCATCATGTCATTTTGCTTAAAGCGTTACTCTGTTCTTTTGAACTTAATACTCTAGATGCATCTTTGGATAGCGGTTGATGTGTGGAGTAATAGTAGTAGATGCAGGTGAGTCGGTATACTTGTCTCGGACGTGATGCCTATATACATGATCATACCTAGATATTCTCATAACTATGCTCAATTACATCAATTGCTCAACAATAATTTGTTCACCCACCTTAATACTTATGCTCTTGAGAGAAGCCACTAGTGAAACCTATGGCCCCCGGGTCTATTTTCCGTCATATTAATCTTCCAACACTTAGTTATTTTTATTGCCTTTTATTTTACTTTGCATCTTTATCATAAAATACCAAAAATATTATCTTATCATATCTATCAGATCTCACTCTCGTAAGTGACCATGTAGGGATTGACAACCCCTTATCGCGTTGGTTGCGAGGATTTATTTATTTGTGTAGGTGCGTGCTACCTCTTGAGCACTGCGTTGGATTTCCCCGAAGAGGAAGGGATGATGCAGCAAAGTAGCGTAAGTATTTCCCTCAGTTTTTGAGAACCAAGGTATCAATCCAGTAGGAGGCCACTGATACGTCTCCAACGTATCTATAATTTTTGATTGCTCCATGCTAGGTTATCTACTGTTTTGGACTATTTTGGGTTTTATTTTCCACTTTTATATTACTTTTGGGACTAACCTATTAACCGGAGGCCCACCCAGAATTGCTGTTTTTTGCCTATTTCAGTGTTTCGAAGAAAAGGAATATCAAACGGAGTCCAAAAGACCTGAAACTCCACGGAACCTGTTTTGGGACCAAAAGAAGCCCATGGAGTACCGAAAGCTCACCAGGGGAGTCCCGGGCTGCCCACGAGGGTGGGGGGCGCACCCCCCTACCTCGTGGCCAGCCCGGAAGTCCACTGACGTCCTACCTGCACCCATATATACTCTTGTACCCTAAAACTTCCAGAACGGAGATTAGATCAGAAGTTCCACCGCCGCAAGCCTCTGTAGCCACGAGAAATCAATCTAGGCCCTCTCCGGCGCCCTGCCGGAGGGGGCCATCATCACCGATGGCCATGGAGGAGTATCTCAGAGGGGTCTTCATCATCATGAAGGCCAAGGACCAGAGGGTGGATGCCATGGAGGAGGAAGCACAAGGGGGAGAACCTCTCCTCCTCTCTTCCGGTGGCGCCGGAGTGCCATCGGGAGGTGAATCATCGCCACGGTGATCGTCTTCATCAACATCACCATCATCATCACCATCCTCATCTCTTTTACGCGGTCCACTCCCCCGCACCCCGCTGTAATCCCTACTTGAACATGGTGCTTTATGCCACATATTATGATCCAATGATGTGTTGCCATCCTATGATGTTTTGAGTAGATATCTTTTTTTCTTTGGGTTGATTGATGATCTAGATTGGTATGAGTTGTATGTTTTACTTTGGTGCTGTCCTATGGTGCCCTCCATGTCGGCATAGCGTGAGGGATTCCGCTGTAGGGTGTTGCAACACGTTCATGATTCGCTTATAGTGGGTTGCGTGAGTGACTGAAAGACAAACCCGAGTAAGAGGGATTGTTGCGTATGGGAATAAAGAGGACTTTATGCTTTAATGCTATGGTTGGGTTTTACCTTAATGATCTTTAGTAGTTGCAGATGCTTGCTAGAGTTCCAATCATAAGTGCATATGATCCAAGTAGAGAAAGTATGTTAGCTTATGCCTCTCCCTCATATGAAACTGCAATAGTGATTACCGGTCTTGTTAATAATAGTCTAGGACAATTCCGCACACCGATCCACCATTATTCCACACTCACTATTTATAATATTTAGTATTATATTCTAACTTTATGATAACAGCACCTACCTTTATGTTTTAGCTCTCCGATATCATACAAAGTTATCCTCTTCGTACCCACAACGAAGTTTTATTTCTTGTTGCTAGTTGGAAGCAAACGTCCGGTGCACGTAGAGTCGTATCAGTGGCAGATAGGGCTTGAGAGAATATTGATCTTACCTTTAGCTCCTTGTGGGTTCGACAATCCATACTTACCACTTCCACCTTTGGATAGTGCTATGATGATTCCTTGCACTTGGGGATTATCAAGCTCTTTTCTGGCGCCGTTGCCGGGGAGCAATAGCATGGGGTTGATATTCTCGTGTGTGCTTTTTTGCTTTCTTCAGTAAGTAGATTTTGTTTTTCCTTTTTGTTTCTGTTTAGTTGTGGGTGAAACATACAAAAAAAATTAAAAATGAAAATACAAAAAAATTTATTACTTGCCTTTCATGCCTAAAAAGTTTTTCAAAAAGAGAAGTGATTGGAAGGTTTTGCATTGAAGAAATGAGGGTCGACCTTGAGCACTTGTGCTCATGCTCATGGAAACAATGTAGAATTTTTCATGGAAGTTTCTCTGTAAATAAGTATCCCCTTGTATATATTCCTTGTATTATAAAAATAATATGCCAAGCTTCGGTTTTAGGATGTTTAGATTGCTTGTTTGCTTTGTGCAAAACAAAAACAGAAACTTTGGCTGTAGTGCATGAATATACATTTTTAACTGGAAAGTCAAATGGTTCTGATTCTCTTTGCAAATTACTTCTGTACAAAATTTTCAAATTTTAAAATTTAGTTTATAATTTTAGGAGTTACAGAAGTTTGCCAAACTTCCAGATTACTACAGACTGTTCTGTTTTTAACAGATTCTGTTTTGCATGTGTTGTTTGCTTATATCGATGAATCTATGGCTAGTATTGTTGGGTATGAACCATAGATAACTTGGAATACAGTAGGTTTAACACCCATACAAATAAATAATGATTTCATTACAGTACCTAAAGGTAGTGATTTGCTTTATTACACTAACGGATCTCACAAGTTTTTGTTAAAGTTTTGTGTGGATGAAGTATCCCGAAGGTCGAGGAGCTATCAATATGAGAATAATAGAGAGAGGCAAGAGTTCAAGCTTGTGGATGCGCAAGGCACCCCAAGTAAATGTTCCCAGGGATACTCAAGCATGTAAGCTTGGGGATGCCCCGGTTGGCATCCCATCTTTCTTCTTCAACAATTATCGGCATACCTCGGGTTTTGTTTTGTTCACATAATTTGTGTCCTTTGTTTTTTTTCTTTTTCTACTAGAACCATGCTAGCATGAGTTATCCCTTCATTGATTTAGAGAATACTTCATGTGCTTCACTTAAATCTTTTAATTATGATCTTATAGAATTACTCTTTGTGCTTCACTTAAATCTTTTGAATATGGTTTTATAGAATGCTTCATGTGCTTCACTTATACATTTTGAGCTTGGATATTGGTCAGTAGAATGCTCCATGAACTTCACTTATACCTTTTGGAGTATGCATAATACTATCATTTAAAGTGGTTTTGGAAGAGTGTCAACTTTAGGAATTAGTGATCCCACTATTTTGGAGGATGTTGAATCTTAGTGTGATATTTATGAAAGTGGATTCGGAAGAGTGTCAACTTTAGCTAGTAATGACTCCACTATTTCGGAATACATTCCAATTGAGTATGAGAACAAAGTTGCTATCCATGATGCTACTGAAAATTATTATGAGAGAGGAATACATGCTTGTAGGAGTTGCAATAATATCAAGTTTCCTCTCTATGTGCTTAAAGTTTTGAAGTTATACTTGTTTTGCCTTCCTATGCTAGTTGATTGTTGTTCTTATAAGTTGTGTGCTCACAAAATCCCTAGTAATAGGAAGTTGGTTAGAATAAATTGTGCTAGTCATATTCTTCATGATGCTTCCTTTATGTTTCAATTCTTATCTTCTATGTGAGCATCATTGAAATGATCATGCCTGGCTAAAAGGCATTAAAGAAAAGCGCTTGTTGGGAGACAACCCAATATTTACCCTTTATGTTTTTGTGTGTTTACATGATTAAGATACTGTACTAATCATGTTTTATATCTTTTGTTTCAATAAAGTGCCAAGTAAGACCTTTGGGAAGACTTGGGTGAAAGTTAATGTGATCTTGCTGTAAAAAACAGAGACTTTGAGCTCACGAGAATAGATGTCAATTTTTTACAGAAGAGTGTTATTGAGTTGATTATTTTTTCAGAAGATTAATAGACAAATTCCTCACGTCCACCAACTTATTTCATAATTATTGGAGTAGCATAAGTATGGTTATTGTTCAGATCATTACAAACTGTTCTGTTTCTGACAGATTCTGTTTTCATTGCATAGTTTGCTTGTTTTCTAGTTTCTATGGTTTATATTACTCAATATAAATTGTAGAAATGATATGGTACAGTATGAATTGTGTGAGAACAATTATGAACCTTGTCTTTGACAGTACCAAAGTGAATGGTTTGCTCTTTATCATACTAATCTATCTCACGAAGTTTGGTTAAGTTTTGTGTGATTGAAGTTTTCAAGTTTTGGGTGAGATATCGATATGAGGAGAATGAGGAGTGGAAAGACCCTAAGCTTGGGGATTCCCAAGGAACCCCAAGGAAATATTAAAGGAAGACTCAAGCTCCTAAGCTTGGGGATGCCCCGGAAGGCATCCCCTCTTTCGTCTTGAAAACTATCGGTATACCTTACTCGGAGCTATATTTTTATTCGTCACATGATATGTGTTTTGCTTGGAGAATCAATTTATTTTTCTAGTATTTGCTTGCTGTTTTGTATAATAATGTTTTGCATCTTTATTTTCAATAAAAATGTCAAGGATAGCCTTTTACCATGCTTATTTTGCAAGTATACATGTTGCTGTTTGAAAACAGAAAGTCTACCGCTGTTGCAAAAATTCCTTAGAAAAGTCAGAATGTGCTAAAATGTTGAAACCTTTTGAATATTAAGATCTGATAAATTTACTACAGTGAGAATTTTATTTCATAATTTTTGGAGTTAGGGAAGTATGATGAATCTTGCATTCTTTACAGACTATACTGTTTTGGCAGATTGTTGTTATGGTTGCATTGTCTGCATATGTTTGCTTGTTTAATGATTCTATTTGAGGATAGGAGTGTTAAATATGCAGAGGCATTTAGTATGCAATGTTGAATAATAATTTTAGTAATTTGTTACACTAGAAAATGATAAGGTTTTGCATTGGTATATACTAACCTATCTCACGAGTTCTTGTTGAGTTTGGTGTGTATGAAGCTTTTGAGATTTAGGAAACCGATGTATAAAAGGAATTAAGGAGACACAAAAGCTCAAGATTGGGGATGCCCAAGGCACCCCAAGACATTATTTCAAGAAGTCTCAAGCATCTAAGCTTGGGGATGCCCCGGTAGGCATCCCACCTTTTCTCTTCAACAACTATCGGTTAGTATCGGTTGAACCTAAGTTTTTGCTTCTTCACATGAGCTGCGCTATCCTTGCAATGTCATTTTATTTTGTTTTACTTGCTGTTTTAATAAAATCATTGGATCTGAAATATTTAATGAAAAATAATCCTCTCATGGCTAGTTAATAATTTTACTACTCAGTGTTCTTCACTCATATCTTTTGGAGTAGTTTGTCATTTGCTCACATGCTTCATGTCTATCCTATGAGTAAATGGTTGAATGAATTGAATGTCATAAATCTGAATTTATATATGTTTCATATGCTTATAACATGGTTAGTGATGACTTAACACATAGAAAGTATGAGGCATAAAAGTTGTTGAGAGTTGGCAAACGTAGTTTTGGTCATCGTTGCAATTAATAGGAAGTAATAAGGAAAGAGAGGTTCACATACAAACATATTATCTTGGACATCTTTTATGATTGTGAAGCACTCATTAAGTATGACATGCTAAAAGAGTTGACATTGGACAAGGAAGACAATGTAATGGTTTATGTTTTCCGACATCTTAGTTAAAGTATATTGTCATTGACCTTCCCAACATGCTGAGCTTGCCTTTCCCCCTCATGCTAGCCAAAATTCGCAGCACCAAGTAGAGATACTACTTGTGCTTCCAAAATCCTTAAAGAAGTTTTGCCATGAGAGTCCACCATATCTACCTATGGATTGAGTAAGATCCTTCAAGTAAGTTGCCATCGGTGCAAGCAATAAAAATTGCTCTCTAAATATGCATGACTTATTAGTGCGGAGAAAATAAGTTTTGTATGAACTTGTTGTGGAAGTAATAAAAGCGACGGACTGTATAATAAAGGTCCACATACAAGGGGCAATATAAAGTGACGTTCTTTTGCATTAAGATTTTGTGCATCAACCCTAAACGCGCATGACAACCTCTGCTTCCCTCTGCGAAGGGCCTATCTTTTACTTTATGATTTACTTTATGCTTGAGTCAAGGTGATCCTCACCATTCCCTTTTTCATTTTATCCTTTGGCAAGCTCCTTGTGTTTGAAAGATCATGATATATATATCCAATTGGATGTAAGTTAGCATGGGCTATTATTGTTGACATCACGTAAAGGTGAATATGTTGGGAGGCAACACAATAAGCCCCTATCTTTCTCAATGTTCGGCTGAAACTCCATAACCACAAGTATGGCGTGAGTGCTAGCAATTGTAGAAGACTATATGATAGTTGAGTATGTGAACTTGCTGGAAAGCTCTATTCTTGACTCTTTCTGATGTTATGATAAATTGCAATTGCTTCAATGACTGAGATTATAGTTTGTTAGTTCTCAATGAAGTTTACGAACCATGCTTGACATTGTGAATAGATTGTTACTTGATCATGAAAAGTTTTATGAGATAAGCCGCTATTATGACACATATTGATGCTAGAAAAAGTGATTGGAATTATCATTGATCAAACTTAAGCACTTACTAGCATTCCACATCAAAAATTATCTTTTTTTATCATTTACCTACTCGACGACGAGCAGGAATTAAGCTTGGGGATGCCTGATACGTCTCCAATGTATCTATAATTTTTGATTGCTCCATGCTAGGTTATCTACTGTTTTGGACTATTTTGGGCTTTATTTTCCACTTTTATTAATTTTGGGACTAACCTATTAACCGGAGGCCCAACCCAGAATTGTTGTTTTTTGCCTATTTCAGTGTTTCGAAGAAAAGGAATATCAAACGGAGTCCAAAAGACCTGAAACTCCACGGAACCTGTTTTTGGACCAAAAGAAGCCCATGGAGTACCGGAAGCTCACAAGGGGAGTCCCGGGCTGCCCACCAGGTGGGGGCGCGCCACCCCTCGGGCGCGCCACCTCGTGGCCAGCCCGAAGTCCACCGACGCCCTCCTGCACCCATATATACTCGCACCCTAAAACTTCCAGTAACGGAGATTAGATCAAAGTTCCGCCGCAAGCCTCTCAGAGCCACGAGAAATCAATCTAGGCCCTCTTGACGCCCTCGGAGGGGGGCCATCATCACCGGTGGCCATGGAGGAGTATCTCGGAGGGGTCTTCATCATCATGAAGGCCAAGGACCAGAGGGTGGAGGCCATGGAGGAGGAAGCACAAGGGGGAGAACCTCTCCTCCTCTCTTCCGGTGGCGCCGGAGTGCCATCGGGAGGGGAATCATCACCACGGTGATCGTCTTCATCAACATCACCATCATCATCACCATCCTCATCTCTTTTACGAGGTCCACTCTCCCGCACCCCGCTGTAATCCCTACTTGAACATGGTGCTTTATGCCACATATTATGATCCAATGATGTGTTGCCATCCTATGATGTTTTGAGTAGATATCTTTTGTCTTTGGGTTGATTGATGATCTAGATTGGTATGAATTGTATGTTTTACTTTGGTGCTGTCCTATGGTGCCCTCCATGTCGCGCAAGCGTGAGGGATTCCCGCTATAGGGTGTTGCAATACGTTCATGATTCACATATAGTGGGTTGCGTGAGTGACTGAAACACAAACCCGAGTAAGAGGGATTGTTGCGTATGGGAATAAAGAGGACTTGATGCTTTAATGCTATGGTTGGGTTTTACCTTAATGATCTTTAGTAGTTGCGGATGCTTGCTAGAGTTCCAATCATAAGTGCATATGATCCAAGTAGAGAAAGTATGTTTGCTTATGCCTCTCCCTCATATGAAACTGCAATAGTGATTACCGGTCTTGTTAATAATTTCCTAGGACAATTCCGCACACCGATCCACCATTATTCCACACTCGCTATTTATAATATTTAGTATTATATTCTAACTTTATGATAACAGCACCTACTTTTATGTTTTAGCTCTCCGATATCATACAAAGTTATCCTCTTCGTACCCACAACGAAGTTTTATTTCTTGTTGCTAGTTGGAAGCAAACGTCCGGTGCACGTAGAGTCGTATCAGTGGCAAATAGGGCTTAAGAGAATATTGATCTTACCTTTAGCTCCTTGTGGGTTCGACACTCCACACTTACCACTTCCACCTTTGGATAGTGCTACGATGATTCCTTGCACTTGGGGATTATCAGCCACGCGCAAGTCCCTTGTACCTACACAAAACAAATAGCACAATGCAACCAACGCGATTAGGGGTTGTCAATCCCTTCACGGTCACTTACGAGAGTGAGATCTGATAGAGATGATAGATAATATTTTCGGTATTTTTTGGTATAAAGATGCAAAGTCAAATAAAAAGCAAAGTAAAAAAGCAAAGCAATAATAAAGTGATGGAAGATTGATATGATAGAGAATATACACGGGGGCCATAGATTTCACTAGTGGCTTCTCTCAAGAGCATAAGTATTTTACGGTGGGTGAACGAATTACTGTTGAGCAATTGACAGAATTGAGCATAGTTATGAGAATATCTAGGTATGATCATGTATATAGGCATCACGTCCGAGACAAGTAGACCGACTCCTGCCTGCATCTACTACTATTACTCCACTCATGGACCGCTATCCAGCATGCATCTAGAGTATTAAGTTAATGAAAACAGAGTAACGCCTTAAGCAAGATGACATGATGTAGAGGGATAAATTCATGCAATATGAAAAAACCCCATCTTGTTATCCTCGATGGCAACAATACAATACGTGCCTTGCTGCCCCTTATGTCACTAGGAAAGGACACCGCAAGATTGAACCCAAAGCTAAGCATTTCTCCCATTGCAAGACTACCAATCTAGTTGGCCAAACCAAACGGATAATTTGAAGAGACTTGCAAAGACAACCAATCATACATAAAAGAATTCAGAGAAGATTCAAATATTGCTCATAGATAATCTTGATCATAAATCCACAATTCATCGATCTCAACAAACACACCGCAAACAGAAGATTACATTGGATAGATCTCCACGAGAGAGGGGGAGAACATTGTATTGAGATCCAAAAAGAGAAGAAGCCATCTAGCTACTAACTACGGACCCGAAGGTCTCAAGTAAACTACTCACACTTCATCGGAGAGGCTATGATGATGTAGAAGCCCTCCATGGTGGATTCCCTTCGGCGGAGCTTCTAACAGGCCCCAAGATGGGATCTCGTGGATACGTAAAGTTGCGGCGGTGGAATTAGGTTTTTGGCTCAAGATGTCGATCGTTCGGGGTAATGAGGTATATATAGGAGGAAGAAGTACGTCGGTGGAGCAACAGGGGCCCACGAGGGTGGAGGGCGTGCTCGGGAGGCGCGCCTCTACCTCGTGCCTTCCCCTGTTGGTTGCTTGACGAGGGTCCAAGTCTCCTGGATCATGTTCGGTGAGAAAATCACGTTCGAAGGTTTCATTCCGTTTGTACTCCGTTTGATATTCCGCTTTCTTCAAACTCAAATAGGCAATAAAACAGCAATTCTGGGCTGGGCCTACGGTTAATAGGTTAGTCCCAAAAGTAATATAAAAGTGGAAAATAAAGCCCAATATGGTCCAAAACAATAGATAATATAGCAAGGAGCAATCAAAAATTATAGATACGTTGGAGACGTATCAGGCATCCCCAAGCTTAATTCTCGTCATTCCTCCTAGTAGGTAAATGATAAAAAGAGAATTTTTGATGCGAGTGCTACTTGGCATAATTTCAATGTAATTCTTCTTAATTGTGGTATGAATATTCAGATTTGAAAGATTCAAGACAAAAGTTTAATATTGACATGAAAATAATAATACTTCAAGCATACTAACAAAGCAATCATGTCTTCTCAAAATAACATGGCCAAAGAAAGTTATCCCTCCAAAATCATATAGTCTGGCTATGCTCTATCTTCACCACACAAAGTATTTTAAATCATGCACAACCCCGATGACAAGACAAGCAATTGTTTCATACTTTTGACATTCTCAAAACTTTTTCAATCTTCATGCAATACATGAGCGTGAGCCATGGATATAGCACTATATGTGGAATAGGATGGTGGTTGTGGAGAAGACAAAAAGGGAGAAGATGGTCTCACATCAACGAGGCTAATCAATGGGCTATGGAGATGCCCATCAATAGATATCAATGTGAGTGAGTAGGGATTGCCATGCAACGGATGCACTAGAGCTATAAGTATATGAAATCTCAACAAAAGAAACTAAGTGGGTGTGCATCCAACTTGCTTGCTCACGAAGACCTAGGGAAATTTGAGGAAGCCCATCATTGGAATATACAAGCCAAGTTCTATAATGAAAAATTCCCTCTAGTATATGAAAGTGACAAAATGAGAGACTCTCAATTATAAAGATCATGGTGCTACTTTGAAGCACAAGTGTGGTAAAAGGATAGTAACATTGTCCCTTCTCTCTTTTTCTCTCATTTTTTTATTTGGGCCTTTTCTCTTTTTTTATGGCCTTTTTTCTCTTTTTTTCGTCCAGAGTCTCATCCCAACTTATGAGGGAATCATAGTCTCCATCATCCTTTCCTCACTTGGGACAATGCTCTAAAAATGATGATCATCACACTTTTATTTACTTTACAACTCAACAATTACAACTCGATACTTAGAACAAAATATGACTCTATGTGTATGCCTCCGGCGGTGTATCGGGATATGCAATGATTCATGAGTGATATGTATGAAAGAATTATGAATGGTGGCTTTGCCACAAATGTCAACTACAAGATCATGCTAAGCAATATGACAATGATGGAGCGTGTCATAATAAACGGAACGGTGGAAAGTTGCATGGCAATATATCTCGGAATGGCTATGGAAATGCCATAATAGGTAGGTATGGTGGCTTTTTTGAGGAAGGTATATGGTGGGTATATGATACCGGCGAAAAGTTGCACGGTATTAGAAAGGCTAGCAATGGTGGAAGGGTGAGAAAAGTGCGTATAATCCATGGACTCAACATTAGTCATAAAGAACTAAAATACTTATTGCAAAAATCTACAAGTTATCAAATAAAAGAATTACGCGCATGCTCCTAGGGGATAGATTGGTAGGAAAAGACCATCGTCATTCCCCGACCGCCACTCATAAGGAAGACAATCAATAAATAAATCATGCTCCAACTTCATCACATAATGGTTCACCATTACGTGCATGCTACGGGAATCACAAACTTTAACACAAGTATTTCTCAAATTCACAACTACTCAACTAGCATGACTCTAATATTACTACCTCCATATCTCAAAACAATTATCAAGCATCAAACTTTTCTTAGTATTCAACGCACTCAAAAGAAGTTTTACAAATCTTGAATACCAAGCATATTATTATTATAAGAAAATTACCATGCTATTTAAGACTCTCAAAATAATCTAAGTGAAGCATGAGAGATCAATGGTTTCTATAAAACAAATCCACCACCGTGCTCTAAAAGATATAAGTGAAGCACTAGAGCAAAACTATATAGCTCAAAAGATATAAGTGAAGCACATAGAGTATTCTATCAAATTCCAATTCATGTATGTCTCTCTCAAAAGGTGTGTACAGCAAGGATGATTGTGGTAAACTAAAAAGCAAAGACTCAAATCATACAAGACGCTCCAAGCAAAACACATATTATGTGGTAATAAAAATATAGCTCCAAGTAAAGTTACCGATGGAAGTGGACGAAAGAGGGGATGCCTTCCGGGGGCATCCCCAAGCTTTGACTTTTTGGTGTCCTTAGATTATCTTGGGGGTGCCATGGGCATTCCCAAGCTTAGGCTCTTGACACTCTTTGTTCCATAATCCATCAAAGAATTTCACCTAAAACTTGAAAACTTCACAACACAAAACTCAACAGAAATCTTGTGAGCTCCGTTAGCGAAAGAAAACAAAAGACCACTTCAAGGTACTATAATTAACTCATTCTTTATTTATATTGGTATTAAACCTAATGTATTCCAACTTCTCTATGGATTATAAACTATTTTACTAGCCATAGATTCATCAAAATAAGCAAACAACACACGAAAAACAGAATCTGTCAAAAACAGAACAGTCTGTAGTAATCTGTAACTAACGCAAACTTCTGGGACTCCAAAAATTCAGCCAAAATAGGAAGACCTAGGTAATTTGTTTAGTTATCAGCAGCAATTGGAATCACTATTTTATCACGTTCTAGTGATTTTTAACAATTGTTTTCGTGAACCAAAAGTTTCTGGAAATTACAGCAAGATCAAATAACTATCATCCAAGAAGATCCTATAGGTTTAACTTGGCACAAACACAAATTAAAACATAAAACCACATCTAAACAGAAGGTAGATGGATTATTTATTCCTAAACAGAAACAAAAAAAACTAAAAATAAAATTGGGTTGCCTCCCAACAAGCGCTATCGTTTAACGCCCCTAGCTAGGCATAAAAGCAAGGATATATCTAGGTATTGCCATCTTTGGTAGGCAATACATAAGTGGCTCTCATAATAGATTCATATGGTAATTTTATTTTGTTTCTAGGGAAGTGTTCCATGCCTTTCCTTAACGGAAATTGGAATCTAATATTCCCTTCATTCATATCAATGATTGCACCAATCATTCTAAGGAAAGTTCTACCAAGAATAATAGGACATGAAGGATTGCAATCTATATCAAGAACGATAAAATATACGGGCACATAATTCCTATTTGCAACAATAAGAACATCATTAATTCTTCCCATAGGTTTCTTAATAGTGGAATCCGCAAGGTGCAAGTTTAGAGAGCAATCATCAAAATCACGGAAATCTAGCAAATCACAAAAAGTTTTGTGAATAGTGGAAACACTAGCACCCAAATCACATAAAGCATAAAATTCATGATCCTTAATCTTAATTTTAATAGTTGGTTCCCACTCATCATAAAGTTTACTAGGGATAGAGACTTCCAACTCAAGTTTTTCCTCATAACATTGCATCAAGGCATCAACAATATGTTTGGTAAACGCTTTATTTTGACTGTAAGCATGAGGAGAATTTAGCACGGATTGCAACAAGGAAATACAATCAATTAAAGAGCAACTTTCATAATTAAATTCCTTGAAATCCAAAATAGTGGGTTTAGCAACATCTAGGGTTTTACTTCCTTTAATCCCACTTTTATCAATTTTAGCATCAAGATCTAAAAACTCTGAAATTTTGGAACGCCTTCTAGGTAAAGGTGGATCATATTCAGTCTCATCATTATCAAGATTCATATTGCAAAACAAAGATTTGATAGGGGACACATCAATAACTTTTAGATCTTAATCTTTATTTTCATAGAAATTGGAAGAACACGCTTTAATAAAGGCATCTTTCGTAGCATGCATCCTAGCGGTTCTTTCCTTGCACTCATCAATGGAAATTCTCATGGCTTTGAGAGACTCATTGATATAATGCTTAGGAGGAATAGATCTAAGCTTTAAAGAATCAACATCAAGAGAAATTCTATCAACGTTCCTAGCCAATTCATCAACTTTAAGCAACTTTTCCTCAAGCAAAGCATTAAAATTCTTTTGCGAATTCATAAACTATTTTACACTAGTCTCAAATTCAGAGGCATCTTATTAAAATTTCCATAAGAGTTGTTATGGGAATTTCCATAATTATTAGAAGGATTACTATG
Organism: Aegilops bicornis; assembly: GCA_021605145.1. Classification (NCBI taxonomy): domain Eukaryota; kingdom Viridiplantae; phylum Streptophyta; class Magnoliopsida; order Poales; family Poaceae; genus Aegilops; species Aegilops bicornis. The sequence goes on along the minus strand of CM038670.1, from coordinate 247,285,592 downwards.
ATAAGGCCTAGGATTAAAGTTCCCTCTATACGCGTTGTTACCAAAATTATTCCTACCAACAAAATTCACATCCATAGATTCATTATTATTCTCAATCAAAGTAGACAAAGGCATATCATTAGGATCAGAAGAAACACTCTTAGTAGCAAATAATTTCATAACTTCATCCATCCTTCCACTCAAAACATTAATTTCTTCTATCGCATGCACTCTTTTATTAGTAGATCTTTTAGTGTGCCATTGAGAATAATTAACCATAATATTATCTAGGAGTTTAGTAGCGTCTCCTAAAGTGATTTCCATAAAAGTGCCTCCCGCGGCCGAATCTAAAAGGTTTCTAGAAGCAAAATTCAATCCGGCATAAATTTTTTGTATAATCATCCACAAATTCAAACCATGAGTAGGGCAATTACGTATCATTAATTTCATCATCTCCCAAGCTTGTGCAACATGTTCATGATCAAGTTGCTTAAAGTTCATAATATCGTTTCTAAGAGAGATGATCTTAGTGGGAGGAAAATACTTAGAGATAAAAGCATCTTTGCACTTGTTCCAAGAATCAATACTATGTTTAGGCAAAGACGAAAACCAAGCTTTAGCACGATCTCTAAGAGAAAAAGGAAATAGCTTCAATTTAACAACATCATTGTCAACACCCCTCTTATTTTGCATATCACATAAATCAACGGCTATTTAGATGAGTAGCGACATCTTCACTAGGAAGGCCGGCGAATTGACCTTTCATAACAAGATTCAATAAAGCAGTATTGATTTCACAAGGTTCAGTATTGGCAAGAGGAGCAATCGAAGTGCTAAGGAAATCATTATTTTTGGTATTGGTAAAGTCACACAATTTGGTATTATCTTGATCCATCGTGACAAGCAAGCAAACTAACACACGAGCAAACAAAAAGCAAGCGCAAAGAAAGGCAAACAGAAAAGAGAGGGCGAATAAAACGACAAGGGTGAAGTAGGGGAGAGGAAAACGAGAGGCAAATGGAAAATAATGTAATGCGAGAGATAAGGGATTGTGATGGGTACTTGGTATGTTGACTTTTGCGTAGACTCCCCGGCAACGGCGCCAGAAATCCTTCTTGCTACCTCTTGAGCACTGCGTTGGATTTCCCCAAAGAGGAAGGGATGATGCAGCAAAGTAGCGTAAGTATTTCCCTCAGTTTTTGAGAACCAAGGTACCAATCCAGTAGGAGGCCACACGCAAGTCCCTTGTACCTACACAAAACAAATAGCTCAATGCAACGAACGCGATTAGGGGTTGTCAATCCCTTCACGGTCACTTACGAGAGTGAGATCTGATAGAGATGATAGATAATATTGTTGGTATTTTTTGGTATAAATATGCAAAGTCAAATAAAAATCAAAGTAAAAAGCAAAGCAATAATAAAGTGATGGAAGATTGATATGATAGAGAATAGACCCGGGGGCCATAGATTTCACTAGTGGCTTCTCTCAAGAGCATAAGTATTTTACGGTGGGTGAACGAATTCATGTTGAACAATTGACGTAATTGAGCATAGTTATGAGAGTATCTAGGTATGATCATCTATATAGGCATCACGTTCGAGACAAGTAGACCGGCTCGCCTGCGCCTACTACTATTACTCCACTCATCGACCGCTATCCAAAGATGCATCTAGAGTATTAAGTTAATGAAAACAGAGTAACACCTTAAGCAAGATGACATGATGTAGAGGATAAATTCATGCAATATGAAAAACCCCATCTTGTTATCCTCGATGGCAACAATACAATACGTGCCTTGCTGCCCCTTCACATCGGGAAAGGACACCGCAAGATTGAACCCAAAGCTAAGCACTTCTCCCATTGCAAGAACTACCAATCTAGTTGGCCAAACCAAACGGATAATTCAAGAGACTTGCAAAGATAACCAATCATACATAAAAGAATTCAGAGAAGATTCAAATATTGCTCATAGATAATCTTGATCATAAACCCACAATTCATCGATCTCAACAAACACACCGCAAAATGTAAGATTACATCGAATAGATCTCCACGAGAGAGGGGGAGAACATTGTATTGAGATGCAAAAGAGAGAGGAAGCCATCTAGCTACTAACTATGGACCCAAGGTCTCAAGTAAACTACTCACACTTCATCGGAGAGGCTATGATGATGTAGAAGCCCTCCGTGGTGGATTCCTTCCCATGGAGCTCTAATGTGCCCCAAGATGGATCTCGTGGATGCAGAAAGTTGCAACGATGGAATTAGGTTTTTGGCTCCGTATATAATCGTTCGGGGGTACATAGGTATATATAGGAGGAAGAAGTACGCCGGTGGAGCAACAGGGGGCCCACGAGGGTGGAGGGCGCGCTTGGGGGGGGGGGGGGGGAGGGCGCGCCCCCCTACCTCGTGCCTTCTCTGTTGGTTGCTTGACATAGGGTCCAAGTCTCGTGGATCATGTTCAGTGAGAAAATCATGTTCCCGAAGGTTTCATTCTGTTTGGACTCCGTTTGATATTCCGTTTCTTCGAAACTCTGAAATAGGCAAAAACCAAAGAATTGGGCTGGGCCTCCTGCTAATAGGTTAGTCCCAAAAGTAATATAGAAGTGTAAAATAAAGCCCAATATGGTCCAAAACAATAGATAATATAGCATGGAGCAATAAAAATTATAGATACGTTGGAGGCGTATCGGTCGCGAGGACTCGTGCGTGGTCTCCTACTGGATTGATACCTTGGTTTTCAAAAACTGAGGGAAATACTTACGCTGCTTTACTGCATCACCCTTTCCGCTTCAAGGGAAAACCAACGCAGTGCTCAAGAGGTAGAAGCTGGCACCAAATAACAATTATTCAGGTCTAAAACTAATCCCGAAGCTAGATGTAGAGGTAGCGTGCTGACGGCGATCACATCGACTTTGGAACCATTTCCGACGCGCATCGTCACCTCCTCGCCCTTAGCCAATCTTTTGTTAAATCGTAGCCCCTGCTTCGAAAGTTACAAATATGAGCAATGTAACCAAGATCAAATACCCAAAGCGCTACTACGAGCATTAGTAATGTACACATCAATAACATGTATATCAAATATACCTTTCACTTTTCCATCCTTCTTATCCGCCAAATACTTGGGGCAGTTCCGCTTCCAAAGGACCAGTCCTTTGCAAGAGAAGCACCCGGTTGTGCTTAGGTCCAGACTTGGGCTTCTTCCGAGGAGTAGAAACTTGCTTGCTATTCTTTTTGAAGTTCCCCTTCTTCCCTTTGCCCTTTTTCTTGAAACTAGTGGTATTGTTAACCATCAACACTTGATGCTCCTTCTTGATTTCTACCTCCGCAGCCTTAAGCATTGCGAAGAGCTCGAGAATTGTCTTTTCCATCCCTTGCATATTATAGTTCACCACGAAGCCTTTATAGCTTGGTGGCAGTGATTGAATAACTCTGTCAATGACACTATCATCCGAAAGATTAACTCCCAGCTGAGTCAAGTGGTTATGGTACCCAGACATTCTGAGTATGTGTTCACCGACAGAACTATTCTCCTCCATCTTGCAGCTATAGAACTTGTTGGAGACTTTATATCTCTCAACTCGGGCCTTTGCTTGAAATATTAACTTCAACTCTTGGAACATCTCATATGCTCCATGACATTCAAAACGCCTTTGAAGTCCCGATTCTAAGTCGTAAAGCATGGCACAGTGAACTTTCGAGTAGTCATCAGATTTAGCTTGCCAGATGCTCATAACGTCCAGAGTTGCTCCTGCAGCAGGCCTTGCACCTAGCGGTGCTTCCAGGACATAAATCTTCTGTGCAGCAATGAGGATAATCCTCAAGTTACGGACCCAGTCCATGTAGTTGCTAATTCAACTTAGCTTTCTCTAGGAACGCATTAAAATTCAAGGGAACGGTAGCATGGGCCATTAATCTACAACAACATAGATATGCAAAAACTATCAGGACTAAGTTCATGATAAATTTAAGTTCAATTAATCATATTACCTAAGAACTCCCACTTAGATAGACATCCCTCTAGTCATCTAAATGATCACGTGATCCATATCAACTAAACCATGTCCGATCATCACGTGAGATGGAGTAGTCTTCAATGGTGAACATCTCTATGTTGATCATATCTACTATATGATTCACATTCGACCTTTCGGTCTCAGTGTTCCGAGATCATGTCTGTACATGCGAGGCTCGTCAAGTTTAACTCGAGTATTCTGCATGTGCAAAACTGTCTTGCACCCGTTGTATGTGAACGTAGAGCTTATCACACCTGATCATCACGTGGTGTCTTTGTTGGGGAACGTAGCATGTGTCGTGGTTCTAAGTCTGACAGTAGAATGGGGGGTAGGTATGGAGAGGCAAGATCCTAGCTATGGAGTAGTTGTATACGCAAGATGTTTACGAGTTCGGGCCCTTCTCGGAGGAAGTAACAGCCCTACGTCTCGGAGCCCAGAGGCGGTCGATCAGATTATGTGCGTACGAGTTACAGGGGTGCGAACCCTTTACACTGAGGAGGGGGGGTGGCTTATATAGAGTTCGCCAGACCCCTCCAGCCCTCAGTTATGTAGGGATTAAGGTACATTAAGAGAGGGAGTTACTGGTAACGTCCCACATAAAGTGCTATGATGACCATAAAGCCTTTTAATGACTGACCGCTTATGCGTGCATCGACAAGAGATCTTTGGCGGTGGTGGTCGAGTGTCTTCGTGTCCGTCGAGTGGAATCCTTCCGTGTCGATCGAAGGTGTTTTCTTTAAGAGATGTCCTTGGGGAGGGTATCTTGGACAAGTCCATGACCCTACCCTAGGTACATGACTTCATCAGTAGCCCCCGAATGGATCGAGGTTTGAGTGGGGAAGGAGTTGAGAACTCTTCCGACCCACTTTTTGTGTGATGAGTACGTCTTGTCCTGGATCAATAAGCTTAGGTGACGGCTTCAACTTCTTTTTCAGTCGCCTTGATCCATTCTTTGTATCCGCCGAGTGTGTTTTTGTACTTGGTGAACACCGAGTGATGTATGGAGGAAATCTTCTCGTCTGACGATTTGTTTCATGGGCGCTGGATTTAATGGGATTCGAATTTTCGGGAAACGAGCGGGGCGGAGGAAGCCGCAGTAATCGGACGGGATAAGGCTGGGACGCCTCGATCTCCATGCCACCTTTTTTGCCATGTATCGCGCGGGCGATCGCTATGGATTTGACAGATCGTCCGGCCTACCACTACCACTCGGAAGCAACCTCATATAAGGCCTCGGACGGGGTTTTTTGAACAGTGCGTTCCCCTTTCCTCCTCCCTTCTCCAGATTCATCCGCCGCATGCGATTCCTCCTCCGTGTTGCTGCTCCGTGCGCGTCTCGTCGGCGACAATGGTGAAGGACAAGATGACGGATTTGGAGCGGGCAAAGAAGGTGTCGGCGAAGGCGAAGGGAAGAGCGACCAGTCGGGGCGGATCCTCGTCGAGGGCTGGCTTGCCGCAGGGCTGGATCCAGGCATCGGATCCGCCGACGATCAGCCGAAGGACCTCGATGACATGGCCAATGAAGGACGGATCCTCCATGGAATGGCGCGGCTCCGGGAAGGAGTGGACGCCACAACCTCGGAGGGTGAGTGCGTTCTCTTGGCCACCCATGTCGACCGCTGGGTTTTCTCTCGCCGCCTCACCCTTTCTTTCGGGATTTTTGAACTTCTTTGGGGCACAACTTCACCACTTCACTCCCAACTCCATCGTGTATCTTGCTGCTTTTGTGTCGCTGTGTGAGAATTTCTTGGGTTGTCGGCCTCATTGGGGCCTTTTCAAGCACATTTTCACTTGTCGCTCCCAAATGGTGAAAAAGGCCAATCCGAGTGATGAGAGAACTCAAGTGATTCAGATGTGTGGGGGTCTTGGGGTCCAAATGAGAGGAAAAAGCTCTTTTCCGGCCATGATCTTACCCGAGTCAGTCTATGGATGGCAGTCGACTTGGTTCTATCGCAAGGACCAGCCAACGCCAGTATAGCCGATCGGACTCCCTCGCTTTTTCCATGGACCGAGTGAGCAAAACCATCTTCTTTGAAAGTGATCCCGAAGAGAAGGCGCAGGTGAAGGTGTTGGTCGAACGAGTTGTCCAAATTTCATTCGAGACGGGGTGACCGGTATGGATCTCTTGGAGGTCTTCCTTCGACGACGCATCCAGCCGCTTCAAGCCCGAGACCATCCAATGTGGTTGTACTCCGGCACTGAGGACACCACTCGGATCCACCCGGAGGAAATCGAGGATGCCATGCTGGAAAGATGTCTTGGTGGCATCACAGGAAACAAGGACAACCCTCGAGGGGCCAGGAGGATCCCTCCACTCGACCGGGCCCCTAATAAGTAGACAAGGTCCATTCTCGCATCTTTGATTGTTATCCTGTTTTCTCCATCTTGTTTGCTTCAAATCGGTCGATTGACTTTTGTCTTGTTTGTCGTCTTCCAGGTCACCACTGAGATGTACTCGATGCCCAACGGGGCGCAAGAACCAGTTGAGGAGGAAGGGAGCGGAGGTGAAAGCCAGGAGGAATGACAATCTAACGGCGTGGAGGACGAAGATGGCGACAACTCTGACGAAGAGGAGGAGGAGGAAGAGGAGGAAGAAGTCGACCCTCCTCGCATGGAAAGGCGGTCCAAGCTCACCCATGACCTCATGTCGAAGCCGGGTAAGGCCGTCAGACTGTCAAGGCCGATTTAAACGCCCTCGGACGACCTCTCCGGGCGCCGACCGAAAAAGCGCCAAGCAACCCCGAGCGACGCCACCAAAGCCGACAAAGGTTTTGCCCAAGATGAAGATGGCTATCCCCACTTTTTCCGGGTACAGCAGAACTTGTGCTTTCTTGTTCAGCGTGGACATACTTTTGGTCGACTTGTTGACTGATCAACTGATTTCTTAAATCTGCAGTGCTGCCACCTCCGAGACCTCAGTCAGGAACGAAGAACAGGAGATGGAAGATGTTGTTACCTCTAACCTTGGTATGATCACTGTAATTTCGCTTTTGGTCGATTGGATTTCCGTTTTTAACTTTTAATCTTTCCTGTAGTCCCTCCTCATGTCATTGATCTCCCTGATGATGATGATGAGGCGCCGTTGAGGTGGAGGAGGACTAAGAAGGCGCCTGCCGGCAAGACTGCTCAGGTTGCATCAGTGCATGAGGTGCTGGTCATGAGGGTGGCAACACCACTCGGACTTCCGTGTCTTCATTGTAAGCATCGACGCAGTGTCCGCCATTCATCGCCGATCGCTGATCCGCCTCCTTTTCGCCACACACCACGCCCCAGAGGATCAAGTGGGTGCCGACAAGGAAGCTATACGCCAGCGGGATCATGATGGAGCAAGTTAAGGTGGTCCGGAGGCCAGCCATGCGTTTATGACGCCACTCAACTCTTCGTGAGTAACGCCCGTGTTAGTTGATCACCACTTGTTCATTAGGATATGCTACCCGAAAAACTCTTCTTTCTCAAGATCTTCAGATCTGTGACACCCACCGGGTGTTGACTGAATTTTTGGACCGGTGGGGGCACGCCGAGTGCACCCAATCGGGTGTAGTCCCCGAGACTATGGTGGATCACCGGCAATGACCGTAGTCTTTATCCTTTGTATTTCTTTGATAACTTCTTCACTCGGTCCGGTCGGACCATGTCGAATGGAATCTTGAAACCGTGGGGGCACGCTGAGTGCACCCACCGGGTGTAGTCCCCGAGACTATGGTGGATCACCGGGCAAATGATCGTAGTCTCAAGAACTCTTTTTTTTGGTCGATCGATCGAACCGAAGTCGGTAAGACCGGGGGCACGCTAAGTGCACCCACTGGGTGTAGTCCCCGAGACTACTGTCGAATATTTTGATTCGACTGTAGTCTTAGAAACGCAATGATTTTTCTTAGTCACTCGGAAGTAACCTATCTTTGATGTCTGCCGATTGATTCTTCGCAGAAATCCTGTGAACTTGTGGCTCGCTATATTGAATTGGAAAACAAACAGATCCAGCTCAACCTTGACTTCAAGCTTGCTCAGGAGAACTTGCAGAAGGCGAGAGACGAAGCAAAAGGTATGGCTGGTGAGAACTTGACGATCGCCTTTGTCTTTCTCGTCCCTTCCTAATTCTCGATCTCACCGTCATTTTGCGCATAAAATGGAGGAGGCTCAAGAAGAAGGATCATGATCTTGCCGAGGCGCAGTAAAACGGCTTTGAACAAAACCAAGCTCATGGAAGAGAAGCTGTCATCGATCGGAAAACTTGAAGAAGAAAACGCCAATCTGAAAGTTGCTCTCGACGCCGCCAACAAGGAGGTTAGCCAATCAAGAACGACAAGATAGCTTTGAGTGACAAGGTCATGAATCAAGGGGAATAGGAATGATCTAGAGGCTTATCCGGGAGGGCTTGCCAAGAAGCTATTCCTCATGCTTGAAGGTAATTCCTCTTATCCGACCGACTTGTTATCACCGACTCATCATAGAAACATTAGCTTGAACTCGAGTTGTGTTTGCAGAATCGCTGTAACTTCGAGGAAGAGACTAGTCGAGTGGAGACAAGCCCGACCCCATTAACTCCCCGTGAAGGATGAAGCCGCCATGAATGTGCTCCGACCGAGTCTCGCCGCTGCCGTGGTGGACTACCTCACTCGATTGAAGGTTGCGGTGTCGCTGGATTGACTCGACACTCGCCAGCGAAACACTTCAAAATGACCTCGAGTCTTTGATGAATCGATCGAATGACGTTCCAAGTCGAGTGTGAATGGAAAAAGTCTTCCGCCAGATGCGGTGCCGATGTTGCTCGTCTCTAGTCCGCGTTCACCGCAAGGAGGCGCGAGAGGAAAGGTCAAGGCGTCCATCAAAGTTGCCAATACCAAGAAGTACGACTTCCGATCTTTCATGGAGACTTTCATTGGTGCCGCCACCGGATCGCCGATGGGATCGACTGGACCCGCTCGTCGCGCCTTCCAGCCCTCCACCGAGGAGTAAAAACTTCTATGATTCGCCTTAAATTTGCCACGGAATGCCGAGTGATCTTGTAACCGATAAACTTTAATGTGCTTGAGGCTGGGTACTTCTGCATCCATAGGATGTTATCCGAACTTTACTTATCGTCGAAATATGCTTTTGTTTGCCTTCGAGTGAACTTTGTTCTTCACTCGGATTATGCTTCAGTGTTTGAGATGCAGCTCTGAGGTGGAAAATCCAGTCGACTCACACTTCGTTGTTCTTGCAGGCAAGGATGGAGTTCGGATTGAACTTATGGCGCAGCTCCGCAAGAGAAGGTAACAGTCGACCTGCACCTCGTCGTCCTTGCGGATCGGGATGGAGCGCACGTTGTACTTGTGGCGCAGTTCAAGGAGAAGGTAACAATCGACCTGCACCTCGTCGCCCTTATGGATTGGAATGGATTTCATAATTAGGCGAGTACTGGACTGCAACTAAGCCACCGAGTGGGAGGGTAGCTCTCCACGGTAGGATTTTCAATTCTTAAGTAGCATCGGATCTGCTTAAGCCTCCGAGTGAGAGGCTCGCTCACCTCTCGTTAGGATTTTTCAAACTTAGGCGAGTAGCATCGACCATCTGCTAAGCCCCGAGTGGGAGGTTTTCTCCACTCAGAGGGATTTTTCAAACTTAGGCGTAGCATCGGACTGTCGCTAAGCCCCGAGTAGGAGGTTTGCTCTCCACTTGTGAGGATTTTTCAAACTTAGGCAAGTAAATCGGACTGTAGCTAAGCCCCCGAGTGTGAGGTTTGCTCTCCACTCGGTAGGTTTTTTCAAACTTAGGCGAGTACTGGACTGCAGCTAAGCCCCCGAGTGGGAGGTTTGCTCTCCACTCGGTAGGAATTTTCAAACTTAGGCAAGTACTGGACTGCAGCTAAGCCTCCGAGGAGGATTTTTGTGTCGTAGCTCTGAGGGGGAAGGCAACAGTCGACCTGTACCTCGTCAGCCCTTGCAAAGCGACATTGTATTAAATACTTAGGTAGTACTTGGACTGTAGCTTAAGCCCCGAGTGGGAGGCCGGCTCCTCACTCAGAGGATTTTCAAACTTAGGCGAGTACTTGGATTGCAGTTAAGCCCCGAGTGGGAGGCTGGCTCACCACTCGGTAGGATTTTAGACACTTAGGCGAGTACTTGGACTGCAGTTAAGCCTCCGAGTGGGAGGCTGGCTCCTCACTCAAGAGGATTTTCAGATACTTAGGCGAGTACTTGGATCAAGTAGCTTAAGCCCCGAGTGGGAGTCCTGCTCACCACTCGGTAGGATTTTCAGATACTTAGGCGAGTACTTGGATCAGCTAAGCCCCGAGTGGGATGTTGGCTAACCACTCGGTAGGATTTTCAGATACTTAGGCTAAACGGATTCAAGAAGCTTAAGCCCCGAGTGGGAGGCTGGCTCTCCACTCGGCATGGATTGTTTTTTACAAACTTAGGCGAAACGGGTTCGCGGCTAAGCCACCCACTGGGGGAAATTTCTTATGTAAACGAAAAATAATAACAATCACTGGGAAAATTATAACACTCTTGTCTTTGATAAACAAACTACAGAGGTACTTTTATTACATCTCACTCGAGTGAGTTCTAAAGTGTAAAAGGGGCGGAGCAGCTCCGCGTTCCAAGCTCGAGGCTCATCAATCTGGCGTTCGACGTTGTAAAGATGGTACGCTCCATTATGGAGAACTCTGGTGACGATGAAGGGACCTTCCCAAGTGAGAGCGAGCTTGTGTGGTTTCTGTTGATCCACTCGGAGGACCAAGTCTCCTTCTTGAAAGGTTCGGCTCTTCACATTTCTAGCATGGAATCGACGCAAGTCCTGCTGATAGATGGTCAAGCGGATCAGGGCCATCTCTCTCTCCTCTTCAAGGAGGTCGATCGCATCTTGCCGGGCTTGCTCGCTTCATCTTCGTGAGTAGAGTTCGACTCGGGGCGCATTATGAAGCAGGTCACTCGGCAGAACTGCTTCAGCTCCATAGGCCAGAAAGAATGGAGATCTCCCAGTCGACTGATTAGGAGTGGTCCTCAATCCCCAAAGAACCGACGAAAGTTCGTCGACCCACACTCCTGCTGCATGCTTGAGATCGCGCATCAGCCGAGGTTTCCGTCCTTTGAGAATTAGACTGTTTGCTCGTTCTGCTTGTCCATTCGACCGGGGTGAGCAATCAAGCATAGTCGACTCGCGTGCCCCGAGAGGCGCAAAAGGCTTTGAACTTGTCGGAATCAAGTTTGACCCATTGTCGCGATGATGCTGTGCAGAACTCCATATCTGAATATCAACTCTCTGATGAAACTGATAGCAGTGCACGCATCGAGGTTCTTGATAGGTTTAGCTTCAATCCACTTCGTAAACTTGTCGACTGCCACTAGCAAATGAGTGAAACCGTGGTCCAATCATATCCAACCCTCAAACAACGAAAGGCCAGACGATTGGAATGGTCTTCAATGATGAGGCGGGTTTATGTGACATATTGGAATAGAACTAACAACCTTCACACTTGTCGACTATTTCTTTTGCCATTTCATTTGCTTTCGACCAGTAAAATCCCGCTCGGTATGCTTTAGCCATAATGGTCCGAGAGGACGCATGGTGATCACAGGTCCCCGAGTGGATATCATCAAGAATTATCTGACCTTCTTCTGGTGTTATGCATTTTTGGCCGACTCCGGTCGCGCTTTCTCTATACAACTGTCCCTTGATCACAGTAAAGGCCTTGGATTGGCGGACGATCTATCGAGCCTCTTCCTCGTTCTCTGGGAGCTCTTTCCTCAGAATATACGCGATGTACGACACTGTCCAGTCGGGTGTGATGATCACGACTTCCATGACCAGGTCGACCACAGCTGGGACCTCAACTTCACCGGATCGCTGGCACTTTTGGCTGTGGAGCTTCTTCATGAAAGGATCCTCTTGAATCGACGGTGTGGATGTGCCGCAAAAGACATCACCGGGAATGGCTTCCTCTTGGACCCTATTTTCGCCAAATCATCAAGAGCTTGATTTTTCAATCGGGTATATGATGAAGCTCTAACCCTCAAACTTCTTCTCTAGCTTCCTCATCGCATTGCAAGAATCAGTCATGGCCGGACTTCGACATCCCACTCCTTCATCACCGATTAACCACTAGATCTGAGTCGCCATAAACCATGAGGCGACGGACGCCGAAAGTGAAATGGCCATACGCAACCCATACAACAAGTGCTTCAGATTCGCTTCATTGTTGGAAGAATCAAAGTGAATCTGGAGCACATATCCGAGATTATCTCCTCGGGGAAACCAATACTACCTCAAAGACCGAACCATTCAAAGATCTTGGAACCATCAAAGAACATGGTTCAAAGGTTCGAGTGAACTTGAGTCGGCAATCGTTGTTCAATCCACTCGTCGATGAAATCTGCTATTTCTTGGGACTTGATGGCTTTCTTTGCCTCAAACTTGATATCAAGGGAAGGAGTTCAATCGCCCATTTCGCCACTCGACCAGTTGCATCTCTCATGCAGTGTAATCTCTGATAATGGGGCGTCGCTGACGACTGTAATGGAATGATCAGAGAAGTAATGAGCAACCTTCTTCGCGGTCATATAAATCCCATAAACAAGCTTCTGATAATGAGGGTATCTTTGCTTTGAAGGGGTCAATACTTCAGAAAGATAATATACTGGGCGTTGAACTTTGAAGGCCTTTCCTTCTTCTTCCCACTCGACCGTAAGTACTATACTGACGACTTGTCCCGTGGCTGCAATGTAAAGCAGCAACGGCTCCTTGCTGATTGGTGCAGCAAGCACCGGCTGGGTGGAGAGCAGAGCTTTGAGCTCTGCAAACGCTGCATCAGCTTCAGGAGTCCACTCAAACTTGTCTGACTTCTTCATCAGTCGGTAAAGAGGCAATGCCTTTTCACCGAGGCGAGAGATGAATCGACTTAAAGCGGCCAACCATCCAAGAAGCTTCGACATCGTGCACACGCATTGTATGCGTTTCATTCGGAGTATAGTGCCAACTTTTTCGGTTGGCGCCGATTCCTCGCTCGGAAACGAGAAACCGAGTAACTTTCCGCCAGGAACTCCGAATGTGCACTTTGATGGATTAAGCTTGATATCATACCTCCACGAGATTGGCAAATGTTTCAAGAAGGTCACCAACAGGTCGGAACCTTTCCGTGACTTGACCACAATGTCATCCATGTATGCTTCCACATTCCGACCGATTTGAGTGAGCAAACACTTCGAATCATCCTCATGAACGTGGCTCACGGCATTCTTGAGGCCGAATGGCATGGTGACATAATGAAGCATCCGAATGGAGTGATGAAAGATGTTTTGATCTCGCCGGGTCCATACAGACGGATCTGATGGTACCCGGAATAGGCGTCTAAGAAAGACAACCGCTCACATCCCGCAGTTGAGTCGACTATTTGGTCGATGCGGGGGAGAGGAAAATGATCTTTCGGGCAGGCCCGATTGATATGTTTGAAGTCGATGCACATGCGCGGTGAGTTGTCCTTCATAGGGACCATGACAACATTGGCGAGCCACTCGGAGTGATAAATCTCTCGGATAAACTCTGCTGCTAAGAGCCGAGCCACTTCCTCGCCAATGGCCTTTCTCTTCTGGACGGCGGACCGTCGAAGATGTTCTTTGACAGGTTTAACTTTTGAGTCGACTCATAGACGATGCTCAGCCAGTCCCCTGAACACCCGCATGTCGCCAGGCTTCCATGCGAAGATGTCCCGATTCACGGAGGAACCGGATGAGCGCTTCTTCCTATTTGGAGTCGAGTGTTGTTGAGATGTGAGTCGGAGCAGCATTGGGATCAGTCGAGATGAATATGAACCGTTTTGTCTCCCGGACGACTAAAATGCTGACTTCGTGGCGGGCTTCTTGGCTCGCAACAAATCACTGGTCCGCAGCTTTTCGGGTACTCTTGCAGCTCTACCACCGCCATCCGAAAGCATCAACGATCTTAGAGCCTTTCGAAAACACTCTTCGCTTTCTTCCGATTGCCGCGATGTGATCACACCTTTGGGACTGGCATCTTCGGGCTTGAGGTACACATAACATGGTCGAGCCATGAAACGCGCATATGCCGCCTCCCTGTGATAGCGTGATAAGCGCTCGAAATCCACGACCTCAAAGGTCAACTTTTCCTCACGAAAATTCTTGTAGTCACCAAAAACCACATCGAGAGCAATTTGGCCGAGTGACTCAGCCTTCTTTCCGTGAATGACTCCATGGAAGCTCATGTTGTCGGTGATGAGTCCGGACATCGGAATGCCCATCCCTTTCAACGCCTTTTGCATACAATATGTTCAAAGCAATCGCCACCATCCATCAAAACCTTAGTTAGTCGAAAGTGCCTTTGACGACTGGGTCGACCACCAACGCTTGCCTCCCAGGGGTGGCTATGTGTGTCGGGTGATCAGACTGGTTGAACGTGATGGCGGTCTGCGACCATTTCAGATAACTGGGTGTCGCCGGAGCGACCATATTCACTTCTCGGTTGATAACTTTCAATCGAATTTTGCTTTCAATGTCAGCAAAAATCATCAGAGTGGAATTGACCTGGGGGTATCCACCGTCACTATCTTCCTTGTCTTCAACTTTGTCCGACTCCTTCTCCTTGTCCTTGGGCTGCTTCCTGAACCGCTGAATCAAGAGCCAACACCGCCGAAAGTGGTATGTTTTGGGTAAATGAGTTTACCCTCTTCATCTTTCTTCGTGTGAATGTGACATGGCAAGTCCAACACATCATTTCCATCTTGGTCTTTCACTTTCTTGGGGTTCCAAGGCCCCTTGGGTTTCCCTTGAACTTTCGTGGAGTCACGACCAAGGCTTATCCAGAGCAGCCGGCTCGGCTTTCCGCTTCGCTTCCGGATCGAGTTCCTCCCGGTTTCATTAGCGGCTGACTTGTACTTGCCACTCCGAGCCGATCCTCTTCTTCACCGTCATGCATTTGGTGGCAATCTCCATCATTCGACTCGTGGTCATGTCTTCGTCCGATCGAATTTCAGACTCAACTCTTCGTTTAACGCCTTCCTTGAAGGCACAGATCGCTCGATGATCGGATACATTCTCATCGTGTGGTGCAAAGTGATCCATCTTCGATGTAATCCTCGTAGTTTCATTCGACTTCAGACACACGATCGCAACTCACTAACCTCGCTGGCCGCTTGCGTGTTCCTTCAAATGTCCCGACAAACACTGGGCAAGATCTTCCCAAGTGTAAATGTCTTTGGGTGCTAACCGATTCAGCCATGCTCGCCGATCCCTCCAACATAAGAGGCAGGTGTTTCATGGCCACTTCATCGCTTGCCGCCGCCTAACTGGACAGCCACTCGGTAGTCCTCAAGCCGTGTATCCGGCTTGGACTCACCAATGAACTTATCGACTCAATGACAACCCGGGTTGGGAGGAATCACCGCGCCCCGATGGCTCGCTAAAACACTCGTCCCGAGGCGTGTACTCTGCTGGCGATGGGCGCATTTACTGTCATGGCCTTCTCGGTTAGCTTTGTTCTCGCCGACTGCACCTTGAACGGTGACGGATCTCGCATCAAAGCTCGGTTCCCTGGGTCGACCGAATCCTTCGCCCAAGACTGGTCAAGGCGTCACATCTTGGTTGCCGAGAAGATATGACCCACCCTTTGGGGAGGAGGGCACTCGACGCCGATCATCACGATCGAATCGGTCCTCATATCGATCACGCCGCCTCCATGTCCCTCACGCCGGGGCGATCTTGGGCTATGTGCCGATCGGATCGTATTCGCAGCGACGGATCTGTTGTGAATCCTGTTTCGCGATCGCGATCGCTGAATTTTGATCTCCTGTTGCTTGAGCAAATCTTCGATCCGAGTAAGCCTCTGCTAGCCTCCGACTGGGAAGGCTGAATGGACTCTGCTATACGGGCTGCAGCTGCTAGATTCTGAATGGGAGTTCGGTATACCTGAGTCGGTTGTGGAAAGAGTTGACCCGTTGTTGTGCTCGTTCGTCGAGCACTCGCTGGAGATTTTCCAGTTGAGTGCGCTCAGCCAAGTTGGCCAAACGCGCATCTTCTAAGGCATGGGCCTCGGGGGTTTCTCCAACGATAGGAGTGTGAAGCACATCCATGTTCCGGCGGCGAAGCTCCTCCCTCTGCAGTGAAGTGAGGGGCTCAGGTTGGTACTCTTCGTGAGCCTGCGCCGGCTCGCCTCCGCCAACGCCTCCGTCGGCGCGGGGGAAACCAGGAGGATCAGGTGGTCCGTCGACCATCGTAACCTCCGCCGCTGGATCATCGCTATCGCACCTTTTCGGATGCGATCATGAGCGCGAGCCGATGATCGAACAGGTCGTAGAGAGATTCGTCGGGCTCGATTGCCGCGACTTGAGAGGTGGCCGACTGGCGGGCCACCGCATGCCTTACCCACCGCTGAAGCCTCGACCGACCAGAGCGCTTGCGCCGGTGAGAGACTGGGAGGGAGGACGGCACAAGACCCGACCGATACTGGGTCGACGGATGCCGCAGGAGGACGCCGCGGACGCACGCGCGGAAGTGCGTTGCCCCACGGACGGGGAGTGCGTCGACGTCGAGTGGAGCCTCTTGCAACCAAGCGGAGTCGTCGGCGATGAACGTGAGCGCACCGAGACGGATCTCGCGGCCCTCAACCAAAACTCCACCTGAAACCATGATGAATGGGATCGGAAAAAACTGCAACTTCTCCAACAAGTCGCTAAGACACCTGCCCCACGGTGGGCGCCAACCGCCGTGGGTTCTAAGTCCGACAAGAGAATGGGGGTAGGTATGGAGAGGCAAGATCCTAGCTATGGAGTAGTTTTATACGCAAGATGTTTACGAAGTTCGGCCCTTCCTGGAGGAAGTACAGACTCCACGCCTCGGAGCCCGGAGGCGGTCGACTATATTATGTGCGTATGAGTTACTGGGTGCGAACCCTTTACACCGAGGAGGGGGGTGGCTTATATAGAGTTCGCTGCACCCTCCAAATTTCGCTTATGTAGGGATTAAGGTACATTAAGAGAGGGAGTTATCGGTAACATCCCACATAAAGTGCTATGATGACCATAAAGCCTTTTTAATGACCGACCGCTTATGCGTGCGTGCATCGACAAGAGATCTTTTGGCGGTCGAGTGGTTGGCTGGTGGTCGAGTGTCTTCAGGTCTGTCGAGTGGAATCCTTCCAGGTCGACTGAAAGGTGTTTTCTTTAAGAGATGTCCTTGGGAAGGGTATCTTGGACAGGTCCATGACCCTACCCTAGGTACATGACTTCATCAGCATGCAATTTCAAAAAAATTCATAAGATCACGAAAGATCTATCTAGGAGATGCATAGCAAGGAGACGGGGAGAGTGTGTCCACGTACCCTCATAGACCGAAAGCAGAAGCGTTAGATTAACGCGGTTGATGTACTCGAACGTCTTCACGATTCAACCGATCCAAGGACCGAACGTACAACACCTCCGTGTTCAGCACACGTTCAGCTCGATGACGTCCCTCGAACTCTTGATTCAGTAGAGGGCCGAGGGAGAGTTCCGTCAGCACGACGGCGTGGCGACGATGATGGTGACATGATCCGCGCAGGGCTTCGCCTAAGCACTACGACGCTATGACCGGAGGAGTAAACTGTGGAGGGGGGCACCGCACACGGCTAAGAGAACTCTTCATGTGCCTTTGAGGTGCCCCCTGCCCACGTATATAAAGGAGGGGGGAGAGAGGCCGGTGGCCAGGAGGGGCGCGCCATGCGGGGAGTCCTACTTGGACTCCTAGTCCAAGTAGGATTCGCCCCCCCTTTTCCTTTCTCCACCGGAGGGAATAGGAAGGAGAGGGAGAGGGAAAGGGAAAGGGAAGGGGGGCGTCGCCCCCTCCTCCTTGTCCTATTTGGACTCCCTAGGAGGGGACGCGCGTCCACCCCCCGCGGGCTTCCCTCTCTCTCCCTTAGGCCCATGTTGGCCCAACACTTCCCCGGGGGGTTCCGTTAACCCCTCAGTACTCCGGTAAAATACCCGAATCACTCAGAACCATTCTGATGTCCGAATACAACCTTCCAATATATGAATCTTTACCTCTCGACCATTTCGAGACTCCTCGTCATGTCTATGATCTCATCTGGGACTCCGAACAAAGTCCGGTCACCAAAACACATAACTCATAATACAAATCGTCATCGAACATTAAGCGTGCGGACCCTACGGGTTCGAGAACTATGTAGACATGACCAAGACACATCTCCGGTCAATAACCAACAACAGAACCTGGATGCTCATATTGTTTCCTACATATTCTACGAAGATCTTTATCGGTCAAATCGCATAATAACATACGGTATTCCCTTTGTCATCGCTATGTTACTTGCCCGAGATTCGATCGTCGGTATCCTCATACCTAGTTCAATCTCGTTACCGGCAAGTCTCTTTACTCGTTCTGTAATGCATCATCCCACAACTAACTCATTAGTCACATTGCTTGCAAGGCTTATAGTGATGTGCATTATCGAGAGGGCCCAAAGATACCTCTCTGATACTCGGAGTGACAAATCCTAATCTCGATCTATGCCAACTCAACAAATACCTTCGGAGATACCTTTAGAGCATCTTCATGATCGCGCAGTTCTGTTGTGACGTTTGATAGCACACAAGGTATTCCTCCGGTATTCGGGAGTTGCATAATCTCATAGTCAGAGGAATATGTGTAAGTCATGAGGAAAGCAATAGCAATAAAACTTAACGATCATTATGCTAAGCTAAAGGGTTGAGTCTTGTCCATCACATCATTCTCCTAATGATGTGATCCCGCTCATCAAATGACAACACATGTCTATGGTCAGGAAACTTAACCATCTTTGGTTAACGAGCTAGTCAAGTAGAGGCATACTAGGGACACTATGTTTTGTCTATGTATTCACACATGTATCAAGTTTCCGGTTAACACATTTCTAGCATGAATAATAAACATTTATCATGATATAAGGAAATATAAATAACAACTTTATTATTGCCTCTAGGGTATATTTCCTTCATATACGAGTGCCCAGCATGTGTGGGAGTACAAAATGGACAACATATAAAGTCTACTTCTTGGAAAATCTAACGGTGTATCATTTGGAGTCCCGAGTCAAAGGACATGAGAGTTCGAATGCAAGCTGTCCAGAGCATTAATTGATGTGCGAGGTTCCATGTGTTTGCTCCCTTGCCCAGCTGGTTAGCACGAATTTGAGCCCCTCTTTTGGAATGGGTTCAGACCTGATTGTTCCTAGTATAAATACCCCTTCCCCAACTTCAGCCACAACTCTGTGGCAATTTGATTCCAGAATAGGTTATCTAAGTGCAACCAGAATCTTGTTTGAGAAGTCCTCCTTAGCTCTTGTAATCTTTCCTTGTGAGAGGGTAACCTCACTTCATGATTTTACAACAGTAGTCGTTGAGGCTGCATCCACTCCGCATGCTCCCAACTTCTTGTGTGGTTGCATGGATTGGAAACTAAAAGTGTGGTTGGGCGAACACTTGTTGCTGGTTTTGTTGCATATGCAGTAGCTACTTCGGTCTCGTCAGATTGCACTAGTTATCTTTACCCGACAACGTTGTTGGCTGGGATTGAGTGTTTCCTTCATACCCTTCAGGTGAGCGTCGATTTGTTTCATCAAGCAGACCATGTGTGAAGATCGGGCTACCCCGTATCAAACTATCTACCTCTTTTACTTTCCTCTTGTTGGATTTGGATCTTGAACCTTGTATGTGTATTTGGATTTAGTGGATGTGTGACCTTGGATCTTGTCTCTTGAGTGTTCATCTTTTATGATTCCTCTTGATTTTCCCCTTCCCCACCTCCAAGTGTAAAGATCACCAACTAGAGTTTCACCCTACACCATAGTGCCAAGGAGCCAATTTCATTGGTACACTTATTGCGGTGAGGGAGCCGACATGCACCGCGAGCTTCTGCCAGGCACCACGTCACCATTGGATCCCAGCTGGAGTGGCGGCGAAGGCACCAGACCGGCTGATCCGCGGTGGGGCGGCTTCGACGGCGGAGCTCGGGTATCCTCCCAGGATCGACGGAGCGCTAGTCAAATGGCTATCTCCTTCTTGTTTGAGCTGATGGTGAGCTATGAGTCAACACTTACATCCACTACTAGCCTTGCTAGAGATGGTTGGAGGTGACCGAAGAGGGCGGGGAGTGAAGTGGACTGAGGCAAACGTCTAGGGTTTGGTCCGGCGTGGGAATAGGGACGAGATTTTGTGAGGTTGGTGGGTCGATCTGACGTGGTGGATGTGTCAGGGCGGCCCCAAACGCGCCCCACATATGAATATGGGCTAGATATGGGGTGTTGGAGAACCCCAAACATTTGAGCTACGCATGGGAGGGGGGTCTAGTTGGGTGCTTTTTTTTGTCCGAGTTGTCCGCTCGCACATATAGGGGGAAGCAGGGGTCTGGTTAGAGATTGTCTAAGCACCCCCTCCCCCGCCCCAACTTTTAGACCAACATAACACATTTCACCTAGCTAGAAAATATTTCTTCAATTCATTATGGCACTGCCAGAAAAATCTGAAAATAAAGTAGTCCCTATCGATATGAAAAAATAAACCTTTCGTAGGTGGAAAAAGGACATGTATAAAACCATAATATTGTTTAGAATGGAATTGATCAAAACTAATCGCCTCATTCATCTAAATGGAAAAAGCATGCAACACTATTACTCTAAACTAAAACAATTGACAAGTATTATGGACGGAGAGAGTACTCCCTCCGCTTTTATTTAGTCCACAGATTAACTTTGGTCAAAGCCAAGCTTTGTAAACTTTGCCAAAGTTTATAAACAAAAATATTAACATACAATAACAAATCAATACCAGTAGATTCATTATTGAATGTTCTTTCACTTCATCACATAGATTTGTTATGATAAATGTTTATGTTGTTTTCTTATAATTTGGTCAAATTTTATAAAGTTTGACTTCGATCAAATCTAATATTGGAAGTAAATAAAAACAGAGAGAGTACATGTTTTAGAAAAAAGAATTCCTCGGGATCACAACATCCCATGATAGGTCTAAGAGTCGTGACAAGTGACAACTGTAGGAATCAAAGGAACGAAAGGGAGAGAAAGTGACACATCCGTTGAGTAGATGAGACCATAGAGCACCAGGACATGCAATGGCAAAGTAAAAGAAGTGGGGCATCACACGACATGATCATTCTGGCTTGAGGATTCAGAGTGCCAAGCAGCAACAAGATAAAAAAAAGCATGACTACCACCACTGGGGACAAACAAGAGAGAATACGTATTTTTAATAGAGACTCGTATTAATTAAAAGAAGAAACACTGTTCTTACAATCTTGCAAGGCCACACTCAACACGTAGGTTGGCATTGTCCCTTGCATAACACCACTACGTAACTCTCTACGTCCAAACTGAGCAAGACTATGGGCTAAACTATTGACTCTTCTATCCACTTTACGAACTTTAACTTCTCTGATTCCTTGCTTGATGGCTTGAAATTCCCTCGCAATCACTCCGATTTCCATCTATCCATACATGAGGGGTCGAGTGCCTTTGCCACCACGCTGTTGTCCGTCTCAGTAAATAAAGGTAGGTTCGTACCCGACATCGCTTTTCGCAGCCCTTCTAGACAAGCATAGCTTCTGCAAAATCTGCTCCTTTGCATCGCGGAATATAGTATTTGGGAGATGAATGATCCTTCTTGACGGATTTACGTCTTAGATAGAAGGTGGTGATGTTTGATCGATCATATGGTCGCTAAATTAAATAAGCGTGAAAAGGAATGTATGCAAAATCCAAAATGCCATACATGCAATGTTACAAAATTGCTCATGCATGATAAACAAACAAAAATAACAACTATGTTTGAACCTAGAAGTTGCCATTGTTTCAAATAAGATGACAGCAAATAAAGATTGAAAGAAGAGAAATTGTGAACAAATGAAAAAATACATTGGAAACAATAAAATTGCCATGGTCCAAATAATTAACTTGCCATGGTCTAAAAGAGGAAAAAAATTATGCATGGTCCAAAAACAAGCAAATGTGCCATGGCTGAAACAATAATTTTTTCCATGGTCGAAATAATTGTTTTTTTCAGGGTCTGAAGAGGAACAAAATTGATGTAACAAAAAAAATCAAAGTTGCGATGGTAAATTTTTTGGCCATGGTCAAGTAAGCAAATTTGACATGGAACAGTAATAAATTTGCCATAATATAGTTCAAAAAAAGAATGATATCAAAAATATTGGCAAATGTGGACAAGTTTATGACATGGTAAATTTTAGAAAAACTGTGGCAAAAAATTGTTTCTGTAGACACATGGAAAATTTGGAGAAATACATTGCCATCGAAAATGCATTTTAAGTTGCAATGATATCATATTTGTAGTTGCCATGGCAAAACCAAATTTGAAAGATGCCCCGACAAAAAAAATATTGAGCAACCATGGCAACAATCTTCGAATAGATATAGCGAAGACACTACAAAAGTTGCCAACATGGCAACGTATGCTTTTATTTTGCCATGGAAAAACATCCAGAAAAATTAATAAAACTAGATATGCTTTTAGTTGCCAAGGCAAAACACACCATGACAAAAAAAAGGTACTTGCCATAGTCCATAAAAAAATTGCCATGTTCTCAAAAATTAAAATTTTATGTTGCTAAATAAGTATATTTGGATGGTCTTTTAGTTAAAATTGCCATGCATTGTATTGAAATTGAGGTGCAAAATAGTAATGATATTGTATAAATACAAATTATGAACAACAAATTGAATTGTAGATTTATATTAAAATTGACATGGTATTTCAATTGAAATTGCCATGTTTTGTATTATAAATTTGTCATGCATAAATTATGAACAAAATTGCCATGGTAAATTCATTATGTTTTATTTTTTTCATGCTTTGTATGGAAATTGCCATGAAAAATAGAGTGAGCATTGCAAACATAAAATTATGAACAATTTGCCAGGGCAAAAGATGCGTGTTAACTTGCCATTTGGATATAACATGGGTTGCCATGGTCTGAAAGTAAAACTATTGCATTATTAAAATTTCAGAAAACTAATTTGCCATCCTAACGTATCTTCAATCATAGCCGTGGGCAAAAATAATAACTTCAGTTGCCATGGCAACACATGTTTAGTAGCCGTGCAAAAGTTAGATTTTAGTTGCCATACTTCAAAACAATGCACCAAAAAACACTACTTGTTGCCATGGCACAAAAAGTATCTTCAGTTGGCAAAATAGCCAATTTGCCATGATATGCATACTTATAAAAATTGGCATGCTACTGTAAATTTGGTTATATGGCCATCATCAGATAAAATTTAGTGATGAGCGTGGACGATACGGTAAAAAGATAATTTGGGGTGGTGGTTAGGGTAAACTCTCCTCTCCAAACTTCAGCGGCGATCCCGTGGATTCGTCTCCCCTCCGCTTGCCGCTCCGGCGGCCGAGGGCTGGGAGGGGAATCTCGGTGCCTCCGCTCCAGGTAGTAGTTTAGGTTAGGGGTTTTAGTCCTCTCAGGCGCGACGCTCGGGCGGATGGCGGCGCTTCTTCTACGAGTTTGTCTTCCGGGCTCCGATCCTCCTCGAGTTCGTCCATCTGGACAATGTCGAAGAAGTCCGGCATACATTCCTGCCGTCTCCTTGGTGCGGTGATGTTAGGGGTTTTGTCATGTGGCGAGATTTGGTGTCAGGTGCTTCATATCTATTCAAGGGTTCAGCGACGACGCCTACGGCTCCATGGCGCTGGTCCTTAGGGGCACATGCGCGAAGACTTCCTGATTATCATCGACATGGTCAAGCCGACTCCGGTAGGATAGAAGCGACAAAGGCGCATCGGTAGCTCGTTTTGGTGGCGGTAGCAGTCGTTCGGTGGTTTCAGAATCTCGATGTAATTTCTATTATGTTTGAGGTGCTTCGTACTCCCGGTGAACTTTGATAATAGATCTGGATCATTTTCGCAAAAAAAAAATAATTTGAGCGCGCGTGCGCGTATATCATAGATGTGTTCGCTCTTTGAGGAGGGTCTTCACGGTCTTGCTGCTATGGACGCTTCTCGACCGCCAAATAAGGACCGTTGTTAGCCATATCTCTGCTACAAGCATTACTCAAGCATCGCTACATGAAAGGGAGCAGATGAGACACCAGAAAATCACATCGAGACAGAGGAGCTGATGAGACACGGGAACACAGACGACTCACATAGATCTCCTTCATCACGGCGCAGGGCAGCGGCAAGGATGGTGGCGCGAGCGCACGCCCGTGAGTGCCCCCTTCTCGATCTCGCGGCGGAGAACGTCCTGTAGAACCGCGGCATGTCCACCGCATCCGCCCTCACCTCGTGCACTTTCGCTGCTGGAAGGACCACTGAAACGACTCCACCGCGGCGTATGAGGTCACCGTCCACCACAAGTTAGTGTTTTTTTAGGTTTTGTAATTGAACAGACGGAATATCTTCTATTTTATGTAAATTATGTCCGAATTTAAGTAAATTAACCTTGTTTGCATGAAATTCGTCGTGTTTGGTCAAATTCGATTTAAAATGTATGCGGGCAACATTGGATGGCCAGCTCCCGTATCACTTTAAGGCTGGCATAATACATTCCACCTATCTAACTGGTATTTCTCGAGTCATCATCACACTGCTAAAAAATCATGGCCGAATGTAGTCCAATATCTACAGAACCCCTTTCGACAAGAGAAAAGGAAAGACACCATGAATAAAACCAAACCATATTACTTAGGGTGGAATTGATGGAAACAAATCGCCCCCATTACGAGACAAGGGTTTGTTTGGCCTTGGGTCGTAATGAAAAAGACATGCAATCCTATCTCTAAAGAAATGAATCCTGCTGGATGACAACATCCCATGATAGGTGTAAGGATCATGACAAGTGATAGCTATATAGGAATCAAGGAACGAAAGTGAGAGAAAGAGACAACTCCGCTGAGTGGATGAGACCGTAGAGCAGCAGGACATGGAAGGGCAGAAAACAAGAGTTGGCGCATCACCACGACATGATCATTCGGGGGACGCTTCAGAATTCACATCGGCAAAGCAGCAACAAGATATAGAAAGCAAGAGTACCACCACTCGGCACAAACAAGACAAGAGGGAACACTTATTTGGGATGATCACTTGCTTGGTGGATTGATGACTTAGATAGAAAGGTGGCGACGTTGGATCGATCATACGGTCGCTAAATTTAAATACAGTAGGAAAAGCAATGCGGGCTAATTAAGACAAGCGAGCGATCCCATGGACCGAATTACAGGACACGGCACGCAGGACCGGGCACATGGAGGCCAACCACGTACTCGCACTACGCATATGCTGCTGCCGACACATAAATAACACCGAGCATTGCGGGCCAACTGAACTGTTGAGAAGTTGCAAAAGCGCATTTCTCTCTGGATGGACACAACACGGGTCGCCATTGCTTCAATCTTGCATGCAGATGACATGGATGATAGCCTGTTACGCGTTGCTCCTGAAGGAGCCGAGGGCCTTGATGGCGCCGGCCCTGAGGATGTACTGGTGGTAGAAGGCCGCGATCGCCGCGCCGATCATGGGGCCGACCCAGAAGATCCACTGCAACAAACAAAGCAAGCCAAGATCAGATCAAGGCAACTTAAACATGAAATCTAATGGTGGTTTGGAGCGTGCAAGTAAGTACAGTTGATAGTATGGTACCTGATCATCCCAGGCCTTGTCCTTGTTGTAGATGACGGCGGCCCCGAGGCTCCTGGCCGGGTTGATGCCGGTGCCGGTGATGGGGATGGTGGCCAGGTGGACCATGAACACCGCGAAGCCGATGGGGAGGGGCGCCAGCACCTGGAGAAAGACACAAGCAAAGCAAACATAATAGCATGAGACCCCTCCAAATTACTTTCTGAACTGAACTAATCGGCACTCCCCATGCCGGGTCGTTTTCAGGTTGCTGGTTCTTCAAGCATGGCATGGTCATGCGTGCTTCGGCCGTCCGCGTCATGTGACTGCTGGAGGACACCCAAAGTCGTGAAAGGCCGGCCACTTGCCGCCCCTTTTGATTGAACGGGAAGGAAACTAGGTGGAGCGGCAACGAGCGTGGAGTGAAGGCTCCTTTTCCCTCTCCCTCCGGGAACATACCCCAGCCTCAGTGCGCGCTTCACCGCCCCGAAAGACCAAAGCCAGTGACTACCAGTACGATGGCATATTTTGACGGGATCGGGCAAAGCGGCCGAACATCACGTTTTGTCACCACGAAACCGCACCTTCACTAGTGCCCTCGGTAAAAAGGGATGCTCGCACCATCCGTCACCGGACATAAGCACCCAAACCCAGAGTGGTAACTCTCAACTTTTTAGATCGTGTAACTCTGAATTTAGCTAGCCACATGCTGCCAAGGAGGGGCAATTTTATACTGACTGGATGGCTGGCCACCCAATAATTCATCATGGATGTGAGGGGGTG
Source organism: Aegilops bicornis (assembly GCA_021605145.1). Taxonomy (NCBI): domain Eukaryota; kingdom Viridiplantae; phylum Streptophyta; class Magnoliopsida; order Poales; family Poaceae; genus Aegilops; species Aegilops bicornis. The sequence goes on along the minus strand of CM038670.1, from coordinate 247,259,187 downwards.
GGGGCCTGGCCAATAATTCACCAGCGCTGTCCTGGACGAAATCGACCACGTGTTATCACACCCAAACAGCTCAGCTTACTGTTGGGGCCACATGGGCCAAGGCCATGGATGAGATGGAACTTAACTCGAATAGTAAACATACTTATCACAGTAGTGACTGTCTGAGTGTCTGCCACGCGGACGTGTACTACTCTAGTACTAGATGCATCGGGATTCTTCACCCACCCCCCCCCCCCCCCCCTCAACTGCAGCGCCAGTACAACTGTTACCACCCACATTTACGCCTACGGGAAGACTTATGTCTGCTGTTAAGGACAAAACATTTTTTTAAAGCATCATGGCAGCACTTATTTCTTTTCAAAAGAAAATACAGTACATGACATTCATATGTACTACTATCCTCCTTTTTGTTCATTCTAGATGATATATATGATAAAGGAGTATCATTCCACCCATTTTGTTCATCTTAGAGTTAGAGGAATGGATATTCTTGCTTTCCCCCCTTTTTGTTCATACGTATGCATCATGCTCCTCATTTGGACGATCTATCCTCATGGCATGCCATCTTCAGTTAAGCTCTAACAACTAGCTTTACTTTTCTTATGCGAACAAGAAAACTTTACTTTTCTCAAAATAATTCTTTGGCCCGGAGGCATGGCATATGGTGCTTACCGGGACGTGAGAGTCGCGTGCGCTGCGCTTGGGGTCGGTGGCGGAGAAGACGGTGTAGACGAGCACGAAGGTGCCGATGATCTCCGCGGCGAGGCCGGTGCCCTTGGAGTAGCCGGCCGCGAGCGTGTTGGCGCCGCCGCCGTACCTGACGAAGTAGGCGCTCTGGAAGGCCTTGACGAGGCCGACCCCGCACATGGCGCCGAGGCACTGCGCAATCATGTAGAGCAGCGCGCGGACCAGGGAGACCTTGCGCGCCAGGAAGAGACCGAAGGTGACGGCCGGGTTGATGTGGCCCCCGGAGATGCCGGCGGTGCAGTAGACGAGGACGAAGATCATGCCGCCGAAGGCCCAGGCGATGCCGAGCACGCCCACGCCGCCGCACGCCGCGTCGGCCGCGCTGTTCACTGCGGGGTCCGTCTGGTGCTTGTACCCGATGACGGTGGCCACGGTGATGTAGAGGAAGAGCAGCGTGGCGATGAACTCGGCGATGACGGCGCGGTACAGCGACCAGGAGGCCAGCTCCGCCGAGTCGATCAGCGGGGCCGGCGGCGGGTCCGTGTAGTCCTTGGCCGCGAAGTCGCCGCCGCCGCCGGTCTCCATCACCTCGTCCTTGGCCATCGGCGTGTAGCTAGCCTTGCTGTTTCTTCTCGCTGCAAACCTGACTGGAAAAAATGGAGGTGGGGCTTGCGGTGTGTGGTGGGGGAGTGACGAGAGGAGAGGAGAGGAAGGTGGTATTTATGGAGCGGGGGAGAAGCGGTAGGTAAAAGACAACAAGGTGAGGGTGTGTGGTGTGTGTGCGATCGACGGAGGGGCTCGTGTCCTTGATTGAGCAGAAAACTGAGCTAGTAGTATTTTCTTCTTCTGAATTTTATTTGTATTTGTACGAGTAGGAGGAGTATTTAAATTGCTGATAAGACTGAATGGGCCTTTTGTTTTTCTGCTGCAGTGAAGTGAGGTGGATAAGCTGTTGGGGCATGTGCAAACGCCACATTCCAGGATTCACGGATATCTCTTTCCTCCATTAGAAGTTTGGAGAGCTTGCCGACTGAGCATTGTGACAAAATGAAGACGATAGGTGTTTCGTAGATTAGGGCATCTCCCCAAAAACGAACAGTATCGTGTCAGACATCCAACCGTGTAGCTCAAACGGCCGCATATATTTCAAACGTCAGAAGATTTTTCACACAAACTAGAATTTTCAATTAATCCGGGCCACATTCATCACATTTTCGACATAAACAAAAGCGTTCAGAAGTTAAGCTAGTCTAATGATGTGTTTGGTTAACTGCATAGAGCCCAACCAGGCCTGCGCAAGAAAAAAAGAGCATGTTTGGTTGCATACAAGCAGGTCAGGCTCGCATCGACACGAACCTTAAAGCAGTTCACAGCTGGCTCGCTGGGAATGCTCGAACCGGCCATTTCGAGCGAGTCAGGCTGAGTCGGGGGCAAAAGCGGGGCACGACGTACGCCATGGTGCAGGTGGGAATAAAGGCGGAGATGGTGGGAGAAGGAAATCAACGGAGGTGGGATGGCGTGAAATGCCCCCCCCCCTCCCCCCCCCACACACACACAAATTTACCCGGTCACCTCTTGCTTTAGGACAAGGCCTTCCTCACTTCTTGGTACCGGCGGCGGTGGCGACTCAGAACTGCATAGGTGGCCGTGGCGGCATCACTCTCCGACAGCACGAGCTGCTTTTCCCCTTCTTCTTCTTCTTCTCCTTGGACTCCATCTGGCCATCCTCCTCTCAGCCGTGCCCCCCTAGTCCGCTTCGTCGGCTCCAAGCTGGTAAGCATCATACAAACCCCCTCCTTTGTCCCCCCTCCTCCGTTAGGCCGTTTGTTAGGATGGTGTAGGATCGATTGCACCATTATTGACCACACCATCGATGTCGCCTAGGTTAGGAGGGATGAAGCTGGTAATTCAGGCAGCAACCCTGATAGCAGCGATTCAGGCATGGGATCATGTTGGTTCACTAGAGAGTTGTTCGTCATAGTGACAGGCCTGTCATCCGGTATGGTCCAATGTTAATCTGGGATCACGAGAGGACTACATCTACAACTGCAATGGCACAGAGGCTCTACGGATGCTTCGAATGAAAAGAGCACCTTCCTCCAGGCTTGTGCAAACGTTCAGGAGCAAGGGGCTGCATGAAGATAGCATCCACACCTTTGTGGAATACCAAGTTGTCATATTCCTGCATGTTGTAGGTCATAACCATAGGTTTAGGGTTATCTACAACACATTCAGGAGATCATTGGAGACCATTTCAGGTATTTCAAGCAAGTGTTGTATGTTGTTGGGGAGCTCAGAGGAGAGATGATCAGGTCACCAACCGGGCAAACTCCTAGCAAGATACGCACTAGCCCAAGATGGTATTCATATTTCAAGGTGAGCACTAATCGTAGTTCATGCATTCACATGCTTGTCATGCCATTTTTAGGATTGCCATAACACCATCATGTCATGCCATTTTCAGGATTGCATTGGCGCAATAGATGGTACTCATGTGACTGCTAAAGTGCCGAGTTCACATGCCGTAGCATACACGGGTAAAAAGCACACAAGCCAGAATGTTCTCGATGCGGTTCACTTCGCTGAGAAGTTCACATATGTGTTAGCTGGGTGGGAAAGATCAGCCCATGATTCCTTACATTCTAACTGACAGCATGTCTAGACCTGATGGCATCAATATCCCCGATGGCCAGTTCTACCTATCATATGCTTGCTATATATGCATGTCGGCCTGGTGTTCTTCTAACCTTTCAGGAAAACCAGGTACCATGTGAACAAGTTCTCTTCCAGGAACTATTCCAGGACTCCACATGAACTGTTCAATCTAAGACACTCTAGCTATAGAGTTACGGTTTAGAGGGCATTTGGGGCTCCGAAGAACAGGTTTAAGATCCTGTATCATAAGACATTCCACCCTTACTGAGGGAGTCCTGGATTAGGGGGTGTCCGGATAGCCGAACTATCACCGTTGGCCGGACTCCTGGACTATGAAGATACAAGATAGAAGACTTCGTCCCGTGTCCGGATGGGACTTTCCTTGGCGTGGAAGGCAAGCTTGGCGTCTGGATATGTAGATCTCCTACCATTGTAACCGACTACGTGTAACCCTAACCCTATCCGGTGTCTATATAAACCGGAGGGTTTTAGTCCGTAGAGACAAAGAACAATCATACCATAGGCTAGCTTCTAGGGTTTAGCCTCTACGATCTCGTGGTAGATCTACTCTTGTACTACCCATATCATCAATATTAATCAAGCAGAGTAGGGTATTACCTCCATCGAGAGGGCCCGAACACAGGTAAAAACATCGTGTCCCTTGTCTCCTGTTACCATCCGCCTAGACGCACGATTCGGGACCCCTACCCGAGATCCGCGGTTTGACACCGACATTGGTGCTTTCATTGAGAGTTCCTCTGCCGTCATCACCGCCAAGAAGGATGCCTCATCCCGTCTTTAAAGACGATACTATCGCCAAAGGAGCCTTGGCCTTTGGTGAGACCCTTCGGTTAGGTGGTTTTCTTATGACCGCCGGTTCGCCATCGCTACCGACGATGACTTCTCGGGTCATCGAAACCAATCTTCACGTTAACTCGGAACTTGCCGAGCAGTTAGATCGATCGAGCTCTCCTCCGTAAGCGAGCTCTTGGATCGCATCCGCCACAGGAGTCGCCACAGACTACGACCAGATTGGGCCTACGATCCGAGAGAGATCAACTCTCCCGGGCTACCCATCATGTTCTTTGTGGTAAAGGAGCAATCTGACGATTCTTCTTCTATCTTGAGGACTAGCTACGTCGCATTCCCGATCCCTCCATGCCGGATTCCCGTAGAGGGACGGATGTCGATCAAGCCACGAACTTAAAGTCGGTAGCGGGTTGGATTCATTGGATAGCATTCAAAATCCAAACTTCCAAGTTCGGAAACTTCTCGGCCCTGAGTCTTAAATTGACGGGGTTAGGATCTAGTTCCACCCGCCCACCCAAACATTAGCGATCTATCCCGAATTCGGCAAGAGCCTTTGAAAGCAGTACATCATTATCGGGCGATTCCTCTGGTTATGGACGGGATAAAGGACTGCCGAGAGGAGGACGCAATCTCACTTTTCTGCAATAATTGCATGGACAAGGGAATCCTAAACGCCATAAGTCGTCGCGAAATTACATGCTTTGCTTGACTTGGTGACCATAGTACAAAAATCTTGTGCGATGGAGAGTGCTTGAAAACCGAAAGTAAATTTTGGAATAATCCGGCCCGAATACAACCCTAGTCCGAATAAAAGGGTGCATCATCACCAAGCACTGGGTTAAACATCAAAAACAAAACCCCTAAAGGGCACGGAACCGTCTTTGGAGGGTTGGCTAAGCGGACCTCGCAAAATTCATAGCACGTGAGGGCGCCACTCCAACTCATAGCCTTCGAGCATTTTGGATACTACGGCGGGTGGCCAAAAGTGGCGAAGAGCTTCTAGCCTCGTAATCCCAGCCCGGCAACACCAGATGCAGTATTAGCAGTCTTGAGACTTTCGCATCAAATAACATGCGGAAGCGAACACTCCATAACCTTGCCGAAGTCTACCAAGTAGCAACAATAAATCCATGGAGTGACACGGCTATTACCTTTAATGCCATGTGAACCCAAATTCGAACAGCCCGAGCACCAGCCACATTGGTCCTCGGTCCAATAGTGAATGACTTCCATATACTAAGGTACTCATGGATGGCGGCGATGGACTGAACCTCATCTACGAGGAAACCCTCCGAAAAATGGAAATAGATGGAACCGCATTGAGCGAAGCTGGCACAACCTTTAGAGGAATAATCCCTAGCCGGAAGCATGCTGCAGGGAAAAATCACACTGGACGTAGTGTTTGGCTCACGGACAATTACAGGTCCGAGGAGGTCACATTTCAAGTGGCCCTGCTCAGCAGCCGGATATCACACTTTATTAGGGCGAGAGGCATTCACAATTTTTCAAGCTATACCCCATTATGGGTACATGAAGCTTAAAATGCCCGGACCTAACGGAATCATCACTCTCGCTAGTGATCCGAACATAGCACTCCACGCCGAAAACAAGATAGCCGCACTAGCCCTCGAGGCACTATCCGAAGCCCTAGCGGCCGAGGAACTCACTGCTATGCGCTCCACGGTGAACAGGGACGATGTGATACTTGATAAAAGATTCAAGTCCACCTCTTTTAAACCAGCGGATGAAATAGTCAAATTCCAAGTCCACCCAACGGACCACGAAAGACGGCCTCCATTGGGGCACAATTAAACCACGATGTAGACGCGACTATGAGAATTTCTCTGAGAAAAGCTGGGACATTTTGCACGGCACCCTTGAGACATGCCAGAATCCCACATCGGCTGGCCGAGCACAGCCTAAATACCCTAAAGGATTCAAGCCGATCAAACAGGCTCTTCGACGCTTTTAGAACCCAAGAGACAGGCCATGGGAGAGGAGCTAGCCAAACTTTTGGAAGCCGGATTCATCAGAGATATAAAACATCCGGACTGGCTAGCAAATCTGGTGATGGTACCAAAGAAGGATAAATCCTGGTGTCTATATTGATTTCAAAGACCTTAATAAGGCTTGCCCAAAGGATCCCTTCCCTCTCCCTCGCATTGATCAAATTATCGACGCTACATCAGGACACGTCTCATTGTGCTTCCTCGACGCGTACTCCGGCTACCACCAAATCAAGATGGCGGAGCCAGACCAAGCCGCAACAACATTCATCACTCCATACGGCCCATTCTGCTTCAACACAATGCTCTTCGGGCTCAAAACGCGGCGCAACATATCGGCGCATGATTCGGACATATGTCTGGCAAACCAGATCGACAAAATGGTGGAAGCATATGTAGATGACGTGGTCGTCAAATCCAAGCATGTCGAAACTCTAGTAGACGACTTGAGGCTCACATTCGACAATCTCCGAAAATATGACATTAAGCTCAATCCGGAAAAATGCGTCTTCGGCGTTCGGTAGGAAAGCTCTTGGGCTTCATTGTGTCCGTAGAGGAATTGAAGCAAACCCAGCCAAGATCCGAGCTCTGTCACAATTGGATATTCCAAAAGACCTCAAACAAATACAAAAATTATTTGGATGCGTGGCGGCTCTAAGCCGCTTTATTTCCGTTTGGGAGAAAAGGCGTTACCCCTTTACCGCCTCCTCGGCACCGAACACTTCGAGTGGACGGATACGCCACGGCCGGACTCGAAGAAATAAAAACCATATTGGCAACAAATCCGGTCTGGCCGCGCCCAACATGGGCGAACCAATGCTATTATATATCGCCGCAACACATCAAGTTGTCGGTAGCGGTGCTTTCGTCGTCGAACGAGAAGCGGACGGACACAAAGTTCCCTCTTCAAAAACCGGTTTACTATGTGTCCTTGTCCTAACTCCATGCAAGTCCAGTACCCACATTATCAAAAAGATAGCATACGCGGTGTTCATGGCATCCGGAAGCTGCGACACTACTTTCAAGAGTTCTCGATAACGGTAGCCTCCGAAGTACCTCTTAACGACATTATAAACAAGCTGCGACGCCGACGGGCGGATTGCTAAATGGGCCATAGAGCTCCTTCCATTCGACATAACCTATAAGCCACGACGAGCTATTAAGTCGCAGGTTTTGGCCGACTTCGTGGCGAATGGACGGCCGAACTCCCTAAAGAGTACGGCGCATACTCCAATTGGATCATGCACTTTAGCGGCTCCAAAATGTTGGCGGCACTGGGCTGGCGTCGTCTGACGTTCCCAACCGGGGACACGATCCATCGTCCTTGAGATAATGTATACAGACTCCAACAACGCGGCCGAATACGAGGCCCATACGCACGGCCTCCGGATGGCGATCTCCATGGGCATTAAATGCCTAGAGGTGCGTGAGGATTTGAACCTCGCGATATCTCAAATAAACGGAGCCTTTGATGCCAAAGATCCGAAAATGGCAGCGCATCGCAATGCGGTCCTAAAATGTCAAGACGGTTGAAGGGCTCGAATTTCATCATATAGCCGGGATAACAACCAGCGGCGGACGTATTGGCACGCATCGGCGCAAAAGCAGCGATGCCGTCCCGCCTAACATCTTCCCGAACGGCTGTTCAAGCCATCCGTACTATGGGAAGGGGAGTCCGGAAATAACAATCCAGACCCAACCGCACTGCCTGACACCGAACACTCTGACACAATCGGAGGCTCTGCCAACGAGATAAAACCCTCCGCCCACGAAATAATGGCGGTTATCGCCCTATGGACGGAACCATTCCTAGCCTACCTAACTAGGCAGGAACTCCCCGAAGACCAAAATGAGGCTCGCTGCATAGTACGGCGATCCAAAGCCTATAAAGTCCATGAGGGAGAGCTCTATAAGAAAAGCACAACAGGAATCCTTCAAAGGTGTATCTCCGGAGAGGAAGGGCGAAACCTCCTGGCTGAAATTCATGCCGGATGGGTGGGCACCACGCCGCAGCCCGGGACCTTGTAGGCAAGGCCTTCAGACAGGATTTTATTGGCGATGGCCCGGCAGATGCGCAGGATTTAGTCCAACGATGCGTCGGTTGCCGACTTTTTGTTAACTAAAGCCACATGCCACCCACCGCCTCAAAACTATACCCATCACACGGCCGTTCGCGGTGCAGGGGCTTGACATGGTTGGGCCCTTAAGGGAGGAACCCACAAGCAAAAATACCTATTGGTCATGGTGGATAAATTCACCAAATGGATAGAGGCCAAGCTCGTTAAAGCGGCGAATCCGGGCCGATGATAGACTTCATATCAGGGTAGTGCCGTTACGGTGTCCCCACGGTATCATCGCGATAACGACACCAACTTCACAGCCGATGAGGTCAAATTATGGTGCAAAAACATGGGCATCAAGCTCGATTACGCCTCTGTCTATCACCCTAAAACCAACGGTCAAGTCGAGCGGGCAAACGGTCTAATCATGAGCGGCATTAAACCCAGACTAGTGCGGTCCCTCAAGGAATCTAACACGCACTGGGTTGAGGAGCTCGACTCCGTACTCTGGGGGCTGCGGACCACGCCGAATCGTACTATCAGATTCACACCATTTTTTATGGTGTACTGGCGCAGAGGCGATCTTGCCTGCGACATAATGCATGACTCACCTCGGCGTGCGCATGTATGAAGAAAGAGAAGCCGAGCTCGATCGGCGGGGACAGTTTGGGCGCATTGGAGGAGGAGTGCAGCGTGGCAAAAGCTCGTTCGCATTTTATCAACAGCAGGCTCAAGATATCAAAGCGAGGAAGTATGGGCCAAAGCTTACAACGTTGGCGAACTAGTTCTCGCCCGCCGAACAAGAAAAAGGACAAACTCAAGCCCAAATGGGAAGGTCCCTTCATCAACGACCAGGTCACGACCGTGAGCATACCGTCTGCGAAACGCATCGGATAACCGACTCGAGCTGAACCCATGGAACGCAGCCCGTCTACGAAGATTCTACGCCTAAGCACCGGACTCCGAGTTCGTCTCCTTCCTCCGTCCACATTTTCTATTTTTGCTATCTTTTATTTCTCTTCTTCCTCCTCCTTTTTCTTGAAGCCTTTAGAGGCTCGTTTGCGCTTTGTTCGCACATACTTGACGCGCTATCCGCGCTCACTATACGTGGGGGCTTCTTTAACAGAAGCTTATTTATACGGGCTTCATGCTCAACACATGTGTCAAACTTCCGCATGTACCTTTTGCTCACCATTATATGCATCGATATGACTTAATTTGGCCAAGCTGGGTTGCCTGGCTCCTGTGCTTACCCTACGTTCCCGATTGTTCGGCTAGGTGGTAAAGGGAGCACCTCTGCGATTATTCTTGCGGTCACCGGATGTGTACCTCGGTAGGTGAAGCCGAAAGCTAGCATTCTTAAGGGAATATTCGATTCGGTGAACTGAAAGATGATTTTTAACTATTTATCCATCTGCCCCAGATGATTTTCTGCTTTCTTAGCAGTTTGGACATGCACTTTAGGGCATGCCTCCTAGGGAAAGGAACCCTTAACGGAACTATTCTCCCTAGAAGATGTTTCTTACTATCCATGTAATATAACATAACTAGTTGGGCACTTGTCTGATACAGCAATTATGACCCCTACGCCTTGTCTCCATGCATGCCCCGGCTCTTACATAACCGCGAGGGTACTCGGACACACTCCGGACTATTGGGTCCCGAGGTTGAAGCGAAAAGGTCCGCTATGACAAACGATCTACAATCCGGCTAGAAGACATTTTTCATGTCATATTCAATTACATAGTCAACTCGACTAATTGTATTCCTCCTCAATGCCATCTAATAGGCTATCTAATTTACAATCTTGCTGGGAATACTTGGCGGCCAATTCTACTTGGCCGTACACTAAGCTTACAGGGATCTCCTTCCCATTTCGGGAAGAAGATCACCCGAAGAACTGGGCATCTCCTCCTCAGGACGACCTGTGAGAAAACCTACATACATGTTTATGTTAGTCGCCTTCCTCGCCGAACTCTTTAAAAGTTCATTTAAGCACTTACTGAAAATGCCATGACGGTTGCCGATTCTCCTTCTGAGTCAGACAACTAGGCACGAACATCCTTTAGTTCCTCACCCAGTTGGGTGTTGGCATCTTGGAGGTTATTTTTCTCCTGCCGCACCCTCGTAAGCACGCTCTCACCGGCCTTTAGCTGGCGCAGGAGCTTTTGCTTGTCCGGATCCATCCCGACGCTATCTGCAATGTTAATGTCAGATTTATGCACATGCCGCACTTTGCGAAACTACTTCTACTTCGAAGAGCATATATTACCAGAGGGAGTCTTCATGGCTTCCTTGTCATGCCAAGGCGGCCTCAAGTTGGGCCTTGCACTCTTCAAGCTCTGGGACAAACGGGTATTCTTTTCGTAAGAACTCAGATTCCAAATGATCCTTAAATCAGTTATCCTAACTATTTTAAGTCTCAAGAGACTCTTGGCGTATATAACTGTCAAAATTCCTTACCCGTATGTCTTTCACATACTGCTCCGTAGCTCTGGCTAGGCCATCTTGAGCGGCACGGAGGTGCGCTTCTCCCGAACTAAAGGCGTCCAACGCCTCTTAGGAGAAACATGCGTCACGTAGAATAGTCCGGTGGCGCCTATGATTCATGGTGCTCTCCACCTCGACTTGGTGGCGGATGTCTGTCGGCATCCTCCGTTGGAGGAGCATCCGACGCATGCCTCGTGTTTGTACCCCTCCGGACTCGGCTTTTGAGCCTGGTTGGCGGAGGTCCGATTAACAACTTCTCCGGACTCGGTCCGGCGGCGCTCTTTTCCTGAAAAACCACGGCGCCAAGCAGCCTCCCAGGAACCTCTCCTTAAAACACGATGGCACATCATACCATTGCGGCGACGTCTCGAGTCGTACCGCACTTCTTTTGCGCTCTTTGGGCCGAGCTGCCTTGTTGGACGGCCGCGGCAGCTCGGCTTCCTGCTCAAGGCACCCTGCGAAACACCATCAAATACGTGGTGATTAGAAGTAAAGCACGGTGGGTCATGGTATCCAGACTTGGTCACGGTTACAGGGAGGCCGGAAATAATCCGGGTAGTCGGCCGTAATGGCAACCAAAGCATTGTCGATGCTAAGTTGGTGGAACACCCCGTCCATCAGCTCCACCTTTATATCCGGGTCCTCTTCGGAGGCCGGATCGAGGGACCGTTCCGGATCCTCGGGTTGTGGGGGCGGGCTGTGTATCTTCTCCATGGCACGGCGCAGTTCCTGCCTAGAAACCATGAAATGAGATATTTAGCCACGGGAACATGGATCGAACAGGCCACAAAGATATTTGCTTACCCAACTTCGAGGATTATTCGAAGAAAACCCGTTCGATGGATCGACGGAGAAAATCCTCCTCTTCCCTTTGTACATGGCGGACAAGGTCTTCACCAGTTCGGTGACCGATCCCGCCTTTATGCGGCCATGACGGGTGGCATCGTCCCTCCCGTTGAAGTCCCACATGGGGTGGCCCCTATATTGGAGCGCTGCACTCCCCTCATAATGCAGATTGCCATGACTCCAAACATGGTCAATCCGGCATGAGCCAGTAATCTTATTCGGCTCATCAAGTAAAGGACGTCCCGGTCATTTTCCCTCACAGGGGCTCTGCGGGCGCCCGGCTTAGGCGCTTCAGAGGAGCGTTGCTAAACTCCGGAAGGCCGATCCTAATAGGATCCGGCAATGGGGACGTCCTCCATATAAAACCATTCAAGGCCGGTCTTGGACGCCTTCTTTGGGGTTCCGGATAGATATCCGGTCCCGGCGATGCGCCACAGCTCGGCTCCGCCCACTTGATATATTGACCCCTCATGAGAACGGGGTACAAGGCAGAATAATCTCTTCCACAACGCAAAATGAGCCTCGACGCCTAAGAACTGTTCGCAAAGGGCCACGAAGCCCGTGATGTGCAAAATGGAGGCAGGCGTAAGGTGGTGCAACTGGAGGCCGTAGAACTCCAAGAGCCCCCGGAGAAACGGATGAATTGGAAATCCGAGTCCTCTTACTAGGTAAGAGATAAAGCATACCCGCTCCCCCTTGGAGGGGTCGGGGACACTCTCCACTTGCTTTCCGCCCTTATAGGTGGCGAGTCCGGCTTGAACCGGAACCATGAAGGCCGGGAAGAAATCCCTTGGTTTGGAGTGTCACTAGCACGTTATGCGGGACTGAGCATCTCTCCCAATTTCAGTGAGAAATTTGGGAGCGCGAGAGGAGGATCCGCGTCGATTGTCCATGATGGAATGAATTTTTGTCAGAGGCGCTCCGATGAAAGCTCGCGGAGGGAGGATGGTGCGACTCGGATCTAGATCCTTGTCACTTTTATAGACGGTTCATTTGCGTAGCTAGGGGGATAAGTGTAAAAATACCGGCTTTTCGCATTCATTCAACACGTGGAAGATGGCCATTATTGGGCGTGGAAGCCAAGGAGCGCAGCATTTATCGTAAGCCGGACACTATTCGACAAGTATATGAAATTTGGAGAAGAACCCGCCTCGCAATGCCGAAGACAATCCCACGCCGGACTCATCGCCATTGAAGCCTGGGTTCGGGGCTCCCGAGGAGTCTGGATTAGGGGGTGTCCGGATAGCGAACTATCACCGTTGGCTGGACTCTGGACTATGAAGATACAAGATTGAAGACTTCGTCCCGTGTCCTGGATGGGACTTTCCTTGGCGTGGAAGGCAAGCTTGGCGTCTGGATATGTAGATCTCCTACCATTGTAACCGACTCTGTGTAACCCTAACCCTATCCGGTGTCTATATAAACCGGAGGGTTTTAGTCCGTGGGGCGAAGAACAATCATACCACAGGCTAGCTTCTAGGGTTCAGCCTCTACGATCTCGTGGTAGATCTAGTCTTGTACTACCCATATCATCAATATTAATCAAGCAGGAGTAGGGTATTACCTCCATCGAGAGGGCCCGAACCTGGGTAAAAACATCGTGTCCCTTGTCTCCTGTTACCATCCGCCTAGACGCACAGTTCGGGACCCCCTACCTGAGATCCGCCGGTTTTGACACCGACACTTACCCTACCCAGGTTAAATTTGTTATTGCATGTTGTATCCTCCATAACTGGATCCTACAATTAGGGTGTGAACCTTATATCAGAGGAGGAAGAGGTGACGCCTAATGATGTTATCGGCTTCGGAAGAGCACAAGGATGGACTTCCACCTAGTTAGCATCGATGAACTTTCCCCAATTCAGCCATATGGCTCTTAAATTTGTACTGCCATTTGTTAGTAGCTAGGATGAACTGCCATTTATTTCTTAGCTAGGACTGAGACGATGTTCAAATCGTGTGTGGTAAGGTCATCACTAGTGAGAAGTGGTGATCAAACCTTACACCGTTCGCAACCAAACATTGTGTAGTTTGTCTAACAAGTGCGACTCAGGCAACCAAACACCATGGGAAAAATTGCTCCTTTATGCAGCCAACCTACATGCATGCAGACAAACGATGTGTATATGATGGTTTTCTGCTTCTTTTACCTCGGCCAGGCACAACAGGGACACAAATGCAGAGTGCCAAAAAAAAATATGGTAACCGAACGTGTAATAAATCTTCACTGGCGCTTGTGCTCCACGTCCTTATTGTTTCCCATGGGTGTGTCCATTTCAGCAGGTGTGAGCCCTGGGAAGTGAAATTGCAGGCCGCCGACAAGTAAGAGTAAGACATGGGACATGGAAGTGCCCACATGGGACACCGACGACTCCATCTCCCATGTCCTACTCTTCATCATTGGAGTATGTGGCCTCGACGGGCCGGCACCGTGATCGTAGCAGCCTGGCGCAAACGACGCACAACTATCGGCGTTCCCATCCGGGATCGCCTCCATGCACGAATCAGCTGTGACCGCGTTGTAGCTAGCATGAGCAGTGTGTGCGGCCTTGTAGAACGCCTCTGCTCGTCAACAAAATTCGGGTTCTCTGCGGCAATGGCCACCATGACCTCCTCGCTCGCAAACTCGTCGTAGATGTGACCCCTCGCCAGCCGATGATGCACTAGGAGGGCTGATTATACCGCTGCTCTTCCCTCACCTTCCGGAACGTCGGTTGCTCCTCCGCTATGATGGTGTTAAAGTACGTCCGCTCCATGGGGAAGCTGGCATGGACCAACATGGGAGGGGCGTCGGCTGATCGTCATACGACTCCTCCATCGTCGGGTCATTGTTGGCCCCCTTCAACGAGCTCGCTAGCAAGTCATCCTCTATCCATCAGGCACGACAGTTCTGAAGGAAATATGCCCTAGAGGCAATAATAAAGTTGTTATTTATATTTCCTTATATCATGATAAATGTTTATTATTCATGCTAGAATTGTATTAACCGGAAACTTGATACATGTGTGAATACATAGACAAAACAAAGTGTCCTGACCATAGACATGTGTTGTCATTTGATGAACGAGATCACATAATTAGGAGAGTGATGTGATGGACAAGACCCATCTGTTAGCTTAGCATAATGACCGTTAAGTTTTATTGCTATTGCTTTCTTCATGACTTATACATATTCCTCTAACAATGAGATTATGCAACTCCTGAATACCGGAGGAACACCTTGTGTGCTATCAAACGTCACAATGTAACTGGGTGATTATAAAGATGCTCTACAGGTGTCTCCGAAGGTGTTTGTTGGGTTGTCATAGATCAAGATTAGGATTTGTCACCCCGAGTATCGGAGAGGTATCTCTGGGCCCTCTCAGTAATGCACATCACTATAAGCCTTGCAAGCAATGTGACTAATGAGTTAGTTACGGGATGATGCATTACAGAATGAGTAAAGAGACTTGCCGGTAACGAGATTGAACTAGGTATGAGGATACTGACGATCGAATCTCGGGCAAGTAACATACCGATGACAAAGGGAATAATGTATGTTGTTATTGCGGTTTGACCGATAAAGATCTTGGTAGAATATGTAGGAACCAATATGAGCGTCCAGGTTCCGCTATTGGGTATTGACCAGAGATGTGTCTCGGTCATGTCTACATAGTTCTTGAACCCGTAGGGTCCGCACGCTTAACGTTCGATGACGACTTGTATTATGAGTTATGTGTTTTTGGTGACTGAAGTTTGTTCGGAGTCTTGGATGAGATCACAGACTTGCCGAGGAGTCTCGAAATGGCCGAGAGGTAAAGATTGATATATTGGATGATAGTATTTGGACATCGGAATGGTTTCAGGATGTTTCAGATATTTATCGGAGAACTAAGGGGTTACCGGAACCCCCCGGGGAAGTAATGGGCCAACATGGGCCATAGGGGGGAGAGAGAGAGGGGAGCCCACAAGGGGTGGCGTCCCTCCCCCCCATGGGCTTTCTCCGACTGGACAAGGGAAGGGGCGGGCCCCTTTCCTTTCCCTCTCCTTCCTTTCCTCTTTCCACCTCCATGAGAAGGAAAAAAGGGGGGCGAATCCTACTAGGAGTGGAGTCCTAGTAGGACTCCTCCCCCCTTGGTGCGCCTCCTTGGTTGCCGGCCTCCTCCTCCCCTCCTTTATATACGGGGGCAGGGGGGCACCCCAAAGCACATCAATTGTTCTCTTAGCCGTGTGTGGTGCCCCCTCCACAGTTTACTCCTCTGGTCATAGCGTCGTAGTGCTTAAGCGAAGCCCTGTGCGGATCACATCACCATCACCGTTGTCACGTGCTGACGAATTTCTCCCTCGACCCTCTACTGGATCAAGAGTTTGAGGGACGTCCTGGATCAAGAGTTCGAGGGACGTCATCGAGCTGAACGTGTGCTGAACACGGAGGTGCCGTACGTTCAGTACTTGATCAGTTGGATCGTGAAGACGTTCGACCACATCAACTACGTTAAACTAATGCTTCCGTTTTCGGTCTACGAGGGTACGTGGACACACTCTCCCCTTCTCGTTGCTATGCATCTCCTAGATAGATCTTGTGTGATCGTAGGAATTTTTTTTGAAATTGCATGCTACGTTCCCCAACAGGTTCTTCCAACCGGCTGCAAGGGTGGCCAACTTGTGTTTATGCTCCATTGAGAGCCTCTCCCAGATCGCTCTAGAGCTCACGATCATGGCGAATGTGGTGCACGGAGGAGGAACTGGATTGGATATGGTGCGGTGTGGATCAAGCCGGGCGTGTCCATGTATAAATAGCAGGCACCAGTCAGGACACGTGGCGGGTTGTGTCAATGCAGACACCAGACTTGGTTATTCGGCCGCCACACCTGCTTAATGCCGGCAGGTGGACGGACCAGGTAGCCGATATGAATGCGGTAGATAGCCGCCCGTCCCATCCAGTCACGTCTCTTCGACATTCAACTTGCACGGAGACTATGAAGCGGGTGCGGGCGGTGCTCTTGACTGGCGCGCCGCTTCAATGCCGGCTCGAGTGATCGGTCGCGTCCTCTCTAGACCGACACGAATGCGAAGCTCTAGGTCAGATGAATGCGGCGCGGAGAGTGGAAGTGCATTGGCGCGGAAGAGGGCATGGGCACGGGAGATGATTTTGGGTGGGGTTGGGGGGTCAAACGTTTACGTGACGGTGGTCTCAACGCCCGCAAAGTTCCCCTAGTTTGCCTCCAGTTTACGGGAAAATGGATGTGCGGAATGCTCCGCAGATAGATGGGGTACTGCGTTCGATGGCAAAGTGTGTCATGGGCAGCTCGGTCCAGACGTTTGCGGGCTATTTGAAGGTCTGCGTTGGAGATGCCCTTGCTAGCGCAACCCGAACATCTTTTGCTCTTCAACATCGTGCATTAAACATCTGTGTCCCGGTTCGTACGTCTGAATTCCCGCAAACCGAAAGGAATCGGTAGGAGTTTTAGGGACACTCGAATGTCCACCAAATATGCGCCTGCATGAATGGTTCCATCTAAAACCCTTGTCGCACGTTTCAGAACCAAGGTCGTGCATCCATGCCACTCATGAGTGCGGCTCAAAGCGGGTGCCACCGGACGACGCCAACCTAATTCATGATGATCAAACCAATGTGATGGGATGGCTGACGAATGTCGTTTCAATGCGAATGCAGCATCCAAGAAGCATACTTCGACCGTTGAGCCCGCACTGAAGCGGTATCGCTCAACCTACACCGGCTATATTAGCAGGCCGGTCTCACGAGCAAGCCCCATCTCGTCTGCATCTACACTCCTACACCTCTACCTCTCCTCTCCACTCATCTCCTCTCATATGATGGGAAAGTCTGTAGTAGGTACTATGTGTGGCTACAATCTAGCAAGAGGTGGTGATTTTCGATGAGGAGGTGGATGAGCAACAGTAGCCACCCCTCCTCGTTGAGGCCGTTGATACATCTCCAATGTATCTATAATTCTTGACTGTTTCATGCTATTATTTTATCAATCCTATATGCTTTATATGCAATTTTATATTATTTTTGGGAACTAATCTATTAACTCAGTGCCCAGTGCCAATTGTTGTTTTGCCTATTTTATTGTTTCGCATAAAAATAGTACCAAACGAAGTCCAAACACGATGAAACTTTACGATGATTTTTTCTTGACCAGAAGGGACCCTAGAAGCTTCGAGAGGAGGCCAGAAGATGTACAGGAGAGCCACAAGCACACACGGCGTGCCCCCAGGTTGACCTAATTCCACTTCTATAAATTCCCATAAATCACAAACCACTAGGGAAAGACCCAAAAAAATTATTCCGCCGTCGTAATCTTGCGTTCTTCCGTGATCCCATATGGAGGCCTTTCTCGATACTCTGCCAGAGGGGAAATCGATCACGGAGGGCTTCCTACATCAACCTTGTTGCACCTCTGATGATGTGTGAGTAGTTTACCACAGATTAGCTGGATGGCCTCCTCTCTCTGTTTGATATTCAATAATATGTTCTCCTCGGAGTTGTATCCAATGTAACCTTCTTTTGCGCTGTGTTTGTTGGGATCCGATGAATTGTGGGTTTATGATTGGATTGTTCATTGAAAGTAATTGAGTCTTTTCTAAACTTCATTATGTATGAGTGTTATAGCTTGTCTCCAACCTCTCTATAATTTTTGATTGTTTCATGCTATTATATTATAAGTCTTGGATACTTATTATACAATTTTATATCATTTTGGGGGACTAACCTATTAACCTAGTTCCTAGTGCGAGTTGTTGTTTTCTGCTTGTTTTTGGTTTTCCAGGAAATCTGTACCAAACAGAGTCCAAACGCTACGAAACTTTTTGAAGATTTTTTCTGGGCGAAAGAGACCCTAAAAGATTCGGGAGGAGACCAGGCGAGAAGCGAGGAGACAACAAGGCAACAGGGTGTGCCCAGCAGGGTAGGGCGCGCCCTGATGCCTTGTGGGCCCCACATGGCTCCGTCTGACCTAATTCCACTTCTATAAATTCTCAAATATTGGGAAACCCCCATAGAGACACCCTAAACAATTTTACCACTGTCGCAAGCTTCTGTTCTTCCGTGATCCCATCTGGAGGCTGATACGTCTCCGTCGTATCTACTTTTCCAAACACTTTTGCCCTTGTTTTGGACTCTAACTTGCACGATTTGAATGGAACTAACCCGGACTGACGCTGTTTTTAGCAGAACTGCCATGGTGTTATTTTTGTGCAGAAATAAAAGTTCTCGGAATGACCTGAAAATCCACAGAGCAACCTTTTGGAATTAATGAAAAATACTGGCGAAAGAATTAGCACCAGGGGGCCCACACCCTGTCCACGAGGGTGGGGGCGCCCCCTGCCTCATGCCCCCCGTGGACCTCAACCGACCTCAACTCCAACTCCATATATTCACGTTCGCGGAGAAAAAAATCAGAGAGAAAGTTTCATCGCGTTTTACGATACGGAGCCGCCGCCAAGTCCTAATCTCTCTCGGGAGGGCTAATATGGAGTCCGTCCGGGGCTCCGTAGAGGGGGATTCGACACCGTCGTCATCATCAACCATCCTCCATCACCAATTTCATGATGCTCACCGCCGTGCGTGAGTAATTCCATCATAGACTTGCTGGACGGTGATGGGTTGGATGAGATTTACCATGTAATCAAGTTAGTTTTGTTAGGGTTTGATCCCTAGTATCCACTATGTTCTGAGATTGATGTTGCTATGACTTTGCTATGCTTAATGCTTGTCAATAGGGCCCGAGTGCCATGATTTCAGATCTGAACCTATTATGTTTTCATGAATATATGTGACTTCTTGATCCTACCCTGCAAGTCTATAGTCACCTATTATGTGTTATGATCCGACAACCCCGAAGTGACAATAATCGGGATACTTCTCGGTGATGACCGTAGTTTGAGGAGTTCATGTATTCACTAAGTGTTAATGCTTTGGTCCGGTACTCTATTAAAAGGAGGCCTTAATATCCCTTAGTTTCCATTAGGACCCAGCTGCAACGGGAGGGTAGGACAAAAGATGTCATGCAAGTTTTTTTCCATAAGCACGTATGACTATATTCGGAATACATGCGTACATTACATTGATGAACTGGAGCTAGTTTTGTGTCACCCTATGTTATAACTATTACATGAGGAATCGCATCCGACATAATTATCCATCATTGATCCAATGCCTACGAACTTTTCACATATTGTTCTTTGCTTATTTACTTTACGTTGCTGCTGTTACAATTACTACAAAACTGCTACTGTCACTTTTGCTACCGTTATCGTTACTTCCATACTACTTTGCTACTAAATACTTTATTGCAGATACTAAGTTATCCAGGTGTGGTTGAATTGATAACTCAACTGCTAATACTTGAGAATATTCTTTGGCTCCCCTTGTGTCGAATCAATAAATTTGGGTTGAATACTCTACACTCAAAAACTGTTGTGATCCCCTATACTTAGGGGTTATCAAGACTATTTTCTAGCACTGTTTCCGGCGAGCATAGCTCTATTCTTTGAGTCACTTGGGATTTATATCTGCTGATCACTATGAGGAACTTGAAAGACGAAAGAACTAAGATTTATCCCTCAACTACGAGGGGAGGTAAGGAACTTCCATCTAGCTCTGCACTAGATTCTCATACATTATGAGTAAGCTTGTGACACCTAAACCTCGCTTCGCTTTGAATTACGATATGTTGCATGTTATTGATGATGCCACTTCTACTATGCATGATACTTATGATGAAACTACTTCTATGCTTGATACTCTCGTGCCATTAGGTGAATTTCTTGATGAACAACTTGCTAGGGCTAGAGAGAATGAAATTCTTGAAACTGATATTATTGATGATAGTGATGATGAAGGTTCTCCCCCTAAATATGAATTGGCTGTTGTTCTTGAGGGTTATGTTATGGATGAAGAAACTGCTAGACATTTTCTTGCTTGCAATGATAGATATGATCTTAAGAAGTTATTAGCTAAACTAAAACAGAAATCTTTAAATGCTAGAATGAAATATGACCCTGCTTTTGCTACTTCACCTATCTTTGTTACTGATAAGGATTATGATTTCTCTGTTGATCCTGAGATAATTACTTTGGTTGAATCCGATCCTTTTTATAGCTATGAATCTGAAACTGTTGTGGCACATCTTACTAAATTGAATGATATAGCCACCCTGTTCACTAGTGATGAGAAATATCGCTACTACTATATCCTTAAGATATTTGCATTCTCATTAAAGGGTGATGCTAAAACTTGGTTTAATTCTCTTGATCCTGGTTGTGTGCGTTGTCCCCAGGATATGATTTATTACTTCTCCGCTAAATATTTCCCTGCTCATAAGAAACAAGCTGCTTTGAGGGAAATATATAATTTTGTGCAAATTGAAGAAGAGAGTCTCCCACAAGCTTGTGGGAGGCTTCTCCGGTTACTTAATGCTTTTCCTGATCATCTTGTTAAGAAAAATGAAATACTTGATATCTTTTATAATGGACTAACTGATGCTTACAAAGATCACTTGGATAGTTGTGCTGGTTGTGTTTTCAGGGAAAGAACAGTCGATCAAGCTGAATTGCTATTGAATAATATGTTGACTAATGAAAACAATTGGACACTTCCGGAGCCAACTCCTAAGCCTACTCCGAAGAAAAGGGGTGTTATATTTCTCAGTCCGGAAGATATGCAAGAGGGAAAGAAATCTATGAAAGAAAAAGGTATTAAAGCTGAAGATGTTAAGAATTTACCTCCTGTTGAAGAAATACATGGCCTTAACACACTACCTATTGAAGAAAACATGGTCTTGATAACCCGACACAGGTAGTAAAGGTAAATTCTCTCTATAGATATGATAAAGTTGAAATCCCATCTACTAAGTTTGCTAGCCAATGTTTGGATGAATTTTATGACTTTATGGCTAGACAAGAAAATTTCGATGCTTATTGTCGGAGTAATGGGCCACGGGTAGCCACACTCGGGTCCCTGAACCTTTCAGGACTTTGGGCCGGCTTCGCCCCACGAGATCTCAGAACGAAGCACCGCCCTCCGGTAGCCGGCTGGCTCAACGGCCGGCTGCCTGAGGACGGCCAAGCACCAACAGATGGCACCAAGACTGGCCGGCTCCTAGCAGACGGCCTCTGGAGAGGCCGGCTCCTAGCAGGCGGCCACCCAGCGCCCTTAGAGTCTGCGCCCCTCATCAAGAGGATAAGTCATGGTGAGGCTACAGTGAAGTCCCTCACCCCCGAATCCTGGACTTGGCACGGCCACAGTGCCCCGTATAGGCGGAGATCTCCGCACGGCGCGACACTATTGCCACTCCCCCCTTGACGTCACTCAGGACAGGCGGAGCCCTGTTCCCACGACGGCCTGTCGGTACGGCCTGCAGGCGGCGGGCCCTACAAGGCAGTGAGAGCCCGGAAGGTGGCGAAGGCCGGACAGTCGGACCTGAGGGAGGCCAGCCTCCAGCAGGCGGCCAGTTCCTCCCTCGAGGCCCGTGCACCATTAACCAGATAAGACATGGTGTGGCTACAGTGATCTCCCACCAGGCGGACGAATTGTAGCCACGCTCCTCCGACCAAGCCTGCGTCATTAGCATCATGGCTACAGTGATCAGCCACCCACCAGACCCGCTAGCGGCGGAAGTGGCTTGTCGGCTCCGTACCAGACCAGGCGGCGGGCCCCGGCAGTCGGTGGAGAAGTTGGCTACCAGAGACACTGACAGCCGGGTCCAGCACCCGGCCAGTTTACCAATGTACCCCTAGGGGGTAGGCCTATATAAACCCCCCAGACACCCATGCAAAGGATTCCCACCCCATTAGAACTAGCCACCACCCTAGAGGAAGAGGAGAGCTAGCCCTGCTTCCTTCTACCTCTAGCATACAGCTCGAGGAGCACCACTGTATCACTTGTGCCTTAGTGATCATGCCGAGACCCCGCCGAGCAGGACTAGGGGTGTTATCTCCTAGGAGAGCCCCGAACCTGGGTAAAGTGCGCCGGCTCGTGGTTCACGCCTCATCCCGCTTCCAGGCACCGGTGACGTTCTACTCGCTCCCACCATGATAAGCCATCCTTTGGCATATGTCGCACCCAACCCCTGACATTTGGCGCCCACCGTGAGGCGAGGTGCACCGTCATTCGAAGACCTGCTCTGGACGGGAACCTTGTTCCTTCCTGGAGAGCGCAGCTAGCCCAGCACGCCCGACGGTGTCAGCCTCGACGCACTGCACGGCGCGGAGATCGCCTGCGCGGCGAGCTGCCTCGCCAACCTTGTTCGCGAGATCCGCCTCTCCGACGAGCCCGCATCCGACGCGGGCACCGACTGCCCCGAGAGCCGTCTCGTCAGCCTCCTCGACCAACTCCATGTCACCAGCGAGCCTGCTGTGGACTTGGAGTTTGTTAGCTCCACCGACCCGATGATCGTCGACTTCGACACAGCGTCGCTTGACGCATTCCCCACCAACGTGGTGGTCTACGACGAGCCGCCTCCTCGCGAGCACAGCGGCGTAAGCACCGTCACGGAGGTGCTTTGTCATCAACAGTGGTGAGCACTCGGACGGAGGCGTCCGAGACCCACTCGATGCGGCGCTGCGAGACCTATCAGCGCCCATCCCAGAAGACGCAGACGCTGAGACGCTGGAAGCACGCCGCGTCCAGCTCCTCGAGAGTGCCGGCCGACTAGCCAGCATGCGACGCCTCTCAGAAGCCTACCGGCGCGAGATGGACCGAGCTATTGGTGGCACGCCGGCTCCTGAGGGGCCTAGCCGCATTGGCTGGATCCAGCAGCGTGGCCCGACCATCGCCAGCATGTTCAGGACGGATCGCCCCGTGTACGCCACGCCTGCAGAGAACATCCGGGCCGCCCAGGCGGTGACGGATGAGCTGGACAAGTATGAGGGCGACGAGCGTCGCCACATGACGGAGCGAGTCCAGCAGCTCCTAGACGCGGCCGCCGCGCAACACGAAGCCGGCTGCCGCTCCGAAGTGCCCGTTCGGCAGAACGACGAACCGCCCCTTTGCCAGGACCATGGCGCAACATGCCGGACACCGACTGGCGGCGCCCGCGGAAGAAGAGGCAATGAGCCAGCTGCCAGCCGCAGTCGGACTCACCTCTCCATCGAGCGTGACGCAGACGGCTGCCCTTGAGTAGTGGAGCGGCAAGGCGACCCGCCTCCTCCTTCGCCTCACGGAGAAAGGCACCCCACTCCGCCGCCTGTCACACACCCGACACTCGGTGACCGCCTTGGCCGCCGAGAGGGAGTCGGAGAGAGCGACGCCCGCCATCGAATAGACCGCCTCAACCGATCCCTGGTGCTAGAAGAAGAAGACGCGTTGGGTCCGCCCTGCTTCGGCCCACGAATCCGAGATGAGCCCTTCCCCAAAGGGTTCACGCTCCCGAGAGATACGCCCAAGTACACCGGCTCCGTGAAGCCGGAGGACTGGCTGGTCGAATACTCCACGACCGTCAGCATAGCAAACGGCAACAAGCGCGTTGCTGTGAAGTACGTTCCGCTCATGCTTCAGGGCATAGCCCGGACGTGGCTTAACTGCCTGAAGCCCCACAGCATCAACAACTGGGTTGATTTCACTGAAGCCTTCATCCGCAACTTCACCAACACGTACACGCGGCCTCCTAAGCCTCGACAGCTCTCCTTGTGCATCCAAGGGCCTAGCGAATCGACTCCCGACTACCTCACGCGCTGGGCCGAGCTGCGCAATTCATGCGAGGGCGTGCACGAGGTGCAGGCTATCGAATACTTCACCGCCAGATGCCGAGAAGGCACCCTCCTCAAGCACCGACTTCTCTGCGACGAGCCTGCGACTCTCGACGAACTACTGATCATCGCCGACAAGCACACCACGGCCGACTCCTCCATGAAGGCGGGGATCCTAGTTGATGCATCCGGAAAGGTGGCCCCTCAGGCTCCTCGGACTCCGGCTGGTGACACCAATCGGCGATAGCAACCAAGCGACAACAAGCGCAAGGCCATGCAGCCGGCTTCTACCAACCGGTTGGTGGCGACAGTCGAAGACCACCAGCCGGAGGGGCAGCCTCCGCCCAAGCATCAGAAGGGCGGCAAGCCCAACTGGTTGCCCGCCTTCTCATATGAGCAGACCCTTGATGTAGCCTGCAAGTTTCATAGTGGCGCGAAGCCGTCCAACCACACCACTCGGAAGTGCCATTGGCTCACCAGAATCGCCAAGGGAGATGGACTCCTGCCTCCTCCGCTTGCCGGCCCGCCGCCTCCTCCGCCCCAGCAGCCGTCGGTTCGGCCAGTCGGCACCATACAAGATGAGTATCCAAAGGAGCACAAAGCTTATGTTGTCTTCACCAGTGTGGCCGATGACAGACGCAGCAGCCGGCTGCAACAACAAGAAGTACAAACAGTGGCCTCAGATACTCCAGAGTTCATTCATTGGTCTGAAAAGCCCATCAGCTGGAGCAGGGCCGACCACCCGGCGGTGATGCCCTCCCCTGGTTCCTACGCCCTGGTCCTAGATGCTACCTTTGCAATCGAGAGGCGGGCATCTCATTTCTCCAGAGTCCTGACAGATGGAGGCAGCAGTATCAATATCCTGTACCGTGACACGATGGAGAAGTTGGGAATCAAGCAAAATCAGCTTCACTCCAGTCGGACTGTATTCCCTGGCATAGTCCCTGGCCTTTCCTGCTCACCAATCGGCAAGACCCAGATTGATGTTCTCTTTGGAGACAAGAATCATTTCCTCCAGAGCCATTTTGGTTTGAGGTGGTGGAGCTTGAGAGCCCCTACCATGCGCTACTTGGCCGGCCTGCTCTAGCCAAGTTCATGGCGGTCCCCCACTATGCTTACCTCAAGATGAAGATGCCGAGTACCAAGGGAATCCTGACCGTAGTCGGAGACTACAAGAAGTCATCCGCCTGCGCTGCAGACAGCAGCCGGCTGGCCGAGTCCCTTGTGATTGCAGCTGAGAAGCGGCTCCTTGACCGGGTTGTGGCGATGGCAGGCAAGAAGCCGGAGATGTCACCCATCCCCAAGGAGTCGGAAGTTGAGGGCTCGTTCAAGCCGGCGAAGGAAACAAAGAAGATACCCTTGGACCCAGAGCACCCGGAGAGGCACGGTGTCATAGGTGCAAACCTCGACAACAAATAGGAAAGCGAGCTCGTCGATTTCCTCCGTGAGCATCGGGACATCTTTGCATGGTCTCCCAAAGACATACCAGGTGTTCCGACAGATTTCGCCGAGCACAAGTTACATGTGCGACCTGACGCCAAGCCGGTCAGGCAGCCCTTGCGCCGCCTGTCGAAAGAGAAGAGAAGAGTTGTCGGAGAAGAGATAGCCCGACTTCTAGCAGCCGGCTTCATCATGGAAGTACTCTTTCCAGAATGATTGGCCAACCCAGTTCTTGTGCTGAAGAAGAATAAGCAGTGGCGCATATGTATTGATTATACCAGCCTCAACAAAGCTTGCCCCAAAGACCCCTTTGCCTTGTCAAGAATTGACCAAGTAATAGACTCCACAGCAAGATGCGAGCTGCTGAGTTTTTTGGATGCATACTCAGGGTACCATCAGATCAAGCTGAACCCGGCTGACAGGCTGAAGACCGCCTTCATCATGCCATTCGGAGCCTTCTGCTACCTGACCATGATGTTCGGCTTGCGAAATGCCGGCGCCACGGCTCTAGGCGTTGGCAAAAAGCATTGCGCATAACTACGCATAATCATGCATAATCGCGCATAAGCATGCGCTTTGGTCAAGAAGCGCAAGGCGGTGGCAAACGCACAATTAACGCCTAAGCGCTTTTTTGAACTATGATAGCAATGGAATCTTAAATTAGAACAATTGTTCTTGAGGTTTAGGCACTTGTTCTACATGAACAGAGTACAAGAAGACGCAAGAATAAAATACTTAAAAATAGAAAATGAGCTCATAGACCTTACCACATTCTTGGTTCGGGACCAAGTCTGAACAAAGGCGTTCCCGATCATCGTCCCAAGAATGTGTCTCGGAGAATGTAAGGGAATTTGATGAGTTTCTTTGCGGTGAAGTACGCTTTCTTCTGTGTAATACCGATATCGCCACCAAGCATTCTTGAAGATAGCAGAGGTATTAGCACAGGTTACCTCATCCCGAAGTTTCCAAATCGGTCCTTCTCTATAGAGAAAAATGGGAAAATTTCTGTATTATAACCATCATGGAGGTAGGATGTATGGGACGAAGCAAAGTAATTGCCATGAATAACATTACTTACACATAACTCCCGGACAAACACACAATCGGCATTTTCCTTCATCTTCAGTATAATATTCCAAGATGGGGAGATACGCACATACGATTTAACAACATCAAATGCGATAGATGCTAAACTGCGACTGGCTGGTTGTGCTTCCTCCACAAGAATAGGCGTACTAACTGGTGGAGTTGGGGTTCACCATGATAGTACTGGCTGCCTTACTAACTGATGTTGTTTGGGAGCTCTGTGGTGGAGATGGTCCGTGTCAATGTGAGGCTGGGTTACTATCGGCTGGGGTTGGGGTTAGATTGGGTGAAGGTTCTCTGTCCATCGCAAAGAGGGGTACAATCTGCGAGAGTTTGGGTTATGTGTGGTGGCTGGTTCTTGTGCATGTACAACCGGGTGCTATCTCCACCAAGAGGTAGCACTGCTTTTATTTGAAGACCGTGTTTTTATTCCGCTGATATCGGCATCACCGCTCCAATTCAAATGGGTGATAAACAGGAAACATAGTTGAATGGATGACATTGTATGAGAGATGATGCAATAGATAGTGTGGAAAAAAGATGGCATGAAATAGTTGACATGTATATTGTTTAACTAAAGCGGATAGCATGACATAATTTCACATATATGATGTCTATCTAAACTGGATAGCATAGCATAACATAATTCAAAGATATGATGAATAACTAAACATGATCGCATGACATAATTCACCTACATGTTATCTAAGTAATCAGGATCGCATCATTTAATTCACATATGTGATTTATATGCAAGAGGGCATTCGATATGATGTCTGAACTAAGAACATGGTGTTGAATATTGTGTATATGATGTCTAAACTATGCAATGCAAGACACCGTATGCATGATATGAGCGATAACCGTGCCAAGTTAGAGCATACACCTCGGTGGGGAATAGGACTGGTCATCTGTCTTTGAATCCATCTCCGAGGAGCTATCGGGACCCAACAAGAGATCTGCCTTGACAGTAGCACTGCCTCGCTCAAGGCCTTGTTTTCACTCTAGATTTTTCCATCTCCCACCCAAATGGCTGATTCACAGGAAGAGTAGTTTAATGTACAAACATTGTCGACAAATGGAAATGTAATGAAGAAAAGGATGGGCAAGATATCATTCAAATATATGATGCCTGGTTAAACAGGATGGCATTGCACATTTCACATATATTATAGCTGGCTAAAAGACATGAGACTACATAATTCCCATATATGATATAGAAACTAAACAGGTGCCATTACAGAACATGTCTAAACTAAGCAGATGACATATATGATGTCAAAAGTAGGCACTGCAAGGCAACATATGCATGATATGACTAACATCATCATGCCAAGGTAGAGCAAACACCTTAGGGGGTAAATAGGAGTGGTCAGCGGCGTCTGAATACGCCTCAGAACAGATTTGTTCCTGTGGATTAAATTGGGGTGAGGGGTGGGGTGGGTTTGAGATTGAACCCACCAGGGAGCGATGTCTGCATGACATTGTATTGCCGCGCAAAACTCTTCTCTTTTTATCTACATGTTCATCATGACTGTGTACAATATCTGACATGCATACGAAAAAAATATGGTGAGATTATGTAAGGAGAGCATCCAGAAATTTAGAGTGATGGTAACAACCATTGGATCGACGTTCTTCCGTTGAACCAAAATAGCCCTAATGGATCGACGTGAATGTATAGTAATAACTGACGCAACAAGTGTACAACCTCTTTGCCGTAGCCGTGTCGACCTCAACATCATTGGGTTGGTCATTTGAAGCGATTGAGGCGAGAGGTGGCTGTCGGAGGTGTGGAGGAAGATACGAGGAATTTGTGAAGCGGCGTCCGAGGCACCGCTCTATTGTGATGGATCGTTCTATCGTTGGAGCAGCTCGGTGAGTCAGAAGACGTCAAGGCTGAAGCAAAGACAAGATGTACATTGTCAATCTCAAGTGGGATTCTAATAGCATCTCCAATAGATGATGAAAAATGGATGTAAAATTAACATCACCAAAAACCACGACTACAACAGATGAGGTAAAAACTGTTGACTCGAACTTAGCTGTCAAGCTGAAATTAATCATGGAATCTGAATGCTACTTTGTCAAAACTGAACGCAATGGTAGCAGAGAGACACTTGACATGTAGTTTAGGGAGGGCCTGCAGTTCATCTTCAACCTGCACACCTCGAGCCGCCACCACCGGCCGAACCGGCTGCCCCATCGCCGCCTCGCCGCCCGAAACAACTTCGCCACCGCCGCCTGCCAGCCCTCTAGGCCCCGCCCCCACTGAACCCTAAGATAGATAGTGGGATACCTCTCATGAGCCGCCGTCCCCTGGCTATGGTGGTTCTTCCTTAACTCCGCGAGCCCCCCAACCCCTGAAAATCGACTGACCCAAAAGTCGATTCAGTCGACTGAAGTGTGGCTTAATCAGAGCAGAGCAACAGCTAGAGCGAGGGGGAGAGCAGCAGCAGCAGCTGGGAGAGCGAGCGATCGAGCGAGAGCCGGAGCAGCAGCAGCGCGAGCGAGCGAGCGAGAGCCGGTGCAGCAGCAGCAGATCCGGCTGGTATGGACGCCGCCGCCGAAGGAGCCTCGCACTGGGGGAGAGCCTCCATGGAGATGTTGCCCGCGGCGCCGGCTTCAAGGTAGCCGCTCCATGGCGGTGCGGGATGGAGCACCGTCGGCGCCGGGAGGTCGAGTTAAGGAGAAGGTGTGATGCGATGAGTGTACAACCTCTTTGGTGGCGCCGAGTAGGCCTCGGCTTCGTCCGAGGAGTCGGTGAGGATGCTGCAGTTCCGGTGGAGCAGGTTAAGGCGGCGCTGTGGGGATGGAGCAGCCGCGATAGACGAGACGATCGTCGGAGCAGCTCCTTGGAGGTGGAGGACGGGGCGGATGAACCGGCGGGACGGCGAGATGGACGACAGATCCTCATCCGAGGAGGTGGACGAGGGACGTCGAGCTATTGCGGTGGACGATGTCGTTGGGGAAGAGGCTCCGGCTGGGCAGCGGTGACGTGGCGGACGGAGGAGGGTGGGGTTTCGCGGCTGGAGCGGAGAGGTTATGGCGGCTGGGATTTGAATGGCGAAAAGGGGCGATGGGAGGGGTGAAGCATGACTTAGGGACGCCGCTTGTCCAAAATGTAGGGTGTGTTACAAAAGTACCCCCACCGATTTGAACTAAGCGGCCCTTTCGGCTCAGGTCGAGAAGGGGATTGCGCGTGTCGGGATTTGGCAGCTGGAGGGAGTTTTCGCGCGTGTTGTAATTTTGGGATAGCAAGGCGCGGGTTGTGAAGGCGCCAGTTTTGGGAGCACGATATCTGAATTTTCGGGATATAACAAGACGCGGGTTGAATTTTAGGGACAAGCCTAACGTGTAGTAATATTGTACTTTTTTTTGACTGCATAGTAATATTGTACTTGTACGTACCAAATCAATTCGCACTTCCCTCAACCAAAAAGAAAACGAAAAAAATAAAACTATTCACACCACACAAAGAGAGAGTCTTGCCCGTTTTACTATACAAAGGCTATTCAGTTACTCCCTCCTTCCATCTATATAGGGCCTAATGCGTTTTTGATGCTAACTTTGACCAAATATTAGAGCAATGATATATGACATGCAACTTACACAAAGCACACCGTTAAATTAAATGCATGAAAGGTTCTTTCAATGATATAATTTTCACATTGTGCATGTCATGTACTATTAATCTTGTCAATAGTCAAAGGCGGTCTTAAAAATCTCATTACGCCCTATATAGATGGAAGGAGGGAGTATGAATCCATGTTATGTCCGATTATTTTTCGCTTTTTGTATAATGCATGTAACCTACTCATACCAACATTTTAGTGCATTCCAAATGTCTATACTACCGCTACAATTCGAACTAAATTTGAATTCGTTTCTCTATTTCAATAAGAATCTACAATCATGATTGTTGCCAACTTCAACCATCATAGTTTCCTTGCTATCCTCCAGATATAAATCGGATGGCCTATAATGCAGGATGGCAGGCACACCATCATCAACAACTCCGTTTTTTTATAAGAGTAGAGATAAAATATATTAAATGTGTTGGGGAACGTTGCAGAAAATTAAATTTTTTTCTACCGTTTCACCAAGATCCATCTATGAGTTCATCTAAGCAACGAGTCAAGGGAGTGAGTTTGCATCTACATACCACTTGTAGATCGAAAAGGAAGCGTTCGAGGGAGTGGTGATGATGGAGTCGTTCCCAACGTGATTCCGATCACCGATGACCAAGCGCTGAAAGGACAACACCTCCTTGTTCAACACACGTACGGGACGATGGCGTCTCCTCCGTCTTGATCCAGCAAGGATGAAGGAGAGGTTGAGGAAGACAACTCCAATGGCAGCACGACGGCGTGGTGCAATTGGTACTGACAGTTCTCCACAGGCTTCGCCAAGCTCAGACGGAGAAAGAGAGGTGTTGGGGAGGGAGGGCTGCGCCTTTAATTGTGTGCAGCCCTCCCTCACCCTCTTTATATAGGAGGAGAGGGCAGGGGGCCGGCCATCTAGGGAAACCCTAGATGGGGCGGCGGCCAAAGGGAGGAGGAAAGGGGTGGCTTGCCCCCAGGGGGCGCCCTTTGCCCCTTTAGGGTTTCCCTCCCAAGCCCTAGCCACATGGGCCTAGGTGGGAGGCGCCCAGCCCACCAGGGGCTGGCTCCCTCTCCCACACAGCCCATGTGGCCCCCCCGGGAGGGGTGGCCCCTCCCGGTGGACCTCCGGAACCCTCCCGGGGCCCCGGTACATTACCGGTATACCCCCGAAACTTTCCGGAGTCCGTTTAACCACTTTCCATATATAAATCTTTACCTCCGACCCATTCCGGAACTCCTCGTGACGTCCGGGATCTCATCCGGGACTCCGAACAACATTCGGTAATCACATACTTGTCTTCCTAATAACCCTAGCGTCACCGAACCTTAAGTGTGTAGACCCTACGGGTTCGGGAGACATCTTGAGACATGACCGAGACGACCTCGGTCAATAACCAACAGCGGATCTGGATACCCATGTTGGTTCCCACATGCTCCTCGATGTTGTCATCGGATGAACCACGATGTCAAGGGTTCAAGCAACCCCGTATTCTATTCCGTTTGTTAGGCGGTATGTTACTTGCCCGAGACTTCGATCGTCGGTATCCCAATACCTCGTTCGGTCTCGTTACGGCAAGTCACTTTAATCGCACCGTAATGCATGATCCCGTGACCGGACACTTGGTCACTTTGAGCTCATTATGATGATGCACTACCGAAAGTGGGCCCAGTGATACCTCTCCGTAACACGGAGTGACAAATCCGATCTCGATCCGTGTCAACCCAACAGACACTTTCGGAGATACCGTAGTGCACCTTTATAGTCACCCGATTACGTTGTGGACGTTTGGTACACCCAAAGCACTCCTACGGTATCCGGGAGTTACACGATCTCATGGTCTAAGGAAGAGATACTTGACATTGGAAAAGCTCTAGCAAAGCGAACTACACGATCTTGTGCCATGATTTGGATTGGGTCTTGTCCATCTCGTCATTCTACTAATGACGTGTTACCGTTGTCAATGACATCTGATATCCATATTCATGAAACCATGACTATCTGTTGACCAACGAGCTAGTCAACTAGAGGCTTACTAGGGACGTATGGTAGTCTATGTATTCATACGTGTATTACAATTTCCGGATAATACAGTTATAGCATGAATAAAAGACAATTATCACGAACAATGAAATATAATAATAATGCTTTTATTATTGCCTCTAGGGCATATTTCCAACAGTCTCCCACTTGCACTAGAGTCAATAATCTAGTTACATTGTGATGAATCGAACACCCATAGAGTTCTCGTGTTGATCATGTTTTGCCCATGGAAGAGGTTTAGTCAGCGGATCTGCGACATTCAGATCCGTATGCACTTTGCATATTTCTATGTCTCCATCTTGAACATTTTCACGGATGGAGTTGAAGCGACGCTTGATGTGCCCGGTCTTCTTGTGAAACTTGGGCTCCTTTGCAAGTGCAATAGCTCCAAAGTGTTGTCACAGAAGAGTTTGATCGGCCCCGACGCATTGGGTATGACTCCTAGGTCGGTGATGAACTCCTTCACCCAAATTGCTTCATCTTGCTGCCTCAAGAGGCTGCCATGTACTCCGCTTCACATGTAGATCCCGCCACGACGCTCGCTTGCAGCTGCATTCACCATCGCTCCACCATTCAACATATACACGTATCCGGTTTGTGACTTAGAGTCATCCAGATCTGTCGAGAAGCTAAGCGTCGACGTAACCCCTTACGACGAGCTCTTCGTCACCTCCATAAACGAGAAACATGTCCTTTGTCCTTTTCAGTACTTCAGGATATTCTTGACCGCTGTCCGGTGTTCCTTGCGGGATTACTTTGGTACCTTCCTACCAAACTTACGGCAAGGTTTACATCAGGTCTGGTACACAGCATGGCATACATAATAGATCCTATGGCTGAGGCATAGGGGATGACGCTCATCTCTTCTTTATCTTTTGCCGTGGTCGGGCATTGAGCTGAGCTCAATCTCACACCTTGCAAAGACAGCAAGAACCCTTTCTTGGACTGATCCATTTTGAACTTCTTCAAAATCTTATCAAGGTATGTGCTTTGTGAAAGACCTATGAGGCGTCTCGATCTATCTCTATAGATCTTGATGCCTAATATATAAGAATCTTCTCCAAGGTCCTTCATTGAAAAACACTTATTCAAGTAGGCCTTAATGCTGTCCAAGAATTCTATATCATTTCCCATCAAAAGTATGTCATCTACATATAATATGAGAAATGCTATGAGCTCCCACTCACTTTCTTGTAAACGCAGGGCTTCTCCATAAGTTTGCATAAACCCAAACGCTTTGATCATCTCATCAAAGCGAATGTTCCAACTCCAAGATGCTTGCACCAGCCCATAAATGGATCATTGGAGCTTGCATACTTTGTTAGCATTCTTAGGATCGACAAAACCTTCGGCTGCATCATATACAGCTCTTCCTTAAGATGCCCGTTAAGGAACGCTGTTTTGACGTCCATCCGCCATATCTCATAATCATAGTATGCGGCAATTGCTAACATGATTCAGACGGACTTAAGCTTCGCTACGGGAGAGAAAGTCTCATCGTAGTCAATCCCTTGAACTTGCCGATAACCCTTAGCGACAAGTCGAGCTTTATAGATGGTGACATTACCATCCGCGTCCGTCTTCTTCTTAAAGATCCATTTGTTTTCTATCGCTCGCCGATCATCGGGCAAGTCACCAAAGTCCATACTTTGTTTTCATACATGGATTCTATCTCGGATTTCATGGCTTCTAGCCATTTGTTGGAATCTGGGCCCGCCATCGCTTCTTCATAGTTCGAAGGTTCACCGTTGTCTAACAACATTATTTCCAGGACATGGTTGCTGCATTCACTGCAGTGCGGAACGTGTCCTAGTGGACCCACGAAGTTCAAGAGCAACTTGATCCAAGTACCTTGATCATCATCATTAATTTCCTCTCCAATTGGTGT
The DNA here is from genome assembly GCA_021605145.1 of Aegilops bicornis. Taxonomy (NCBI): domain Eukaryota; kingdom Viridiplantae; phylum Streptophyta; class Magnoliopsida; order Poales; family Poaceae; genus Aegilops; species Aegilops bicornis. The sequence continues at coordinate 247,224,877 of CM038670.1, read as the reverse complement.
AGGCACCACAGGAACATTTTCCTGAGCTGCACTACTTTCCGGTTCAAGAGGTAGTACTTCATCGAGTTCTACTTTCCTCCCACTTACTCCTTTCGAGAGAAACTCCTTTTCCAGAAAGGATCCGTTCTTGGCAACAAAGATCTTGCCCTCGGATCTAAGGTAGAAGGTATACCCAATGGTTTCCTTAGGGTATCCTATGAAGACGCATTTTTCCGACTTGGGTTCGAGCTTTTCAGGTTGAAGTTTCTTGACATAAGCATCGCATCCCCAAACTTTTAGAAACGACGGCTTAGGTTTCTTCCCAAACCATAATTCATACGGTGTCGTCTCAACGGATTTAGACGGTGCCCTATTTAAAGTGAATGTAGCTGTCTCTAGAGCGTATCCCCAAAATGATAGCGGTAAATCGGTAAGAGACATCATAGATCGCACCATATCCAATAGAGTGCGACACGACGTTCGGACACACCATTACTGTTGAGGTGTTCCAGCGGCGTGAGTTGTGAAACGATTCCACATTTTCTTAAGTGTGTACCAAATTCGTGACTTAAATATTCTCCTCCACGATCTGATCGTAGGAATTTTATTTTTCGGTCACGTTGATTCTCTACCTCATTCTGAAATTCCTTGAACTTTTCAAAGGTCTCAGACTTGTGTTTCATTAAGTAGACATACCCATATCTACTCAAGTCATCGGTGAGAGTGAGAACATAACGATATCCTCCATGAGCCTCAACACTCATTGGACCGCACACATCGGTATGTATGATTTCCAATAAGTTGGTTGCTCGCTCCATTGTTCCGGAGAACGGAGTCTTGGTCATCTTGCCCATAAGGCATGGTTCGCATGTGTCAAATGATTCATAATCTAGAGACTCCAAAAGTCCATCGACATGGAGCTTCTTCATGCGCTTGACACCAATGTGACCAAGGCGGCAGTGCCACAAGTATGTGGGACTATCGTTATCAACTTTACATCTTTTGGTATTCACGCTATGAATATGTGTAACATTACGCTCGAGATTCATTAAGAATAAACCATTGACCATCGGAGCATGACCATAAAACATGTATCTCATATAAATAGAACAACCATTATTCTCGGATTTAAATGAGTAGCCATCTCGCATTAAACGAGATCCAGATACAATGTTCATGCTCAAACTTGGCACCAAATAACATTTATTAAGGTTCAAAACTAATCCCGTAGGTAAATGAAGTGGTAGCGTGCCGACGGCGATCACCTCGACTCTGGAACCATTCTGACGGCGCATCGTCACCTCGCCCTTCGCCAGCCTCCGCTTATTCCGCAGCTCCTCATTGTGAGTTACAAATATGAGCAACGGCACCGTATCAAATACCGGGAGTTACTACAGTAATCGGTAAGGTACACATCAATTACATGTATATCAAATATACCTTTGGTGTTGCCGGCCTTCTTATCCGCTAAGTATTTGGGGCAGTTCCGCTTCGATGACCCTTCCCTTGCAATAAAAGCACTCACCTCAGGCTTGGGTCCATTCTTTGACTTCTTCGGTAATCGGCTTATCGGGCGCAACATCCTTGCCGTCTTTCTTGAAGTTCTTCTTGCCCTTGCCCTTCTTGAACTTAGTGGTCTTATTGACCATCAACACTTGATGTTCTTTCTTGATCTCAACCTCTCACGACTTCAAAGATTGAAAATACTTCAGGAATGGTCTTCACCATCCCCCGCATATTGTAGTTCATCACAAAGCTCTTGTAGCTTGGTGGGAGCGATCAAGGATTCTGTCAATGACCGCCTCATCGGGGAGGTTAATATTCAGCTGGGTCATACGGTTGTGCAACCCAGACATCTTGAGTATGTGCTCACTGACAGAACTATTTTCCTCCATCTTACAACTATAGAACTTGTCGGAGATGTCATATCTCTCGACCCGGGCATGAGCTTGGAAAACTAGTTTCAGCTCCTCGAACATCTCATATGCTCCGTGATGCTCAAAACGCTTTTGGAGCCCGGTTCTAAGTGTAAAGCATGCCGCACCGAACGAGGGAGTAATCATCAGCCTTGAGTTTGCCAAGCATTCATAATGTCTTGGTTCTTCCGGGACGGAGCGTCACCTAGCGGTCCTTCTAGGACATATTGTTTCCGGCAGCTATGAGGATGATCCTCGTGTTAGGACCCAGTCCGTATAGTTCTTGCCGTCATCTTTCAGCTTGGTTTTCTCTAGGAACGCGTTGAAGTTCAAGTTGACATGAGCGTTGGCCATTTGATCTACAAGACATATTATGCAGAAGTTTTAGACTAAGTTCATGATAATTAAGTTCATCTAATCAAATTATTTCAATGAACTCCCACTCAGATTAGACATCCCTCTAGTCATCTAAGTGTTACACGATCCGAGTCGACTAGGCCGTGTCCGATCATCACGTGAGAGACGGACTAGTCATCGTCGGTGAACATTCTCATGTTGATCGTATCTTCCATACGACTCGTGTTCGACCTTCGGTCTCCGTGTTTCGAGGTCATGTCTGCATACATGCTAGGCTCGTCAAGTTAACCCTAAGTGTTTTATGCGTGTGTAAATCTGTCTTACACCCGTTGTATGTGAACGTAAGAATCCATCACACCCGATCATCACGTGGTGCTTAGAAGTTTATTTAACTTTAGCAACGGTGCACGCTTAGGGGAGAACACTTCTTGATATTGTTGTAAGGGATCATCTTATTTACTACCGTCGTTCTAAGTAAACAAGATGCATAAACATAATAAACATCACATGCAATTATATATAGTAGTGACATGATATGGCCAATATCATAAAGCTCCATTGATCTCCATCTTCGGGGCTCCATGATCATCTTGTCACCGGCATGACACCATGATCTCCATCATCATGATCTCCATCATCGTGTCTTCATGAAGTTGTCATGCCAACGACTACTTCTACTTCTATGGCTAACGCGTTTAGCAATAAAGTAAAGTAATTTACATGGCGTTCTTCAATGACACGCAGGTCATACAAAAATAAAGACAACTCCTATGGCTCCTGCCGGTTGTCATACTCATCGACATGCAAGTCGTGATTCCTATTACAAGAACATGATCTCATACATCACAATATGTCATTCATCATACATCACAATTTGGCCATATCACATCACATGACAATTGCTTTGCAAAAAACAAGTTAGACGTCCTCTAATTGTTGTTGCATCTTTTACGTGGCTGCAATTGGGTTCTAGCAAGAACGTTTTCTTACCTACGAGTAACCACAACGTGATCTTGTCAACTTCTATTTACCCTTCATAAGGACCCTTTTCATCGAATCCGCTCTAACTAAAGTGGGAGAGACAGACACCCGCCAGCCACCTTATGCAACTAGCGCATGTTAGTCGGTGGAACCGGTCTCACGTAAGAGTACGTGTAAGGTTGGTCCGGTCCGCTTCATCCCACAATACCGTAGAAGCAAGATAAGACTAGTAGAGGCAAGCAAGTTGACAAGATCTACGCCCACAACCAAATTGTGTTCTACTCGTGCAATAGAGAACTACACATAGACCTAGCTCATGATGCCACTGTTGGGGAACGTTGCAGAAAATTAAAATTTTTTCTACCGTTTCACCAAGATCCATCTATGAGTTCATCTAAGCAACGAGTCAAGGGAGTGAGTTTGCATCTACATACCACTTGTAGATCGAAAAGGAAGCGTTCGAGGGAGTGGTGATGATGGAGTCGTTCCCAACGTGATTCCGATCACCGATGACCAAGCTGAAAGGACAGCACCTCCGTGTTCAACACACGTCACGGAGACGATGGCGTCTCCTCCGTCTTGATCCAGCAAGGATGAAGGAGAGGTTGAGGAAGACAACTCCAATGGCAGCACGACGGCATGGTGCAATTGGTGCAGCAGTTCTCCGGCTGTGGCTTCGCCAAGCTAAATGCGGAGAAAGAGAGGTGTTGGGGAGGGGAGGGGCTGCGCCTTTAATTATGTGTGCAGCCCTCCCCTCACCCCTCTATATATAGGAGGAGAGGGCAAGGGGGGCCGACCATCTAGGGGAAACCCTAGATGGGGCGGCGGCCAAAGGGGGGAGGAAAGGGGTGGCTTGCCCCCCAAGCTAGGGGGGCGCCCCCTTTGCCCCTTTAGGGTTTCCCCTTCCCAAGCCCTAGCCGCATGGGCCTAGGTGGGGAGGCACGCCCAGCCCACCAGGGGCTGGCTCCCTCTCCCACACCGCCCATGTGGCCCCCGGAGGGGTGGCCCTCCCGGTGGACCTCGGAACCCTCCCGGTGGCCGTACATTACTGCAGTATACCCCGAAACTTTCCGAGTCCGTTTAACCACTTTCCATATATAAATCTTTACCTCCGGACCATTCCGAACTCCTTGTGACGTCCGGGATCTCATCCGGACTCAACAACATTCGGTAATCACATACTTGTCTTCCTAATAACCCTAGCGCCACCGAACCTTATGTGTAGACCCTACGGGTTCGGGAGACATGCAGACATGACCGAGACGACCTCGGTCAATAACCAACAGCGGGATCTGGATACCCATGTTGGTTCCCACATGCTCCTCGATGTTGTCATCGGATGAACCACGATGTCAAGGGTTCAAGCAACCCCGTATTCTATTCCCTTTGTCGACGGTATGTTACTTGCCCGAGACTTCGATCGTCGGTATCCCAATACCTCGTTCGGTCTCGTTACGGCAAGTCACTTTACTCGCATACCGTAATGCATGATCCCGTGACCAGACACTTGGTCACTTTGAGCTCATTATGATGATGCACTACCGAGTGGGCCCGGTGATACCTCTCCGTAACACGGAGTGACAAATCCGATCTCGATCCGTGTCAACCCAATGACACTTTCGGAGATACACGTAGTGCACCTTTATAGTCACCCGCCACGTTGCCAGACGCTTTGGTACACCCAAAGCACTCCTACGGTATCCGGGAGTTACACGATCTCATGGTCTAAGGAAGAGATACTTGACATTGGAAAAGCTCTAGCAAAACGAACTACACGATCTTGTGCCATGCTTAGGATTGGGTCTTGTCCATCACGTCATTCTCCTAATGACGTGATCCCGTTGTCAATGACATCTTATGTCCATAGTCAAGAAACCATGACTATCTGTTGACCAACGAGCTAGTCAACTAGAGGCTTACTAGGGACGTATGGTAGTCTATGTATTCACACGTGTATTACGATTTCCGGATAATACAGTTATAGCATGGATAAAAGACAATTATCACGAACAATGAAATATAATAATAATGCTTTTATTATTGCCTCTAGGGCATATTTCCAACAAAATGTAGTATAACATGTTCATAAACACACCATGTGTATCACCGTTATATATATTCACACATACGTCGGTTTAAAACACTATGATAAATTCTTCAAATATCCGAATTCGCTTTTTATAATGAAGTATATATGATCTCTATTCGCCTTTTACACCCACACAACCCTCTTATCTTTGTAGCTAGCACTAACTTTCTCTTGTGCATGCACACGCGCATCCCACTCACCCTCCCTCGGCATTCTCTAGCTCCATCACAAGAAATTGCCTTTTTCACTTTAGGTCGTTCACCCACGGTGTGTGTAGCTCCCCCAGCTCCTTCTTTACGGCACACATCGATCGATATGCCTCTCTAGCCAGGTGTGCCTAGCACAAACACAAGCTTCCCCTCTTCTCTTGTCATCGTCCATGCCTCACTCCCACCACTCTTTTCATCGTTCTCGTACTGCACACTCCTCCCCGCCGATATAGTATGCCTCTCGCACCACCTCCTACATGCATCCCTCTATCTCTATCCTTCTCCTCGTGCCTCGCTTTGCTTCTAACACACACATGCATGTATACCGATCGATCTCCCAACATATACCGGATCGACTTTAACTACCCACCCCCATCGATCGACGTACCTCACAAGTTATGTCTCTCCTTTCTCTAACAAAGGGCGATTGATCTTCCTATGTAGTTATGTCTGCTTACCACAACCACACCGTCCCCCCTCATCATTCCTGCATGCCTCCTGACCCGTCTCTCACACGCACGTGCACAGACAACAAGCAGCCATCTCCTCTCTTATTGATATCGCGGGCGTGCCCTCCGTTTGTCTAGCAAGCCTATCCCACCATTTGTTAGAAGCAACTCCACTACCACCCCCTCCAACACTCTAGCTCTATCTCTCTCCCAACCTTATTCCTCTCATGCACATATGCATGGATGCTGATCGATCTCCCTTAATACATGAGGCAGATCGATCTCCTTAATACATGAGGTAGGCCTCTCTCCTCCTCCACACATATACCAGCCATTGTACCTCTATTGTTAATTGGGCCTCCCTCTTCCCCCACCACACACCGATAGTCGAGCGCTGCAGGTAGGTATCCATGGCACTCTTTATCGATCGCGCGTGCACACACACACACACACACACATCATCCCTCTTTTCGATTCTATGGACACCTCAAGCCGGTGATACCTCCACTCTCTTCTCGTGGATTGCCCCCTCTATATATATGTTATATCCAGGACTCTATTTCACACACATTATGTATGTTACATTTTTTGATTGAACCCCCCCAAAAAAAACTCTCAAGAACCCACACACTATATCTCTCTAGGTTTGTATCTCTCTCACACAACCCCACGTAGGTGGTGTACGTATACAAGAAGAGAATAGGTGCACTGCAGCACGCATTTCACGCTGCGTGCCCAGCCACACCAGCGGGTACATGGTGGAGCTCATTTCTTTCTGAAATGGCAGCCCACGTGCTAATTTGAACGCCTGTAGCGGTTGTTTACCTAGGGAGGTCGTGGTACCACGCCCGCACGAAACAAAGTTCGACTTGACGCGTTGCCGCGTTATTTTTAAATAAAGTTATAGCGCTCAATGACACGTACACAGAATATAAAACGATTTTTATGGAGAAAAAGGTAGTCCGCTCACTATATACAATGGAGCCTTGCGTGACTGGTTTGTCGCTCTTAAGAGTATCTCACACAAGGCTGCGGTGGCCTCTCTCTCTCTCACCATTGGTCATTGATCCGGCCGCATCCCGTCCGCCGGGGGAAGGGAGTGCGGTGGCTTCTCTCTCTCACCATTGGTCACTGATCCGGCCGCACCCCGTCCGCCGGGGGAAAGGGAGGAAGTGCATCATTTCTCCGTTCGACGGCGCCGAGGTAGCATGTCCCGATCTGCGGTACACGCCGTTCTGTCTGACCAAGCTCCGGCGCGGCAGGGCCTACGCCACCTGCTTGCAGATTCCGCCCGCCGCCGCTCACCTAGTTACATCCCGACGGCCTCCAGGTATCCCCTCCGGCCTTGCTTCACTGCCCGTCTTCCCACGTCGCTGCATGTGGATCTTCCATAGTTCTTTGCCCAAAGCGTAGCCCAAATCCGGCGTACTTTCCATATTGCATTCTCGTCCTCACACCGTTTTAGAAAAACACAACCGTGTTGTTATCTTCCCTTAGGGCAAGGAATATGCTTCTTTTTTGTCATCGCATGTGTCATCAACTGTTATTGGCCAGTAATTGTTTCCTTTCTACCTCCTTTTTGCAAACAGGGCTATCCATTTGACCTCGTTGCTATTGCGACCTTTCGGTGAACTGCACAAATCACTTTTTTCTTAAGAGTGTTTTGTGCAGTTGTACTAAAATGTCACATGGGCAACGTCTCTACATTTCAAAGGTCGTTGCACAAAGGGAGATTGGTTTTGCTCTATCCTCCTCATCCAACTCCGAGCCTAATCTTCTCCAACTAGTTAGTCTTAAAAGAGACTGCAAAGGTGACCGGCTTCTATTTATGTGTTTATTGTTTCATTAGCAGTCCTCTATTGTCGTAATCACACTTAATATCTTTGGAACAGGGACGCTCAGCTCTATTTTAGTGGAACTGCACAAAATGATCAGAATGTTGCATGCTCCAGATAGCTACTTTTTTCCCAACATGCCTTGTTGATTTAGACAGAGCTGGGGGACGTTGTCGCCAATGAAAGCATGGATCAATTTTAATTTAACACCTTCTCACAACTCTGTCTTCGATTGTGATGTAATTATTAGCTCGATACGCTAATAATTGACATGCATTAGCAAGGAAGTTAGTTTTTATTGTTTCGAAAAGAGCATCAATGGCAAGACACGAAATGAAGTCGAAAAGCTCACACCATTGTACAATTTCATGTCTCGCTGGAAAATTATTTGTATAGTATGTCAATTATGTAAACAAATGATGGAAGCTTGATAGCATTGCCAGAAGCCTCTTCATCATCCGGGTCCATGTGCCATGCACAAAATTATACTCCTTCGTTCCTAAATATTTGTCTTTTTACAAATTTCAAACGTGCATATTTTAGTGTAGATTCACTCTTTTGCTTCAGATGTGTACTCCTCCGTTCCTAAATATTCTATTCATCTTTCTAGAGATTTCAACAAGTGACTACATATGAGCAAAATGAGAGAATCTACACTCTAAAATATGTATATACATCCGTATGTGCCAGTCCATTTGAAATCTCTAAAAAGACAAATATTTGAGTAGTCACTCGTTGAAATCTCTAGAAAGGAAAATATACTCCGGAGTATATTTAAGAACCGAGGGGGTAGTGCACAACCGCATGGGACACTCAGCCCGGTCGTTGCGCCGCATTAATAGTGAGTAATGAGCAACCAAATCATAAGCCCCACCTTTTCTAATCGTAAGTTGCTCACGAAGAAGCAACCATCAATACGCTCTTCTTTGAATCCGCTCATACTACTCCATCCGTCACTGTTTATACAGCGCGCTTCAGAAAAAACAAAAAAGATCTGTGGGACCAAGGCAACTAGCAATCGGCCTGAAAAATAGCATTGGTAGTTATAGCACGGTGTCTATTACTAGTAGAAGGAATAATGCGTACACACATGCATGCAGTGCTTCCACCCCGGGTACACACATGCATGCACTTACTCCATTCCGTAGTTACATGGAGAGAAAATTGTGGACTTGATTGCGGTTACCATGCCCTATTAATTGAGCATTAAACCAAACGCGTCTAAAGTCTCTCTGGTGGTGGAAATGCATTGAGAGAAATGCATCATAATGAAGCGCGCCCTGTAAACTATGACGGAGGGAGGAGTAGTATGAAGGTTCAAAACCAAGTACGCGTATGGCCAGCCGGTCAACGCACCTCCTCTTGGCATATCACTGACATGTGGGACAAGAGTGTGAGCAAACCGATCCCAATTGACGGCAAAGAGCCAACCCACCGTTCCTTGAGAGAGACGAGGAGCGAGAACACACAGACGAGTTCGCATGGAGGCCAAGATATATTCAAGCATGGTTGGTCGATCGATATCATTCATTACATGTTGGCAGTGGCAGAGCTACGTGAGGGCAAAAGGTGGCCATGGCCCGCCCAGCCTAAGAGCAAAACACTCGCACTTTGCATGAAGTGATGGCCAGCTCAAGAGAAATTCCCTTCAGATTGGCCTGCCCGGCCCGCCCAGTTTTTGGTTTCAAGCTCCGCCACTGCATGTTGGGCTGCCGTTTTCCGCCCTTCTCCGGAATAAACGTGTACTTTATCAGAGATAAAAAGAAATAAGAGTACAAACGCTCCACCATGCGGTTCTAGTAGTAGTACTACTCGTGCTACTGCGCTTGGCTCTTCGCCTCTTCGTGAAGTCGAACAATGATGGTACGCCGCCTGTTGGGTACTACAGTGTATGCCTTTGACAATCTGACACCGAGTGGACTGATGCATGTCCACCGAGGGTAGGTTGCATTAGTCAAAAGGCGTAAGCGAGCTTCACCTTGTCCTGCAAGCTTCTCCTCGCTCATGAGTTGACGGGACACACCAAAAAGTAGTGCTAGTCCATACTCCCTCCTTTCCGGTTAATATGGCTCAATCCTTTTGCGGGTAAATGAGAGAGCTTTATTCATATATAAGCATTCTTAGGACGATCAGCCAAGACACTTTGGTCACTAGGAAGCGAGGTACCCCTCAAAAAGAAGTAGGAAGTGAGGTGTTTCATCAAGCCAGCTCTCGCCATATGCAAAGTGCAGCAAGCACGGTTACAGACGAAGATGCGCCGCAAGGTTTGCTGACATGTTTACATGCTGAATAACAAAAAAAGAGGAAATATTACCGAGCGCTACTATTTGTAACAGGATATGAGCCAGAATTAAGCGAGAATTGTGGCGAGTGTTCCATGCAATCAATTTCCATTATCACATGCGAGAACCCTCGAAGATAAACAAATGTGTTGAAGATTGCTTTATCACATTTTAAAATTATAATAAGAGTGCAGACGCTCCTCCATCCGGTTCCTAGTACTAGTATAGTACATACCTTTATAGACTATATTAGTAAACTTTGCGCTTGGCTGTTCATTATTCGGAAGTCGAACAATAGTAGCACTAGTAGTATAGGTATGCTTCGGCAATCGACACCGAATTAACTATTGCACGCCCACCGCCTCGAGCGAGGGAGAGCTTGCATTAGTCAAAAGTTTCTCCTTGTCCTGCGAGCCACCGCAAGGCAAGTAATGCTAGTCCATACCGCCTCCTCTCCGGTTAATATGGATTAATTTCAAACGAGATAAATACATCGTCTATCACTTTGTATATTTGTAAAAATACGGTCGATGGACTTCATAATACGCCATTGCGCTTAATATATATATTTTCCGGTGTTTATACGGTCACTAGCTCACCCCGACCGAGTATGTGTGTGCATGCACGTAGGTTGAGCACTTAGCGTGACCGCCTGTGTTCCGTCGTGTGGTTGGACATGCATGCATTAGGGCGCCGCTGCTGCTTTTTTGCGTCCCATGTATGCGTGTATCGTTGCATACACGTAGGGGGAGTACGTGTAGGGGCCATTAAGGAGCAGTCAAATCACACAGTAAATCACGTCTGTCGTGTTCATGTCTCACCCTCCTCCACGGCTCGACCCCACACGGTCGCTCGGCATGCCACTCACCGCAAACCGAGTATACGATAACTTTCCGCCGCCGCTTGTCGATGGATCGCGCCATGGAGTACTACTAGCACTACTGGAAGAGATTGGCGAGTTGGGGGAGGACAGCTAGCTGTAGCACGGACTCCCAAAAACTTTTTACATGCATGTTGTAGCCGGCTATTGCGACCTTTGAACGCGGAGCAGCCGCGTGCACCCGGAAGCGGCGCGGGCGACGCTCTCTCGGCTGGCGCGCCGCTTCAATGCCGGCGCCAGTGAGAGGTCGCGTCCGCTCTGGCCGGGCATGAATGCGGCACTGACCGTTTCTGGCGAGAAGCACGCGCGGGTGATGAAGAGGGTTCGGGTTGGTCAGGACCGGCCGTGGCAGCAGACCGGACGTGCGCAAACAAGAGATGTTGTATGTTAATATTGCTGCGTATATAATTAACAACGTAAATAATGTGCCAGTTGGACAAATATGATTGGAGATGGAGATGGAAATGGAATTTTACGTAAACACAGATATGCATGTCTTTGTCTATGTGTGTGTGCGCGATGACTCTCGCGACCTGGAAGCGGGGGCGTGTTTTTGATCGAGTTTTCTTTCTTGGTACGTTAGAAAATCAGTTTGTCCAATTCACATCTAGATGTTATTTAAGGATATCACATCTAAGCTCCCACAAGTATATAATGTAGCAACAAGAAACAAAAAAACTAGGAAAAAAAATAGACCACAAACAGAGTGGACATCAACTTAGATGTGACATAACTATGTGACATCTAGATGTGTCCTAGACAGACCCTTAAGAAATTGTCCACCAGTTTTCGTTTCTTTTTTCCGGGAACACGCGTATTCTATTTAAAACCATTTCTATGGAGAGATTTTTTTACTCCATTATCGCCTCTTGTTCGATAGAGTTTCTCGCATCTCGCTCTCTCACCCTCGCCATATCAAAACAAGATGACAGTGTCCAGTCTATCTCTCTCCTCACCGGTGGTCACAGATCCGGCCGAATCCCGTCCGCTGCGGGAGGTGAGGAGGTGCAGCATTGACGTTGTCGCCGTGGCGACGGGGGGAGCCGATGTGCACCGTCCTCTCAGAGTCGGTGCTGGCGCGGACGAAGATCCTCCGCACCCTTGTTCGCTGCCGTCGTGTGGGCAGATCCCGCCCGCCTGCCTAAACGACATCTCGCCCACCTGAGGTATAACTTCTTGTACTGGTCCAGCTCCCTGTGTCGCTATGCGAAGTTTTCTTCTATGCGACTACTCCCCAGCTCCCCATGCATAGTAGCTAGGGTTCGTCGGCTGGTCCAACATCACCTACTAGTACTATTATAGAGGAAATGCCACTCGAAAAGTTGTCCCGATTTATGCCTCGGCGGAGGTATACATGTTGTTTCGACAAAAAGTACATGGTGGTTGTGCGGTCATTGTCCATATGGTGGTAGTACTATCACTGGTTAAATGAAGAAATGTTTTTTTCTCAGGTATCCTGGTTTATTTCCCATCAAGATATAATTATGATGCTTCTATTTGTTGGTGTACTTTTCATTAACCCTTTTTTATATTTTTGGAAACAGCGATGGTGTCTCCATACCCGGGCATGTCTTCCTCAATTTTAGTGGAACTGCACAAAATTGGATGGCCATTGTTGTTCCGCCTCACTGTCCTCTGCCACGTGGTTCTTCCTTCCTCGAGCTTGATTACTGAGAAGAAATAGACAACAGTGAGGATTTGTCGAACTTCATAGGTGCCTCACCCAAACTTGATGCCAAATGGATGATGCATCACCACGATGACCTATCGATGCTCATGGTCGCGCCTCATGGTTGCGTCGGCTGGTGAAGCTGATCGATTTTCCATGAAAAACAAGTTGTCTTCCATTAGTGCTCTTTGCTTGTTACGCACAAAGATGATATCCTTCGTCAGTTCACCTTGGTTGCGTTGGAGACGCAATGCCTTTTCACGTTGGTGCAATTTTATCACACAATTTGCTATGAACCAAATGTTTCCTCGAAGAAGGATCGACGTTGGTACTAAGAGCATAAGTCTTGTATTGATTTCTAAGCCTTCTCACAACTTTGTCTCCGGCTCCCTGTAATTTTATTTGTCCAGCTATTAACTTTGATTTAAAAAATGGTGTGGACTAAAAACCCGGATGGACGTAGTAGCCCTCCATTTTTATTTACTCCGCATATTAGATTTGACTGAAGTCAAACTTTGTAATACTCTCAAACCTTTCTGATAATTGGAATTAAAATTCTTTATTTGTACACACTCTCACACGTTTCTGATAATTTGGCACATGTGTGGTTGTTCACTTAAGGGAGGGTAGTGTACCACACGTGAAGGACAGGAAGTGCGACCAGGACGCGTGGGCGTGGATCGTTAGTTCATCGGAAGTAGTACTCCCTCTTTACATTAAATAAAGAGTTTAGTTTCGTACTTACACAATTTAAAACGATTGTTATGGAGAGAATAAGAAAACCACTCCACTATATATTAGTCGTATACACACGAGAGTACTATATGGACGCAGCTTCATTGACTTAGTGCACTGCCTTTGGGTTTATGACAGGTGGGCCCAAAATGTGGCTGGCTCACCGCCATACAGCCAAAAGCAGATGGAGTGAAGGCACCGGAGCTCAGTCCGTACTACATTAGTACTACCTCCGTAAACTAATATAAGAGCGTTTAGATCACTACTTTAGTAATCTAAACGCTCTTATATTAGTTTACAGGGGGAGTATATATATAAGCGGGAGCCTCAGCGCTTTTCGCTAGGGTTTGCACTCTCCACACACTCGCCGCAATACATATATGTTACACACTGGAGGCTCAGCGTTCATTTGCTAGGGTTTGCTATATTCACAGTCTCTCGCCCTCTCTTCACCAGATCTAAACAAGACTGCGTTGGCCTCTTGTCTCTCTCCCCCTCACAGCTGGTGAAGGAGGCATCCGTATCCCGTCGCACCGGGAAGGGGAGGAGGTGCAGAGTTAACTCTATCGCCTTCGACAAGGGAGGCAATCCATTGCCGGCTGTGCTGTTCTCTTTCACCCAGCGCCTATGCGGGAGGGCCACCGACCCCTTCTTCCTCGCTGTCGTACGTAGTGTGGGCAGATCCGGCCTGCCGCCGCACGCCTTCCCACATCCCAACGACCCTAAGGTATAAGTTTCTTTGAAACCGTCGTTGCTCTAGCTGCATGTGGATCTTTTTCGATCTGTAGTCAAATCTAGGTCTTGGTTCAAAGAGGAAAGAAAGGTGCAAGGGTGGAGCATGAATCTAGGACGTGGTTCAATGAGGAAAGGAGGGAGGAAAAGTAGTATAGACTGGCTATCCAGCCGCTTTGTTGGTCGAAAAGGGAAAAGGGGGGTACCCTAGTACACACATCTGTAAGGAACCGATCTCTTTGTTGAAAAGGGAAAGAAACTGGGGGGGGGGGTCGGGTAGTTTGTGCAGGACTAGATTTGCTGCCCTCACATAGGAAAAAAGTTCAAAGTGAACAAATATGGGACCAACACAGATATGCTGCTTGGCTACATACTCGTGATCACCCATTTATACGTGTGGACGCACATGGTGCTAGCATGTCCCATACAGCTATTTTGCTGTTGTTAATCTAAGAATGCCACCGGAAAATTGAAGCAATGTCACTGTTAAAAGTAAATTACATTTTTTAATGAATGTTGTTTCAAGAGAGTGTCTCTGTTAATATGAATCAATGCTACCATTTTAGAAATGCTACTATCCTACTTTGTTTTCCATCCAAGATAAGTTAGCTGCTTCTTTCTGTCACCGTTTGTTTCATCCTCCTTTATCGGCAAGTAATTGTTTCTTTTTTGCCTCTGTTAAAACAAGGGTATCGATTCAACTTGTTGCTATTGCGACATTTTACTTCGCTACTCGAAACACTTATGTTTTAAGAGTGTTTTGTGCAGTTCAACTTGAATGTCACACCGGTGACTTTGCTTAATTTTGGTGGAACTGCACATAAGGAGATCGAGATTTGTTTCAGTGTTCTGCCGAGTTGTTTCAAATCTTGGTCTCTACCACATGATATCTATTCAACTTGTTGCTATTGCGACATTTTGCTTCGCTACGCGAAACACTTTGCTTGATTCCAGTGCAACTGCACAAAATGATATTGGATTTCCTATTCGTGTTAGCAGATTCATATTTTATCCTGATGTTCTCATGAAAGGTCAGTACAGACCTTCATCCACATGATTGTGCAGTGTGCTTTGAGATGTTGTGCTACTTGTATTGGTACTGTTTTAAATAAATGTTGAACTGAAGCTATTGTATTGCTGTCTTTTCCCATTAAGTAGTGAATAAAAATGGGACCAACCCAGACATGATGCTTGTTGCTTTGTTACAACAAACTCTGCATCACCCCCTTTATAAATAGATGGAGGCACATATTGTTGTTGCGCCCACTCTCCCCTCGAACTGTTTATGCTTTTCGTTAATCTAATGCCGCTGGTAAAATTAAGCAATGCTACTCTCAGAATTAATTAACTACTGAATCTTAGTTCAAAACTGCAACACTTGTTAGGAATGGTACTATCCTGCTTTGTAGTTCTTTCTACATGTTTAACCAAGGTATTGTTAAGATAATGTCTCTTTAAAAATGAATCAGTTGCATTGTTTTAGGAATGGCACTTTTCTGCTTTGTCGTTGATGGTGTCCTGGACTAGGGGGTACTCACCACGTCATCTCCCGATCTGTTAGATTGGGCCGAGGACCCCCATGGCCGTATATTCATGGGCCAGTCCGGACAGCTGCCGCATACAAGGAAGATTCCACAAGACTTGGCGATCAAGACAAGGACTGCTCCCCATGGCGTATTCGGCTAGGACTCTTGTTATCCTAGGCCTCTGGTGCATTATATAAACCGAGGCCAGGCTAGTCGATAGAGATATAAAACAATCATACCATAGGCTAGCTTCTAGAGTTTAGCCTCTACGATCTCGTGGTAGATCAACTCTTGTAATACTCATAGAGAGGGCCCGAACCTGGGTAAACATCGTGTCCCCTGTCTCCTGTTACCTGAAGGAAATATGCCCTAGAGGCAATAATAAAGTTATTGTTTATTTCCTTATATCATGATAAATGTTTATTATTCATGCTAGAATTGTATTAACCAGAAACATAATACATGTGTGAATACATAGACAAACATAGTGTCACTAGTATGCCTCTACTTGACTAGCTCGTTGAATCAAAGATGGTTAAGTTTCCTAGCCATAGACATGAGTTGTCATTTGATTAACGGGATCACATCATTAGGAGAATGATGTGATTGACTTGACCCATTCCGGTAGCCTAGCACTTGATCGATTAGTATGTTGCTATTGCTTTCTTCATGACTTATACATGTTCCTGTAATTATGAGATTATGCAACTCCCGTTTACCGGAGGAACACTTTGGGTGCTACCACACGTCACAACGTAACTGGGTGATTATAAAGGAGTACTACAGGTGTCTCCAAAGGTACATGTTGGGTTGGCGTATTTCGAGATTAGGTTTTGTCACTCCGATTGTCGGAGAGGTATCTCTGGGCCCTCTCGGTAATGCACATCATTATAAGCCTTGCAAGCAATGTAGCTAATGAGTTAGTTACGGAATGATGCATTACGTAACGAGTAAAGAGACTTGCGATGCTTGAGATTGAACTAGGTATTGGATACCGACGATCGAATCTCGGGCAAGTAACATATCGATGACAAAGGGAACAACGTATGTTGTTATGCGGTTTGACCGATAAAGATCTTCGTAGAATATGTAGGAGCCAATATGAGAATCCAGGTTCCGCTATTGGTTATTGACCAAGAATAGTTCTTGGTCATGTCTACATAATTCTCGAACCCGTAGGGTCCGCACGCTTAAGGTTTTGATGACAGTTTTATTATGAGTTTATGAGTTTTGATGTACCGAAGGAGTTCAGAGTCCCGGATGAGATCGGGGACATGACGAGGAGTCTCGAAATGGTCGAGACGTAAAGATCGATATATTGGACGACTATATTCGGACATCGAAAAGGTTCCGAGTGATTCGGGTATTTTTCGGAGTACCGGAGAGTTACGGGAATACGTATTGGGCCTTATTGGGCCATACGGGAAAGAAGGAAAATGGCCTCAAGGATGGCCGCACCCCTCCCCTTGGTCTGGTCCGAACTGGACTAGGGAAGGGGGGCGCCCCCTTCCTTCCTTCTCCTTTTCCCTTCCTCTTTTCCTATTCCATATGGGAGGTGGAATCCTACTAGGACTAGGGAGTCCTAGTAGGACTCCACACTTGGCGCGCCCCCTCCTAGGGCCGGCCTCCTCCCCCCTTGCTCCTTTATATACGGGGGCAGGGGGCACCCCATGACACACAAGTTGATCTATGGATCGTTCCTTAGCCGTGTGCGGTGCCCCCTCCACCATATTCCATCTCGGTCATGTCGTCGCGGAGTTTAGGCGAAGCCCTGCGCCGGTAGAGCATCATCATCGCCACCTGCGCCGTCGTCTTGTGGAACTCATCCCGACACTTTGCTGGATCGGAGTCCGGGATCGTCATCGAGCTGAGCGTGTGCTGAACTCGGAGGTGCCGTGACGTTCGGTACTTGGATCGGTCGGATCGTGAAGACGTACGACTACATCAACCGCGTTGTCATAACGCTTCCGCTTACAATCTACGAGGGTACGTGGACAATACTCTCCCCTCTCGTTGCTATGCCATCACCATGATCTTGCGTGTGCGTAGGAAAATTTTGAAATTACTACGTTCCCCAACAGTGGCATCCGAGCCTGGTTTTATGCGTAGATGTCATATTCACGAGTAGAACACAAGTGAGTTATGGGCGATACAAGTCATACTGCTTACCAGCATGTCATACTTTGGTTCGGCGGTATTGTGAGATGAAGCGGCCCGAAGCGACATTACGCCAGACGCTTACGCGAGACTGGTTTCACCGCTACGAGCACTCGTGCTTAAAGGTGTTGGCGGGTGTCTGTCTCTCTCGCTTTAGTTGAACCGAGTATGGCTACGCCCGGTCCTTGCGAAGGTTAAAACAGCACCAACTTGACAAACTATCGTTGATGTTTTGATGCGTAGGTAAGAACGGTTCTTGCTAAGCCCGTAGCAGCCACGTAAAATTTGCAACAACAAAGTAGAGGACGTCTAACTTGTTTTTGCAGGGCATGTTGTGATGTGATATGGTCAAGACGTGATGCTATATTTTCTGTATGAGATGATCATGTTTTGTAACCGAAGTTATCGGCAACTGGCAGGAGCCATATGGTTGTCGCTTTATTGTATGAAATGCAAACGCCCTGTAATTGCTTTACCTTATCTCTAAGCGGTATCGATAGTCGTAGAAGCAATAGTGTAACATCCCAAATTTTCAATTTGGAATGTTATACATTAGGTCATCATGCATATCATATTTTCTCGCATTTTCCGATCCTAGAAAATTTCACGCAACTCAAGGACCCTCGGAGAGAGTTGGAAGTTTCATTATTTTCATATTTGGGAATTTCTCAAATTTTGAAAATAGGATCATTGGATTTATTTAATTATCTTCATAAAGTTTTTCCTATAAAAACTTAAGAGAGGGAATAATATGACTTTCCCAATATTTAGGAAAATGAAGATATTATAAATAAATCAAAATTTGGTTTTTGGAAGATTTGTTTTGCTTAGGCAAAAATGAGCATTTTAAAAAAATATGCATGTTTGCCGTTTTTAAAGTTCATTTTGTTCGACTCATTTTTAGGAGTCGGGGAAAAATTTATTTTATTAAATCGGAGTTTGTTTGGTATTTTTTTTAATCCGTTTTGTTTTGTTTAAAAAAAAAACAAATCGCGCGCCCCCCCTGGGCCAAGGCCCAGCCGGCCCAGCCAGCGCCTGACCCAGCCTGCCCGCCTCCTCTCTCCCTCATGCATGCCAGACCCCGCCTCACAAGACGTCGCCCCGCCGCCCGGAGTCCGCCTCCGACCAGCGCCTGATGCCCTTCCCAAGGCGAGCCCCTTCTATTTATACTGAGCCCCCCTCTCTCCTCACCTTGAGCCGCCGCCGCCCTCACCTCGAGCCGCGCCTTGAAGGACGCCGCCGCCGCTGCCGTCGCCGCCGCCGCCCGGCGTCGCCACCCGCCGACCCTCCCGACCCCGAACCCCCGCCAGACGGAGCCCGCCGAAGCACCGGAGGTAGCCGCCACGCCCGCCCGATCCGTATTTTTAGAAAAACCTGATCCGGTTTTTCGCTCGTTGTTCGGTTTTTTTCAAAACCCTAGATGGTTTTATTTTTTCGGTTTTCTTAATTAATCTAACGTTCACCGAACCGTTCGTTTGATGAATGTGTTCGTTGGATTAGTTCTGTTAACGAACGTCCGTTATTTAACCCGTTCGTCGTTTTCTTTTAATCGGATTTAATCCGTTATTTTTCCGATTCGATTTCCGATCCGATTTTCAAACCTGTTTTATTTCTTGCTCGTTTATCGGAATCAGGTGATTCAAGCGCTGGAGTTTCGTTCTGAAACCGCCGTTCGACTAACCTACTTACACAGAGTTTTGCTACTGTAAAATTTTGACCTAGTTTCAGATTGCTAAACCGAGTCGTTCTCTCTCGAGTTTCGACTTTCGATGCTTTGTTTGATTCGATTCTTTTGCAACCAGGGTTCTTAAGTTGAACTATCTGGTTAGATCTTTTATTCGAGATTTCCTGTGCATTAGATGAGTACTTATTGTATGCTTGTTGTTTGTCTGCGTTAGATCACCCGAGTGCGCCGCTTGTTACTTGAATCTCTAGGTTTCATGGATCATCGACAAGGCAAGTAACACTTGATCATACCTTTTCTACTACCGGTTTTATTGCATTAGATCAAACCCTCAAACACTTGCATGATTAGGATCTAATTAAATTGTGGGATGGGAAGTAGATTGAGGTAGTACCTATTACCTGTTTTACTTATGAAACCTTGGGAGTTACTTCTCGTTTGCTTATTATGCTATGCTATGCTAGTAGACGTGGATTGGGTGAGTGATATCCATGACAGATGTGAGATTGTTAATTTAATGGTTTATCTAAGGTGGCAACTTAAACACACATCTGGGTGGATTGAGGCACCTGGTTTCCATCAGGACTTGCCTGTATTTCTTCGGACCGCCACCCAGGCTCTAAGGGATCATAAGATTATTCAAACTAGAAACTTCCGTGTGCAGCCACAAGCCATTATGGGCTCTGGCATAGTTGAAGAAGTTGTGCGAACTCTTACTGGTAGACTAGCAGATGTAGGGAAAGTAGGTGTGCGGTCTACCCACAAGTAAGGTGCTAGCGCTCGAAAGATCTGTGTCTCGGTCATCCGCTTCTCAAACACCATGTAGTCACGAGAACCAAGCGGAGGCGATCGAGTCTTGTGGGGAAAAGTGCAAACCTCTGCAGAGTGTATAAACTAATCATGATTAGCCGTGTCCCCGGTTATGGACATCTTGAGTATCTAGTACTTGAATATCATGTGAATCTCAACATGTTACTTCTAATAATAAAGTTATTGGGTTTTAATGAGTACTTTTTAATTGGGATTGAGGATCTTGTCAACCATTCTCAATGTTTAACAACCACCATGATAGTTAAATAAAATTATTCCTTTGTTGTAGGGAAAAACTAGCTTTATGCAAAATGTAACCGTAGAGCTTTTCCACCAGCCATATATGCATGTAGTATAGCCTATTCCTTCATTGCCCTCTATGTGTTACATTGCCAAAGATATTCCATGTCTTGACCCGTTTTCGGGCTGCAACTTTCACGCTGCAGACTTTTTCGCATAACGAGTAAGGTGTTAGGTCGTGGTTCTATACTCAAGTGATGCCGATGGAGTTGATGGACTCACTTGTCTTCCAAGCCTTCCATTGTTATTATTAGATGGCCTTAAGCCATATTATTGTATTAAGTTCCCTTGTGGACAACGATGTAATAAGTGTGTGATTGCTACTCGCTATAAATCCTTCGGAATCTTTGTGTGGTGTCGGCATTCTTGATCCAGGGATGACACCGAGCACGAAGCACCGGATCCATTCGGTCCGGTCGCTCTGAGAGAATGGTATCGAGCACACTGTTGTAGGACACGGCCACTAAGATAAAGCCATAGATCACTATTCTCTTCCCATTTTCTAGCTCCTCATCTTTTCTACTCTCTTTAGGATGAAGGACGCGAAGACCAAGTACACCCAACCGGATGAAGGCACACCTTTTGGATTTCACTTGAAGGAAGTTACCAAGTGCCTGAACATTGGACTACCAAGCTTCACCGGGACTTTCAACGCCACTCTGCCTGAAGAGGAGCCTTGGAAGATTCACGCTCACGTTCGGGAAGGACATTCGCCCCAATCACCAAGCCTATAGATAGTGTTTTCGATGCACCAACTTGGAGTCCGGGAAAGAGCATGGCAGCTCACATCACCATGGGACGCATTGGAGAAGTTTATCAAGAAGACCTCAAGGACACTATCTACCAGATTTGCGGACGCCGAGATGACAAATGGGACGTCGTCAGCACCAAGAAGGATAGATCCATTTCAGCATTCATCCAGGAGTTAAACCAGCACATTCGACGCCAGGAGAACCAGATGTGCAATGATATGTTGGAGTTGCGTAATGCAAAGGGAAGGATCATCGAACTTGAAGAAGAACTAAAGACAACTCACAAGGACTATATGGACGAGATCGTAGCTCTAGCAAGACACAATAACGATCTTAAGTACGAGATTGACGAACTCAAGAAGAAGTTGGCACTCAGGAATGAAGACCAGTATGTCGATTGCCCAAGCGACTACATCAACATCGACGACACCGATTCGGATCCAATAGAACCCTACTTTGAAGACGGTGGAGCAGACATTATGGAGTCTTCCACCGGTTCAAATTAGTAGAAGTCCCCACATATTAGTAGTATTTCCCATGTAAACATTATAGTACACGCACTTTTGCGATAGTTAGATCGTTGTAAGCCCTTGTTTGATTGAATGAAGTGATTTTGAGTGTATTTTGTTATGTGCATTTGGGTAGTGATTACCCTTAGAGCTCATTATATTCTAAATTATAATCTTTTCTAATCCAATCAGATGCCTCCGAGACGCGACCCCAGATTTGTTTTCCGCCAGAGATCACCCAACCGATCCAAGAGCAGTATACCCTCGATTCAAACATTGGTACGTAACTGTGGCAACAACAACAACAACAACCCACCACCACCACCACTGCGGATCATCCGACTCGCTTCCTTAGACTAAACCCGCCGGTGTATTCCAAAGAGCACCGAGCCGATTGTAGCAGTATGATGGCTCCGCAAGATAGGAAGGGAGCTGACCACTGCAGGATGCACAGATGGAGAAAGAGTGAAGTTTGCAAGACATCACTTGAAGGACCCGCAGAAGCATGGTGGGAGAATTTCACGACCACTTACCTGTAGACACCATCACATGGGATCAATTTCAGCAAGCTTTCCGCCGCCCATGTTTCAGCAGGAGCTATGGCCATGAAGAAGCGTGAGTTTCGCAACTTACGCCAAGGAGGAAGGATCATTGGCGATGCGTGGATGACTTTAGTAAACTAGCACGTTATGCCCCGGATGACGTTGCTATACCGATGCAACTAAGCGGAGAAGTTTCTAGAAGGACTGAATGATGAGTTCAGCATGCCGTTGATGGTAGCCAGTTTCAATAACTACCAGGAGTTAGTAGACCAAGCCCTCATGATTGAAGGAAAGCAGCAGCAAATTGAGAACCGTAAGCGGAAGTATGGGCAAGGGAAGTATAACTCTGGAGCTCAAAGAAACCTCGTTATACCCCTAAATCAGGAATTCGGGCCAAAGATACCCATGGAGGAGGTAATTCGCATAACCATAACGGCACCAAGAATGGGAACAGGAATGGAGGAAGCAGCAGACGAGAATCGCACCAACCCGTCAACACCATCCAAAGTAGACTGAGTCATATTACTTGCTTTAAGTGCCGCATAAGGCGGGCATTATGCCAATGACTGCCGGAAGGCCGTAATGGAAATGGCAATGGAAGCTCGAAAGAAGCCCAACCCTTTCAATAGGGGACGGTGAACCACATTGAAGTGGAGGAGGTTGAAGATCAGCCCGATGCAAGAATCGGTAAGTTTTTGGTTAAGTCATTTCTTGCACTAGTTCTTTTCGATACCGGTGCATCGCATTCATACATATCAAGGGATTTGTAGAGAAGTATAGCCTACCTACTCGGATTCTTAAAACCCCTTTGCTAGTAAGCTCACCAGAGCGGAGTATATGGCCGGAACAAGGATGTTTTCAAGTGCCATTAAGTATAGGAAGGCATGTATTCCCCACGGATTTGATCATTACGGAATCACAAGGATTTGATGTAATTCTCGGTATGGATTGGCTGTCGATGTATGGAGGAAACATCGATTGCGCAAGTAAGACGATTTTGCTCACCACCCGGGAGGAAGAAGGATTAAGTATGTATCACGGCATCGGCCGAGAAGAGCGCAAGTTAATTGCCTATCGTGAGTGGTGCGGGAAGAAGTACGATGGTGAAGGATTTTCCTGATGTATTTCGGAAGAGTTGCCCGGAATGCCACCGGATAGAGACATTGAGTTTTTGATAGAACTTTTGCCGTGAACAGGCCCAATATCAAGCGACCATATAGGATGCCCGCATGTGATTTGGCGGAAATCAAGAAGCAGATTAAGGAGCTTTTGGATAAAGGTTTTATACGCCCAAGTTCTTCACCTTGGGGATCACCCGTTTTGCTAGTGGAGAAGAAGGATGGATCGTTAAGAATGGTTGTTGATTATCGTGGATTGAATGAAGTAACAATCAAGAACAAGTACCCACTACCTATGATAAATGATCTGTTTGATCGCTTGCAAGGAGCCAAGGTGTTTTCCAAGATCGACTTGCGATCGTGGTACCATCGATTGAAGATTCGGGAGCAGGACATACCCAAGACAGCATTTACCACGAGATATGGACTGTACGAGTATACCGTTATGTCATTTGGATGACTAACGCACCAGCCTATTTCATGAACCCGATGAACAAAGTGTTTATGGAGTTTTGGATAAGTTCGTCGTGGTGTTCATTGATGACATTTTGATTTTCTCTAAGAATGAAGAGGAACACAAGGAACATTTGCGATTGGTTTTGGAGAAACCGAGGGAACACCAGTTGTATGCCAAGTTCAAAGAAATGTGAGTTTTGGCTAAAGGAAGTTGGATTTCTTGGACATGTTATATCCGGAGAAGGAATAGCAGTTGACCCCACAAAAGTTGAGACCGTAACCAAATGGGAAACACCAACGACAGTTGGAGAGATTCGGAGTTTCCTTGGACTCGCAGGATACTACCGAAGATTCATTGAGAATTTCTCAAGGATTGCCAAGCCCATGACTGAATTGTTAAAGAAGGATAACAAATTCATATGGACAGAGGACTGTGAGGCAAGTTTTCAGGAGTTGAAGAAAAGATTGGTCACCTCACCCGTTTTGATATTGCTGCACTGGACCAAGGATTATGAGGTGTATTGCGGCGCTTCACGCCGAGGACTTGGAGCAGTGCTTATGCAGGAAGGAAGAGTTGTTTCGTATGCTTCACGACAACTTAAGCCCCATGAGTTGAATTATGCCACTGATGATTTGGAGCTAGCAGCCGTTGTGCATGCCTTGAAGACGTGGAGACATTTTCTCATTGGAAATCATTGTGAAGTGTACACGGATCACAAGAGTTTGAAGTACATTTTCACACGTATGAATTAAATCTCGAGACAAAGGAGATGGTTAGAACTTATCAAGGATTTTGACATGAGATTGCACTATCACCCGGAAAGGCTAATGTCGTAGCGGGGCGCATTGAGCCGTAAGAGCCACGTCAATACCCTAATGATGGGAGGAATACCCAATGAGTTAGCCGAGGACCTTCGAGAGCTATGTTTGGAAATAGTTCCGAGAGGCTATGTAGCAACATTGGAGATTGATCAACACTAATGGACAAAATCGAGAGAAGCCCAAAAGGCAGATAAGGAAGTTGCCTCTATAAAGGAGAAAATGAGCAAAGGAAAAGCTAAAGGATTCCGTGAGGATGAGCACGATACACTATGGTTTGAAGACCGTGTTTATGTGCCCAATAACCCAGAGATAAGGAAGTTGATTTTACAAGAAGCTCATGATTCACCCTATTCGATTCACCCAGGAAATACCAAGATGTACTTGGATTTGAAGAATACTTTCTGGTGGACCGGAATGAAGAAGGATATTGCGGAGTATGTAGCAGTTTGCGATGTATGTCAGAAAGTAAAGGCAGAACATCAGAAGCCAGCAGGATTGTTACAACCATTGCCGATACCCGAATGGAAGTGGGATAAACTAGGCATGGACTTTATCACAGGATTGCCAAAGACTCGTTCAGGATATGACTCGATTTAGGTTATAGTCGACCGTTTAACAAAGGTAGCTCCTTTCATTCGATCAAGACTACCTATAGCAGTGCTAAGTTGGCAAAGATATACATGACCAGAATTGTGTGCTTACACGGAGTTCCGAGGAGCATCGTGTCGATAGAGGAACCCGGTTTACCTCGAAATTTTGGAACCGGTTGCACGAAACATTGGGAACCCGATTGGAATTCAAGATACAGCTTTCCACCCCAGACCGATGGACGGTGAGAGAGTCAATCAGATTCTGGAGGACATGCTGAGAGCTTGTGCCCTAGATTTTGGATCTAGCTGGGATGATAATTTGCCGTATGCAGAATTTTCCTACAACAACAGTTACCAAACCAGCTTGAAGATGGCACCTTCGAGGCTTTGTACGGAAGGAGGTGCAGGACACCGTTATCATGGGACTAAACCGAGATCGTCAGTTGTTTGGACCAGATTTGATTAAGGAGTCTGAACAGAAAGTTAAGTTGATTCGAGACAGGCTCAAGGTAGCCCAGTCCAGTCTAAGATTAAAGAGCTATGCCGATTCAAAGCGCAAAGCGATTGAGTATGAAGTTGGAGACAGAGTATATCTTAGAGTATCCCCGCTTCGAGGAGTTAAGCGTTTTGGAGTTAAAGGAAAGTTAGCACCCCGTTTCGTTGGACCGTATAAGATTTTGCAACGCATGGGAGAAGTTGCTTATAAGTTGGAATTACCAGAAGGACTGTCAGGAGTTCATGATGTATTCCATGTTTCTCAGTTGAAGAAATGTCACCCCAAGATAGCAGAGGTACCGTTAGGAGACACAGTGCCACCGGAAGCAATTCGATTGAAGGATGACTTGACATATGAGGAAAACCGGTTAAGATTCTCGATTATGCCAGCAGAGTTACCCGCAAAGCAAGGTTATCAAGTTTTGCAAAGTTCGAGTGGAGCCACCACACCGAGGATGAAGCCACAGGGAAAGAGAGGAAGTTTTGCTCAAGGACCACCCTCACCTATTTTCTAGCCAACCCGAATCTCGAGGGCGAGATTCATCTTAAGGGTAGGTTTGTAACATCCCAAATTTTCAATTTGGAATGTTATACATTAGGTCATCATGCATATCATATTTTCTCGCATTTTCCGATCCTAGAAAATTTCACGCAACTCAAGGACCCTCGGAGAGAGTTGGAAGTTTCATTATTTTCATATTTGGGAATTTCTCAAATTTTGAAAATAGGATCATTGGATTTATTTAATTATCTTCATAAAGTTTTTCCTATAAAAACTTAAGAGAGGGAATAATATGACTTTCCCAACATTTAGGAAAAATGAAGATATTATAAATAAATCAAAATTTGGTTTTTGGAAGATTTGTTTTGCTTGGGCAAAAATGAGCATTTTAAAAAAATATGCATGTTTGCCGTTTTTAAAGTTCATTTTGTTCGACTCATTTTTAGGAGTCGGGGAAAAATTTATTTTATTAAATCGGAGTTCATTTGGTTTTTTTTAATCCGTTTTGTTTTGTTAAAAAAAAACAAATCACATACTGGCTAAGGCCCAGGCCCAGCCCGGCCAGCGCGCACGGCCTGCCCGCCTCCTCTCTCCTCACAAGACGCTGCAGACCGGAGCCCTGCCGCCAAGACGTCGCCCGCCCGGAGTCCGCCCGACCCGGCGCCTGATGCCCCTTCCCCAAGCCGGGCGAGCCCCTTCTATTTATACCGGAGCCCTCTCTCCTCACCCCGATCCGCCGCCGCCGCCCTCACCCGAGCCGCCGCCGGAAGACGCCGCCCGCCGCCCGGCGTCGCCACCATGGACCCTCCCGACCTCATGAACCCCCGCAAGACTGAGCCCGCCCGGCCAAGCACGGAGGTAGCCGCCACGCCCGCCCGATCCGTTTTTTAGAAAAACCCGATCCGGTTTTTCGCTCGTTGTTTGGTTTTTTCAAAACCCTAGATGGTTTTATTTTTTCGGTTTTCTTAATTAACTAACGTTCACCGAACCGTTCGTTTGTGAATGTGTTCGTTGGATTAGTTCTGTTAACGAACGTCCGTTATTTAACCCGTTAAATCGTTTTCTTTTAATCGGATTTAATCCGTTATTTTTCCGATTCGATTTCCGATCCGATTTTCAAACCTGTTTTATTTCTTGCTCGTTTATCGGAATCAGGTGATTCAAGCGCCTGAGTTTCAAATTCTGAAACCGCCGTTCGACTAACCTACTTACACAGAGTTTTGCTACTGTAAAATTTTGACCTAGTTTCAGATTGCTAAACCGAGTCGTTCTCTCTCGAGTTTCGACTTTCGATGCTTTGTTTGATTCGATTCTTTTGCAACCAGGGTTCTTAAGTTGAACTATCTGGTTAGATCTTTTATTCGAGATTTCCTGTGCATTAGATGAGTACTTATTGTATGCTTGTTGTTTGTCTGCGTTAGATCACCCGGAGTGCGCCGCTTGTTACTTGAATCTCTAGGTTTCATGGATCATCGACCAAGGCAAGTAACACTTGATCATACCTTTTCTACTACCCAGTTTTATTGCATTAGATCAAACCCTCAAACACTTGCATGATTAGGATCTAATTAAATTGTGGGATGGGAAGTAGATTGAGGTAGTACCTATTACTGTTTTACTTATGAAACCTTGGGAGTTACTTCTACGTTTGCTTATTATGCTATGCTATGCTAGTAGACGTGGATTGGGTGAGTGATATCCATGACAAATGTGAGATTGTTAATTTAATGGTTTATCTAAGGTGGCAACTTAAACACACATCTGGGTGGATTGAGGCACTGGTTTCCATCGAGACTTGCTGTATTTCTTCGGACCGCCACCTGTGCTCTAAGGGATCATAAGATTATTCAAACTAGAAACTTCCGTGTGCAGCCACAAGCCATTATGGGCTCTGGCATAGTTGACTAAGTTGTGCGAACTCTTACGGGTAGACTAGCAGATGTAGGGGAAAGTAGGTGTACCGGTCTACCCACAAGTAAGGTGCTAAGCGCTTACGAAGATCTGTGTCTCGGTCATCCGCTTCTCAAACACCATGTAGTGCGAGAACCAAGCGGAGGCGATCGAGTCTTGTGGGGAAAAGTGCATAAACCTCTGCAGAGTGTATAAACTAATCATGATTAGCCGTGTCCCCGGTTATGGACATCTTGAGTATCTAGTACTTGAATATCATGTGAATCTCAACATGTTACTTCTAATAATAAAGTTATTGGGTTTTAATGAGTACTTTTTAATTGGGATTGAGGATGTCAACCATTCTCAATGTTTAACAACCACCATGATAGTTAAATAAAATTATTCCTTTGTTGTAGGGAAAAACTAGCTTTATGCAAAATGTAACCGTAGAGCTTTTCCACCAGCCATATATGCATGTAGTATAGCCTATTCCTTCATTGCCCTCTATGTGTTACATTGCCGATATTCCATGTCTTTGACCCGTTTTCGGGCTGCAACTTTCACGTTGCGAGCATTTTTCAGAAGAGTAAGGTGTTAGGTCGTGGTTCTATACTCGATTGATGCCGATGGAGTTGATGGACTCACTTGTCTTCCAAGCCTTCCATTGTTATTATTAGATGGCCTTAAGCCATATTATTGTATTAAGTTCCCTTGTGGACAACGATGTAATAAGTGTGTGATTGCTACTCTGCTATAAATCCTTCGAAGTACTGTGTGGTGTCAGCATTACTGATCCAGGGATGACACTGAGCACAGAGCACTGGATCCATTCGGGTCTGGTCGCTACAAATAGATGGCGTAAACGACAACGATGCTACGATGGAGATCAAGGTGTCGCGCCGGTGACGATGGTGATCACGACGGTGCTTCGGAGATGGAGATCACAAGCACAAGATGATGATGGCCATATCATATCACTTATATTGATTGCATGTGATGTTTATCCTTTATGCATCTTATCTTGCTTTGATTGACGGTAGCATTTTAAGATGATCTCTCACTAAAATTATCAAGAAGTGTTCTCCCCGAGTATGCACCGTTGCCAAAGTTCGTCGTGCCCGGACACCACGTGATGATCGGGTGTGATAAGCTCTACGTCCATCTACAACGGGTGCAAGCCAGTTTTGCACACGCGGACTACTCAGGTTAAACTTGACGAACCTAGCATATGCAGATATGGCCTCGGAACACGGAGACCGAAAGGTCGAGCGTGAATCATATAGTAGATATGATCAACATAGTGATGTTCACCATTGAAAACTATTCCATCTCACGTGATGATCGGTTATGGTTTAGTTGATTTGGATCACGTCATCACTTAGATGACTAGAGAGATGTCTGTCTAAGTGGGAGTTCTTAAGTACTATGATTAATTGAACTTAAATTTATCATGAACTTAGTCCTGGTAGTATTTTGCAAATTATGTTGTAGATCAATAGCTTGCGTTGTTGCTTTCATATGTTTATTTTGATATGTTCCTAGAGAAAAGTGTACTGAAAAATGTTAGTAGCAATGATGCGGATTGGATCCGTGATCTGAGGTTTATCCTCATTGCTGCACAGAAGAATTATGTCCTTAATGCACCGTTAGGTGACAGACCTATTGCAGGAGCAAATGCAGACGTTATGAACGCTTGGCTAGCTCAATATGATGACTACTTGATAGTTTAGTGCACCATACTTAACTGCTTAGAATCGGGACTTCAAAGACGTTTTGAAACATCATGGACCATATGAGATGTTCCAGGAGTTGAAGCTAATATTTCAAGCAAATACCCGAGTTGAGAGATATGAAGTCTCCAACAAGTTCTATAGCTAAAAGATGGAGGAGAATTGCTCAACTAGTGAGCATGTGCTCAGATTGTCTGGATACTTCAATCGCTTGAATCAAGTGGGAGTTAATCTTCCAGATAAGATAGTGATTGACAGAATTCTCTAGTCACCATCACTAAGCTACTAGAACTTCATGATGAACTATAGTATGCAAGGGATGACGAAAACGATTCCCGAGCTCTTCGTGATGTTCAAATCAACGAAGGTAGAAATCAAGAAAGAGCATCAAGTGTTGATGATTAACAAGACCACTAGTTTCAAGAAAAGGGCAAAGGGAAAGAAAGGGAAACTTCAAGTAGAATGGCAAACAAGTTGTCACTCCCGTGAAGAAGACCAAAGTTGGACCAAAGTTCAAACCGAGTGCTTACACCGCAAAGGAAATGGTCACCGAAGCGGAAATGCCACGAATATTTGGTGGATAAGAAGGATGGCAAAGTGAACAAGGGTATATTTGATATACAGGTTATTGATGTGTGCCTTACTAGTGTTTATAGTAGCCCCTGAGTATTTGATACTTGTTCGGTTGCTAAGATTAGTAATTCGAAACAGGAGTTACAGAATAAACAGAGACTAGTTGAAAGCGAAGTGACGATGAGTGTTGGAAGTAGTTCCAAGATTGATATGATCATCATCGCACACTCCCTATACCTTCGGGATTAGTGTTAAACCTAAATAAATGTTATTTGGCGTTTGCGTTGAGCATGAATATGATTTGATCATGTTTATTGCAATACGGTTATTCATGTAAGTTATAGAATAAGTTTACATGAATAAAACCTTCTATGGTCATACACCCAATGAAAATGGTTTGTTGGATCTCGATCGTGTGGTACACATATTCATAATATTGAAACCAAAAGATGTAAAGTTAATAATGATAGTGCAACTTATTTGTGGCACTGCCGTTTAGGTCATATTGGTGTAAAGCGCATGAAGAAACTCCATACTGATGGGCTTTTGGAATCACTTGGTACTTGCGAACCGTGCCTCATGGGCAAGATGACTAAAACGCCGTTCTCCGGAACTATGGAGCGAGCAACTTATTTGTTGGAAATCATACATACTGATGTTTGTGGTCCAATGAATGTTGAGGCTCATGGCCGGTATCGTTATTTTCTCACCTTCATAGATGATTTGAGCAGATATGGGTATATCTACTTGATGAAACATAAGTCTGAAACATTTGAAAAGTTCAAAGAATTTCAGAGTGAAGTAGAAAATCATCGTAACAAGAAAAATAAAGTTTCGACGATCTGATCGTGGAGATAAATATTTGAGTTACGAGTTTGGTCTTCATTTGAAACAATGTGAAATAGTTTCGCAACTCACGCCATATGGAACACCAAAGCATAATGGTGTGTCCGAATGTCGTAACCGCACTTTATTGGATATGGTGCGATCTATGATGTCTCTTATCGGTTTACCACTATTGTTTTGGGGTTATGCATTAGCGACAGCTGCATTCACGTTTAATAGGGCACCATCTAAATCCGTTGAGACGACACCATATGAACTATGGTTTAACAGTAAACCTAAGTCGCCGTTTCTTAAAGTTTGAGTTGTGATGCTTATGTGAAAAAGTTTTCACCGATAAGCTCGAACCCAAATCGGAGAAGTGCGTCTTCATAGAATACCCAAAGGTAACTATTGGGTACACCTTCTATCACAGATCCGAAGGCAAGTTATTCGTTGCTAAGATGGATCCTTTCTAGAGAATAAGTTTGTCTCGAAAGAAGTGAGTGGGAGGAAAGTAGAACTTGATGAGGTAATAGTACCTTCTCCTTTATTGGAAAGTAGTTCATCACGTAAATCAGTTCCGTGATTCCTACACCAATTAGTGAGGAAGTTAATGATGATGATCATGAAACTTCAGATCAAGTTGCTACCAAACCTCATAGGTCTTCCAGAGTAAGATCCGCACTGAGTGGTACGGTAATCATGTTCGGAAGTCATGTTACTAGACCATGATGAACCCACGAACTATGAGGAAGCGATGATGAGCCCAGATTCCGCGAAATGGCTTGAGGCCATGAAATCTGAGATAGGATCCATGTATGAGAACAAAGTATGGACTTTGATTGACTTTCTCGATGATCAGCAAGCCATGTTAAATAAATGGATCTTCAAGAGGAAGACGGACACTGATAGTAGTGTTACTATCTACAAAGCTCGACTTGTCACAAAAAAGGTTTTCGACAAGTTCAAGGTGTTGACTACAATGAGATTTTTCTCAACTGTAGCAATGCTTAAGTCTGTCCGAATCATGTTAGCAATTGCCACATTTTATGAAATCTGGCAAATGGATGTCAAAAACTACATTCTTTAATGGATTTATTAAAGAAGAGTTGTATATGATGCAACCAGAAGGTTTTGTCAATCCTAAAGGAGCTAACAAAATGTGCAAGCTTCAAATGATCCATCTATGGACTGGTGCAAGCATCTCGGAGTTGGAATAAATGCTTTGATAGTGTGATCAAAGCATATGGTTTTATCTGAGACTTTTGGAGAAGCCTGTATTTACAAGAAAGTGAGTGGGAGCACTACAACATTTTTGATAAGTATATGTGAATGACATATTGTTGATCGGAAATAATTATTCTGCAAAGCATAAAGGAGTATTTGAAAGGAGTTTTTCAAAGAAAGACCTCAGTAAAACTACTTACATATTGAGCATCAAGATCTATTAAGATAGATCAAGACGCTTGATAAGTTTTTTCAATAAGTACATACCTTGTCAAGATTTTGAAATAGTTCAAAATGGAACAATCAAAGAAAGAGTTCTTGCATGTGTTGCAAAGGTGTGAAATTGAGTAAAGACTCAAGTCCCGACCACGGCAGAAAATAGAAAAGAGAATGAAAGTCATTCCCTATACCTCAGTCATAGGTTCTATAAAGTATGATATGCTATGTACCAGACCTATTGTATACCTTGCTCTGAATTTGGCAAAGGAATACAATTTTGATCTAATAGTAGAACACTGGACAGCGGTCAAGAATATCCTTAGTGAGGACTAAGGAAATATTTCTCGATTATGGAGGTGATAAAAGAGCCCTTCGTAAAGAGTTACATCGATGCAAGCTTTTTACACCGATCCAGATGACTATAAGTCTCAATCTGGATACATATTGAAAGTGGGAGCAATTAGCTATAGTAGCTCCGTGCAGAGCATTGTAGACATAGAATATTTTCAAAATACATACGGCACTGAATATGACAGACCCGTTGACTAAGCCTCTCTCACGAGTAAAACATGATCACACCTTAGTACTCTTTTGGGTGTTAATCACATAGCGATGTGAACTAGATTATTGACTCTAGTAAACCCTTTGGGTGTTGGTCACATGACGATGTGAACTATAGGTGTTAATCATATACAGATATGAATATTGGTGTTAAATCACATGGCGATGTGAACTAGATTACTGACTCTAGTGCAAGTGGGAGACTGAAGGAAATATGCCCTAGAGGCAATAATAAAGTTATTATTTATTTCCTTATATCATGATAAATGTTTATTATTCATGCTAAAATTGTATTATCCGGAAACATAATATATGTGTGAATACATAGACAAACATAGTGTCACTAGTATGCCTCTACTTGACTAGCTCGTTGAATCAAAGATGATTAAGTTTCCTAGCCATAGACATGAGTTGTCATTTGATTAACGGGATCACCATTAGGAGAATGATGTGATTGACTTGACCCATTCCATTAGCCTAGCACTTGATCGATTAGTATGTTGCTATTGCTTTCTTCATGACTTATACATGTTCCTGTAACTATGAGATTATGCAACTCCCGTTTACCGGAGGAACACTTTGGGTGCTACCAAACGTCACAACGTAATCGGGTGATTATAAAGGAGTACTACAGGTGTCTCCAAAGGTACATGTTGGGTTGGCGTATTTTGAGATTAGGTTTTGTCACTCCGATTGCCTGGAGAGGTATCTCGGGGCCCTCTCGGTAATGCACATCACTATAAGCCTTGCAAGCAATGTAGCTAATGAGTTAGTTACGGAATGATGCATTACGTAACGAGTAAAGAGACTTGCCCGATGTGAGATTGAACTAGGTATTGGATACCGACGATCGAATCTCGGGCAAGTAACATATCGATGACAAAGGGAACAACGTATGTTGTTATGCGGTTTGACCGATAAAGATCTTCGTAGAATATGTAGGAGCCAATATGAGCATCCAGGTTCCGCTTATTGGTTATTGACGAAGAATAGTTCTAGGTCATGTCTACATAGTTCTCGAACCCGTAGGGTCCGCACGCTTAAGGTTTTGATGGCAGTTTTATTATGAGTTTATGAGTTTTGATGTACCGAAGGAGTTGAGTCCCGGATGAGATCAGGGACATGACGAGGAGTCTCGAAATGGTCGAGACGTAAAGATCGATATATTGGACGACTATATTCGGACATCGTAAAGGTTCCGAGTGATTCGGGTATTTTTCGGAGTACCGAAGAGTTACGGGAATACGTATTGGGCCTTATTGGGCCATACGGAAAAGAAGGAAAAGGTCCTCAAGGATGGCCGCACCCCTCCCCTTGGTCTGGTCCGAATTGGACTAGGGAAGGGAGGCGCCCCCTTCCTTCCTTCTCCTTTTCCCTTCCTCTTTTCCTATTCCATATGGGAAGGTGGAATCCTACTAGGACTAGGGAGTCCTAGGACTCCACACTTGGCGCGCTCCCTCCTAGGGCCGGCCTCCTCCCCCCTTGCTCCTTTATATACGGGGGCAGGGGTGCACCCCATGACACACAAGTTGATCTACGGATCGTTCCTTAGCCGTGTGCGGTGCCCCCCTCCACCATATTCCACCTCGGTCATATCGTCGCGGAGTTTAGGCGAAGCCCTTGTCAGGACCCCGATTCCAAGTCACATCGATCTAGCCGGTAACACCTCATATCACTTTGCGGCCTCACGCACGGTATTCCCACGGGTGTCGCCTTACCTTGGCCCGGGACCGTTTGCTTCTTTTGGCTCACGTATATGATAGTGTCGCTAGCATCCATATGACAGAGAACCCGGGCCGACATGGTTAGTCGTGAACCCAAAGCGGCGCTAACCTATGGGGACATGCATACATGAATCACATCGAGCATGTCGGTCATCAACGTATAAATTCGAGCTGTAGCACTGAGCTAACAGGACTCCGGTATCCGGGCTGTATGTGAGCTAGGCAGGACTCGAATAACACCGTGACATTT
The DNA here is from genome assembly GCA_021605145.1 of Aegilops bicornis. Lineage (NCBI taxonomy): Eukaryota > Viridiplantae > Streptophyta > Magnoliopsida > Poales > Poaceae > Aegilops > Aegilops bicornis. The sequence continues at coordinate 247,189,499 of CM038670.1, read as the reverse complement.
CTCGAAGGGATGACATAGGAGCAGTGAAACACATGCCGGCCAGTCAAGTGTCCAAGCGGTAGTCTTTGGGCTAGCGAGGACTCCGGTGAACCGGCTGTAGCGGACTACTATCGCTCGTAAGCACGAGACTACATTTCCCCATATGAGAGGCTGCCAAGGATAAACAACTAGTTTGTCGGATCCCACACATACCAAGCATTTCAAACATACACACAATATGCTCAATATGTGTAGATACAACATGGCATCACAACATAACTCTCTGACTCAAATATTTATTCATTAGGCTCGAGGAGCGAGATATTACAAACATGGGTCTCATGACCCAACACTCGAAACATACAAGTCAAAGCACAAGCGGAAGCTAAACATGTCCGAGTACAGACAACTATAAATGAAAAAGGCCGAGAAGCCCGACTATCTACCGAGATCTGCCGAGGGCACAAGATCGTGGCTGAGGTAACAAGCTAAACGTCAAGTCCAAGCGGAACTACTAAGCGAGGCCAGCGTCTCTGCAAAACATAAAATAAGCAAACGTGAGTACAATTGTACTCAGCAAGACTTACATTAGAACTAACTACATATGCTTCATTATGAAAAAGGGGTGGTGGAGTTTGACTGCAGCAAGCCAGCTTTGACTCGGTGGCTATCCTGAACTACGACTGCAAGTAACTCTTTTGAGGTGGCGCACACGAGTCCACATATTCACCATATCAAATACACCACTATGGACCCGCTCCCGTCTCCCTACGAGAACACCATCCATAGCACTCACACTTATCTTGCGTATTTTAGAGTATCCACTTTCACTTGTCTATGAACTGAGCAGCAACCCGAAGTCCTTCTCTGTGGACACGGCTCTTGAATAGATCATATTAACCCGCGGTGTACTTCTTCACACGCTCTCACCACTTACCGCCGTTTACACGACATGTACTCGGCAACCTTCAAGCGGAAGCCCAACGTGGGTGTCGGCCATGACCTACCTAAACACACAAGTCCCTAGTCCAGGTTTATCGCCTATTCGGGTTCCATCCGCAGGAGTCCGCCGAGGTTTCCCATACAGCCCCGAACGATGTGTGCAGGGTTCCCGAGACACCAAGCGGGCGAATCGGTACATCAGACCCACGGTGCCTACCGCAACACAACCCACCCCTAAGGTCGGCGTTGCGTGCCCCCAAAGATACTACAAACACGAAACTCCTTCCAACTCCTGGACTGAGGACAAGGGTGGTTAAGAAGCCGAGAGAGTCAATTAAGGATCCCAATGTGTGGTAGTAACTGTTTCATGGATCACAAACACAGAACTCAGTTCCTGAGGACAGCTGCAATGAGACAACCCACCATGTACTCCTACATGGCCTCTCACCGCTACCTTTACCAAATCGTGTTCACACACTTAGCTCACACGTAGTAGGACATGTTCACACACCTTCGATTCATCCAGATGAATCGGACACTGACTCAACTCTAAGCAAGCAGGCATGACAAACAAGCATGAATGAGTAGGCACAACATGGCTCAAACAACTCCTACTCATGCTAGTGGGTTTCATCTAATTCTTGTGGAATGACAGGTCATCACGAGGAGGATAAAGGGGTTCAGCTACCGCAGCAAGTAACAGTTGAATCGTTGTTGTCCTAATGCAGTAAAATAGAGCAGGAGCAAGAGAGTGGGATTATATCGGAATGAACAAGGGGGTTTTGCTTGCCTGATGGAGTGGTGGTAGGATACTGCCCTTCAGACGGATATTCGGGATTATCCTCGGAGGCAGAACCTATCACGAAAGACATACCGAAAATAAACACACATGGCAATATGCAACAATATGATGCATGCTATGACATGGCAATATGGATGTGTGTTGGCCTAATGCAAGCTGAAACAAAAGGGGATGAACTCATTTGAATCAAAGATTCAAATGCTAGCTCATTTAAAATAGCCCTAAAGGTGCAATATCTTATTCTGCTTAAACAGCAAGGTTAACTTGTTTTATTATGCATGAAACCTGTACCAATGGATAGAATGGATGTTTCTGATCATTTTCCATATATAAATCTTTGCATTTGGAGTTACAGATTAATAGTTATGAATATTTGAAGTTTGAACTATATTCTGGAATTTCCTATATTAGAATAAATCCAATAATTAGATTACCGCGTCAGCCATGCGTCAGAATGAGGTCATAGTCAACGGAGACGTCCAGGTCAAACCTGACTGTGGGTCCAGGGTGTCGGCATAGTTAGTTTAGCTAAAAATTAATTAAAACTAACCCTAATTAGTTAACAGGGCTGGGCCCCACCTGTCATTGACTCATCAGAGTCAACCAGGGCCCACCCGTGGTCAAGTCAAAGTCGGCTGCCGGCGTCTAGCCGCCGGCGAGCCCGACGCGGCGGCGGAAGTGAGTTTGGCCGTTTCGGCAACCAAACGAGCCGCAGAGGGTGGCTATGGGTAGTGGGAACATGCCGCAGCTCAGTGGAGTCGGTTGGGGTGGGCGGCGGAATCGGTGCAGCTGACGACCTAGGCGACGGGAGTTCGCCAAAGGCGAACTCGAGGCTAGGGGTCGGTGAGGTGAGGAGTGCTTGGTTAGACGCTACGGAGTGTGGTGAGTGCGATGGACACCAAGAGGTGGCCGGAGGGTGATCGGGAGCACGTCGGCGACGAGCTCCGCGGCGGCGGGTGCGGGTGATCTTCATGTGGTTGCTACACAGCTCGAGAGCGCGAGAGGAAGGGAAGGGAAGATGGTTAAGCTCACAGGGAACTCGACGGAACACTTGGTGCGGCCGGGGACGGACCGGAGCGACGACGATGTTGAAAGGGATCTCCGGCGACGGCGAACTTCGGGGCGAGTCGGTGCGGTGGCCTCAGTTCACTTGAGCATGCGGGCTCGGCTAGCTCGGGGTAGAGGAGGGTGGCGGAGCTCCTAGACACTGGCGAGTGGTGCGGACGGCGGGGCCTTGATTCTGGCGATGGTCTTGGCCAGTGGCGTCGGCCATGGCGAGGCCTTGAGAGGAGCCGGGGAGGAGAGGAGGTGTCCGAGGGGTTCGGGGGAGAGAGGGAGAGCGAACCACGTCGGCAGCTGGGCGAGGGGAGCGGCGAGGCGGCGACCAGGTGCGTGGCACCCATGCGGTGCTCGCCGCCGAGCACCTGCCTGCCTGCCTGGCCGAGCCTAGCAGCTGTTGGCCAGTTCTTTGGCTGGGCGGCAGTGGGCAGTTGGGTGGCGCCAGTAAGATTTTCTTCCTGTTTTCTTTTTCTAATTTTCTGTAACTTTGTGGAGTTATTAAAATACTAGAACAACTTCAAAAATCACCAAACTGTTCTGGTCCATTGTTGGAATATTTCCAACATGAAACATTTAGTTTGGCAATATTTGGGCATTTGAAATATTTTATATAATTTTAAATGCCCAAACTCAAATACTTATGGTTTAATTCAAGGACCTTAGGATGACCTAGAAAACGGTGCACCACTTTTGGCAGAGGCTCTGAACCAAAGCAAAAATGATGAGCATTTTAGAAGGGCATTTCAGGTTCATTGAAATAATTTTTAGTAAACCCTAGTTGGATTTAAAAGGGGTTACGGGGTTTCTGTCTTCCCCATTTCAAATTCAAATGAAATTTAAACATGATGCACACACTAATGCATGGTCTAAGCGGGATGTGACAGCCCTGCGCACGGTAGAGCATCATCATCGCCACCACGCCGTCGTCGACGTGGAACTCATCCCGATACTTTCTGGATCGGAGTCCGGGGATCGCCATCGAGCTGAACGTGTGCTGAACTCGGAGGTGCCGTACGTTTGGTACTTGGATCGGTCGGATCGTGAAGACGTACGACTACATCAACCGCGTTGTCATAACACTTCCGCTTACGGTCTACGAGGGTACGTGGACAATACTCTCCCCTCTCGTTGCTATGCCATCACCATGATCTTGCGTGTGCGTAGGAAATTTTTGAAATTACTACGTTCCCCAACATTACCATCTGCCTTAGACGCACAGTTCGGGACCCCCTACCCGAGATCCACCGGTTTTGACATCGACTTTGGTGCTTTCATTAAGAGTTCCGCTGTGTGTTCGGCAAAAGGTCGATGGCTCGCCTGCAGATCAACTGCGACTTCGCGGCATCTTCGTCACCAGCTCAACTGGTCACCTTGGTTCGACCAAGGACTGCGCCCTACCTCCGATCGTCATGTTCGGATGAGGGCCTTCCTCAACGTCAGCTCCGATCTCTATCAAGATCATGGAGGAATCATCCAGTGAGCCCGGGGGCTCAACGTCAACATTGCCCTCGGGCGACCGTGCTGTTTTTTTGGACAACGAACTTGTATCCGCCGTCACCGCCTCCTCGAGTGTCGGTTTGACGATTGCTTCAATGGAATAGTGCAGAATTACGTCTACAACAGCCATGCTAAATTTCGTCGAGTCCCGATGGAGGAATCTCTGACAATCTACGATATACCGGAGCCATGTCAAATCTGGACGAGAATCTGGACAAGTTTAGGGCATGGTGTCCAGCTTCTAGCTCGGACCTCCTTTGGAAGATCCAACCGTTGATCAGCTGCAGAATTCCTATATCTACCACCCCTCAAAGTTTCAGCTCGATCCGACCGTCCAAACTCCGGGAACCTTCCGATTAGTGCATCACTTTTCGGATCTGTTTTCTGCGTGAAAACAAATCCGACCCGAGTTCGTCCTTTTTACGAACGGGATTTCGGACATCCCTTTTGAAGGAAGTTTTGTATGTGGTATTGTGTTTTGTTCCCGAACACATCCCACTAACTTTAAAATCTTTTGAACATGATCTTCAACATCATGCTAGTGTCAAACCAGTCCGGCAATATTGCTCCACGACTGCCGACCTGCGCTAGACACGTCGTCACTTTGTTGAGCCGAGATCAACTTCTTCGGATCATCATCTCGGCAAGCCGAACAAGTGTCCGGCATCGCGAAGGATAAATCATCACCAACATCGCTGCCCCACGGATTGCATGGAGCGGGCATACCGGCATCGCCGCACGGTCGCTTCACCAAGCCGGCATCGACCACGTCAGGACCTGCATCGGCAGGGCCGCACTATTGCTTCTTCAAGCTGGTGTCCATCACGCCGACCTACTTCGACATCTCGGCTGGACCGGGGGCTTCCCCATCTCTTCATCAACCTACTCCAGACACTTCGGCGTCACTAGCCGATCAGCTCCGTCACGTTAGCTGGACCGAGGGCTTTGCCTCGGCGATCCAACCTTTGCCAGCATTGCCATGTCCTCGTTTTATCGCCCATCAGGCAATGGGTGTGCGGATCGAGTCCCAATTTTGGGAATCACCTTCCTTCGGATTGCTACAACAAATAAACCAGGTGCTATTAATCCCAGTATTTTTTGCTTGTTTGGGTTCATTTTTCCAAGGAATTATTACTCTGGTTTGTCCATCATATGAACACAGGTCTATCAAATGGTGGCGCGTGCGACAATCGCATGGTGGTTCGGTCGGTTTCCGTACATAGTCCGTGAACGCCGATCCGGAGCTCGGACCGACCTGTGAATTCAGGATTTGCTACGCCTTTACCGCATCACGCCGACGCCTGCATCGACATTGACTTGGCGCCAGGCCATATTTCTTTTATTACTCACTTTGCATAAATTATTTATTATGCAACGATTTTTTTAATTATCATTATTACTATTATCTCCGGTTTGCACCATTTTTGTGCACGGGAAAATGATCCGGGGACTTCGGCGTCAATCTGCCGGTCTGCATTGACCGTGCTATGTCACCACTTCGGCGTGTCGAGCTCTCCGCTCCGCCACCTCGGGACCGGCTTGGGGGATGGAACCTTGTCCCGTATCAAGCTCGGACCGTGTCATCAATACCGAACACATTAACCAGCTAAGTCGCTTTCATGCTCAAAGCTTTAATTTCTAACTTGTGTTCGGTTCGACCAAGCATTATACTTTTTTGGAAAAATGTTGCTTGTAAAAAGTTTTCTTGTCCAAACTTTTTTTGTGACGCATAAATTCAAATACCCAATTCATTTGGGGGCTTCCTTCATGAAGCTCTTCCTCTTGCATATGATTATACTTGTACGACTTTGTTCCTTGTTCGTGTATTACATACAATATGCACCATATTGACTTAAGAGATTTGCAAGCTGGGTTGCCTCGCTCCTGTGTTTACCCCTCGTTCCCGATTGTTTGGCTAGGGAGTAAAGGGAGCACCTCTGCGATTATCACGATCGGGTCAGCAGCCGGACCTCGGTAGGTGAAGACGAAAGCTAGCGCTCTTATAGTTTTCAATGATGGTCGGCACACAACGGAACTCACGAGTACAAAAAATCTATTGCACAAGTCTCATAATAACAATGAGCACTGAATAAAGGTATCGGTGGGGGTACTATTTTCTTCGAAGATGCTTCTTACACTTCACAGTAATATATCATAAGTTCCCTGAGCGCGCTTTGTCTGTTACAGCGTTATGGCCTGATTGCCTGGTTATTGGAAACACCATTGATATTCTCGACAGATGGAGTACATAACACTTTTCGGTCTTTGACCGAAGAGGGAGAAGCCGACGGTCGGTTAAGACGCGTTTAAAGTTCGGTTGAACATAGATATGATATAAGTACTTCGGTACATGCAATCATTCTTTTACCCAAGTCACTTGGGGGCTCTTAAATTTATATGAGCCGCTTTATGATAAGTGTTCTTCTTCTTAGTCGTTGCAAAGTTTTTATTATTATTATTATTTTTATTATCTATCACTCCTTTTTTCGACACGAGCGTGTGGTCACTAGCCCGGGAGCCTAATTTCTCTCTCAAAGCCGCTAGAGTTTAGTTTGCTAAACTGGCCTAATGAGAAGTACTCCGCCCTCGAGATAGGAGGTTGAAGCCGTAGGCTGGCCCGCTTGAAGTCTTGAGATAGGATGTATCATGTTAAAGCACGACAGAAGCACTTCTTTTGCTAAGGCCAATTTTCGGATTGGCACCGAACACTTGATCTCGTTCAGATGTCAAGTTTTTCGACGTTTTTGGTTTTCCAAGATTATGGCACTTTTAAACAATTTGTGTGTTTTCGACAAGTCTCGCGAAAGGTAACGCCGGACACCTTTAGAGCTTCGGCAAAAACATTCTCGGATATTGCTATATATGCATCGGTTTCGAATTGTGTCTTCGGTAAATAGTTGGGTTGCCCAGCTCCTGTGCTTGCCTCCTACGTTCCGCTTTGTTCGGGTAGGTGTGCAAAAGGATAACCACTGCGACTGTGCTTCCAGCTCACATGGTTAAGCACCTCAGTGGAGAAAGCCGAAAACTGACTGTCACAATAAGCGTAAACTGGTCAGCGATCCGATGACGGTGTTAAACGACGGGCCATTTATAACAATGGCCGAAGTGTTTACGGCTTGACCTCGACTGTCGCCGAACACTACCGGGGGCTATTAACTGGCTTCCCAAACCAAATCCTCGATATTTTGCTCTTACATTGAAGCTGAGGTTTCATTATCATGCTTAGCATGACAACCCAAAGAAAGCAACCGATAGCGGGACTATTTTCTTTGGAAGACATTCCTTCTGTTAAAAAGTAATATAACATATCTCTCTGCGTACCTTTGTTTATAAAACCGTATGGCCAGATTGCCTTGTTTGTTGTAAATCTTTGCCCTCATAAAGGCTTTATAAAGTAGGACAAACACCCCTCGGCTATTGGCCGAGGAGGTGGAAGCCGATGGTCGGTCAACAAAGTTTTGTACAATGCAGATCCGAGCATTAATGATGTAAAGTACTTGGATACATAGCGTCATTACACATAATTTGTGATTTTACTATGGATATCAATCCTTAATTCGGCCACCCATGCCCGCATTAAGGCTTGGGGGCTACTGGGCTTCGGGCTTATTATTTACAAATATTAAAGGGGCACATCGATCCCACGATCCGGTGTTGCCACCCGACCCGATGTCTCGAGACTCCTGCATTGCACATCCAATGCAGAAAATTTTAAGTGTAATACAGTCTCCGAGGAGATTTTGATCCTCAGGTTGGTCGGCCGCACCCAACTTGAGTCTTGAGGAATGAGCACGCCGCTTTTTGTGTCCCGAAGTATTCTACCGAGCTAGGACTTGATCCTCAGACTGATTTTGCAAATCAACCTGAGCCTCAGCGGCTCCGGGGATCAGCGGTCTTATGTCATCCTTCATGCGCATCTCGGGTTTTAGACCGATACCCACCTTGAGGGCTACTGGCTATGTATCTCGGCAGACAATAAATTGCACCAATAGAAAATATTGACAAAAATGGGCCCACATTCGGGGTGGTGCACCACCTCGGAAGCAGTCCGGCATAAAGCGCGGGCGCTAGTGGCTGGCTCCATAGAGGGCATTTCCGGCATTAAGCTCGGCTAAACTCCTTCAAACTTCTTTGAACCAAGGTGATTTACGACACCTCAGATGCAGTCCGGCGTTGGAGCTCGGATACATAGTCCGGCGTTGGAGCTCAGATATAATCCGGCGTTGGAGCTCAGATACATAGTCCGGCGTTGGAGCTCGGATACATTCCGGCGTTAGAGCTGGGAAGCAGTCCGGCATTGGTGCTCGGCTACAAAAGATACCTCGAATGCGGTCCGGCGTTGGAGCTCGGACGCAAGAGGACGCTGCCGCCCGGGAACAACTTAAAACCCGAGGTGTGGCATAAAAATAACAAGGCATTGATAAAGGCCGGAAACTTAAAGGGGCTCCTCGGATACCCGACGTGTAAACTCGTCGAATGCATTTCGGCGATCCTGAAGATCGAAGATGAGATTTTTTGAACCAGTTTTCAAGACCGACGACTGAAGATGAAGAACGGTTCGCAAGAATCGAGGAGTGTCCCTAAACTTGAAGACCGGTTCAGGGGGCTACTGACGGTGTCCTGGAATAGGGGTACTCACCACGTCATCTCCTGATCTGTTAGATTGGGCCGAGGACCCCCATGGCCGTATACTCATGGGCCAGTCCGGACAGCTGCCGCATACAAGGAAGATTCCACAAGACTTGGCGATCAAGACAAGGACTCCTCCCCACCGGCGTATTCGTCTAGGACTCTTGTTATCCTAGGCCTCTGGTGCATTATATAAACCGAGGCCAGGCTAGTCGATAGAGATATACAACAATCATACCATAGGCTAGCTTCTAGGGTTTAGCCTCTACGATCCCGTGGTATATCAACTCTTGTAATACTCATATCATCAAGATCAATCAAGCAGGAAGTAGGGTATTACCTCCATAGAGAGGGCCCGAACCTGGGTAAACATCGTGTCCCCTGTCTCCTGTTACCATCCGCCTTAGACGCACAGTTCGGGACCCCCTACCCGAGATCCGCCGGTTTTGACACCGACAGTCGTTCTTTATACATGTTGAACCAAGGCATTGTTATGATAATGTCTCAGTCAATATGAATGAATCACACTGATGGAGAATTGCTCCTCTCCTGCTTTGTTTCCCATTAAGACAAGTCATCAACCGTTATTTCTCAGTAATTGTTTCCCTTATACCTATTGTTGCTTATAGGGATATCAAAATTAAAGCTTCGGTTTTATTCCGACTTTGTTTTTAGTTGAAGCGCACAAAAGGAGCCAATGTGTCCAAGGCAAACTGCTGCGTTCTTGGGTCGATTGGTCGTTCCACTTTGCGAAAGAAGCGATCCTTTGGATGCGGTACATTCTGAAGGAATGACCGAGAAGCTTTACGAGTATTATTAGACACCGGTGACATGACTAGTCTGCAGAGACCATTGGCAATTTAACAACACGTGGAGTGCCACAGGCAAAAGTGCCCAAACAAGTACAAGAAGCTAAGACAGGACACAATCATAGGCATTACATATTTTGAATGGGAAAAGCTTATCAAAGTTTAATCATTGTTGTTAGAAAGAAGACGTTAGTTTAATATATTGGAATTGGAAAACCTTGTCAAAATTTGCTCACTGATGTTAGAAAGAAGACGTTAGTTTAATATATTGGAATTGGAAAACCTTGTCAAAATTTGGTCATTGATGTTTGCCAGAAGACATGCATTTGATATTTTTGAGTGGGACGCCTTTGCTGTGAGCAGCGTCAAGTGTTTTTTCCTATTCATGTGTTCAGTTTAGAAGTAAATAGTTACTCTGCTAAGATATTCCTGTGTTAAGAGTTTGTTCTGAATATTGTCTATGTAATGCCAGGCCTTGTGTTTGATTGCAAAGTTGAGCTTGGAATGTTGTGGCATGCGGCATCACGAGTTGTTCATCGTGCCTCCTCAGAATAATGTTTCGTATTGTTTTGCATGTCGATCTAATGCCAGTGATTTGCTTGTTAAGAAGATCATCCTCTTCTGTTGTTTCCGTGCGTAAGAAGTTCATCGTATGTTGTTTCATTCATAGCCTATACGATATGTCGGGTAGGTTAGACGTGAAACCATATGATCTTCCGACCAACTCATGATATTAGGCCGTGATTGGATCGTCGTTTTCCAACCAAAACCGCTTGTAAAGCGGCGCTTGTAAATTAAAGCAGATGGTCTCGGCGAAGGCACTTGGTTGGTCGATTTCGACTAGTAAAATATCGGAAGTACTTCACACGATAAAAAGCGCTGAGCGACACTCGGACGATTGCTAATCCAGCCGTTATCTGTTGTTTCAGACTTGCCCATGGATGGCATGCTACATACGTCGTGCATGTATCGTCAGTAATGTCGTCCATATAGCAATGCTCATAAAATATACCTTTGGTCTCTCAAATTACACGCGTAACCCGCGGTTTTACTTACAGACCTCGGGCCTTCCGATGACGAGTAAATTACACTTGTATGTTAATACAGGTTTGAAATAAACCAGAGCTCCCAAGCGCGGCCTTACCGTTTCATGCCGTCTCAGTTTCTTGAAGGTGCTCATAGGATTCCGATGATCCTGGCTTCCTGAATGAGCAGCGGGCGCTGTATCTGACCTCCGTAGGGCCCGCAAGGCACTCTCCGTTGTCCTTCGAGTTGTTGCGCTCGCCGTGGCGTCGAGCATTGGTCGACGAACATGAGGATTCAGAAGATGACTTTATTTTGACTGGATGACACTAGGGAACCACTAGGGCCATAGCCGTACGTACGCAAGTGCCTCCTTATTATGTACAACTATATTTATTTTGCTTTCTCCTAGTTTCCTGACATCACGGTCCCACACCTTTGTCAACCTATGTAGTCAATATAAACGAGAGAATTGCACAAGGTGCGGTCGACAGCTGGGACCAAGCAGCTCGGCGATGTTGTGTTTTTGAGGCGTGAAACCTTGCAGAGTTTTTCTTGGCGATGATTTCGTTGTTGTTCGAGAGGAGAGCATGGTATTAGCTGGCGGGCTGTGGCCGTCTAGCCAGACAGATATCCAGCCCGGATACTACTTTTTCAAGATGAAAATGGCTAGCCCAGCTATCGTCTTTTTGAGGAATACCCGAGCAAGGTCAACTTGTTATTCTCCGCTTGTTGTCTTGCAAATCTTTCCTAAGATGGATGCATTAGGCTTAACAGGAAAATGGGCTTTAAAAATAATAAATGGGATGTAATTATAAAAACTGGGCAGTAACTATAAAAAATGCACCAAACATGAAATTAGTTTATAAGATATTATTTATGGATTTTGAAAATCTTAATTTTTCATTGTTCTTGTATGCAATGTTTCGTTGGATTTTACGTAATACAAATTTATATTTAATCTGAATAGAAATTTCAGGATAAAAATATTTCGGATCCCATCAAAATGTGGGAAATTTTATTGAATTCTATCTTCAACGGTTGGTTGAAATTATTAATCGTTGTCCTAGCTAGAAAATGGGCTATACTTTTAACAAGCGTAAATGGGTTGTTGTAAATTCCATTAGAATTCAAAAATGGGCTGTACATTCTTACAAAAGCGCATAAATGGGCTATAAGTTCTCTACCACACACTTGTGGGCCTACTAAGTAATGGCGTCCCTAAAAAAAATTGGCCAGCGTATGCAAGGCTTTGTCAACTTATTATAGTCAACACACGGTTCTAGAAGCAGTGGCCGTTGGATGTCTATCCAACGGATGTCGTGCTTCTTCTTCAATCTCTGATATTCTTAGCTTCGGCAGCCCAAAAAATGATTCCTCCCCCTGACATCTGGGGCGCACCGTTTCGGAGGCTGACCTGTGGGTCTACTAAGTTGGAGCGTACCAAGGGCTTTGTCAACTTAGTCAATATAAACGATTCTAGCTTCAGTGACCGTACGATGTCCATCCAACGGCCGCCCAAAGCAGCGCCGGTCGTGCCGCCTGCTCCTGCCTCCTGGTCATTTGTCTTTGCCGTGAGGCCTCACCGCTTCATACTACTCCCACGGCTGGCGAGCCATCCCTCCACTCACCCACACCTGTTATTCTGCGGCGGCAGCAGCCTCACACCGGCCGAACCGGTGAACCTCGTACTCCTCTCGCGCGGGCTTCCACTGCTGCGTCTTCCCAGGCTCCGCATCGTCCCCTTCCTAGGCGTCGCCTCGTCCACCGCCCTGGTGCTCTCGGCGCGGCGTGGTCAACGTGGTCAACGACCGACTTCCATCGAAAGAAGTCTTGTCACGTGGAGAGGCGGATTTGGGTCCACGGCGGCCGCAAGGAAGTGCCTCCTTATTACGCGCAAAATAATTATTCCTCCACCTGACAGCAGGGACCGGCCGGACGGGCCACCTTATTTCGCGAAAAAAACGTTTCCCCCGTGACTGCTGGTACTCACCGGACGGGCCACCGTATTTCACGAAAGAAAACGTTCCCCCCGCTGTCAGCTCGGACCCATCGGAAGTGCCTCTTTATTACGCACAAAAAAATGAATACTCCCCCTGCTAGCTGGGACTCACCTTGGTGGAAACTGACTTGTGGGCCTACTAAGTTGACGGGGACGGAGGGCTTTGTCAACTTAGTCAATATGAACGATTCTAGCTCTAGTGACCGTACGATGTCCATCCAACGGCCGTAGTGCTTCTTCAACCTCTAGTCTTCTTGCTCCAGCCGCCCAAAGCAGCGCCGGTCGTGCCGCATGCTCACGCCTCCGTGGCGGGTCTTCTTCTGCGGAGGCCTCACCGCCTCCATACTACTCCCACCGCTGGCCAGGCCATCCCTCCACTCCACTCACCCACACCCCTGTTGATACTGCGGCGGCAGCGGTATGCGCCGAATCGATGAACCCTCGTACTCCTCTTGGCGTGGGCATCCTTGCCGCGTCTTCCCGGCTCGCGTCGTCCCCTTCCTAGGCCTCGCCGCCGTCCACCGCCGTGGTGCTCTCGGCGGCGTGGTCAATGTGGTCAACGACGAATTCCATCGGAAGAATCTTGACGTGAAGAGGTGACGGTGGGTCCACGGCAGCCGCAAGGAAGTGCCTCCTTATTATCACGGAAAATAATTATTCCTCCACGGCGGGGAGGGACCCACGGACGGGCCACGGTATTTCACGAAAAAAAGCGTTTGCCTGACTGCTGGGACCCACCCGGCCAGGCCACCGTATTCGCAAAAAAATGTTCCCCCCTTTGTCACTCGGACCCACCGGAAGTGCCTCCTTATTACGCACAAAAAAATGAATACCCCCTGCTAGCTGGGACCCACCTTGGTGGGAGGCTGACTTGTGGGCCTACTAAGTTGTCGGGGACGAAGGGCTTTGTCAACTTAGTCAATAATTATTCCTCCACCTGACAGCGGGGACCCACCGGACGGGCCACAGTATTTCGCGAAAAAAACATTCCCCCCTGACTGCTGGGACCCACCGGTGCACCTTCGCCATACGCAAGGAAGTGCGTCCGGGCAAAATAAAGCGATTCGCCCCCATCATTGCTGGGACCCACCAGCTACATATTCGCACGCAAGGAAGTGCGTCAAGGCAAAAACGATTCGCCCCACATTGCTGGGACCCACGGCTACATCTTATACGCAAGGAAGTGCGTCCAGGCAAAAAAAAGCGATTAAGCCCCACGACTCTGGGACCCACCTGCTACATCTTCGCCGGCAAGGAAGTGCACGGCGGTCGGGACCCACTGGTCGAAGCGTGCGTCTGCTGTCGTGCAGTCGCGAACATATGCGTACATATATATTGGTGGATGTAAGCGGCGCCGCGTGTCGTAGTAGAGGCGCCGCGTAGCATGTACTGCGTCATTACATCGGCGAGGGTGCAAGAAAGAAAATCTGACCCGCACGTCACATACATCTGGCGAAGTCTCTAACGCCTATCACGCATACGTACATGGCTGGGTCAGAACGGAGAAACAACATCGTCGTGTCACGGGGAGCCAACCGGCTGGGTCGGAACGGAATGCGTGTTCGTGTTCATCGGGAGGGCTTGGACGGAACATGCGATGGAAACGAGGCTTGGCGTACCGCTGGCGGAGAAAGCGGCCTTGTGTTCGACCGGCCACATTGAAGCAGGGGTCCTGTTGATCGGGAGGGCTGGCGTCCGCAAAAGCGGAGAAGCGGACCTCCTACGGTCAAAGCAGGGGGTCTGTTGATCGGGAGGGTGTGGCGTGCCGCCAAAGCGGAGAAGCGGACCTCCTATGGTGAAGCAGGGGGTCTGTTGATCGGGAGGGTGTGGCGTCTTGCAAAAGCAGACGAAGCGGACCTCCCTACGGTCAAAGCGGGGTCTGTTCGCCGGGAGGGTGTGGCGTGCCAAAGCAGGACTCCACGAGATCTGTTCATCTCCACGTCGACCTCCTCCAGCCTCCACGGGCTACCGTCGACCTCCTCCGGCCTCCACGGGCTCCTGTTCATCCAGCCTCCACCACGCGCTACTCCACGGCTCTTGTTCAACCACCCCTCCATGGGCACCCTCCACCGTCTACTGTTCATCCCCCCCTCCACACCAGGGGTTCCTGTTCATCCAGAGGCAACAAAACTGCACACTGTTTATCCAACCCCCCCCCCCCCCCCCGCAACACTCACTTTCATCCCAGAGGCAGCATCGATCGGCTTCAGTTAGCAGCACTAGCGAAGGAATCGCTCTGTAGGGTTCAGTTAACAGCCATCGATCGATCGCTCGGGTTCGATGTAGCGTGGCGTGCGGTCTGTCCTTTCGGGTTGATTAGAGCCCAACGCCTCGCTTCGGCTTGATTAGAGCCAACGCCTACACACACACGCAGCGTGCGTCTGAGAAAGCAGCATCGTTGACCCCGACCTCCCACCGTAACCGCCAACTCCCCGAATTCCCCCCCCCCCTCGCTTCTACCACGGTTTTTTCCGTCATGGACGGCCAAAAGAATGTCATGCAGCTGCGTCTCCGGCCCGCCCAGGACGAAAAGCCCATTTTACATCATGATTTTTTGTCATAGAAGTAGGAGCCCACCACATCTATGATGATACCGGGTTTTGTCACAACTATCGTCATAGAAGTGTCATATGTATGACAGAAAAAAAATACGTTCGGCCCAAAATGTCACGGATGTGTCTTTTTTTGTAGTGGTTGGTCCAGAAATGTAAAGGGTGCCAGAAGTTCCATTCCAAGCCGCACTTACCGGCTTCTGCACTCAAGACCATTCCCATTGCCTGGCCCTTTGCCGTTTGTGGGCTAGATATGGTGGGGCCATTCAAGACGGATCGTGGCGGCATGACTCATTTACTTGTTGCTGTGGACAAATTCACCAAGTGGATAGAAGCAAAACCAATCGAGAAGCTGAATGGGCCGACTGCCGTCACTTTCATCGTCGACATCACCACTCGGTACGGCATACCACACAGCATCATCACCGACAACAGCACAAACTTCGCCAAAGTAGCCTTGGCTCGTTTCTGCGCGATGCAGGGCATCCGACTGGACTTAGCGTCCATTGCCCATCCGCAGTCAAACGACCAAGTGGAGCGAGCAAATGGCCTCATTCCGTCCGGGGCATCAAGCCCCTACTGGTCGAGCCTCTAGAGCGTTCGGCCGGGTGCTGGCTTGATGAGCTGCCAGCCGTCCTCTGGAGCTTGCACACAACTCCAAACAAATCGACCGGCTTCACACCCTTCTTCCTCGTTTACGGCGCTGAAGCCGTCATCCCGGCGGACATAGAGTTCGACTCCTCACGATTCACCATGTACACCGAGGCGGACGCCAAGGAGGCACGAGACGATGTCATCGATCTGCTGGAAGAGGGCCGACTGTTGGCACTCAGCCGGTCCGCCATCTACCAGCATAGTCTGCGCCGATACTACAACCGCAAGGTGAAGCCAAGATCCTTCCAAGAGGGAGACCTTGTGCTCCGGATGATCCAGCGAACAGCCGGCCAGCACAAGCTCTCGGCACCTTGGGAAGGCCCTTTCATCATCAGCAAAGTGCTGGGCAACGGTTCCTTCTACCTGATCGATGCGCAGAAGCCCAGAGCACGCAAAAGAGATGACTCAGGCAAGGAGATGGAGAGGCCATGGAACGCAAACTGATACGTCTCCAACGTATCTATAATTTTTTATTGCTCCATGCTATATTATCTATTGTTTTGCACTATATTGGGCTTTATTTTCCACTTTTATATTACTTTTGGGACTAACCTATTAACTGGAGGCCCAGCCTAGAATTGCTATTTTTTGTGCCTATTTCAGTATTTCGAAGAAACGGAATATCAAACGGAGTCCAAACGGAATGAAATCTTCGGGAACGTGATTTTCTCATCAGATAAGATCAAGGAGACTTGGACCCTCGGTCAAGAAAGGAGGGAGGCGGCCACGAGGGTGGAGGGTGCCCCCCTGCCTCGTGGGCCCCCCGAAGCTCCACTGACATACTCCTTCCTCCTATATATACCTACGTACCACCTGTGAGATCGAATCTGGAGCCAAAACCTAATTCCACCGCCGCAAATTTCTGTATCCACGAGATCCCATCTTGGGGCGGTTACAGAGCTCCGTCGGAAGGAATCCACCATGGAGGGCTTCTACATCATCATCATAGCCTCTCCGATGAAGTGTGAGTAGTTTACTTCAGACCTTCGGGTCCATAGTTAGTAGCTAGATGGCTTCTTCTCTCTTTTTGGATCTCAATACAATATTCTCCCCCTCTCTCGGGAGATCTATTCGATGTAATCTTCTTTTTGCGATGTGTTTGTTGAGATCGATGAATTGTGGGTTTATGATCAAGATTATCTATGAGCAATATTTGAATCTTCTCTGAATTCTTTTATGTATGATTGGTTATCTTTGCAAGTCTCTTGAATTATCGGTTTGGTTTGTGCCAACTAGATTGGTAGTTCTTGCAGTGGGAGAAGTGCTTAGCTTTGGGTTCAATCTTGCGGTGTCCTTTCCCAGTGACAGTAAGGGCAGCAAGGCACGTATTGTATTCTTGCCATCGAGGATAACAAGATGGGGTATTTATCATATTGCATGAATTTATTCCTCTACATCAAGTCATCTTGCTTAAGGCGTTACTCTGTTTTCATTAACTTAATACTCTAGATGCATCTTTGGATAGCGGTCGATGAGTGGAGTAATACTAGTAGATGCAGGCGAGGAGTCGGTCTACTTGTCTCGGACGTGATGCCTATATACATGATCATACCTAGATATTCTCATAACTATGCTCAATTACATCAATTGCTCAACGATGAATTCGTTCACCAACCGTAAAATACTTATGCTCTTGAGAGAAGCCACTAGTGAAATCTATGGCCCCGGGTCTATTTTCATCATATTAATCTTCCTACGCTTTATTATTGCTTTGCTTTTTTACTTTGCCTTTTTATTTTACTTTGCATCTTTATACCAAAAATACCAAAAAAAATATCTATCATCTCTATTAGATCTCACTCTCGTAAGTGACCGTGAAGGGATTGACAACCCCTATTCGTGTTGGTTGCGAGGAGTTATTTGCTTTGTGTAGGTACGAGTGACTTGGCGTGGCCTCCCTCTTTGGATTGATACCTTGATTCTCAAAAAGCGGGGAAATACTTACGCTACTCTGCTGCATCATCCTCTCCTCTTGGGAAAACCAGCATAAGCTCAAGGCGTAGCAAGAAGGATTTCTGGCGTAGATGCCGAGGAGTCTACGCAAAAGTCAACATACCAAGTACCCATCACAATCCCTTATCTCTCGCATTACATTATTTGTCATTTGCCTCTCGTTTTCCTCTCCCCCACTTCACCCTTGCCGTTTTATTCGCCCTCTCTTTTCTCTTTGCCCTTTTCTCGTTTGCTTGTCATTATGGCTAGTCTTATATCTTCTCCGTTGTCTCCTGAGAATGAAGATCTAAATTTTAAGCAAAGGGAGGGAGAAAATCTAAAAGACGCTTGGTATAGAATTTGCAATGCTCAAAACAGATCTACCAGGAAGCAATCTACTTCTGTTCTTCTCTGCAATTTTTATGTAGGTGCTAATCCTTGATATAGATATATCCTCGATACCATTACCGGAGGGATTTTTTTGGGTAGCCATACTTCTGATTCTTATAATGATATGATAGATTTATTTGGCTCACCACCTCTTTTGGTTAATGGAACTATGTTAACTTTGGAGCAAGTAATGCAAAGGAAATTATTGAAAATAAAGTTGCTACCATTGAGTTAATTGAAAATCTATATAAAAAGATCCACAATCAAATTACCCAATATGGATCTAAGGTAGGAGTAACTTTGAAAAATATTAAGGAGAAGGAACCCATAGTTATTGAGAAAGTAAATCAAAATTCCTCTAGAATTGATAAACTTGAGGGTATCATTACCAACTTGGGAACCGCTTTTTCTTCCGTGAAAAATACTCCAAGTCCACCTGCTAATATTGCTAAGCTCATGTATGTTCCTAAGAATAAGGGTGAATCCTCTAGTAAGGAAACTTCGGATCTTAAATCTATAAGTATTCATCCCAATCTTTTTGCTATCATTAAGAAACCATTTGCTTTCTGAATGAATTTTTCGATCTTTTGCCTAAAAATTTGATAATTACTAGAAAGAAAGAAATCTCTAAGGAAGGTAGATGCCTCGTTGAAGGATTTCCCACCAAAGATGGCAATACCTAGATCTATCCTTGCTTTTATGCCTAGCTAGGGGCGTTAAACGATAGCGCTTGTTGGGAGGCAACCCAATTTTATTTTAGTTTTTTTGTTTTTGTTTCCGTTTAGGAATAAATAATCCATCTACATTCTGTTTAGATGTGGTTTTATGTTTTAATTAGTGTTTGTGCCAAGTTAAACCTATAGGATCTTCTTGGATGATAGTTATTTGATCTTGCTGTAATTTCCAGAAACTTTCTGTTCACGAAAACAATTGTTAAAAATCACCAGAACGTGATAAAATAGTGATTCCAATTGCTGCTGATCAATAAACAAATTTCCTAGGTTTTCCTATTTTGGCTGAATTTTTTAAGTTCCATAAGTTTGATTTAGTTACAGATTACTACAGACTGTTCTGTTTTTGACAGATTCTGTTTTTCGTGTGTTGTTTGCTTATTTTGATGAATCTATGGCTAGTAAAATAGTTTATAACCCATAGAGAAGTTGGAATACAGTAGGTTTAACACCAATATAAATAAATAATGAGTTCATTACAGTACCTTGAAGTGGTCTTTTGTTTTCTTTCGCTAACGGAACTCACGAGATTTCTGTTGAGTTTTGTGTTGTGAAGTTTCCAAGTTTTTGGTGAATCTTTTGATGGATTATGGAACAAGGAGTGGCAAGAGCCTAAGCTTGGGGATGCCCATGGAACCCCCAAGATAATCCAAGGACACCAAAAAGTCAAATCTTGGGGATGCCCCGGAAGGCATCCCCTCTTTCGTCGACTTCCATCGGTAACTTTACTTGGAGCTATATTTTTATTCACTACATGATATGTGTTTTGCTTGGAGCGTCTTGTATTATTTGCGTCTTCGCTTTTTAGTTTACCACAATCATCCTTGATGTACACACCTTTTGAGAGAGCCATACCTGAATTGGAATTTGTTAGAATACTCTATGTGCTTCACTTATATCTTTTGAGCTTTATAGTTTTGCTCTAGTACTTCACTTATATCTTTTAGAAACTGGTGGTGGATTTGTTTTAAAGAAACTATTGATCTCTCATGCTTCACTTAGATTATTTTGAGAGTCTTAAATAGCATGGTAATTTGCTTAATAATAATATGCTAGGTATACAAAAATAATAAAAACTTTCTTATGAGTGTGTTGAATACTAAGAAAAGTTTGATGTTTGATAATTGTTTTGAGATATGGAGGTGATAATATCAAAGTCGTGCTAGTTGAGTAGTTGTGAATTTGAGAAATGCTTGTGTTGAAGTTTGCAAGTCCGTAGCATGCACGTATAGTAAGCGCTATGTAACAAATTTGAAACATGAGGTGTTATTTGATTGTCCTCCTTATGAGTGGCGGTCGGGGACGGCGATGGTATTTTCCTACCAATCTATCCCCTAGGAGCATGCACATAGTGCTTTGGTTTTGATAGCTTGTAGATTTTTGCAATAAGTATGTGAGTTCTTTATGACTAATGATTGAGTCCATGGATTATCGCACTCTCACCCTTCCATCATTGCTAGCCTCTTGATGCCGTGCATTGCCCTTTCTCACATTGAGAGTTGGTGCAAACTTCGCCGGTGCATCCAAACCCCGTGATATGATACGCTCTTTCACACATAAACCTCCTTATAGCTTCCTCAAAACAGCCACCATGCCTACCTATTATGGCATTTCCATAGCCATTCCGATATATATTGCCATACAAGTTTCCACCATACCGTTCTTAATGACACATTCATCATTGTCATATTACTTAGCATGATCATGTAGTTGGCATAGTATTTGTGGCAAAGCCACCGTTCATAATTCTTTCATACATGTCACTCTTGATTCATTGCATATCGATTACATCGCCGAAGGCATTCATATAGAGTCATACTTTGTTCTAGTATCGAGTTGTAATCATTGAGTTGTAAATAAATAGAAGTGTGATGATCATCATTTAATAGAACATTGTCCCAAAAAAAGAGAAAGGCCAAAAAAGAAAAAAAAAGGCCCAAAAAAGAGAAATAAAAGGGGGCAATGTTACTATCTCTTTTTCCACACTTGTGCTTCAAAGTAGCACCATGTTCTTCATATAGAGAGTCTCATATGTTGTCACTTTCATATACTAGTGGGAATTTTTCATTATAGAACTTGGCTTGTATATTCCAACGATGGGCTTCCTCAAATGCCCTAGGTCTTCGTGAGCAAGCAAGTTGGATGCACACCCACTTAGTTTCTTTTATTGAGCTTTCATACATTTATAGCTCTTGTGCATCCGTTGCATGGCAATCCCTGCTCCTTGCATTAACATCAATTGATGGGCATCTCCATAGCCGTTGATTAGCCTCGTTGATGTAAGACCTTCTTTTTTTTGTCTTCTCCACATAACCCCCATCATCATATTATATTCCACCCATAATGCTATGTCCATGGCTCGCGCTCATATATTGTGTGAAAGTTTATAGGTTTGAGATTACTAAAGTATGAAACAATTGCTTGGTTTGTCATCAGGGTTGTGCATGATGAGAGCATTCTTGTGTGACGAAAATGGAGCATGACTAAACTATATGATTTTGTAGGGATGAACTTTCTTTGGCCATGTTATTTTGAGAAGACATAATTGCTTAGTTAGTATGCTTGAAGTATTATTATTTTTATGTCAATATGAACTTTTGTCTTGAATCTTTCGGATCTGAATATTCATACCACAATTAAGAAGAGCTACATTGAAATTATGCCAAGTAGCACTCCGCATCAAAAATTCTCTTTTATCATTTACCTACTCGAGGGGCGAGCAGGAATTACGCTTGGGGATGCTGATACGTCTCCAACGTATCTATAATTTTTGATTGCTCCATGCTATATTATCTATTGTTTTGGACTATATTGGGCTTAATTTTCCACTTTTATATTACTTTTGGGACTAACCTATTAACCGGAGGCCCAGCCCAGAATTGCTGTTTATTTTGCCTATTTCAGTATTTTGAAGAAACAGAATATCAAACGGAGTCCAAAGGGAATGAAATCTTCGGGAACGTGACTTTATCATCAGATAAGATCCATGAGCCTTGGACCCTCGGTCAAGAAAGGAGGGAGGCAGCCACGAGGGTGGAGGGCGCCCCCCCTAGGGCGCACCCCCTGCCTCCTGGGCCCCCCGAAGCTCCACCGACGTACTCCTTCCTCCTATATATACCTACGTACCCCAACAGATCAGATAAGGAGCCAAAAACCAAATTCCATCGCCGCAACTTTCTCAGATCCACGAGATCCCATCTTGGGGCCTGTTAGGAGCTCATGGGAAGGGAATCCACCATGGAGGGCTTCTACATCATCATCATAGCCTCTCCGATGAAGTGTGAGTAGTTTACTTGACCTTGGTCCTTAGTTAGTAGCTAGTTGGCTTATTATCTCTTTTTGGATCTCAATACAATGTTCTCCCCCTCTCTCATGGAGATCTATTCGATGTAATCTTGTTTTTGTGGTGTGTTTGTTGAGATCGATGAATTGTGGGTTTATGATCAAGATTATCTATGAGCAATACTTGAATCTTCTCTGAATTCTTTTATGTATGATTGGTTATCTTTGCAAGTCTCTTCGAATTATCCATTTGGTTTGGCCAACTAGATTGGTAGTTCTTGCAATGGGAAAAGTGCTTAGCTTTGGGTGCAATCTTGTGGTGTCCTTTCCCAGTGACAGTAAGGGCAACAAGGCACATATTGTATTGTTGCCATCGAGGATAACAAGATGGGGTATTTATCATATTGCATGAATTTATTCCTCTACATCATGTCATCTTGCTTAAGGCGTTACTCTGTTTTCATTAACTTAATACTCTAGATGCATCTTTGGATAGCGGTCGATGAGTGGAGTAATAGTAGTAGATGCAGGGAGGAGTTGGTCTACTTGTCTCAGACGTGATGCCTATATACATGATCATACCTAGATATTCTCATAACTATGCTCAATTACATCAATTGCTCAATGATGAATTCGTTCACCCGCCGTAAAATACTTATGCTCTTGAGAAAAGCCACTAGTGAAATCTATGGCCCCCGGGTCTATTTTCATCATATTAATCTTCCTACGCTTTATTGTTGCTTTGCTTTTTTACTTTGCCTTTTTATTTTACTTTGCATCTTTATACCAAAAATACCAAAAATATTATCTATCATCTCTATTAGATCTCACTCTCGTAAGTGGCCGTGAAGGGATTGACAACCCCTATTCGCGTTGGTTGCGAGGAGTTATTTGCTTTGTGTAGGTACGAGGGACTTGCGTGTGGTCTCCTACTAGATTGATACCTTGGTTCTCAAAAACGGAAGGAAATACTTACGCTACTCTGCTGCATCATCCTCTCCTCTTCGGGGAAAACCAACACAAGCTCAAGACGTAGCACAAACCTCCTCCGAAGATTTTACAGTTAAAAGAAGTATGTATCACGCTACCTTTTGTATTAAGTACGAAGACTCCAGGTTCCTCGAGAAGAGCTCGGGGACTACCCTCTTTTATCTATATGATAAGGCTTATGCCTACAAGTGTGTTGTTTTATTATTCCGCCTGGCACCGGGTTCGACCAGTCGGCCTGGAGGCTCGCCGCCTTCTGCTATATGACATCTCCTGCAGTCGGACAAGTAGTGTGTCGGCACCAAAAAACTTCCCCTGTCAGAAGCCACAACTTGCAGAGCGTCTGTACAGCGGGCAGGGGTTGCAAGACAATGCCCACATGAAAAATGGCTAAGGAAAATACGCATATAGCTAGGGTCGGCATCCTGCCTTTTCGACCGGCTGCCGAGCAGCCGGCCGGCCGGTTTCTGCTTACCTTGCCGACACTCCAAACGGCTAAGTACTTGCCCTCCCACAAATAGCTAAGTACTTAACCCAGCCGCAGTCCGCAGAGCGGCTGTTTGGCTGGCAAGAGGATAGCCAAGGGAGGGCGGCAAAGGAAAAAAGCAAGGAGCAGAAAGGAAGAAAAGTCAGAAGCCGGCAAAACAAAGCATGAATTGCAACAAAAATATTTACGTTGATAAAGGCCCATTGGCCAGCATTCAACATAGTTTGATATACACCCCGCGGGTGGAATTGTGCAAATTTAATCAAAGTTTCTCCAGACTAGTGAGCAGAAAAAGAAAAGATAACACCCTAAGGGGCGGCAAAAGGTTCCGGCTAGACGGTGGAGTCGGCGGTGCCGGATGGTGCAGCAGAGGGATCCGTCTAGATGGCAGGGTCGGTGGCACCAGTTGGGGCAGTGGACGGCTGGACGGTAGAGTCGGCAGTGTTAGTCGGTGGAACTGGTGGCTAGTCGGTCTCCGCCTGGCCGTCTCCAGCAGCAGTCGGCGCATTTGAGCGCGGGTCGTTGCTCGAGGCCCAGTCAGGTTGAGGCTGGCCATCCGCTCCGACCTCCGGCGCGTCCTCCTCGCTTTCCTCCTCCTCCTCCTCCCCTTCATCACTGGAGTCGATCACCTCAGCCGAGTCCTCGTTGTCCTCCGGGTTCAGCCCGAGCCACTCCAGTGGCGCTTCGGTGCCCTCTTCAACCACCTCCGGGATGAAGATGCTAGTGTCGGTGTAGTCGGCAATCGCCGCCGCCCTACTGACGAGGTCGCCTTCCACCGCCACCAGCTCCTCCTGCGCCTCTAGTCGAAACGTGGTCAGTTGGGCTAGATCTAGCCCAGGGTACCACGCCTTGATGAACTCTAGGGCTCGGCGCGCTCCAGCCCAGGCCGCAGAGCCCTTCCAGGCCTCCAGGCGGCCGGGCCGCCACCTCCAGCCAGTCAGCTGTCCGACTAGGAGTGCGCGGTGCCTGCATGCCTGGCCAGAGGGCGGAGATCGCGTGGGCCCCGTCGCGCTGAAGACGGCGCAACATCGATAGCCACTGCCAAGGCGGGCACAGATCTTGAGGAGCTGCTCACTTGAGGTCCGGGCGTCGGCGACAATCTGCCGCATATACGCCCTCCGCTCCTGGCGTTGGGCTTCGATGGCCTGGTTCGCGGCGACAGAGTGGCCTGGGAAGAAATCTGTTTGAATGAAGGGCAAGAAAGCCAAAGGTCAGAAGCCAGCAGTCGGCTTGAATAAGGGCCGGTGACTCAAAGTAAGAAAGAAAAAAGAAGAGGCTTACCGTCGACCAAGTCTTCAATGCTATTGAAGCAGGCAGTTAGCTGCGCCTCCTTGTCGGCCCAGGCGGAGCGCTCGATCTCGAACTCAGCGAGGAGGTCGGTCTCTTTCATCTTCGCCTCCTTCTGAGCCGTCTTGAGACGCTCCGTCTGCTCCGCCAGCTGCGTGACCAGTCCGTCACGCTCCTCGGCCAGCTTGCTGCACTCCGCCTCCTTACCGCACAATGCGCTGTTGGCTTCGCCCAGATGCTGCTGCAAGGCGGCGTTGGCCTTTGCAAAGAGGGAGGAAGAAAGAACGTCGATCAATCAATAGAGAAGGGACGCAGTAGGCGGGGAGATCCGGCCCGACTGCTCAACAGTCGGCCTGAATCTCGGGGACTACAGCCCGCGGGTGCGCTATCGCGCCCCCGCAGAAAAAGAAGTTATCAACAGAAATAAAGTTACTGGGAAGATCCGGCCCGACTGCTCAGTAGTCAGCCCGAATCTCGGGGACTACAGCTCGCGGGTCACCAGCGCGCCCCCGCGAAGAAAGGAAGGCAAAACTTACTCCGGCTCTCGGACAAGTTGGCGGTCTGCTTCTCCAGCTCCCGGACTCCGGAGTTGAAGGTGGTCGCGCGAAGATTGTGGTATTCCTGCAGTAAGGATGTCAGAAGAAGTTAGCGTTCGACGCTTGCAAGTTAAAGTTCCGGACTGCCTACTCAGCAGCCGGCCCGAAACTTGGGGACTACACCCAGTGGGTGCGCTGGCGCCCCCCCCCCCCCCCCAAGAAACAAGAAGATCAAAAACTAAAGAAGAGAGAAGGTTACTCAGATGGCTGCTCATGAGGTCAGAAATGCCTCGTTGCACCACTTGAGGGCGTTGGCTTCAGCCCGGAGCTTGGCCTGGACGTCAAGGGCCGCCTGGTTCAAGGCTCCCGTCCCGCCTCCGCGCACCCAGCCAGTGGGCGCGGCGTTGGTCGCCTCGGTGCCCGGAATCGACGAGCTCGGGGCGCCGGCCTCCAGTGGTCGCGGCGCCGCGAATGCCTTCGCAAGACGGCGGTGCGCGGGTGTGTGGGCCTCAGGAGTTGGGCCCGTCACCACCTCGTTCCCGGCCGGTGGCACCGGTGAGGCGGCCGGCTGCTGGTCTTGCGCCCCGCCGGTCGGCGGTGGCGGAGGCACAATGACGTCTGGCATGGCGATGTCGCCGCCTTCCCTCTCCATGACCGGATGCTCGTCGCCGGCTCCCTCGATCGTCGCCACGAACTCTAGCAGAGGGGGCGCGGAGTTCAGGGGAGCCACGAGCAGCGGCTTCTGGCGGCACGTGGCCTCCGCAAGCTGCTCCTTCGCCGTGGCATCAGCCTCCACCTGCGCCAGCTTCCTCGCCGCGGACGCCGCCGCCTTCTCAGCCTCTGCCTTCTCCAGGCGGGCGGCTTCCTGCTCCTCGCGCACCTCCCGCGCGTTTCTCTCCTGCGCCTCCCGGAGGTCGGAGGCGGATCGGTCGCCGGGTGGTGGTGGAGGTCTCCACCGACCCTAATGACGGCGGCGGCCGACTTTTCAAAAGGGTGCGCGGGGCCACGAGATAAGAGGGCAAGATAAAAAAGTTTATAGGCGGATCGGCAAGAAGAGCGTAGAGAAATACTTACGCTGACACCATGATCGGCACCTTCGGTTGCCTCTGGTACTTGGCCACCTTCGCCGCGGCCTCCTTCCGCCTGGTCGCCGCGGCCGGGTTCTTGGGTTTCTTCGGCGCGCTGCCGAACAGGGCGGCGCCCTGTTTCCGCTTGCGCTCGCAGCCTCGAGCAAACGGACCGGCGGAGGGGCCTGCGCCGGTGTTAGCAGTGCTCCGGGCTGGGAGCGGCTCGTCTTCGTCATCATCATCATCAGGCCAGGTATCCACGCCGCCTCCTTCTTCGGAGCCGCCTGCTCCGTCGCTGCCGCCTGCTGCGTCGTCCTCCAAGGCGGCCACCCCTAAGTCGGGGTCGTCCTCTACGCTCAGCTCCCAGTCCGGCTGGTAGTCACCACCCGGCCCCACGATGGCGGTCGTCGCCGCAGACATATAAATCTGCGCTCCAGAAAAGGAATCGTTTCATACCAAGAACAAGACTAAAGAAAGAACTAAAAAAGAAGAAACTAAGAGACTTACGAAAGGCGGCGGGTCGTTGCGGGAGTACGGCCACTTCCCGAAACGCCAGGCTCCCTCCGACACCTTGAGGTCGGAGATCTTGTTCACCATCCTTGCCACCGCGGCAGTCGGCATCTCCTTTGTGCACATCCTGCTCGAGTCGCGATGGCCCCTCATCCGACAGATCAGATGAGGATGGCCTTGAAGCGGGAGAACCGGCGCTCAACGAAGGCGATGAGCAGGTCGGACGCCACGAGACCCTCCGACTCCTGAAGCACCCGGAGCCGGCCGATGGCGGCAGCCGCGTCCACCGACACAGGCTTCAGCTTGTAGCCCCGTGATACGTCTCCAACGTATCTATAATTTTTGATTGCTCCATGCTACTTTATCTATTGTTTTGGACTATATTGGGCTTTATTTTCCACTTTTATATTATTTTTGGGACTAACCTATTAACGAGAGGCCCAGCCCGAATGCTGTTTTTGCCTATTTCGGTGTTTGAAGAAAGCGGAATATCAAGCAGTCCAAGCGGAATGAAACCTTGAAATGTGATTTTCTCACGAACATGATCCGGAGACTTGGACCCTCGCCAAGGAACAACAGGCGGTCACGAGGGTGGCGCGCCCCTAGGCGCGCCCACCTGCCTCGTGGGACCCTGTTGCTCCACCGACGTACTCCTTCCTCCTATATATACCTCGTACCCCAAATGATCGAGCAGGGCCAAAAACCTAATTCCACCGCCGCAACTTCCTGTATCCACAAGATCCCATCTTGGGGCTTGTTCCGGAGCTCCGCCGGAGGTGGCATCCACCACGGAGGGCTTCTACATCATCACCATAGCCCCTCCAATGAAGTGTGAGTAGTTTACTTCAGACCTTCGGGTCCATAGCTAGTAGCAATATGGCTTCTTCTCTCTTTTTGGATCTCAATACAATGTTCTCCCCCTCTCTCGTGTAGATCTATTCGATGCAATCTTCTTTTTGCGGTGTGTTTGTTGAGACCGATGAATTGTGGGTTTATGATCCAGCTTATCTATGAATAATATTTGAATCTTCTCTGAATTATTTTATGTATGATTGCTTATCTTTGCAAGTCTCTTCGAATTATCCGTTTGGTTTGGCCAACTAGATTGGTAGTTCTTGCAATGGGAGAAGTGCATAGCTTTGGGTTTAATCTTGCGGTGTCCTTACCCGATGTGAGAAAAGGGTTGCAAGGCACGTATTGTATTGTTGCCATCGAGGATAACAAGATGGGGTATTTATCATATTGCATGAATTTATTCCTCTACATCATGTCATCTTGCTTAAGGCGTTACTCTGTTTTTAACTTAATACTCTAGATGCATGTTGGATAGCGGTCGATGAGTGGAGTAATAGTAGTAGATGCAGAATCGTTTCGATCTACTTGTCTCAGACGTGATGGCTATATACATGATCATACCTAGATATACTCATAACTATGCTCAATTCTGTCAATTGCTCAACAGTAATTTGTTCACCCACCGTAGAATACTTATGCTCTTAAGAGAAGCCACTAGTGAAACCTATGGCCCCCGGGTCTATTCTCATCATATCAATCTCCATCACTTTTATACTTGCTTTGCTTTTACTTTGCCTTTTACTTTTCACTTTGTATCTCTATACCAAAAATACCAAAAGTATTATCTATCATCTCTATCAGATCTCACTCTCGTAAGTGACCGTGACGGCATTGACAACCCCTAATCGCATTGGTTGCGAGTAGCTATCGTTTTGTGCAGGTACGAGGGACTTGTCATGGCCTCCTACTGGATTGATACCTTGGTTCTCAAAACTGAGGGAAATACTTACGCTACTTTTCTGCATCATCCTCTCCTCTTCGGGGAAATCCAGCATAAGCTCAAGGCGTAGCAAGAAGGATTTAAAGGCGCCCGTTCTTAGGGAGTCTATGCAAAAGTCAACATACCAAGTACCTATCACAATCCCTATCTCTCGCATTACATTATTTGCCATTTGCCTCTCGTTTTCCTCTCCCCCACTTCATCCTTGCCGTTTTATTCACCCTCTCTTTCCCAATCTCCTCCTCTCTTTTCCGTTTGCCTTCCCGTTGCCATGGCCGAATCAAAAAGAACTACGGGTTTTCTCCTGAGCTCTAGTGCCTTGGATAACCCCTCTATCCTCTCTAAGCTCATAAATAATGATGCTATAGAAAGACCCACCCGGGTCACCAATGAGAGCTTGAATAATTTTGATGAGGATGACTCTGGAATTTTTGCTATTTACTTGATGAGTCTTTAAAAGATTATTGGGATAGGTTACTTAGGATTAAGACTAGCTATGTGCCACAATATCAAATTGAAATTTACTTAAAAAGTTTCTATGTTGGCTTGCCCGCTTCCTTCAAACAAGTTTTAGATTCCATCTTTGAAGAAGGTTTTCTTGAAGGGGATGCTATAGATACCTATGACAGAATGAAAACTATATTTGGGCACCCCATGAATGATAAGGTTGAATCAACTACTCTCTTGTGCTTTTATCAAAATGAAATTATTAAAGAGATGAAGTCTAGTTTAGAGGCAAATTTCCGTAACGTGCTTAATCATACTTCTTCCATTAATGGCCATGTGCTTAACTTAAATAGAAGAATGAATGCCATAGAAAGGAGATCCTCCTCTCCGAATGCCAAAGATGGCAATACCTAGATCTATCCTTGCTTTTATGCCTAGCTAGAGGCGTTAAGCGATAGCGCTTGTTGGGAGGCAACCCAATTTTATTTTTAGTTTTTTGTTTTTGCTTCTGTTTAGGAATAAATAATCCATCTGGCCTCTGTTTAGATGTGGTTTTATGTTTTAATTGGTGTTTGTGCCAAGCTAGACCTATTGGATCTTCTTGGATAATAGTTATTTGATCTTGCTGTAATTTCCAGAAACTTTGCGCTCGGTGCCCGAATTGTTAAAAATCACCAGAACGTGATAAAATATTGATTCCAATTGCTGCTGATCAATAAACAAATTGTCTAGGTCGTCTAATTTGGTAGAATTTTTTGAGTTCCAGAAGTTTCCGTTAGTTACAGATTACTACAGACTGTTCTGTTTTTGACAGATTCTGTTTTACGTGTGTTGTTTGCTTATTTTGATGAATCAATGGCTAGTAAAATAGTTTATGATCCATAGATAAGTTGGAATACATTAGGTTTAACACCAATATAAATAAAGAATGAGTTCATTACAGTACCTTAAAGTAGTCTTTTGTTTTCTTTCTCTAGCAGACTCACGAGATTTCTATTGAGTTTTGTGTTGTGAAGTTATCAAGTTTTGGGTGAATTCTTTTGATGGATTATGGAACAAGGAGTGGCAAGAGCCTAAGCTTGGGGATGCCCATGGCACCCCAAGAGAATCAAGGACACCAAAAGTCAAAGCTTGGGGATGCCCTGGAAGGCATCCCCTCGTTCGTCCACTTCCATCGGTAATTTACTTGGAGCTATATTTTTATTCACCACATGATATGTGTTTTGCTTGGAGCATCTTGTACTATTTGCATCTTTGCTTGTTAGTTACCACAATCATCCTTGCTGTACACACCTTTTGGGAGAGCCATACATAAATTGGAATTTGATAGAATACTCTATGTGCTTCACTTATATCTTTTGAGCTTGATAGTTTTGCTCATAGTGCTTCACTTATATCTTTTGAGCATGATAATTTTTGCTCTAGTGCTTCACTTAGATCTTTTAGAGCACGGTGGTGGATTTTTTTTAAAGAAACAATTGATCTCTCATGCTTCACTTAGATTATTTTGAGAGTCGTTAATAGCATGGTAATTTGCTTAATGTTAATATACTTGGTATTCAAGATATGTGGAACTTTCTTTTGAGTGCATTGAATACTAATATAAGTTTGATGCTTGATAATTGTTTTGAGATATGAAGATGGTGATATTAGAGTCATGCTAGTTGAGTAGTTGTGAATTCAAAGAATACTTCTGTTGAAGTTTGTGATTCCCGTAGCATGCACGTATGGTGAACCGTTATGTGATGAACTCAGAGCATGATTTATTTATTGATTGTCTTCCTTATGAGTGGCGGTCGGGGATGACCGATGGTCTTTTCCTACCAATCAATCCCCCTAGGAGCATGCGCGTAATACTTTGCTTTGATAACTACTAGATTTTTGCAATAAGTATATGAGTTCTTTATGACTAATGTTGAGTCCATGGATTATACACACTTTTTCCCATCCTTCCACCATTGCTAGCCTCTCTAATACACTTTTACTTTTAGCGGTATCATACACCCACCATATATCTTCCTCAAAACAGCCACCATACCTACCTATCATGGCATTTCCATAGCCATTCCGAGATATATTGCCATGCAACTTTCCACCGTTCCGTTTATTATGACACGCTCCATCATTGTCATATTGCTAGCATGATCATGTAGTTGACATCATATTTGTGGCAAAGCCACCATTCATAATTCTTTCATACATGTCACTCATGAATCATTGCATATCCCGGTACACCACCGGAGGCATTCATATAGAGTCATATTTTGTTCTAAGAATCGAGTTGTAATTATTGAGTTGTAAGAAAAATAAAAGCTTGATGATCATCATTATTAGAGCATTGTCCCAAGTGAGGAAAGGATGATGGAGACTATGATTCTCCCACAAGTCGGGATGAGACTCCGGACGAAAAAAAGAGGCCATAAAAAGAAAGAGAGAAAAGGCCCAAATAAAAAAAATGAGAGAAAAAGAGAGAAGGGACAATGTTACTATCCTTTTTACCACACTTGTGCTTCAAAGTAGCACCAAGATCTTCATGATAGAGGGTCTCTCATTTTGTCACTTTCATATACTAGTGGGAATTTTTCATTATAGAACTTGGCTTGTATATTCCAATGATGGGCTTCCTCAAATGCCCTAGGTCTTCGTGAGCAAGCGAGTTGGATGCACACCCACTTAGTTTCTTTTGTTGAGCTTTCATATACTTATAGCTCTAGTGCATCCGTTGCATGGCAATCCCTACTCACTCACATTGATATCTATTGATGGGCATCTCCATAGCCCGTTGATACACCTAGTTGATGTGAGACTATCTTCTCCTTTTGTCTTCTCCACAACCACCATCCTATTCCACATATAGTGCTATATCCATGGCTCACGCTCATGTATTGCGTGAAGATTGAAAAAGTTTTGAAAATGTTAAAGTATGAAACAATTGCTTGGCTTGTCATCGGGGTTGTGCATGATTTAAATATTTTGAGTGGGAAGATGGAGCATAGCAGGACTATATGATTTTGTAGGGATAACTTTCTTTGGCCATGTTATTTTGAGAACACATAATTGCTTAGTTAGTATGCTTGAAGTATTATTATTTTTATGTCAATATGAACTTTTGTCTTGAATCTTTCGGATCTGAATATTCATACCACAATTAAGAAGATTTACATTGAAATTATGCCAAAGTATCACTCCACATCAAAAAAATTTCTTTTTATCATTTACCTACTCGAGGCCCAGCCCAAAATTGCTGTTTTTTGCCTATTTCAGTGTTTCGAAGAAACGGAATATCAAACGGAGTCCAAACGGAATGAAACCTTCAGAAACGTGATTTTCTCACCAAACTTGATCCAGGAGAATTGGACCCTACGCCAAGGAACAATAGAGGCGGTCACGAGGGTGGGGGCGCCCTCCCTAGGGCGCGCCCCCTGCCTCGTGGGACCCCTGTTGCTCCATCGACGTACTCCTTCCTCCTATATATACCTACGTACCCCCAAACGATCGAGCAGGGCCAAAACCTAATTCCACCGCCGCAACTTCCTGTATCCACGAGATCCCATCTTGGGGCACGTGCGGAGCTCACGCGGAGGGGGCATCCACCACGGAGGGCTTCTACATCATCACCATAGCCCCTCCGATGAAGTGTGAGTAGTTTACTTCAGACCTTCGGGTCCATAGATAGTAGCTAGATGGCTTCTTCTCTCTTTTTGGATCTCAATACAATGTTCTCCCCCTCTCTCGTGGAGATCTATTCGATGTAATCTTGTTTTTGCGGTGTGTTTGTTGAGACCGATGAATTGTGGGTTTATGATCCAGCTTATCTATGAATAATATTTGAATCTTCTCTGAATTCTTTTATGTATGGTTGGTTATCTTTGCAAGTCTCTTTGAATTATCCGTTTGGTTTGGCCAACTAGATTGGTAGTTCTTGCAATGGGAGAAGTGCATAGCTTTGGGTTCAATATTGCGGTGTCCTTACCCAGTGACAGAAAGGGTTGCAAGGCACGTATTGTATTGTTGCCATCGAGGATAACAAGATGGGGTATTTATCATATTGCATGAATTTATTCCTCTACATCATGTCATCTTTCTTAAGGCGTTACTCTGTTTTTAACTTAATACTCTAGATGCATGCTGGATAGCGGTCGATGAGTGGAGTAATAGTAGTAGATGCAGAATCGTGTAGATCTACTTGTATCAGACGTGATGCCTATATACATGATCATACCTAGATATACTCATAACTATGATCAATTCTGTCAATTGCTCAACAGTAATTTGTTCACCCACCGTAGAATACTTATGCTCTTGAGAGAAGCCACTAGTGAAACCTATGGCCCCCGGGTCTATTCTCATCATATCAATCTCCATCACTTTTATACTTGCTTTGCTTTTACTTTGCATTTTAGTTTTCACTTTGTATCTCTATGCCAAAAATACCAAAAAATTTATCTATCATCTCTATCAGATCTCACTCTCGTAAGTGACCGTGAAGGGATTGACAACCCCTAATCGCGTTGGTTGCGAGTAGCTATCGTTTTGTGCAGGTACGAGGGACTTGTGCGTGGCCTCCTACTGGATTGATACCTTGGTTCCCAAAAACTGAGGGAAATACTTACGCTACTTTGCTGCATCATCCTCTCCTCTTCGGGGAAAACCAACGCAAACTCAAGACGTAGCACCCCGGTTCGGCCGAAGCCCGATAGGGGGGCCGGCCTCGTAGGCCGGCAGGTTGATGAAGTCGACTGCCGGGTCGACATTCTCAACGTAGAAGTAAGATTGCTGCCACAGTTTCACCGACTGTGATAGCTTGATGGCCGGGAAGGCGTTCCTCTTCGCCGGCTGGCGCACGGTGACGAAGCTGCCGCACTCGGCCGCTGTCTCCTTGGCGGAGGTGCCCAGTTTTCCGTAGAATAAATCCCCCCACAGCTTGATGGTGGGGAGAATGCCGAGGTAGCCCTTACACGTCGTGACGAAGGCGGACAGCATGGTCACGGTGTTGGGCGTCATGTGGTGTGGCTGGAGGTGGTTGAAGTCCATGAACAAGCGGAGAAACCCGCTCGCCGGGAGGCCGAAGCCGCGGAGGAAGTGCGAGCGGAAGAAGACCCGCTCGTCCCCCTACGGTGCCGGCAAGATCTCCTCCCGCGGCGGCACCCGCAGCTTGACGAATGCCGCGTTGGGCATCCGGCGCGTGGCCCGGAGGAAGGCGAGGTGATCCTTGATCACCGTTGAGCCGTCCCAGTCGCCACCCTTCTCGCGCGCCATGGCGTCCGAATGGAGCTGCGTGGGATGAAGGAGCTCGACGACGACGAGCTGCGGCGGCACTGCGGCGGGCGCTAACCAGCAGCAGCGGAGAGAGAGGAGGAGAGGAGTAAGAAAGTGTTGGGAGGAGGGCGCATGTGCTCCGCCGCTCCCCTGCCTCCCCCCATTTATAGCCCTCGGGCTGCGAAGCCGAGGGGGCGGGATGTGGGATCATGGGATTAACTGCGCCCACGACCCCGCTACCCCCCGATTATTGCGCGAAGTTACTGCGCAGTAACTCTTGCAGGAATCGCAACCGCTCGCCTCGGCCGCAACGGATCCGCCCGTGTGCCGAGGCCCGGTAGTGGCGGGCCTGGCCCACTGTCACGTCCCATCAGGAGTGTGGGGTGGCAGGCTGGTCGGGCTGACGTCGCCGCATGGCATGCTCTTGGCGGCGGCGGGCACAGGAAGCTTAGCGAGCCGCACGCCACATTTCTGCCTTGATATTGAAATTGGTGGACAATCCCTCCTTGTCAAACCAGCTCCAGTGATCGGCCCGTCACAAGGAGGACCGATCATGGGATTAATTCGCGCCATGACGCCTCACCACCGAGGGACTACTATCGGAGTAATGGGCCACGCAGGTAGCGAGGAGTCTGGATTAGGGGTGTCCGGATAGCGGACTATAGCCTTCGGCGGACTCTGGACTATGAAGATACACGATTGAAGACTTCGTCCCGTGTCCGGATGGGACTTTCCTTGGCGTGGAAGGCAAGCTTGGCGATACGGATATGTAGATCTCCTACCATTGTAACCGACTCTGTGTAACCCTCACCCTATTCGATGTCCATATAAACCGGAGGGTTTTAGTCCGTAGGACGAACAACAACCATACCATAGGCTAGCTTCTAGGGTTTAGCCTCTACGATCTCGTGGTAGATCTACTCTTGTGCTACCCATATCATCAATATTAATCAAGCGGGAGTAGGGTTTTACCTCCATCGAGAGGGCCCGAACACAGGTAAAAACATCGTGTCCCTTGTCTCCTGTTACCATCCGCCTAGGCGCACGATTCGGGACCCCCTACCCGAGATCCGCGGTTTTGACACCGACATTGGTGCTTTCATTGAGAGTTCCTACGTATGCGTCATCTTTAGGCCAGCGGCTCCTCCGATCATCAACAACGATGCGCTCCAGGGTGAGACTTTTCTCCCCGGACAGATCTTCGTATTCGGCGGCTTTGCACTGCGGGCCAATTCGCTCGGCCATCTGGAGCAGATCGAAAGCTACGATCCTGGCCATCAGGTCAGATTTGGAAGTTTGAACTACACGGCTGACATCCGCGGAGACTTGATCTTCGACGGGTTCGAGCCTGATCAGCAGCGCCCGCCTTTATCACGAGGGGCATGATCTAGATCTGCCGCCCGAGCGATGTCTGGAAGCCGCACGAGTCCGCTCCGACCTTTAGCTCGGAGCCGACCGCGCCGATCGAGGACGGGTGGCTGGACACCGCCTCGGGGGCTGCAATCTCTACGGCGATTGAGCCGTACACCTACCCCGTCCTTTGCGAAGCTCGTGACTCCAAGGCGCCGGACTCCTCTCTGGACTCCGAGCCTTCCGCGCCCCTGCCAATCGAATCCGATTGGGCGCCGATCGTGGAATTGACCACCGCGGACATCTTTCAGCACTCGCCCTTTGGCGACATTCTGAATTCACTAAGGTCTCTCTCTTTATCAGGAGAGCCCTGGCCGGATTATGGTCAGGAAGGTTGGGATGCGGACGACGAAGAAAATCAAAGCCCACCCACCACCCGATTCGTAGCAGTGGCGATGATTTAACGAAATGCTCGACTTCGACTCGAAGACATCGGCGGTATGGACGATGATGCGAGAGGCGACCAAGAACCAAGCGCCAGGGGCCTTTGGAAGGACACCTCGTCATATGACATATACATGGTGGACATCCCAAAAGATGGGAATGGCGATGGAACAGCGGAGGATGACCCCTCAAGAAAGCAGCCTAAGTGCGGCGTCGTGGCCGCTCTAAATCCCGCCACATCAAAAATGGTGATTACGGCACGGGAGATAATAACACCCCGGACAGTGCCGAAGACAACCTCCTCCAGCAAGATTCAGCGCAGGAGGATGGAGAAGCCAACCCTCATCAGAGAGCGGTAGAAAAAGAGGTAGAGGACGATAATTACATGCCTCCCTCCGAAGATGAGGCAAGCCTCGACGACGACGAATTCGTCGTGCCCGAGGATCCCTTCGAACAAGAGTGTTTCAAATGCAGGCTCATGGCCACGGCTAGCAGCCTCAAGAAAAAGCAGCAATAGCTTAGAGCTGACCTAGATTTGCTAGCTGACAGATGGAGTGAAGTCCTTGCGGCCGAAGAGTATGAACTCGAGCGCCCCTCCAAGAGCTACCCAAGACGCAGGCTGCTACCCCGATTAGAGGAGGAAGCACCTAAGCCTACATCACCAGTGCATGATATGGCTGACCGGCCACCTCGTGGCAGCTGACGATCGAGGCCTCTCGACCCTCAATTCAAGCCGCACCCGTCGCCGCTCAAAAATACAAAGGCATAGGGAAATCGCCGGACCTGCGAGATATATTGGAGGACAAGGCAAGGCATACAAGATCGATCTATGGATCGGCGTGGGCGCCCACGACACGTGGCGATAACCGTCACGCCCGGATATGGCAACTCGGCCGGGCGAACACCGCAGACAAAGCTCATTTGAGCTGCGTCGGGATATATATCTGAGGCGCCGCACACCCACTATGCTTCACAGATGAAGTGATGGATCATCAAATCCCTGAGGGTTTCAAACCCGTAAATATTCAATCATACGATGGCACAACAGATCCTGCGGTTTGGATCGAGGAATATCTCCTTCACATCCACATGGCCCGCGGTGATGATCTACACGCCATCAAATACCTCCCACTCAAGCTTAAGGACCAGCCCGGCATTGGCTTAACAGCTTGCTAGCAGAGTCAATTGGTTGTTGGGAAGACTTGGAAGCCGCATTCCTTGACAATTTCCAGGGCACATATGTGCGACCGCCAGACTCCGATGACCTAAGCCACATAATTCAGCAGCCAGAGGAATCGGCCAGACAATTCTGGACACGGTTCCTAACCAAGAAAAATCAAATCGTTGATTTTCCGGATGCCGAGGCCCTTGCAGCCTTCAAACACAACATCCGCGACGAGTGGCTTGCCCGGCACCTAGGACAGGAAAAGCCGAAATTCATGGCAGCCCTCACAACACTCATGACCCGCTTTTGCGCGGGAGAGGACAGCTGGCTAGCTCGTAGTAACAACATGACCAAGAGCCATGGTAATTCAAATACCAAGGACAGCTATGGCAGGTCGCGTCGCAACAAGCACAAGCGCCTCATTAACGGCGATAATGCTGAGGATACGGCAGTCAATAGCGGATTGAGGCTCTAAACCCGGTCGGCGGAAAAAGCCATTTAAAAGAAATACTCGGGCCCGTCCAATTTGGACCGAATACTTTCGATCGCTCGTGCGGATACATGGCACCCAAAAGCCAGCCAATCACACCAACAGGGATTGTTGGGTGTTCAAGCGGCGAGCAAGTTAAACACCGAAAACAATGACTAGGGGCTGCATAGCGATGGCGAGGAGGAGCCCGGCCGCCCGAACAATAGAGGACATAAGGGCTTCCCCGCAAGTGCAGACGGTGAACATGATATCGCAACCCACATACCCAAAAGGGAGCGGAAGAGTGCACTAAGGGGCGTATATGCGATGGAGCGATCGCCCCAAAAGTTCAACCCGTGGTCTTCTGCTGATCACTTTTGATCGAAGGACCACCCACTAGCATCCGCCATGGCGGATTCGCCGCATTGGTTCTAGACCCAATCATTGTGGATTTCACCTCACTAGAGTCCTAATGAATGGCGGCAACTTTGAACCTGCTTTATCGGGATACGGTCGCAAAATGGGCATAGACCCATCAAGGATTAAACCCACGAAGGCGACCTTCAAAGGCGTCATACTAGGTGTAGAGGCCAAGCTATGCGAGCTCGGTTACACTTGAAGTGGTCTTCGGATCCCCGGATAACTTCCGGAGCGAGGAGTTAATCTTTGACATAGTTCCGTTCCGCAGCGGCTATCATGCACTGCTTGGACGAGCCGCATTTGCAAAGTTCAATGCGGTGCCGCACTACACATATCTCAAGCTCAAGATGCCAGGTCCTCGAGGAGTCATTACGGTCAATGGAAACACCGAACGCTCTCTCCGGACGGAGGAGAATACGGCGGCCCTCGCGGCGGAAGTACAAAGCAGCCTATTAAGGCAATTCTCGAGTCCGGCTATTAAACGTCCGGACACCGTCAAGCGCGCCCGGAGTAACCTACAACAAGACCGCCTGGCACGTTCCGAGCACGCATAGCAATGCGGCCCAAGCCCTAGCCGTCGCGAAATTGCGAAACCAGTATTACGCATACATAATTACGCTCTTGGAAATACCATGGGCATAAGGGAAGGGCACGACCACGGCATGCCCGAATGCGGCTCAACCGCACGGGGCTCCCGATTGTGTCATTCCTTTTTTCTTTCTTTTTACTTTCAGGACTCCGTTCTCACGAAGCCCTGTCCGGCATTAGAATCGTCGAACACACGATGCAACAGCCAGGGAAGCAGAAAGCTATGTCGAGTGTCCAGGTGGTCTCTATTACGAGCAATATATCTATTTTACACACCATCCCGCGGCTTACCCCTGGAGGGAGACATGTTAAAAAGTCCCGTCCCTTGCTTATCGCACTATTTGTATCGTTCTGCTCTTACTGCAGTCCTTTTGAATAAACAATATATAGCTTCTGCCTATTATTGAATTCCCTTTTTTCTATATATATGTTCACTTATGACATTGTGCAACCGTACACTTTGGTACGGGCAATACACCAGGGGCTTAAGTACCCCACAATATGGTGTGATAAGTCCGAACACTTTCACAAGTGCGGCACCCCGAACTTATAGCATTATATGCATCGGCTCCGAATCATGTCTTGGGTCAATAGTTGGGTTTGCCCGGCTCCCATGTTTTGGTACCTTACGTTCCGTTATATCGGCTAAGGTAGCGCTGGGAGAACCACTGCGATTGTGCCCGGTTGAGCTGGGTTAAGCACCTCAGTGGAGAAAGCTAAGCGGCCGTCATGATAGGCGAGAGCCGGTCGCTGTTCGAGAGGTTTTCGAGTCCCTAAAGACTTATGCCGCTTCGAGCGAGGAGTCGACATTGTCCGGCCTAGGCGTGGATAGCGCCCTGAACTTAGTCTTCCGAATACCAGGGGCTTCACCGAAATTTAAAATTATAGAATTCTATGGCTAAGTGAGAGTGTCCAAGCATTATAGTCCGGTTGCCTTGTTCGTTGCGTTGAGCGCCTCCCTCGAAGGACCCAAGAATGGGAACAAGAGCGCTCAAGTTCATCCCGAACACCCCAGCACTTTCGTGGCATGGGAAATTTGAAGCGACGACTACGCAATCTCTCAAATTTAATACGGCGGCCGCATGAAGGTAATATTTTAAATTCAAAAGTGTTGCTTAGCGCATATGAACAAGTTTTCAGCGTACAGGATAACAAATGCGAGTCTACTCAAAAATTATATCTTTGGAGCATTCATCCGCTATAAGGCAGGCACCCTTCAGGATGCCTTCAAAATACATTTCGGGCTTGCGATGCTCCTTCTTCGGTGGTGGTCCGTCCTTCAAAGCTTCTCAGCGTCCAAATTGCCCCAGTGCACCTTAGCAAGAGCAAGGGCCCTACGGGCACCTTCGATGCAGACGGAGCGCTTGATGACTTCAACCCATGGACAGGCGTCCACCAGCCGCCTCACCAACCCGAAGTAGCTCCCAGGCATGGCTTCATTAGGCCATAGCCGAACTATGAGGCCCTTCATGGCCTGTTCGGCCACCTTATGGAGCTCGACCAGCTGCTTCAACTGGTCGCTTAAGGGCACCGTGTGTCCAGCCTCAGCATACTGAGACCAGAACACCTTCTTCGTCGAGCTTCCCTCCTCGGCTCGGTAGAATGCGGTAGCATCAGCCACACTGCGGGGCAGATCTGCGAATGCTCCTGGAGAGCTCCAGATTCGGGTAAGTAACAGATAATTCACTTTCACATGCTTGCTTTGCATATAGAATGCCTTACCCGCCGCTATCTTCTTCATCGCCTCAATCTCACGGAGGGCTTTTGGGCTTCGGCCTTAGCGGCCTTGGCGCTCTCAGGGGCCGTGGCGAGCTCGGACTCCCGAGTCTTTGAGTCACGCTCCAAACTCTCGTGTTTTTCCACGAGAGCCCGGAGCTCTTTCCGCACCTCCGCCACCTGCGCCTCCTGCTTTTCTCGCTCGGTGCGCTCCGTGGCCGCATTGCTTTCGGCCTTGGACACCGCCTCCTTCAGGGTCGCCACCTCATTCGTGGCCCCTACAATATT
Organism: Aegilops bicornis; assembly: GCA_021605145.1. Taxonomy (NCBI): domain Eukaryota; kingdom Viridiplantae; phylum Streptophyta; class Magnoliopsida; order Poales; family Poaceae; genus Aegilops; species Aegilops bicornis. The sequence goes on along the minus strand of CM038670.1, from coordinate 247,148,401 downwards.
CACGTTATTCCTGTCATTTTTTGCAAACACATCTTTTAAATACTCCCATAAGGTATTACTTACCTTCCTTGTCCTCGAGCTGCTTTTTGGCAAGTCCGAGCTCGTTCTCGGACCGCTCGAGGCTCTGCTAATGCATCAACCTCCATGATCGGTCTTGGCAGAGGTCGGCGGCATAGCGTGCATTCCCAAATTGACATACTTATGTTAGACTCCTGCGTATATCTTTTAGATCCTCGGTTCGGCTATTTCTTTCCGAACACCAAACTAAGCATGTCGAGACTCTTGTCTATGCGGTAATATTTTTACATATCTTAAACACATACCTCAAAGCCTGTTAGAAGGCTGGCACGAGCTTCAGTCAGCCCGCTCTTGGCGGACTCGAACTTCTCGGATCACCACACTCATAACTTGATGCGGTGCTCCTCGTCGATGGAAGCGCCGTTAAGCGCCTCCATCAAATCATCCGTGCCTCCGGTTGTATGGAGGTCACCGGCGTCGCGATCTTGCCCTTCTTACGAAGGGTCGCTGTCGGAACTCGGAACCGAAGGTTCGATGCGGAGTCGACAGGGCCGGACTTGAAGCCCTTCGGGGTTTTATCCCCTTTGAGCCCGGATTCCGGGAGGTCGCCTTGCGGCGCCTCCATAGCCACCTCCTCATGGCTGGGCCCCTTTTGGGACTCCACCCAGGCGTCATCTGCAGTGGGAGGATACGAGGCGGTCGGAAGTGAGGTGCTATTCACCTATGACGAATCCAGGGAGCCGCTCGACGAATCGTCGAGCCCATCCTTGGGCGGGCTGCATGGTTATATCCAACATTATAAGATGTTGTGCGACAAATGAAACGCCATGAGTTATTCTGGTGTCCGGACACTTACGATTTCGCCAGGGGCTTGGTCCTTGGAGTCCACCCCTCTTCGTCGTCGTAGGCATTGGCGGTGTAGTCCGGAGGAAGGGTCCTTGCCTTCTTGGACCCTTCGGCCTCCCCAGTTGGGGCGACCTTCCTTTTCTTCTCTCCCCCCGCTGGGGGAGAGGCCTCTATTTCCTCCTCCTCGTCTTCGGACGATGAGTCCGACAGCACCTGGCGCCGGGAACTCCTTCGAGTTCCCGTGGCCTTCTTCTTGGCCTTCTTTTCCGGCACCACATGAGGTGCCGGAACCAGCAGCCCCGTCAATCGAGCGTCCGCTGAGTCTTCTGGCAAGGGAGCCAGACAATCGATCTGTCCGGACGTCTTCAGCCAGTCCTGTCAAAGGTGAGGGAGTTTTAGATCCCGCATAGAGTCAAACTATGAAAAAAGAGTCCCGTAAAGGGTAAAATAACTTACCTCGCTGGCTTGATGCTGCGTGCTGAATCCGTGATCTTCGGTAGCGGATGCGGGAGCTTTGGCGCTATTGAACAACACCTTCCAGGCATCTTCGTACGTAGTGTCGAAGAGCCGGCTCAAGGTTCGATGCTGTGTCGGATCAAACTCCCACAAGTTGAAGGCCCGTTGCTGGCATGGGAGAATCTGGCGGATGAGCATCACCTGGATTACGTTGACAAGCTTGAGATTCTTGTCCACCAGGTTTCGGACGCAGGTTTGGATTCCAGCCAGCTCTTCCGAATTACCCCACATTAGGCCCGTCTGTTTCCATGAGGTGAGCCGTGTGGGGAAGCCAGATCGAAATTCGGGGGCCGCCGCCCATTGAGAGTCGCGCGGCTCGGTGATATAGAACCACCCCGATTGCCACCCCTTTATGGTCTCCACAAAGGAGCCCTCGAGCCATAGGACGTTAGCCATCCTGCCCACCATGGCACCTCCGCACTCCGCTTGGCGGCCGCCCACTACCTTCGGCTTGACATTGAAGGTCTTCAGCCATAAGTCGAAGTGGGGCTGGATGCAGAGGAGGCCCTCGCACACGTCGATAAACGCCAAGATGTTGAGGATGAAATTCGGGGCCAGATCATGGAAATCTAGGCCGTAGTAGAACATGAGCCCTGGACGAATGGGTGAAGTGGAAACCCTAGTCTGCGGAGGAAGTGGGGGAGGAACACCACCCTCTCATGGGGCCTCGGGGTGGGGATGAGCTGCCCCTCGTTGGGGAGCCTATGCGCGATGTCGCCGGACAAGTATCCAGCCTTCCGCAGCTTTTTGATGTGCCCCTCCGTGACGGAGGAGGCCATCCACTTGCCTCCCGCTCCGGACATAGTTGGAGAAGGTGGAGGTGGGATGTGCGGACTTGGGCGGCTGGAGCTCGAGTCTTGGAAGTGGATAAGCAAAGGAGGAAGAAGGCGTGTGTGAAAAGCGGATCCTTATCCCCTTATATGGGCCGGACAAAGCTATGCGTCCCCACCGGCTGATAAAACTCGCTTATCTCCCAAGCGCCGTAATCAATGGCGCGGTTGGGTTACCTACGCCCGTATTGATGAGAATCCGGAATAAGGGGACACGATCTCTGCTTTGACAAGACGTGCCAAGGAAACCGCCTCGCTAAACGCTACCGAGGTGGGACAGTGAAAACGATTCGAATAAAGGCTTGCCCATGGTGTGATGTCACACTGCAGAATACGTCAGCAGATTGAACTTGTGTAAATATTATTCTCTCTACGGTGGTATGTGGAACTTATTTTGCAGAGCCGGACACTATCGTTGTGTTCAAAATCTTCTATGAAGTATTCGGAGGAGGAACCCGCCTTGCAATGCCGAAGACAACATGCGCGCCGGACTCGTCGTCATTGAAGCCTGGTTCAGGGCTCTTGAGGAGTCCTAGATTAGGGGTGTCCGGATAACGGACTATAGCCTTCACCGGACTCTGGACTATGAAGATACAAGATTGAAGACTTACGTCCCGTGTCCGGATGGGACTTTCCTTGGCGTGGAAGGCAAGCTTGGCGTCTGGATATGTAGATCTCCTACCATTGTAACCGACTCTGTGTAACCCTAACCCTATTCGGTGTCTATATAAACCGGAGGGTTTTAGTCCGTAGGACGAACAACAATCATACCATAGGCTAGCTTCTAGGGTTTAGCAGTAGCGGCGGAGAGAGAGGAGGAGAGGAGTAAGAAAGTGTTGGGAGGAGGGCGCATGTGCTCCGCCGCTCCCCTGCCTCCCCCCATTTATAGCCCTCGGGCTGCGAAGCCAAGGGGGCGGGATGTGGGATCATGGGATTAACTGCGCCCACGACCCCGCTACCCCCCGATTATTGCTTGAGATTGCTGCTTGATAACTCGTGCAGGAATCGCAACCGCTCGCCTCGGCCGCAACGGATCCGCCCGTGTGCCGAGGCCCGGTAGTGGCGGGCCTGGCCCACTGTCACGTCCCATCAGGAGTGTGGGGTGGCAGGCTGGTCGGGCTGACGTGCGCCGCATGGCATGCTCTTGGCGGGCGGCGGGCCTGGGAAGCTTAGCAGGCACGCCACCTGTTTCCTGCCTTGATATTCGAAATTGGTGGACAATCCCTCCTTGTCAAACCAGCTCCAGCAGTCAGCCCGTCACAAGGAGGACCGATCATGGGATTAACTGCGCCCATGACGCCTCACCAGCTTCGGGGACTACTATCGGAGTAATGGGCCACGGGTAGCGAGGGAGTCCTGGATTAGGGGGTGTCCGGATAGCCGGACTATAGCCTTCGGCCGGACTCCTGGACTATGAAGATACAAGATTGAAGACTTCGTCCCGTGTCCGGATGGGACTTTCCTTGGCGTGGAAGGCAAGCTTGGTGATACGGATATGTAGATCTCCTACCATTGTAACCGACTCTGTGTAACCCTCACCCTATTCGGTGTCTATATAAACCGGAGGGTTTTAGTCCGTAGGACGAACAACAATCATACCATAGGCTAGCTTCTAGGGTTTAGCCTCTACGATCTCGTGGTAGATCTACTCTTGTACTACCCATATCATCAATATTAATCAAGCGGGAGTAGGGTTTTACCTCCATCGAGAGGGCCCGAACCTGGGTAAAAACATCGTGTCCCTTGTCTCCTGTTACCATCCGCCTAGACGCACAGTTCGGGACCCCCTACCCGAGATCCGCCGGTTTTGACACCGACATGTAGCCTCACCCGAGTCCCTGAACCTTTCAAGACTTTGGGCCGGCTTCGCCCCACGAGATCTCAGAACGAAGCGCCGCCCTCCGGTAGCCGGCTGGCTCAATGGCCGGCTGCCTGAGGACGGCGAAGCACCAACAGACGGCACCTAGACTGGCCGGCTCCTAGCAGGCGGCCACCCAGCGCCCTCAGAGTCTGCGCCCCTCATCAAGAGGACAAGACAGGGTGAGGCTACAGTGAAGTCCCTCACCCCCGAATCCCGGACATGGCACGACCACAGTGCCCCGTACAGGCGGAGATCTCCGCACGCCGCAAAGATTGCCACTCCCCCTTGACGTCACTCGGGGCCAGGTGAGCCCTGTTCCCACGACGGCTTTGTCAGTGCAACTGCGGTGGCGGGCCCTACCAGGTAGTGAGAGCCCGGAAGGCGGCGAAGGCCGGACCAGTCGAACCCGAGGGAGGCCAGCCTCCAGCATGCGGCCAGTTCCTCCTTCGAGGCCCGTGCGCCATTAACCAGATAAGACATGGTGTGGCTACAGTGATGTCCCACCAGGCGGTGGGACTGTAGCCACGCTCCTCTGACCAAGCCTGCGTCATTGGCATCACGACTACAGTGATCAACCACCCACCAGACCCGCCAGCAGCGGGAGCGGCCTGTCGGCTCCGTACCAGACCAGTCGGCCGGGCCCACCAGGCGGCGGGCCCCAGCAGTCGGTGGAGAAGCTGGCGACCAGAGACACTGACAGCCGGGTCCAGCACTCGGCCAGTTTACCAATGTACCCCTGCGGGTAGGCCTATATAAACTCCCCAGGGCACCCATGCAAAGGGTTCCCACCCCATTAGAACGAGCCACCACCCTAGAGGAAGAGGAGAGCTAGCCCTGCTTCCTTCTACCTCTAGCATACAACTCGAGGAGCACCATTGTACCACTTGTTCCTTAGTGATCATGCGGAGAACCCACGGAGCAGGACTAGGGGTGTTATCTCCTAGGAGAGCCCCGAACCTGGGTAAGGTGCGCCGACGTTCGTGTCTACGCCTCATCCCTCTTCCAGGCACCGGTGACGTTCTACTCGCTCCCACCATGATAAGCCATCCTTTGGCATATGTCGCACCCAACCCCCGACACTTATGTTGGTAGAAAATTAAAGAGCAATGCTTATATGATTGGACACTTGAGTGATTATATGGCTAGAGTTAAGGATGAACTTAAACTCATTAGTAAACATGCTTCTATGGTTACCACTCAAGCAGAACAAGTGCTTAAGGCTCAAAAATGATTTGCTCGATGAATTGAATAATAAACATGACTTTGTTGTTAGAGTAGCAACTAGGACTGGTAAAATGACTCAGGAACCTTTATATCCTGAAGGTCTCCCTAAGAGAATTGAGCAAGATTCTCAGAGAAATAATGTTGATGCACCTAGTCCTTCTAAAAAGAAGAAAAAGAAAAATGATAGGACTTTGCATGCTTCTAGTAAACCTGTTGTAGACACACCTGAGAATCCTAATGATATTTCTATTTACGATCTTTGAAACACAATGCGGTGATGAACATGAACCTAGTGATAATTTTAATGATAATGTTCATGTTGATGCTCAACCTAGCAATAATAATGATGTAGAGATTGAACCAGCTGTTGATCTTGATAACCCACAATCAAAGAATCAACGTTATGATAAGAGAGACTTTGTTGCTAGGAAGCACGGTAAAGAAAGAGAACCATGGGTTCAGAAACCCATGCCTTTTCCTCCTAAGCCATCCAAGAAAAAGGATGATGAGGATTTTGAACGCTTTGCTGAAATGATTAGACCTATCTTTTTGCGTATGCGTTTGACTGATATGCTTAAAGCGAATCCTTATGCTAAATACATGAAAGATATTATTACAAATAAAAAGAAAGATACCGGAAGCTAAAATTTCCACCATGCTTGCTAATTATACTTTTAAAGGTGGAATACCTAAGAAACTAGGAGATCCAGGAGTACCAACTATACCATGCTCCATTAAAAGAAACTATGTTAAAACTGCTTTATGTGATCTTGGAGCGGTGTTAGTGTTATGCCTCTCTCTTTATATCGTAGACTTGAATTGAATAAGTTGACACCTACTGAAATATCTTTGCAAATGGCCGATAAATCAACTGCTATAATTCGCCGGTATTTGTGAGGATGTGCCTGTTGTGGTTGCAAACGTTACTATCTTAACGGACTTTGTTATTCTTGATATTCCCGAGGACGATAGTATGTCGATTATCCTTGGTAGACCCTTTTTTAATACTGCAAGGGCTGTTATTGATTGCAACAAAGGCAGTGCCACTTTTCATGTTAATGGTAATGAGCATACGGTACACTTTCCGAGGAAACAACCTCAAGTTCATAGCATCAATTCTATTGGAAAAATTCCAACTATTATTATTGGAGGTTTTGAATTTCCTCTTCCTACTGTCAAGAAAAATATGATATTCTTATTATTGGGGATGTGCATATCCCCGTTGAGGTAACCTAGTGTTATTCGGAATTTCTGCGGTTCCATGTTATTTGGAATGAGTTTGTTAACAAGACTTGATCAACCTTGTTAGTGGATTCCTTTTGATGAGCATGAGATGGATGAAGTTAGAAGGCACAACCTTACATGCCCTCCTTTTACTCTCTGTTATTTAGATTAAATAAAGTAAAAATAGTATTTTCTATCTGTTTTCTGAATTATCCATGCAATAAAAAATACCCCGAAAATAAAAGTTCTCCAAATGCCCTGCAAATTTAATATGTTTTTTTCTGAAATATTTGAGAATATCTGGCACTAAGAACACTGCAGGGGGAGCAAGCACCTAGCCACGAGGGTCAGGGGCGCGCCCCCTACCTTGTGGGCCCATGGTGGCCCCCTCCACTTATTCCTGCACCCACACACTTCATCTTCTTCCCAAAAAACCACCATCCAGCTCAAGCACGAGTTCTAGCTCATTTTGCTGCCATTTTCGATCTTCTTGCTCAAAGCTCCATTCACAAAACTGCTTTGGGGGATTGTTCTTTGGTATGTGACACCTCCAATGGTCCAATTAGTTTTTGTTCTAGTGCTTTATTCATTGCAAATTTTTGCTGCCTAGGTGACCCTTTTCTTGAGCTTGCATGTCAAATTTATATGGTCCCAAGTAGTTCTAATGCATGATATAGTCTCTAGGCACTTGTGGGAGTAGTTGTTATCAATTTTATTGAGTTTGGTTCACTTTTATTTTGAGCTAAAAATTTCACAAATTTTTCAGAGGAAGAAATATGTCTAGGAAAATGTACCAAGGTGTTCTTCAAGGAAGCAAGCACCCAGGCTCGCAATACATGAGCAGGACGATGAACTACCAAGAAAAGCTCACGTGCGGCCTTGTGAATGGCCGTCAGAAGAGTTTATGGTCAAAGTAGGCATCAAGGATGAATTTGATGCATATGTGCGTAATGCTGATCTTGAGGAATACATGCAAGATAAGTGCCCTCAATACTACCATTTGACTGATTCATTTGTGAGAGGGTTTAAATTTACATCTTCGCGCAATTCTCAGAATGTCATGTTTGATCGTTATGATAAATCTTATACCATGGACTTAGAAGATTTTACTACTGCTTTTAAACTCCCGCAGTGGGGCAATGTAATGAACCTCGTAAATCTGAATATAAAGACTTTCTTGCTAGTATCACTGTGGGAGAATATAGAGAAATAGCACAAGCTACCATAGGGAGCATTCATTTTCCTGCTATACATTATTTTGCTCTCCTCATAGGTAGATGCACTAACGTTAAAGATGAAGCATGTCACATGTGTGCTCGTGATCTTTGTGTTCTCAAGAGTGCTGTATTAGGTGATAAACAATACAACTTGGGGGCAATTGTTGCACGTAGGTTGCATAATAATGGTTTAACTGGAGATTTGTTTGTGGGGATTTATGCAACCCGTGTGGCTAATTTTCTTGAGATACCCATACATGAAAATGATATGGAGTTGCCTCCCGCTTATTTAGATTATAATGCCATGGTTAGCCATCAGTTTCTTGAGAGGAATGAACAATCCCTCCAGTATCGACTAATCTTTGACAGATGTGGCGTTGTCCATATTACTCTCCCTACTTCTACTTTCTTTGACTATCAGGCAAAAAGAAGATATATTATAACCAGGGAGGAGGCGAACGAGTACGAGAGGAGGACGGAGGCAGCTCACCGCCAGGCTGCAGCTCGTGAGGCACTGGCTGCTGCATCTCAAGACGACCCGATTCTGACCGGATATCCGCCAGGCTACCCATGGCCATAGACCAACTTAGGCCAAAAGCCTAATCCTGGGGGAGTACGTATGTTCACACACTCACTCTAGTTGTCGATGCTCATACTTTTTCATTGTACTATCCATGCTAGTTTATTTTCTTTTACCTGTTTTCTTCTTGTGTGTTTAAATAACCTTAAGAAAACCCAAAAAAATAGCTAGTTTACTTTCCATGCTTGTAGTGGTAATTAAAAGAAAAGCCAAAAATATTTCTCGTTCTTCTTTTGCTTGTTAGGAGCTTTCCCGTGTAAATAGTTTTATTTCTTTTCTTTTCTTTGGGGGTCGAGAGAAGAAGACCATGATGAAAATGTTAAGTGGCTCTTATATGCATTATTGTTGATTTAACCAAGAGCCCATGTTACTTTGTCTTATCCCTTGAATTGAATGCTTGCAGATTCCAGCTTAGTCCAATGCACGTGCACTATTATTATTATTATCCACACCGTTCGGTTGTGCAAGTGAAAGGCAATAATGACGATATATGATGGACTGATTGAGATGAGAGAAGCTGGTATGAACTCGAACTATCTTGTTTTTGTAAATATGATTAGTTCATCATTCCTGATTCAACCTATTATGAATAAACATGTTTGCAATGACAATTAGAGATTATAGTTTCTTATGCCATGCTTAATTAGCTAGGAGCTTATAATCGTTTACCTTGCATGCCAACATGCTATTAAAATGGTTGTGATGTGGTATGATAGGGTGGTATCGTCCTTTGAATGATTCGAGTGACTTGACTTGGCACATGTTCACGCATGTAGTTGAAACAAAATCAACATAGCCTTCACGATATTTATGTTCATGGTGGATTATATCCTACTCATGCTTGCACTCGATGTTGATTAATTTTAATGCATGTTCATGACTGTTGTCGCTCTCTAGTTGGTCGCTTCCCAGTCTCTTTCTAGCCTTCACCTGTACTAAGCGGGAATACTACTTGTGCATCCAAACTCCATAAACCGCAAAGTTATCCCATATGATTCCACCATACCTTCCTATATGCGGTATTTACCTGTCGTTCCAAGTAAATTTGTACGTGCCAAACTCCAAACCTTCAAATGAAATTTTGTTTTGTATGCTCGAACAACTCATGTATCAACTAGGGCTATCTGTATCTTCCATGTTAGGCGGGTTATTCTCAAGAGGAGTGGACTCCGCTCCTCATTCACGAGAAAATGGCTGGTCACCGGGATGCCCAGTCCCATGCTTAAATCAAATAAAAATAATGGCAAACAACACTCTCCCAGGATTGGTGTTAGTTGGAGGCACCCGTTGTTTTGGGCAAGCCATAGATTTATGCTTGTTGGTGGTGGGGGAGTATAAACTTTACCATTCTGTTTGGGAACCGCCTATAATGTGTGTAGCATGGAAGATATCGAGATCTCTCAGTTGTTATGTTGACAGTGGAATTATACCGCTCAAAATGTTATTTATCTCTATTTTAAAATCGAGCTCTGGCACCTCTACAAATCTCTGCTTCCCTCTGCGAAGGGCCTATCTATTTACTTTCATGTTGAGTCATCACCCTCTTGTTAAAAAGCACCCATTGAGAAACACCTTGTCATTTGCATGCATTACTATTAATTTATATTGGGTATGACTATGACTGGATCTCTTTTACCATGAATTACAATGTTTAGTCAGTCCTTGATCTTTAAAGGTGCTCTGCATTTATGTTCTGCGGTCTTAGAAAGGGCTAGCGAGATACCATCTTGTTATATCATATTATGATTGTTTTGACAAAGTGTTGTCATCCGAGATTTATTATTATTGCTCGCTAGTTGATTATGCCATTGATACATTGATATGAGTAAACATGAGACCTAAGTGTTATTGTGAATATGGTTAGTTCATAATCTTTTGCTGAAAACTTGAATGCTGGCTTTACATATTTGCAACAATAAGAGCAAATAGAGTTTGTAAAAGTTTTTCTTTATCACTTTTAGTTTGTCAACTGAATTGCTTGAGGACAAGCAAATGTTTAAGCTTGGGGGAGTTGATACATCTCCGTTGTATCTACTTTTCCAAATACTTTTGCCCTTGTTTTGGACTCTAACTTGCATGATTTGAATGGAACTAATCCGGACTGACGTTGTTTTCAGCAGAACTGCCATGGTGTTATTTTTGTGTAGAAATAGAAGTTCTCGGAATGACATGAAAATCCACGGAGCAACTTTTTGGAATTAATAAAAAATACTGGCGAAAGAATTAGCACCAGGGGGCCACACCCTGTCCACGAGGGTGGGGGCGCGCCCTCCCCCTGGGCGCGTCCCCTGTCTCGTGGGCCCCCTGATGCTCCACCGACCTCAACTCCAACTCCATATATTCCGTTTCACAGAGAGAAAAATCAGAGAGAAAGTTTCATCGCGTTTTACGATACGAAGCCGCTGCCAAGCCCTAATCTCTCTCGGGAGGGCTAATCTGGAGTCCGTTCGGGGCTCCGGAGAGGGGGATTCGACGCCGTCGTCATCATCAACCATCCTCCATCACCAATTTTATGATGCTCACCGCCGTGCGTGAGTAATTCCATCGTAGGCTTGCTGGACGGTGATGGGTTGGATGAGATTTACCATGTAATCAAGTTAGTTTTGTTAGGGTTTGATCCCTAGTATCCACTATGTTTTGAGATTGATGTTGCTATGACTTTGCTATGCTTAATGCTTGTCACTAGGGCCCGAGTGCCATGATTTCAGATCTGAACCTATTATGTTTTTCACGAATATATGTGAGTTCTTGATCCTATCTTGCAAGTCTATAGTGACCTATTATGTGTTATGATCCGACAACCCCGAAGTGACAATAACCGGGATACTTCTCGGTGATGACCGTAGTTTGAGGAGTTCATGTATTCACTAAGTGTTAATGCTTTGGTCCGGTACTCTATTAAAAGGAGGCCTTAATATCCCTTAGTTTCCATTAGGACCCCGCTGCCACGGGAGGGTAGGACAAAAGATGTCATGCAAGTTCTTTTCCATAAGCACGTATGACTATATTCGGATACATGCCTACATTACAATGATGAACTGGAGCTAGTTCTGTGTCACCCTATGTTATAACTATTACATGAGGAATCGCATCCGACATAATTATCCATCACTGATCCAATGCCTACAAGCTTTTCACATATTGTTCTTTGCTTATTTACTTTACCGTTGCTACTGTTACTTTTGCTACCGTTACTGTTACTTCCATACTACTTTGCTACTAAATAATTTGCTGCAGATACTAAGTTATCCAGATGTGGTTGAATTGACAACTCAACTTCTAATACTTGAGAATATTCGTTGGCTCCCCTTGTGTCGCATCAATAAATTTTGGTTGAATACTCTACCCTCGATAACTGTTGCGATCCCCTATACTTGTGGGTTATCAGAGGCCTTTTTTGGTACTCCGTCGGAGGGGAAATCGATCACAGAGGGATTCTACATCAACCTTGTTGCCCTTCCGATGATGTGTGAGTAGTTCACCACACACCAATGGGTCCGTAGCTAGTAGCTAGATAGCTTCTTCTCTCTCTTTGATCTTCAATACAATGTTCTCCATGATCTCCATGGAGTTCTATCCGATGTAATCTTCTTTTATCTTGTGTTAGTTGGGATCCGATAAATTGTGGGTCTATGATCAAATTCTTCATTGAAAGTAACTGGGTCTTTTCTGAACTTTATTATGCATGATTATTATAGCTTTATATTTCTTTCTGATCTACCCGTTTGTTTTGGCCAACCAGATTGATTTATCTTCAGTGGGAGATGTACTTTGTGATGGGCTCAATCTTGCAGTGTCCTCACCCAGTGACAGTAGGGGTAACGAGGCACATATTTGTATTGTTGCCATTAAGGGTAAAACGATGGGGTTTAATCATATTGCTTGGTTTATTCTGTCTCCATCATGTCATCTTGCTTAAAGCGTTACTCTGTTTGTCATGAACTTAATACCATAGATGCATGCAGGAGTTGGTCGATTGGTGGAGTAATAGTAGTATGTAGGCAGGAGTCAGTCTACTTGTCTTCAATGTGATGCCTATATACATGATCATTGCCATGAATAACGTCATAACTATGCGCTTCTCTATCAATTGCCCAACAATAATTTGTCTACCCACCGTATGCTATGTTTAGAGAGAGAAGCCTCTAACGAAAACTATGGCTCCGGGTCTACTTTAATCATAGTACTAAAACCAAAATACTTTGCTGCAACTTATTTACTTTTGTTTTAATTTTCAATTTATCTATCCATCACTATCAGATTTAATCCTTGCAAGTAATGAGTTCAAGGGGATTGACAGCCCTCTAGCCCGCGTTGGGTGCAAGTATTTGCTCTTGTGTGTGTAGGCACTGCTCACTAGGATTTGCTTGGTTCTCCTATTGGTTCGATAACCTTGGTTCTCACCGAGGTAAATTCTAACCACTACTATATTGCTTCACCCCTCCTCTTCGGGGAAAATCCTGATGACTGATTGCTTGTATCTGCATTGGTAATTCCCCGAAGAGGAGAGGATGATGCAACACATCAACGGTAAGTATTTCCCTCAGTTATGAAACCAAGGTTATTAATCCAGTAGGAGAACGAAGCAACACTATGTAAATAGCACCTGCACACAAATAACAAATACTTGCAACCCAACGCGTAAGAGGGGTTGTCAATCCCTCCTTGGTATTGAGATATATTAAATTGTACAAGATTTGATAAATAGATCTTGTAAAAACACAAAATAAAATTTAAAAAAAGTGCAGCAAGGTATTTTTGGTTTTAATATGATAGGAAATAGACCCGGGGGCCGTAGATTTCACTAGAGGCTTCTCTCGAGAAAATAGCATACGGTAGGTAAACAAATTACTATTGAGCAATTAACAAAAGAGCAAATAGTTATGACGATATCCAAGGCAATGATCATGTATATAGGCATCACGTCCAAGATTAGTAGACCGACTCCTGCCTGCATCTATTACTATTATTGCACACATCGACCGCTATCCAGCATGCAGTGTATTAAGTTCATCGAAAATGGAGTAATGCAATAAGAACGATGACATGATGTAGACAAGATCTATTCATGTAGGAATAGACCCCATCTTTTTATCCTTAATGGCAATGATACATGCGTTTCATGTGTCCTTCTATCACTGAGATTGAGCACCACAAGATCGAACCCATCACAAAGCACCTCTTCCCATTGCAAGAAAAATCCATCTAGTTGGCCAAACCAAACCAAAGTTTCGAAGGAGAAATATGTAACAATCATGCATAAAAGAGCTCGGCAAAGACTCAAATAATATTTATGGATAGATCTGACCATAAACTCACAATTCAACAGATCCCAGCAAACACACCGCAAAAAGTCATTACATCAAATAGATCTCCAAGAACATCAAGGAGAACATTGTATTGAAGATCAAAAAGAGAGAACAATCCATCTAGCTACTACCTACAGACCCGTAGGTCTATGGTAAACTACTCATGGATCATTGGAGGGGAAAGGGTGATGATGAAGAACCCCACCGTGATCGTTGATCCCTCTGGCAGAGTGCCAGAGAAGGCCCCTAGATTGGATCTCGTGGTTCTGGAACTTACGACGGCTGAAATTGTGTTTCGTCGACTCCCCTAGGGTTTTTGGGATTTTAGAGTATTTATAGAGGCAGATGTCGGTGGAAGGGGTGCCTGTGGGCCCCACTACCCACCAGGGCGCACCTGGGTGCCCTTGCGCGCCCTAGTGCCTAATGGGCCCTACAGGGCCTCTCTGGTGCACTTCTTGGGCCTCCTGGGTGTCTTCTGGACAGAAAAAAATTCTACAAAAAGTTTCATGGCATTTGTACTTCGTTTGGTATTAATTTTTTGCAAAGTAAAAAACTAGCAAAAAACAGCAACTGGCACTGGGCACTATTTCAATAGGTTAGTCCCAAAAGATGATATAAAGTTTCTAGTAAATGAATACAAAACATCCAAGAATGATAATATAACAGCATGGAACAATAAAAAATTATAGATACGTTGGAGATGTACGAATGACCCACAAGTATAGGGGATCAATCATAGTCCTTTCAATATGTAAGAGTGTCGAACCCAACGAGGAGCAGAAGGAAATGACAAGTGGTTTTCAGCAAGGTATTTTCTGCAAGCACTAACATTATCGGTAATAGATATTTTGATAGCAAGATAATTAGTAACAAGTGAAAAGTGGGAATAGTAACAGAGGTGCAGCAAGGTAGCCCAATCCTTTTTATAGAAAAGGACGAGCCGAAACTTTCTTTTATAGCAAGCAATGTGTTCCTGAGGAAACATGGGAATTCATCTAGTCACTTTCATCATGTTTGTTTGATTCACGTTCGCTACTTTGATAATTTGATATGTGGGTGGACCGGTGCTTGGGTGCTATTCTTATTACGTTGTCTTCCTTGTCCAACGTCAACTAATTGATATAGAATATTTGATGGGGGCTCACAATCATAAAATATGTGCAAGATAGTATATTTATATATGAGACCTCTGTTCCTTCATTACTGTTTTCATGGATTGCACCAATGACCAATGCTATGTTTGTCAACTTCCAGCAAATTTTATCAACTATACTTCTTTTGTGTGAAGTCATTACTCCCCATAGGATTAGCATATGATCTTTTCATTCTTTTATTATTTATTTTTCATTGTTATGATTGAGACAAGAAAGTAAAGCAAAACTCAAACTACTCTTTATTATATAACTCGCACATGATTACATACATAGATAGATCACTAAACAAGCACTCCAAAATAAATCAAACTAAAACTTTATTCCTCTAAATCATGAAATAACTAAGGATCAACCTAAGATAGATAATGATGATAAAAGTGGTGGTGATACGATACCGGGGCACCTCCCCCAAGCCTGGCACAAGCCAAGGGTGGTGCCTATACCCGTGTACTCAAGTCTCCTTCTTTGGTGATGGTGGTGGTGATGAAGTAGGCTTGTCCTTCATCCTTCATTTGAGAATACAAACTTCCTCCTTCAGCTTGCTGACCACTTGCTCGATCTCTAATACCCTTTCATATAATACTTTTTTGTTTTCCTGTAGAAGGCAAAACAAGATAAATTGAAACTTAGATTCATTTACTGTGTCTGGGAGGCTCGACTTCTTGAATTCCACACGGATATCTCCTGGTTGAGGAAGAGGGGCTTCATCTTCTTCTGAACTCGTGTCACCCGTTCCCTTCGAATCAACATCTTGCTCTTCCTCCATGGACCAACCATAAGGATCCACATCTCCATAGATCCTTGGGTTTGCAATATAGTGGGAAACATAGCTCTCTTTGTTCGAATCTTGGGACAACATATTGTCAAATTTGCTAAGGAAAACAACACGAAACAAGAATAGAGAAGAATCTTGTGATACGATGGTCAAAACATCAAAAGTATATGGAATGAATTTTTTCATGCACGGCAAGCAATATGGAAGAAAAACGGAGTCGGGAAAGTCCACAAGGGCGCCACAAGCCTAGGAGGCACACCCAGGGGGTAGGGTGCACCCCCTGGACTTGTCACTCCCTCATGCACTTTTCAGACTGTTTCTTATTTTCCTAATTTTTAAATATTTCGAAACGAACAGAAAGTATTTTAATTGAACTTTTGGAGCCAGTTTGCTTACCGTACCACATACCTACTCCTTTTCAGGATTCTGGAGTATTCCCGAAGGTTTCCTCTATGTGATCTTTCGGTGTCATAATTTGAATAATGTTGGTTTCGACATTAATGGGTGTACCCGAGATATAGTGTTTAATTCTTTGTACATTAACAACCCTCGGACTAGTGCCTTCGACATTGTTTATCTTGATAGCTCTGGAGCGATAAACTTCTTCGATGATATATGGTCCTTCCCATTTAGAGAGAAGCTTCCCTACAAAGAATGTTAAATGAGAGTTGTATAATAAAGCTTGATCGCCTACCTTGAATTCCCATTTTTAATTCTTTTATCATGCCATCTTTTAACTTTTTCTTTAAATAACTTAGCATTTTCATAAGCTTGTGTCCTCCATTCATCTAGAGAACTAATATCAAATAACCTCTTTTCACCGGCAAGTTTGAAGTCATGATTAAGTTCTTTAATTGCCCAATAAGCTTTATATTCTAACTCAAGAGGTAAGTGACATGCTTGTCCATAGACCATTTTATATGGAGACATACCCATAGGAATTTTATAAGAAGTTCTATGCGTCATCAAGTTTCTTAGACCAATTCTTTATAGATCTATTAATGGTCTTTTGCAAAATCAACTTTATTTCTCTATCACTCAATTCAACTTGACCACTAGACTGAGGATGATATGGTGACGCAATTCTGTGGTTGACATCATATTTAGCAAGGAGTTTATGGAATACACCATGAATAAAATGTGAACCACCATTAGTCATTAAATATTTAGGGACTCCAAACCTCAAGAAAATAACTTCTTTAAGCATTTTAATAGATGTGTTATGATCAACACTACTAGTTGGAATAGCTTCTACCCACTTAGTAATGTAATCAACATCAACTAAAATATGTGTATACCCATTAGAGGAAGGAAATGTCTATCATCAAATCCCCAAACGTCGAATGGTTCAA
Organism: Aegilops bicornis; assembly: GCA_021605145.1. Lineage (NCBI taxonomy): Eukaryota > Viridiplantae > Streptophyta > Magnoliopsida > Poales > Poaceae > Aegilops > Aegilops bicornis. Next base: position 247,131,495 of record CM038670.1, on the reverse strand, counting down.
TAACAAGTGAATAATTCATAGGCATTTCCTGATGTCTACTAATATTATCAATTCTTTGACATTCATCGCAAGAAAGGACAAACTTACGTGCATCCTTGAAGAGAGTGGGCCAATAAAAACCAGACTATAATACCTTATGTGGAATTCTGTCTCCAGCATGGTGTCCTCCATATGCCTCGGAATGACACTTCCGTAGGATTTGTTCATGTCCATGCTCAGGTACATGATAATCCTTTCTTGTATTGTATCTGCGTCAGTATTTTCCCCAAGGAGTAAGGGATGATGCAGTACAGTGAAGGTAGGTATTTCCCTCAGTTATGAAACCAAGGTTATCGAACCAGTAGGAGAACCAAGCAACACTATGTAAACGGTACCTGCACACAAATAACAAATACTTGCAACCCGACGCAGAGAGGGGTTGTCAATCCCTTTGGGTAAAAGATTGGTAAAGTGATAGATTGGTAGATGCAAATAAAATAAAGGCAAATAAAATTCAGCGAGGTATTTTTGGGTTTTTGATAATATAGATCAAAAATAAAAGATGCAAATAAATAAAAAAGGCAAATAGCAATATAGATCTGAAGATATACGATGAGAAAATAGACCCAGGGGCCATATATTTCACTAGTGGCTTCCCTCAAGAAAATAGCATACGGTGCGTAAACAAACTACTGTTGGGCAATTGATAGAACTTCAAATAATTATGAAGATATCCAGGCAATGAACATTATATAGGCATCATGTCGAAGATTAGTAGACCGACTCCTGCCTGCATCTACTACTATTACTCCACACATCGACTGCTATCCAGCATGCATCTAGTGTATTAAGTTCATGGAGAAACGAAGTAATGCAATAAGAACGATGACATGATGTAGACAAGATCTATTCATGTAGGAATAGACCCCATCTTGTTATCCTTAATAGCAACGATCAATATGTGTCTTGCTGCTTATACATCGGGAAAGAACACCGCACGATCGAACCCATCACAAAGCACCTCTTCACATGGCAAGAAAAATCGATCTAGTCGGCCTAATTAAACCAAAGGTTTTAAGAAGAAATACGAGGCTATAAGTAATCATACATATAAGAGATCAAAGAAACTCAAATAACTTTCATGGATAAAAAGATTTGATCATAAACTCAAAGTTCATCAAATCCCAACAAACACACCGCAAAAAGAGTTACATCAAATAGATCTCCAAGAGCCCATTCTATTGAGAATCAAAAGAGAGAGATAGAGAGAGAGAGAGAGAGAGAGAGAGAGAGAGAGAGAGGGAGAGATAGAGAGAGAGAGAGGAGTCCGTCTAGCATCATCGGAGAGGCACCAATGAGGATGATGAACACCTCCGTGATGGTGTCTAGATTGGATCTGGTGTTTTTGGAACTTGTGGCGGCTGGAGTTGTGTTTCGTTGACTCCCCTAGAGTTTTTGGATTTTCAGGGTATTTATAGAGCAAAGAGGCGGTGCGGGAGGCGACCGAGGCGGGCACAACCTACCAGGGTGTGCCTGGGCCTCCAGGAGCGCCCAGGTGGGTTGTGCTCCCCTTGGAGCCCCCGTCTGGTACTTCTTTGGCCCAACAGGTGTCTTCTGGTCCAGAAATGTTTTCCAAAAAGTTTAGATGCGTTTGGACTCTGTTTGGTACTGATATTCTACAAAGTAAAAAAAGAGCAAAAACAACAACTGTCACTGGGCACTATGTCAATAGGTTAGTCCCAAAAAATGATGTGAAGTTGCTATAAAATGATTGTAAAACATCCAAGAATGATAATACAACAGCATGGAACAACAAAAAAATATAGATACATTGGAGAAGTATCAATACACAACATCTAATAACAAAATATGCCCCTTCTTTATATAGATGTGGGACATCCCAAAAGTAATGTCTTAAATCAAATAAGAGCTTTTTCTTTTGTTGGTATTTTAAACTAGATGGTATATATTTAGCAACAATGTAATTAGCATAGTCTGCATACCAAGGAGTATTACGAGAAGCATTTACAACAGCTAATTATTCATCAGCAAAACCATCATCAATAGGTAGTTGGTCATCAAGAACATTTTCCATTCTAGACAAATTATCAGGTATGGGATTCTCAGCTCCCTTTCTATCAATAATATGCAAATCAAATTCTTATAGCAAAAGGACCCACCTAATCAACCTAGGTTTAGCATCTTTCTTTTCCATAAGATATTTAATGGGAGCATGATTGGTGTGAACAATTACTTTAGAACCAACAATATAAGATCTGAATTTATCACATGCAAACACAACTGTTAAAAATTCTTTCTCAGTAGTAGCATAGTTTCTTTGAGCACTGTCTAGAGTTTTACTAGCATAATGGATAGCATTCAATTTCTTATCAACTCTCCATCCTAGAACAACACCATCAGCATAGTCATTAGCATCATACATAATTTCAAAAGGCAAGTTCCAATCAGGTGGTTGAACAATAGGCACAGTGTAACATCCCAAATTTTCAATTTGGAATGTTATACATCAAGTCATCATGCATATCATATTTTCTTGCATTTTTCCGATCCTAGAAAATTTCACGCAACTCAAGGACCCTCGGAGAGAGTTGGAGATTTCATTATTTTCATATTTGAGCTTTCTCAAATTTTGAAAATAGGATCATTCGAATTTATTTATTTTTATCTTCAATTATTTTTCCAATATAAAAAATAAGAGAGGCAATAACATGACTTTCCCAAAATTTAGGAAAAAAGAAGATTTAATAGATAAATCAAATTTTGGATTTTTCGGAGTTTATTTGCTTTAGGGAAAAATTTCGTATTTTAAAAATTTGCATTTTTGGCCCCGTATTAAAGTTCATTTTGTTCGACTTATTTTTAGGAGTCGGGGAAAATTTACTTTATTTATTTTGGAGTTCGTTTAGATTTTATTTTACCCGTTTTTCATGAGATTTTATTTAAAAAAGAGGACTCAGCGCTTGTACTGTGGGCTAAGGCCCGACCGATGGCCCACCGCCGCCTCACTTGGGAGACCTGCCCGCCGCCGCCGCCGAAGTCCGGCTCGGGGACGACGACCCGCCGCCGTGGCCCCTCCCCAAGGCAACACCCCCTCCCTCCTAAAAGCCGCCGCCGCGCCTCGACTCACCCAGGCCGCCCGCCGCCGACCCAGCCGCGCCGCCGCCGTCGCCGCCGTCATGTCGCCAGCGCCCGACGCCCGCTGGCCGTGCCGCCGCCCGCCGCCCTCGCCTCGCCAAGCCCTTGAGCCTCGCCGACCCGGAGCCCGTCCGCCCGCCGGCGACCTCGCCGGAGGTATAGCCGCGCCGCGCCACCTCCCCGGTTCGGTTTTAAAAAAAAACCTTCCGGTTTTCTTTTTATTGTTCGTTTTTTTTAAAACCCTAGATCGGTTTTATTTTTTTCGGTTTAGTTACTTAGTGAACGTTCACCGATCCGTTCGTTTTAACGAACGTGTTCACCGGTTAGTTTCTGTTAACGAACGTCCGTTCGTTTAACCGTTCGTCATTTTTCTTTTAATCGGATTTAAACCGATATTTTCCGATCTCGATTTCAGATCCAATCTTCGTTCTAGTTTATTTTCTCGCTCGTTTATCGGAATCAGGTGATTCAAGCGCCTGGAGTTTCGTTACGAAACCGCCGTTCTAACTAATCAACTTAAACAAAGTTTTGCTACTGTAAAATTTTGACCTAGTTTCAAATTGCTAGAACCGAGTCGTTTTCTTTCGACGTTTGACTTTTGTTGGTGTATTTGATTAGATTCTTTTTGCAACGGGGTTCTTAAGTTGAACTTTACGGTTAGATCTTTTATTCGAGATTTACCTGTGCATTAGATGAGTACTTATTGTATGCTTGTTGTTTGTCTGCGATAGATCACCCGGAGTGCGCCGCTTATTACTTCGAGTCTCTAGGTTTCACGGATCGTCAGCAAGGCAAGTAACACTTCATCATACCTTTTCTACTACCCAGTTTTATGCATTAGATCAATCCTCAAACACTTGCATGATTAGGATCTAATTAAATTGTGGGATGGGAAGTAGATTGAGGTAGTACCTATTACTGTTTACTTATGAAACCTTGGGAGTTACTTCTACGTTTGCTTATTATGCCATGCTATGCTAGTAGGCGTGGATTGGGTGAGTGAATATCCATGACAGATGTGAGATTGTTAATTAATGGTTTATTTAAGGTGGCAACTTAAACACACATCCGGGTGGATTGAGGCACTGGTTTCTATCGAGGACTTGCCTGTATTTCTTCGGACCGCCACCCAGCTCAAAGGGATCATAAGATTATTCAAACTAGAAACTTCCGTGTGCAGCCACAAGCCATTATGGGCTCTGGCATAGTTGACTAAGTTGTGCGAACTCTTACGGGTAGGCTAGCTGATGTAGGGGATGTAGGTTGGTACGGTCTACCCACATGTAAGGTGCTAGTGCTTCCGAAAGACTATGTCTCGGTCATCCGTCTCTCAAACACCATGTACTGCGAGAAACCAAACGGAGGAGATCGAGTCTTGTGGGGAAAAGTGCGCAAACCTCTGCAGAGTGTATAAACTAATCATGATTAGCCATGTCCCCGGTTATGGACATCTTGAGTATCTAGTACTTGAATATCATGTGAATCTCAACATGTTACTCTAATTAATATTGTTGGGTTTTTAATGAGTACTTTTAATTGGGATTGAGGATGCTGTCAACCATTCTCAATGTTCAACAACCACCATGATAGTTAAACAAATTTATTCCTTTGCAGTAGGGGAAAACTAGCTTTATGCAAAAACTGTAACCGTAGAGCTTTACCACCAGCCATATATGCATGTAGTATAGGCTTATTGCTTCATTACTCTCTATGTGTTACATTGCTAGCATATTCCATGTCTTGACCGTTTTCGGCTGCAACGTTCATGTTGCGAGACTTTTCGGTGACAGTAAGGTGCTTAGGTCGTGGTTCTATACTCAGTGATGCCGCTGGAGTTGATGGACTCACTTATCTTCCAAGTCTTCCGCTGTTATCGTTATTAGATGGCCTTAAGCCATATTTATTGTAAAAAGTCCTCTTTTGGACAACGATGTAATAAGTGTGTGATTGCTACTCTGTTATAAATCCTTCGAAGTACTGTGTGGTGTCAGCATTCGATCCAGGGATGACACACGAGCACGGAGACTCGATCCATTCGGTCGGGTCGCTCTGAGAGATGGTATCGAGCACTGTTGATTGTAGGACACGACCACTAAGTTAAAGCCATAGATCACTACTCTCTTCTCATTTTCTAACTCCTCATCTTTTCTACTCTTTTAGGATGAAGGACGCTTGAAGATCAAGTACACCCAACCAGATGAAGGCACACCTTTTGGATTTCACTTGAAGGAAGTCACCAAGTACCTGAACATTGGACTACCAAGCTTCACCGGGACTTTCAACGCCACTCTTCCTGAAGAGGAGCGCTGGAAGATTCAAGCTCATGTACCAGGAAGGACGTTTGCCCCAATCACCAAGCCTATAGATAGTGTTTTCAGTGCACCAACCTGGAGTCTGGGAAAGAGCATGGCAGCTCATATCACCATGGGACGCATTGGAGAAGTTTATCAAGAAGACCTCAAGGACACCATCTATCGATTTGTGGGCCGAGATGAACAATGGGAGATAGTCGGCACCAAGAAGGATAGATCCATTGCAGCTTTCATCCAGGAGTTAAACCTGCACATTCGACGCCAGGAGAACCAGATGTGCAATGATATGATCGAATTGAAGAATGCGAAGGGAAGGATCATCGAACTTGAAGGAGAACTAAAGTCTACACGCAAGGACTACATGGACGAGATCGTAGCTTTAGCAAGACACAATAACAATCTTAAGTATGAGATTGAAGAACTCAAGAAGAAATTGGCGCTCAAGAATGAAGACCAGTATGTCGGTTGTCCAAGCGACTACATCAACATCGACGACACCGATTCGGATCCAAGTGAACCCGATTTTGAAGATGAAGCTGGAGCAGACATCATGGAATCTTCCACCGGTTCAAATTAGTACATGACCCCCACATATTAGTAGTATACCCTCCATGTAACATTTCAGTTCACGCACTTTTGCGATAGTTAGATCGTTGTAAGCCCTTGTTTGAATTGAATGAAGTGATTTTGTGTGCATTTGCTCATATACATTTGGGTAGTGTTTCTCCTTAGACCCCATTCTATTCATAATTTCTCGTCTTTTCTAAACCCATCAGATGCCTCCGAGACGCGACCCCGGGTTTGTTTTTCCGCCGGAGATCACCCAGTTGATTCAGCAGCAGAACACTTTGATCCAAACACTAGTACAGAATCAAGGCAACAACAACAACAACCCACCGCCACCACCACCACCTGCGGATCACTTGACACGTTTCTTAAGGCTGAATCCGCCGGTGTTTTCCAGTAGCACCGAGCCGATAGTAGCAGATGATTGGCTCTGTAAGGTAGGGAGGGAGTTGATCAACTGCAGGATGTCTGAGATGGAGAGAAGGTGAAGTTTGCTGCACACCAACTTGAAGGACCCGCAGAAGACATGGTGGGAGAATTTTACTGACCACTTACCCCGTGGATCTTGTCACATGGGATCAGTTTGCCAAAGCTTTCCAGACCGCCCATGTCTCGGCAGGAGCTATGGCCATGAAGAAGCGTGAGTTTCGCAATTTACGCCAAGGAGGAAGAACTGTTGGCAAGATGTGGATGATTTTAGTAAGTTAGCATGTTATGCCCAGGATAGCGTTACTACAGATGCACTAAGCAGGAGAAGTTTCGGAAGGACTGAATGATGAGTTAAGCATGCAGTTGATGGTAGCAAGTTTCAATAACTACCAGGAGTTGGTAGACCGTGCCCTCATGATTGAAGGAAAGCAGCAGCAAATTGAGAACCGCAAGAGGAAGTATGGACAGGGGAAGTATAACTCTGGAGCCCAGCATAAGCCCCGTTATACCCCTAAACAGGGAGTTCAATTTCAGCATACCCATGGAGGAGGTAGTTCACACAACCATAATGGCACCAAGAATGGGAACGGGAATGGAGGAAGCAATGGACAGAACCGCACCACACCATCAACCCCAACCAAGGTAAACCTGAGCCACATCACTTGCTTTAAGTGCCACAAGACTGGGCATTACGCGAACGAATGTCCAGAAGGCCAGAATGGAAATGGCAATGGAAGCTCTGGAAAGAAGCCCAACCCTTTCAACAGGGGACAGGTGAACCACATTGATGTGGAGGAGGTTGAAGATCAGCCCGGTGCGATGTCGGTAAGTTTTTGGTTAAGTCATTTACTGCGGTTGTTCTTTTCGATCTTGGTGCATCGCATTCATACATATCAAGGAGATTTTTGGATAAGTACAAATTACCAACCCAAGCCCTTAGGTCACCCATGCTAGTAACCTCACCGAGCAGAATACATGGCTAGTATATGGTGTGATCGACCGCCATTAAGGATTGGACACTATGTTTTTCCCTCGGACCTAATAGTTACGGAATCCCAAGGATTGGATGTGATATTAGGCATGGATTGGTTATCAAAGTATGGAGGAACATAGATTGCGCCACTAAGTCAATTTTGCTTACCACCCCGAAGGGAGGAGAATCAAGTATGTATCACGGCATGAGCCGAGGAGAGCACAAGTAAATTCCTTATCGAGGAGTTGTGCGGAAGAGGTACCGATGGTGAAGGATTTCCGATGTATTTCACGAGGAATTGCCAGGGAATGCCACGGATAGAGACATTTAGTTTTGATTGAGCTTTTGCAGTGCGGGCCCAATATCAAAGCGACCATACAGGATGCCCGCACAGGATTTGGCGGAAATCAAGAAGCAGATAAAGGAACTATTAGATAAAGGTTTTATACGCCCAAGTTCTTCGCCTTGGGGATCACCCGTACTGTTAGTGGAGAAGAAGGATGGATCGTTAAGGATGGTTGTAGATTATCGTGGATTGAATATAGTAACAATCAAGAACAAGTACCCACTACCAATGATAAATGATCTGTTTGATCGTTTGCAAGGAGCTAAAGTGTTTTCCAAGATAGATTTGCGATCAGGGTACCATCAGTTGAAGATCCGAGAGCAGGACATACCTAAGACAGCATTTACCACAAGATATGGACTATATGAGTACACCGTTATGTCATTTGGACTGACTAACGCTTTGCCTATTTCACGAACACGATGAACAAAGTGTTTATGGAGTTTTTGGATAAGTTCGTGCGTGGTGTTCATAGATGATATTTTGATTTTCTCGAAGAATGAAGAGGAACATAAGGAACATTGCGATTGGTTTTGGAGAAACTAAGGGAACATCGCTTATATGCCAAGTTCAGCAAATGTGAGTTTTGGCTAAAGGAAGTTGGATTTCTTGGACATGTTATATCCGGAGAAGGAATAGCAGTTGACCCCACAAAGGTTGAGACCGTAACCAAATGGGAAGCACCAACGAAAGTTGGAGAGATTCGGAGTTTCCTCGGACTCGCAGGATACTACCGAAGATTCATTGAGAATTTCTCAAGGATTGCAAAGCCTATGACAGAATTGTTGAAAAAGGACACCAAATTCATATGGACTGAGGATTGTGAGGCAAGTTTTCAGGAGTTGAAGAAAAGATTGGTTACCTCACGGTGTTAATTTTGCGAGATCGGACCAAGGATTATGAGGTGTATTGCGACGCTTCACGTCGAGGACTTGGAGCAGTGCTTATGCAGGAGGGAAGAGTTGTTTCGTATGCTTCACGACAGCTTAAGCCTCATGAGTTGAATTATGCCACACATGATTTGGAGTTAGCAGCTGTTGTGCATGCATTGAAGACCTGGAGACATTTTCTCATTGGAAATCATTGTGAGGTGTACACGGATCACAAGAGTTTGAAGTACATCTTCACGCAGAAGGAATTAAACCTTAGACGAGAGGAGATGGCTGGAGCTTATCAAGGATTATGATATGAGATTGCATTATCACCCGGAAAGGCTAACGTTGTAGCAGACGCATTGAGCCGTAAGAGCCACGTCAATACCCTAATGATGGGAGGAATACCCAAGGAGTTAGCCGAGGATTTTCGAGAGCTATGTTTGGAAATAGTTCCGAGAGGCTATGTAGCAGCATTGGAGGTTCGGTCTACGTTGATGGACAAAATCGAGAGAAGCTCAAAAGGCGAGATAAGGAAGTTGCCTCTATAAAGGAGAAAATGAGCGAAGGAAAAGCTAAGGGATTTCGTGAGGATGAGCACGATACCCTATGGTTTGAGGACCGTGTTTATGTGCCAAATGACCGGAGATCGGGAAGTTGATTTTGCAAGAAGCACATGATTCACCCTACTCGATTCACCCAGGAAATACCAAGATGTATTTGGATTTGAAGCAAACGTTCTGGTGGACCGGAATGAAGAAGGATATCGCCGAGTATGTAGCAATTTGCGATGTATGTCAGAGAGTGAAGGCAGAGCATCAGAAGCCAGTAGGATTGTTACAACCATTGCCAATACCCGAATGGAAGTGGGATAAACTAGGCATGGATTTCATCACAGGTTTGCCAAGGACTCGTTCAGGATATGACTCGATTTGGGTTATAGTCGACCGCCTGACGAAGGTAGCTCATTTCATTCGATCAAGACTACCTATAGCAGTGCTAAGTTGGCAAAGATATACATGACCAGAATTGTGTGTTTACACGGAGTTCCGAGGAGTATCGTATCAGATAGGGGAACCCAATTTACCTCAAAGTTTTGGAATCAGTTGCATGAAACATTGGGAACCAGGCTGGAATTCAGTACATCTTTTCACCCACAAACCGATGGACAGACTGAGAGAGTCAATCAGATTTTGGAGGATATGCTGAGAGCTTGTGCACTAGATTATGGATCTAGTTGGGATGATAACTTGCCGTATGCAGAGTTTTCTTATAACAATGATTACCAAACCAGCTTGAAGATGGCACCTTCGAGGCTTTGTACGGAAGGAGGTGCAGGACACCGTTATCATGGGACGAAAGCCGAGACCATCAGTTGTTTGGACCAGATTTGATTAAGGAGTGCGAGCAGAAGGTTAAGTTGATTCGCGATAGGCTCAAAGTAGCCCGATCCAGACGGAAAAGCTATGCGGATTCAAAACGCAAGGCGATAGAATATGGAGTTGGAGACATAGTTTATCTTAGAGTATCCCCGCTTCGAGGAGTTAAGCGTTTTGGAGTTAAAGGAAAATTAGCACCGCGTTTCGTTGGACCGTATAACATTTTGCAACGCATGGGAGAAGTTGCTTATAAGATGGAATTGCCAGAGGGACTGTCAGGAGTTCATGATGTATTCCATGTTTCTCAGCTGAAGAAATGTCACGCCGAGATGGCAGAGGTACCGCTAAGAGATACAGTGCCACTTGAAGCAATTCAGTTGAAGGACGATTTAACGTATGAGGAAAAACCAGTCAAGATTCTCGATTATGCCAGCAGAGTTACTCGCAGCAAGGTTATCAAGTTTTGCAAAGTTCAGTAGAGCCACCACACTGAGGATGAAGCCACCTGGGAAAGGGAAGAGGATTTGCTCAAGGATCACCCTCACCTATTTTCTAGCCAACCCGAATCTCGAGTAGAGATTCATCTTAAGGGGTAGGTTTGTAACATCCCAAATTTTCAATTTGGAATGTTATACATTAAGTCATCCTGCATATCCTCTTTTCTTGCATTTTTTCGATCCTAGAAAATTTCACGCAACTCAAGGACCCTCGGAGAGAGTTGGAGATTTCATTATTTTCATATTTGAGCTTTCTCAAATTTTGAAAATAGGATCATTCGGATTTATTAATTATTATCTTCAATTATTTTTCCAATATCAAAAATAAGAGAGGGAATAATATGACTTTCCCAAAATTTAGGAAAAAAGAAGATTTAATAAATAAATCAAATTTTGGATTTTTCGGAGTTTATTTGCTTTAGGGAAAAATTTCGTATTTTAAAAATTTACATTTTTGGCCCCGTGTTAAAGTTCATTTTGTTCGACTCATTTTTAGGAGTCGGGGAAAATTTACTTTATTAATTTTGGAGTTCGTTTAGATTTTATTTTACCCGTTTTTCTGCGCGAGATTTTATTTAAAAAAAAAAGAGGACCCGCGCCGCGCGCCGACTGGGCCAAGGCCCAGCCGACGACCCACCCCGCCGCCGCCTCCCGCCCGGGAGACTGCCGCCGCCGCCGCCGCCCGAGTCCGGCTTGGGACGACGCCTGCCGTGGCGCCTCCCCAAGGCAACACCCCCTCCCTCCTTAAAAGCCGCCCGCCGCCGCCTCGACTCACCGAGCCGCCCATGCCGCCTTGAGCCGCCCGCCCGCCGCCTCGCCCCTCGCCTCACCCGCCAAGCCTTGAGCCTCGCTGACCTCACGGAGCCCGTCCGCCCGGCGACCTCGTGGAGGTATAGCCGCGCCGCACCACCTCCCCGGTTCGGTTTTTAAAAAAAAAAACCCTTCCGGTTTTCTTTTTGTTGTTCGGTTTTTTGAAAACCCTAGATCGGTTTTATTTTTTTCGGTTTAGTTACTTAGTGAACGTTCACCGATCCGTTCGTTTTAACGAACGTGTTCACCGGTTAGTTTCTGTTAACGAACGTCCGTTCGTTTAACCGTTTGTCATTTTTCTTTTAATCGGATTTAAACCGATATTTTCCGATCTCGATTTCAGATCCAATCTTCGTTCTAGTTTATTTTCTCGCTCGTTTATCGGAATCAGGTGATTCAAGCGCCTGGAGTTTCGTTATGAAACCGCCGTTCCGACTAATCAACTTAAACAAAGTTTTGCTACTGTAAAATTTTTGACCTAGTTTCAAATTGCTAGAACCGAGTCGTTTTCTTTCGACGTTTGACTTTCGTTGCTTTATTTGATTCGATTCTTTTTGCAACCAGGGTTCTTAAGTTGAATTTTCTGGTTAGATCTTTTATTCGAGATTTACATGTGCATTAGATGAGTACTTATTGTATGCTTGTTGTTTGTCTGCGATAGATCACCGGAGTGCGCCGCTTGTTACTTCGAAGTCTCTAGGTTTCACGGATCGTCGACAAAGGCAAGTAACACTTGATCATACCTTTTCTACTACCCAGTTTTATGCATTAGATCAATCCTCAAACACTTGCATGATTAGGATCTAATTAAATTCTGGGATGGGAAGTAGATTGAGGTAGTACCTATTACCTGTTTTACTTATGAAACCTTGGGAGTTACTTCTACGTTTGCTTATTATGCCATGCTATGCTAGTAGACGTGGATTGGGTGAGTGAATATCCATGACAGATGTGAGATTGTTAATTAATGGTTTATTTAAGGTGGCAACTTAAACACACATCCGGGTGGATTGAGGCACCTGGTTTCTATCGAGGACTTGCTGTATTTCTTGGACCGCCACCCGTGCTCAAAGGGATCATAAGATTATTCAAACTAGAAACTTCCGTGTGCAGCCACAAGCCATTATGGGCTCTGGCATAGTTGACTAAGTTGTGCGAACTCTTACGGGTAGGCTAGCTGATGTAGGGGATGTAGGTTGGTACGGTCTACCCACATGTAAGGTGCTAGTGCTTCTGAAAGACTATGTCAGTTTTGCTACTGTAAAATTTTGACCTAGTTTCAAATTGCTAGAACCGAGTCGTTTTCTTTCGACGTTTGACTTTCGTTGCTTTATTTGATTCGATTCTTTTGCAACTGTGGTTCTTAAGTTGAACTTTACGGTTAGATCTTTTATTCGAGATTTACCTGTGCATTAAATGAGTACTTATTGTATGCTTGTTGTTTGTCTGCGATAGATCACCCGGAGTGCGCCGCTTGTTACTTCGAGTCTCTAGGTTTCACGGATCGTCAGCAAGGCAAGTAACGCTAGATCATACCTTTTCTACTACCCAGTTTTATGCATTAGATCAATCCTCAAACACTTGCATGATTAGGATCTAATTAAATTGTGGGATGGGAAGTAGATTGAGGTAGTACCTATTACCTGTTTTACTTATGAAACCTTGGGAGTTACTTCTACGTTTGCTTATTATGCCATGCTATGCTAGTAGACGTGGATTGGGTGAGTGAATATCCATGACAGATGTGAGATTGTTAATTAATGGTTTATTTAAGGTGGCAACTTAAACACACATCCTGGGTGGACTGAGGCACTGGTTTCTATCAGGACTTGCCTGTATTTCTTGGACCGCCACCTGTGCTCAAAGGGATCATAAGATTATTCAAACTAGAAACTTCCGTGTGCAGCCACAAGCCATTATGGGCTCTGGCATAGTTGACTAAGTTGTGCGAACTCTTACGGGTAGACTAGGTGATGTAGGGGATGTAGGTTGGTACGGTCTACCCACATGTAAGGTGCTAGTGCTTCTGAAAGACTATGTCTCGGTCATCCGTCTCTCAAACACCATGTAGTGCGAGAAACCAAACGGAGGAGATCGAGTCTTGTGGGGAAAAGTGCGCAAACCTCTGCAGAGTGTATAAACTAATCATGATTAGACGTGTCCCGGTTATGGACATCTTGAGTATCTAGTACTTGAATATCATGTGAATCTCAACATGTTACTCTAATTAATATTGTTGGGTTTTTAATGAGTACTTTTAATTGGGATTGAGGATGCTGTCAACCATTCTCAATGTTCAACAACCACCATGATAGTTAAACAAATTTATTCCTTTGCAAAGAGGGGAAAACTAGCTTTATGCAAAAATCAGAATCAGAGAGCTTTACCACCAGCCATATATGCATGTAGTATAGGCTTATTGCTTCATTACTCTCTATGTGTTACATTGCTAGCATATTCCATGTCTTGACCGTTTTTCGGGCTGCAACGTTCATGTTGCAGACTTTTCGAATGACAGTAAGGTGTTTAGGTCGTGGTTCTATACTCAGTGATGCCGATGGAGTTGATGGACTCACTTATCTTCCAAGTCTTCCGCTGTTATCGTTATTAGATGGCATTAAGCCATATTTATTGTAAAAAGTCCTCTTTTGGACAACGATGTAATAAGTGTGTGATTGCTACTCTGTTATAAATCCTTCGAATCTTGTGTGGTGTCGACATTCTTGATCCAGGATGACACACGAGCACGTAGACTTGATCCATTCGGGTCGGGTCGCTACACACAGAGGTTAAGGCTTTCTTAAGTATTTCAAAGGCTTCTACACAATCATCATCAAAAACAGATGGAACATCTTTTTGCAAAATATTAGTAAGAGACCTAGAAGATCTAGAGAAGTCTTTAAACCTTCTATAGAAACCAGCATGACCAAGAAAACTTCTTATACATTTTATATCTTTAGGACATGGCATTTTCTCAATTGTATCAACCTTAGCTTTATCTACCTCAATACCTCTTTCGGAAATTTTATGCCCAAGGACAATATCCTCGTTCACCATAAAGTGGCACTTCTCCCAATTCAAGACAACATTAGTTTCTTCACATCTCTATAAAACTCGATCAAGGTTGCTTAAGCAATCATCAAAAGATGTCCCGTAAATGGAAAAATCATCCATGAATACCTCAACAACATTTCACAAAAATTCATAGAATATAGCAGTCATACATCTTTGAAAGGTAGCAGGTGCATTGCATAAACCGAAAGGCATACGTCTATAAGCATAAGTTCCAAAAGGACAAGTAAAAGTGGTTTTCTCTTGATCTTCTTGTGATAAAGGTATCTGAGAAAACCAGAATAACCATCTGGAAAACAAAAGTGTGTATGCTTAAACAACATTTCTAACATTTGATCAACAATAGGCAATGGGTAATGATCTTTTCTAGTAGCTTTATTTAATTTCTTGAAATCATTTACCATCCTATAACCAAATACAATTCTTTGGGTGATAGGTTCATTTTTATCATTAGGAACAACAGTAATGCCTCCTTTCTTAGGGACACAATGAACATGACTTACCCATCTACTATCTGCTATGGGATAAATTATACCTGCTTCTAGAAGCTTTAATATTTCAGTTCTTACCACATCCTTCATCTTAGGATTCAACCTTCGTTGATGATCAACAACTTGCTTAGCATCAGGCTCCATATTAATCTTATGCTGACATAGAGTGGGACTAATGCCCTTAAGATCATCAAGAGTATATCCAATAGTAGCACGGTGCTTCTTCAAAAATTTCAGTAATCTCTTTCCTTCATGCTCTGAAAGGTTAGCAGTAATAATAACAGGATATATCTTCTTTTCATCAAGATAAGCATATATCAATGTATCAGGTAATCGATTCAATTCAAACATGGGATCACTCTTAGGTGGAAGAGGGTCCCCAAGAGTTTCAATAAGCAAGTTATGTTTAAGGATAGGTTCTTGTTTGAAGAATATATCATCTGTTTCATTCCTTTCATTCATATGCATATCATTTTCATGATCTAGCAAATATTGTTCTAAAGGATGGGTAGGGGGAACAACACTAGAAGCAAGACCAATAATTTCATCCCTACTTGACATTATTTTTCATGAGGTTGTCTATTAAACGTAGAGAAATTGAACTCATGAGATACATCACCAAATTTAACTCTAACCTTCTCTTTAACACAATCAATTTCAACATTAACGATATTCAAGAAGGGTCTACCGAACATAATGGGACAAAAAAATATCATGTTGTGAACCAAGTACTAAGAAATCAGCAGGGTACTTGATCTTACCACACAAGACTTCAACATCTCATACAATCCCAAGCGGTGAAAAAGTACCCCTATTTGCTAGCTTATTAGTGACATCAATATCTTCAACCTGAGCAGGTGCAATATCATTCATAATTTCTTGATATACAGTAAACGGAATAGCACTAACACTAGCACCCATGTCACATAAACCGTGATAGCAATGATCTCCAATTTTAATACAAACAACACGCATGCCCACTACGGGTTTATTCTTATCTAGCATATCACGTTTGTTTCTAACGGGTTTAGCAATTCTGGCAACATCATCGCAAAAATAAATAACACGCCCATCAATATTATCAACTGCTACTTGTGAGCTGCATTGGGATTTCCTCGAGGATGATGCGGTACTGTAGATATAAGTATTTCCCTATGTTGTGAAACCAAGGTTATCAATCCGGTAGGAGAACCAAGCAACACTATGTAAACAGCACCTGCACACAAACAACAAACACTCGCAACCCAACGCGTAGAGGGGTTATCAATCCCTCAACGGTTATGAGCAAGATTAAATGGTATAGTTTTTGATAGATAGATTGAACAAAAATACAAAATAAAATAAATAAAATAAACTTTTAGCAAGGTATTTTTGGTTTCAATATATGATAAAAGATAGACCCAGAGGCCATAGTTTTCACTAGAGGCTTCTCTCATAAAAATAGCATACGATGGGTAGACAAATTACTGTTGGGCAATTGATAGCAAAGAAAATAATTATGATGATATCCTAGGAAATGATCATGTATATAGGCATCATGTCCAAGACAAGTAGACTGAAACAATTCTCCATCTACAAATATTACTCCACACATCAACCGCTATCCAGCATGCATCTAGTGTATTAAGTTCATGAAAAAATGGAGTAACACCTTAAGCAAGATGACATGATGTACACAGGATAAACTCATGTATGAATAAATCCCATCTTGTTACCCTTAATAGAAACGATACATACGTCTCATGTCCCTTTCTATCACTGGGATTGAGCACCGCAAATCGAACCCATCACAAAGCACATCTTCCCGTGGCAAGATAAATCAATCTAGTTGGCCAAACCAAACAAATAAACCAGAGAAGAAGTACGAGGCTATAACAATCATGCATAAAAGAGTTCAGAGAAAACAAATCTGATCATAAACTCACAATTCATCGGTTCACAACAAACACACCGCAAAAGTCATTACAACAAATACATCTCCAAGAACGCCGAGGAGAACATTGTATTGAAGATCAAAAAGAGAAGAAGCCATCTAGCTACTAACTATGGACACGTAGGTCTGTGGTAAACTACCCATGCATCATCGGAGGGCTTCAAGGATGATGTAGAGCCCCCTCCGTGATTGAATCCCCCTCAGGCAGAGTACCAGAGAGGGCCTCCAGATGGGATCTCGTGGTTCTGGAACTTGCGGCGGCATAAAAAGTATTTCAGGTGTCTCTCTGATGTCAGGGGAATATTTGGGTATTTATAGAGGTGGAATTAGGGTTTGACGTGCCACGAAGGGCCCGCAAGCCTAGGCGTGCCCCCTAGGGCTTGTCGCTCCCTCGTGGCTCCTCTGGCCCCCTCCCGAACCTTCTAGGGTCTCTTCTGGTGCAGAAAAATTAATCCAAAGTTTTTCATTTGTTTGGACTTCATTTGATATTGATTTCCTGAAAAGCCAAAAATATGCAGAAAACAACAACTAGCATAGGGCACTGAGTTAATAGGTTAGTCGCAAAAATGATGTATAATTGTATCTAATGACATATAAAACATCCAAAATTGATACTTTAATAGCATGGAACAATCAAAAATTAAGATACGTTGGAGACATACCAAGCATACTAAATCTTAATTCCTGCTCGTCCTCGAATAGGTAAATTATAAAATAGAATTTTTTATGTAGAATGCTACCTATCACATTCATCATATATTCTTTTCTTTTGTAGCATGGCTATTTGGACTTGAATGATTCAAAGGAATAGTCTATAATTTGACATGAAGACATTATTACTCAAGCATATCAACAAGCAACCATGTCTTTCAGAATATCAATGCTAAAGAAAGCTATCCCTAACCCATTATGCTCAGTCATTGATCCATTCATGAAACACACTCAAATATTAGCTATGTCCAATACACAAGTATGACAATAGTGTTCCCTAGTTGGTGCTTTATAAGAGAAGATGGAGACTCAAAAAATGAAAATTTGCATAAAAGTAAATAGATAGGCCCTTCGTAGAGGGAAGCAGAGACTTGCAGAGGTGCCAGAGCTTAAAGCTTAAATTGGGGATAAAATTATTTTGAGAGGCATGCTTTTCCTATCAACAAAAACGACCGAGAATTCTCAATATCTTCCATGCTAGATAAATTGTAGGTGGTTCCCAAACAGAAAGTAAAGTTTATTTCCTTTCCACCTTTCTTTCACAGTCCATGGCTAGCCGTATCCACAGGTGCCTTCCATACGAACACTTTCCAAGGAATTTGTTATCATCATATTAAAAAAATTCATTTCGGGGCTGGGCATCCCTATTACCTGCCACAGTCTCGTGCAATGACAAGTGAATAAACACTCATAGTGAGAATAAAATACCTAGCATGGAAAATATTAGCCACCCCCTGCCGCTTCATGAGCGGTACGGGCACACAAAACGGAAATTCATTTTGAAAATTAGAGTTGGCACATGGAAATTTACTTGGAACGGCATGGAAAGACCGCATATAGGTAGGTATGGTGGACTCGTATGGCATAACTTTGGGTTTTAGGAGTTGGATGCAAATAGACTGAGAAGCGACCAATCAAAAAACAAAAATGGTCATATAAACGCGCATTGAACATAATTAACACTGAATAATGCACCACAAGTAGGATTTAACTTCATTGCATAACTGTTGACTTTATGTGCACGCATAGGGAATCACAAACCTTAACACCAATATTCTTAGTAAAGCATAATTATCACCAACATGACTTACATATCACTATCTCCGTATCGCAAAACTATTGCAAGGAATCAAGTTTATCATATCCAATGATATATATGAAAGTTTTTATTTATCCCTCTTGGATATTCATTATATTGCGACCAAATTCATATCTTATGCAAATTACCATTGCGCTTATCAACTCTCAAAAAGATATAAGTGAAGCACGAGAGCATATTTCTTTTAAAAAATCAACTCTCAAAATAATATAAGTGAAGCATGAGAGCATATTTCTTAAAAAATCAACTCTCAAAATAATATAAGTGGAGCATGAGAGTTTATTTCTTAAAATTATAACCATTGCCGTGCTTAAAAGATATAAGTGAAGTACTAGAGCAACTGCCTAGCTTAAAAGATTTAAGTGAAGCACATAAAGTTTTCTAGCAAATGATGATATGTGTGTGGCTCTCTCAAACAAGTGTGTTCAGCAAGGATGATTGTGACACTGAAAAGCAAACAAAGCAAAGACTCATATAATACAAGACGCTCAAGCAAAACTGATGATATGTGACGAATGGAAATATAGCTCCAAATAAATTACCGATGGTCGTTAGAAGAAATAGGGGATTCCTTCCGGGGCATCTCCAAGCTTAGTTGATTGGGAGTCCTTGAATTTTACCTTGGGGTGCCTCGGGCATCCCCAAGCTTAGGCTCTTGCCACTCCTTATTCCTTCATCCATCATGGTCTCACCCAAAACTTGAAAACTTCAATCACACAATACTTAACAAAACCTCTATGAGATCCGTTAGTATAATAAAACAAATCACCACTTTAAGTACTGTTGAAAAACCATTCACATTTTGTTGTTGCATTATACCTACTGTATTCTAACTTTACTATGGCTTATACCTCCCGATACAATCCATAGATTTATCAAAATAAGCACATAATGCAACAAAAACAGCATCTGTGAAAAACATAATACTCTGTAGTAATCTGAACATTGACCATACTTCTATAACTCCAAAAATTCTGAAAATAGGACAACGTGGGAAATTTGTATATAAATCATTTTTTTAGAATTTTATCACATTCCAGCGAATTTGAAAAATTCTGCTACTGGATGCAAAAGTTTTTGTTAATGCACATAATCAAAGCACTATCACCCAAATCATCACAAAGGCTTTGCTTGGCACAAATACTAATTAAAACACTAAAACACAATCATAACAATAGAATAATTGTATATTTATTGAAAAACAGCAAAGAAAACAAAAAAAATCAAAAGATAACTATTGGGTTGCCTCCCAACTAGTGATATTGTTTTACGCCCCTAGCTAGGCATAGTGCATAGTTTCAAGTGTTGTTATCTTTGGTTTTAGTTCCATTGGTGGACCTCATGATTAAATCATATGGTGGCTTGATTCTGGTTCTAGGGAAGTGTTCCATACCCTTGTTTCACGGAAATTGAAATTTAATATTCCTTTTATGTCAACAACGACACTTATAGTTCGTTTAAACGGTCTACCAAGTATGATGGGGCAAGACGGATTGCAATCAATGTCAAGTACAATAAAATCAATGGGCACATAATTCCTATTTGCAAGAATAAGAACATCATTAATTCTACCCAAGGGCTTTTTAATAGTAGAATCCGCCAAGTGCAAATTAAAAGAACATTGATCCAAATTGGTAACACCTGGCACATCACATAGAGATTTCGGAATTGTGGAAATACTAGAACCCAAATCACATAAAGAATTGCATTCATAATTTTAATCTTGACTTTAGTGGTGGTTCCAATTCATCATATAATTTGCTAGGAATTGAAATCTCCAATTCTAACTTTTCTTCTAAAGCTTTCATCATCGCTTCTACAATATGTTTAGTAAAAGCTTTATTTTCTTCATAGGCATTGGGTGATTTTAGCATGGATTGCAACAAAGAAATACACTCAATTAAATAAAACTATCATAGTTAAAATCTTTGTAGTCCAAGAGAGTGGGCACATCACTAGTTAAAAGTTTTTACCTCTCCAAACCCACCTTTAGTAAATTTTCATCAAGATTTTCACCCTCCGAATTATGGAGACGCCTTCTAACTAAAGTTTACTCTTCTTCAGTCCCCTTATAATCAAGTTTAACATTACTAAACAAGGAATAAATAGAGGAGACACCAATCATTTTAACCTCTTCATCATTACTACGAAAGAAACCGGGCGAAAACGCTTTTTCTAAGAATTCTTGCTTAGCCCTCAACTTAGCGGTTATTTCTTTACTTTCATCCATAGAGACATACAGAGCTTTAATTGATTCATTAATATCAATCTTAGGTGGAATTTTTTTGTCTTGAGATTCTCCACATCATAAATAATTCTATCAATGCTCCTAAACATATCATCAATCTTACTCAATTTTTCTTCTGTCGCAGTGTTGAAAACTTAATGAGCATTAATAAATTCTTTAATATTACTTTCAAGATCAGAGGGCTTTCTATTATTATTATTATTATTATTATTATTATTATTATTATTATTATTACTATTACTATTATAAGAATTACCATAGGAATTGCCATAATTATTAGAGGAATTTCTAGGAAACGGCCTAGGATTAAAATTACCTCTATAACATTACTATTAAAATAGTTCCGCGAGACAAAATTCACATCTACGGGATCATTATTTTTCTCAATCAAAGTGGACAAACGTATATCATTGGGATCAATGAGAGCATTTTTAGTAGCAACCAATTTCATAAGTGCCATCAACTTTATCACTTTTTATTAGTAGGAGCTCTTTAAGTATGCCATTGTGAATGATTTGCCATAATATTATCAAGCAATTTAGTAGCTTCACCCAATGTAATCTCCATGAAAGTACCACTTGCGGTGGAATCTAAAAGATTTCTAGAAACAAAATTCAATCCCGCATAAATTTTTTGGATGATCATCCATAGGTTTAAACCATGAGTAGGGGAATTCTTTATCATTAGTTTCATCCTTTCCCAAGATTGTGCAACATGTTCATGCTCAAGTTACTTGAAATTCATAATTTTATTTGTAAGGGAAATAATGACCGCGGGAGGAAAATATTTAGTAATAAAAGCATCTTTGCACTTGTACCAAGAATCAATACTATTTTGTGGCAAAGATGAAAACCAATTTTTTGCACGATCCCGAAAAGAGAACGTGAATAATTTTAATTTCACAATATCATTGTCCACATCCATTTTCTTTTGCATATCACACAATTCTATGAAAGTGTTTAGATGGTACGCGACATCCCCATTAGGACTACCAGAAATTGCTCTTTCATAACAAGATCCAACACAACGGCATTAATATCATAAGACTCTGCACTAGCGACGGGAGGCGCAATCGGAGTACTAATAAAATAGTTATTATTAGTATTAGAGAAATCACTCAATTTGGTATTTTCTTGAGACATCGTGACTACGCAAACAAGGTAAAAAACAAGCAAAGAAGTAAAGAAAAAAAGGCAAACGAAAAATATTTTGTAT
This sequence comes from Aegilops bicornis, assembly GCA_021605145.1. Taxonomy (NCBI): domain Eukaryota; kingdom Viridiplantae; phylum Streptophyta; class Magnoliopsida; order Poales; family Poaceae; genus Aegilops; species Aegilops bicornis. Next base: position 247,109,406 of record CM038670.1, on the reverse strand, counting down.
TTCTGTAAAAGCTTTTTAGATGTGGGGGTGGGGGGGGGGATGTAAACGAGAAGCAAATAGCAAATAATGTAAATGCAATGAGATGAAAGTTTATGCGTAGGTACTTGATAGTTGTTGATGATGTCTCCCACGCAATGGCGCCAGAAATTCTTCCTTCTACTTGTGAGTTGCGTTGGGATTTCCTCGAAGAGGAGAGGATGATGCAGTACCGTAGAGATAAGTATTTCCCTCATTTATGAAACCAAGGTTATCTATCCAGTAGGAGAACCAAACAACACTATGTAAACAACACCTGCACACAAACAACAAATACTTGCAACCCAACGCGTAGAGGGGTTGTCAATCCCTCAACGGTTATGAGCAAGATTAAACGGTATAGTTTTTTTATAGATAGATTGAACAAAAATACGAAATAAAATATATAAAAGAAAATTTCAGCAAGGTATTTTTGGTTTCAATATATGATAAAAGATAGACCCAGGGGCCATAGTTTTCACAGAGGCTTCTCTCATAAAAATAGCATACGATGGGTTGACAAATTACTGTTGGGCAATTGATAGAAAAACAAATAATTATGACGATATCCAAGGAAATGATCATGTATATAGGCATCATGTCCGAAACAAGTAGACCGAAACAATTTTGCATCTACTAAAATTACTCCACACATCGACCACTATCCAGGATGCATCTAGTGTATTAAGTTCATGGAAAAACAAAGTAGTCCTTAAGCAAGATGACATGATGTAGATAAGATAAACTCATGTATGAATAAATCCCATCTTGTTACCCTTAATAGCAACGATACATACGTCTCACGTCCCTTTCTATCACTGGGATTGAACATCACAAGATCGAACCCATCACAAAGCACATCTTCCCATGGCAAGATAAATCAATCTAGTTGGCCAAACCAAACCAATAAATTAGAGAAGAAATACGAGGCTATAAAAATCATGCATAAAAGAGTTCAGAGAAAACTGAAATAATCTTCATGGATAGATCTGATCATAAACTCACAATTCATCGGATCCCAACAAACACACCGCAAAAAGACGTTACATCGAATAGATCTCCAAGAACACCGAGGAGAACATTGTATTGAAGATCAAAAAGAGAGAAGAAGCCACCTAGATACTAACTATGGACCCGTAGGTCTGTGGTAAACTACTCATGCATCATCGGAGGGCAGCAAGGATGATGTAGAGCCCCCTCCGTGATTGAATCCCCCTCAGGCAGAGTACCGGAGAAGGCTTCCAGATGGGATCTCGTGTTCTGGATCTTGCGAAGGAAGAAAATGTATTTGGGGTGTCTCTCTGATGTCACGGGAATATTTGGGTATTTATAGAGGTGGAATTAGGGTTTGACGTGCCACGAGGGGCCCACAAGCCTGGGGACACCCCCCCGGGGTGCGTCCTAGGGCTTATCAATCCCTCGTGGCTCCTTTGGCCTCCTCCCGAACCTTCTAGGGTCTCATCTGGTCCAGAAAAGTAAATTCAAAGTTTGACCGCCGCCCGCCTCTTCCACTACTCCATATTAATCGCATGCCCGAGTGGCCGCAGCCCCCATCTTCGCCGCGCACACAATCCTCTCTCTCTCCACCTTATTCCTTGACACCACTCTCAGTCCTCACCGTCGTCTGTGTATGAGGATGCTACCGGAGCGCCCCATCGGAGGGAGTGCCGACGCCGGCGTTGCGGAAGCATCAGAGCACGGTTTGAAGATGGTGATAGAGGTTGTCATCGCCGCCGCAGAGGTCTCACTGCACCTTGACGTCGTCGGCAGCGTCGTGCTTCTGGCCGAGCCGGAGGTCCACACCGACTCTGGCGATGACCCCGGTGATGACTCCACCAATGACTCCGACGACCACTCCAGCGACGACTTCGATGACGACGGACAATCAATTAGTCATCTATACCCATCTATGTGTCAAATATATCCTAGGATTTCTCTGGTTACTCCTGCCTCCCCCTTTTTGAAATAGAAATCATATGGTTATGTTCACTCAATCCATGAAATATGAGTAAGTTTTGTTAGACCCGTGTAGTGTATTGATTGTTTGAATGATAGAAATGATAAGTGATTAGTTGTTTCTTCTGTACAAATGATTTCTGCTAATAATCTGACTAGGGTTTGTGTTTCGTGCTAATAATTCCTAGCGAGGGCTTGACAATTGATTTTTGAATGACCTAAATATATTTTTTAGCCAAATTCTTTTCAAGATTCGTCTGTACATAGACGACTGTGCTTAAAATCGAACCATAATCTCTGGATATGTCTAAAAAAACAGCCATAAATCCATAAATTCCTAATCTACTTTATGGCATGTAAAAATTGATTTGAGGCCAAATTTTGGCAATTGCCAAATGTTCGCTAGAGATCAGTTTCTATTCCAAATTTGACGCCACATTTTTTTACTATATGTATAGGTGCTATCTGACGATATCGACAGCGAGGATGAAGATGTCCATAGGAGGTACAAGAGGCAAATCCTCATGGAGCTTTATGAGGGAATGCATAACATGCGTCTTAGGAACTGGAACTGGGGCTATCGATGCCCATTTTGCAACCAAAAGCTTTGTGACGCGTATCAAAGTGTTCTGGCGCATGCAATAGGATGAGCCGTTGGCTCCCTCAGGCAGAAGTATTCTCGCACGGTGGCGCACGCCGCGTACATCGAGTACCTGGAGAAGCTTCACGATCGTGCCGGCGGATGAGATGAGACGTTGGATTGAACTATGTATGGCTATGTAGTGTGTTAATTATCAATTACTTGAGTATTCTTAATAACGGTCGAACTATATATGGTTGAACTATGCTTGTGTATGACTTATTATCTATGCCCGAGTATGTTTAATCTATGTTTACTTATATCTAAATGTGGGACATGGATGCACTCAGTTGGCTTGATGGAATTTTCTGCATATTAGGGTGAATGTTTAGCGTGGGTAAAACTTTCAGATTCAGCCGATGAAGGAAAAGTGGAACCACCCTGAAACATGGTTAATTTCCCAAACGGAAACCGTGTGCAATGACTTCCATTTTCCCAGTTATGTCAATCACACACGGTTGGCTCTAGCACCTCCGAAACTCTTTGTGGGACAGAAAACCCTCACCACCAATTCAAAAAGGAAAAACGAAAACCCTCACCACCCAATTTAAAAAGGAAAAAAAAGAAAACACTCACCATCCCCATGTCACAAAAACCCTCACCCTGCCCGCCACCAACCCCTTCCGGTCCCCATTCACACCTGCACAAGCTCCTCTGCGACTCTGCATGGCACCGCCTATCGCGCGACAACCACTTAGCTCGACGCTTGTCGCTGCCGCCAGGCTTCCGGCAAACCCCACCGCATTTTGCCACTTCCGCTTGCTGCCACCTATCGCCATCGACTTTCTCAATGCTGCTTGCCGTCGACTGATGTCTGCTAGAACTACGTTGGTATTTCCCCAAAGAGGGAGGGATGATGCAGTATAGCGACTGTAGGTATTTCCCTCAGTGATGAGACCAAGGTTATCGAACCAGTAGGAGAACCTCCTCACACCACGTAAATAGCACCTGCACACAAATAACAAATACTCGCAACCCAACGTGTTAAAGGGGTTGTCAATCCCTTTCGGGTATGGCGCCTCAAGATAGGCAAAAATGTGAGGTAAAAAATGGTAGATAGGATAAACAGATCGCGGAACAAATAAATTGCAGCAAGGTATTTTTGTATTTTTGGTTTAATAGATCTAAAAATAAATGCAAGAGAAAGTAGATCGCAAAGCCAATATGATGAAAGGAGACCCGGGGGCCATATGTTTCGCTAGTGGCTTCTCTCGAGAAAAATAGCAAACGGTGGGAAAACTATTACTATTGGGCAATTGATAGAACTTCAATTAATCATGACGATATCCAGGCAATGATCATTATATAGGCATCACGTCCAAGATTAGTAGACTGACTCCTGCCTGCATCTACTACTATTACTCCACACATCGACCGCTATCCAGCATGCATCTAGTGTATTAAGTTCATGGAAGAACAAAGTAATGCAATAAGAACGATGACATGATGTAGACGAGATTCGTTTATCAATTGCGGCTGATATAGATCTCATCTTGTTATCCTTAGTAGCACGATACATACGTGCCGGTTCCCTTTCTGTCACTGTGATCAAGCACCGTAAGATCAAACCCACTACAAAGCACCTCTTCCCATTGCAAGCTAAATAGATCAAGTCGGCCAAACAAAACCCAAATATCGGAGAAGAAATACGAGGCTATAAGAAATCATGCATATAAGAGATCAAAGAAGACTCAAATAACTTTCATGGATAAAAACATAGATCGGATCATAAACTCAAAGTCACCGGGTCCCAAGAAACACACCTCCAAAAGACTTACATCATATGGATCTCCAAGAGACCATTGTATTGATAAACAAGAGAGAGGAAGCCATCTAGCTACTAACTACGGACCCGTAGGTCTACAAAGAACTACTCACGCATCATAGGAGAGGCACCAATGGAAGTGGTGAACCGCTCCATGACGGTGTCTAGATTGGATCTTGGTGGTTCTGGACTCTGCGGCAGCTGGGTCAATATTTCGTTGACTCCCCCAGGGTTTCTGGAATATTTGGGTATTTATAGAGCAAAGAGGCGGTTCGGGGGGCATTCGAGGTGGGCACAACCCCCCAGGGCACGCCCTAGTGGGTGCTGCTCCCCTCGAGCAGCCCCTCAGGTGCTTCCTTGGCCCATTGGCTTTCTTCTATCCCAAAAAAATCCTCCAGGAGTTGCGTTGCGTTTGGACTCCGTTTGGTATTGATTTCCTGCGATGTAAAAAACATGCAGAAAGCAGCAACTGGCACTGGGCACTATGTCAATAGGTTAGTACCAAAAAATGATATAAAATTTTCCATAAAACCATTGTAAAACATCCAAGAATGATAATATAACAGCATGGAACAATAAAAAATTATAGATACGTTGGAGACGTATCAGCATCCCCAAGCTTAATTCCTGCTCGCCCTCGAGTAGGTAAATGATAAAAACAGAATTTTTGATGTGGAATGCTGCCTAACATGTTCATCACATTCTTTTCTTTATAGCATGGACATATGGACTTTTATATGATTCAAAGCAATAGTCTAGTTTTGACATGGAGATCTTAATACTCAAGCATACCAACAAACAACCATGTCTTTCACAATATCACCACTAAAGCAAGTTATCCCTAGCCCATCATGCTCAATGATTGATCCATTCATGAAACACACTCGAATATTAGCTACACCCAATGCTCAAATACGATCATAGTGCCCCTTAGTTGGTGCTTTATAAGAGAAGATGGAGACTCAAATTCAAAATAAAAATTGCACAAGTAAAAGAAAGGCCCTTCGCGGAGGGAAGTAGGGATTTGTAGAGGTGCCAGAGCTCAAAGCTTAAATTGAGAGATAAAATTATTTTTGAGTGGCATACTTTTCCTACCAACGAAAACGTCTTGGAGCATCCCAACACTTTCCATGCTAGATACATCATAGGCGGTTCCCAAACAGAAAATAAAGTTGATTCCTTTTTCCACCATAACAATCAATTTCCATGGCTAGTCATATCCACGGGTGCCTTCCATACCAACACTTTCCAAGGAATTTATTATTTGACAACATAAAGTAAAATCATTTATTCATTTCGGGACTGGGCATCACTAGTACCTTTGCCGTACTCTCGTGCAATGACAAGTGAATAAACACTCATCATGAGAATAACACATCTAGCATGGAAAATATTGGCTACCCTTACCGCCTCACGAGTAGTAGAGTACAAAAAGAGAAATTTATTTTCAACATTAGAGATGGCACATACAAATTTGCTTAGAATGGCATGGAAGTACCACATATAGGTAGGTATAGTGGATTCATATGGCAAAACTGGTTTAAAGGGTTTTGGATGCACAAGTAGTGATCATACTTAGTGCAAAATGAAGGCTAGCAAAAAGATTGAGAAGCGACCAACCAAAAAGTGAAAAATCTCGTACCCAAGCATTAAGCATAAGTAACACCAAATAATGCACCACAAGTAGGATATAAATTATTGCATAACTATTGACTTTGGTGCTTGCATAGGGAATCACAAACCTTAACATCAATATTCTTACTAAAGCACAATTACTCATCAACATGACTCACATATCACATCATCATATCTCAAAATCATTACAAAGAATCAAGTTTATTTTGTCCAATGATCTTCATGAAAGTTTTTATTATATCCTCCTTGGATATCTATCGCTTTGGGACTATTGTCATATGTTGCTTTTGATAAGCTCAAACATATATAAATGAAGATCATGAGCATAATTTTTTTTATTTCTCTCAAAATAATCTAAGTGAAGCAAGAGAGAATTTCTTAAAAATTTACTAACTCCCTAATAAATTTAAGTGAAGCATGAGAGAATTTCTTCAAAATTAACAAAGCACACCGTGTTCAAAAAGATATAAGTGAAGTACTAGAGCAAGTCCATGGCTCTAAATTTTTTAGTGAAGCATAGGAGCAAGCATAGCATAATTTTTGGCTCTCTAAAAAGGGTGTGTCCAGCAAGGATTCGACACTTAAAAAACAAAGCAAAACAAGCAAAGACTCGTATCATACAAGACACTCCATGAAAAACTCATATCATGTGACGAATAAAAATATAGTTTCAAGTAAAATACCGATGGTCGTTAGAAGAAAGCAGGGATGCCACTCGGGGGCATCCCCAGGCTTAGTTGCTTGCTACTTCTTTGAATATTATCGTGGGGTGCCTCAGGCATCCCCAAGCTTAGTCTTTTGCTAATCCTTATTCCTTCATCCATCGTAAGATAACCCAAAACTTAAAAACTTCAATCACATAAAACTCAAACAAAACCTTCGTGAGATCCGTTAGTATAAGAAACCAAACCACTACTATAAGTACTATAGCAAACCTATTCTAATTTTGTTTTTGCATTATATCTACTGTATTCCAACTTTTCTATGGCAAAAAAATCATCAAAGAAAACCATAGAATCATCAAAACAAGCACACAACGCAAAGAAAACGGAATATGTCAAAAACAGAACAGTCTGTAGCAATCTGAAAATATCGAATACTTCTGTAACTCCAAAAATTATTAAATAAATTGCTGAACGTGAGGAATTTGTCTATTAATCCTATGCAAAAAGAATCAACTTAAAATCACTCTTCTGAAAAAAATGACAACGAATCTCGAGCGCAGAAGTTTCTGATTTTCAGCAAGATCAAATAAACTTTCACCCAAGTCTTCCCAAAGGCATTGCTTGGCACAAACACTAATTAAAACACACACAAAAGAACAATCATAACAGTATCATAATTGTTCTAACACACAAGAAAATAAATCAAAAGGCAATAAATTTTATTCATTGGGTTACCTCCCAACAAGCGCTTTTCTTTAAAGCCTTTTAGCTAGGCATTGCGCTTTCAATGATGCTCACATAAAAGAGAAGAATTGAAGCACAAAGAGAGCATCACAAAACACGTGACAAAAACATCTAAGTCTAACATACTTCCTATGCATAGGTATTTTATAGGCAAACAAATTATCGAGGCAAGCAAAAACTAGCATATGCAAGGAAAAAGAAAGAGACGAGAGCAATCTCGACATGAAGAGAGCTAATTTAGTATCATGAAAATTTCTACAACCATATTTTCCTCTATCGAAATATTACATGTAGGATCATAAGCAAATTCAACAAAATAGCTATCACGTAACTGTCGGTGTACTAAAGTAGGGGTACCTTAGTACCCCGAACTTGTGCACGGGCAGTTGCAGCGTCCCCGCGGCAAGCCTCGCCGGGCGTCCGCCAAGACCCTCCGCAGCCATTCCGAAGGCAAGATCCCGACAAGAGGAGCTTGCCGGGAAGGCCTCTCGAGAAGACAAGGCCCCGATAAGAGGAGCTTGTCGGGAAGGCCACTCCAGGCACACAGAAGATAAGGCCCCGGCAAGAGGAGCTTGCCGGGAAGGCTCGAGCGCGACAAGTCTCCGGGCGCGACAGGATTCGGCCGCGGCAAGGCGCTTGCCGCGGCATGCAACTCCTCTCCGTCTCCGCTCCAGCTCACCCAGCGACGTGTCGCCATGGGACCGTTCCATGGGCGCGTGTCGAGCAGCTGTGCAGCCAGCGGAGAGCAGCGACGAGCGGCGCTGACAGGCTCGCCATCGTGGCGGGCGGAGGCGTACCTGACGGTCTCTGTTACACTGTTTGGGCGACAACGACATACATTTATTGCTTTTGTCCCTTGCCGTCAGAGTTAGGTATTTCTGCACTATACACTGTTCAAGTAGGTGTACCAACCCCGGTTTTTACATTCGTACCCCCGCCTATGTTACCACCTGTCGGAGACCCCTTGAGCATATAAAAGGAGGCCTAAGTGCAACGTAGGAAGGGTTCCGCAGGGTTCGCGTCTTGGGCAAGGTCCAGTTCATTCGACTGGCCATAGACTAGATACACTCACGCTAGGTTTTGTAGCTCGCATGGCTCCGTAGCAAGAACACAATAGATCAAACAAGCAGCAGTAGGAGTTTTATCTCTCCGGAGAGCTCCGAAGCTGGGTAAAACCGCTCGTGTGCATCGCCTCGATCCGCTCTTCGTGCGACCTCCGCCCCCCTCCGAACCACAAAGGGGCCTGCTCCGCCGGGGCCCATAGGTGTCCGTGGGTACGATCAGCATCCCCGACATCTCCGGGCGCCCGGTAGGGCGTCGAGGCCGTGTGAATCCGATCCGGCATTCACGCGGCGGCGTCATCAACATCTTCCTCAACATGCCACCGAAAAAGAAGGCTTGGCGGCAGCAGAGCCGTCCGCGTCGTACCCACCCTCACCGCAGCAAGCGGGTGGTGGTGCGACGCTTGGCGGAGGAACGGGCGCCGACGAAGGTGCTCGCGACGTTATAAGTCCAAGGACAAGGCACCGCAGACCTCGGCGATCGCGCATCCCCGCGCCCGTCTCGAGAGACGGGACCAACAACGTCATGGCGTTCTCACAACGCCATACGCTCGTTGGATCGAGACCCTCAAAACCAGCATGCGCGCCAACATGCCGGGCACTAGTGAGATACGGTCGCCGGACGGGCGCTGCTCCTTCTAACGTAGTTAGAAGTCCGGCGTGTCCCGCACTTCGCACCGTTCTCCAATGCCGCCTACTACTCCAGCAGAAGCTCTGGCGAGAGCTCAACTGCTCCTCGACTACCCTCCAACGGCCGACAAGGTCGACGAGTGGAGGGCCACTATCCAGAGCCTCATCAGCTTTGCCAACGGCGACGCTCCGCGGCAACCAACGCCATCGTTGCCGCGGCGCGATGACAAGGTACGAGCCGGTGGCGACGAGACTGTCGGAGGTGCAACCACCGTGCACTCTCCGCCAAGAAGGCCAAGATCGCCGACTCACCGGATCCACCTCGACAGCGACTCCACTGCATCGTCGGATCCGCGAGTTCGCCGCGATCAGCGCCAAGTTCTTCATGAGCGACAACAAGAGGACGCCGAACTCGTGATCGAGCGCCAAGAGAAGCGCGACGTCAATCCGACAAGCGCTACTGGGCCTTCGTTGACATGCAAGCGCCCGGAGGGGCCAGCGACTTGTCAGACGCGGTAGGTTGCCCTGCGTTCACTCGTGAGCTGCGGCAAGTCCAAAGGGCCCAGCCGTAAAACTTCAAACCAGACGTGCCGGAGAAGTATGATGGCAGGACGCATTCGTCGGAGTTCCTCAGCATCTACACCATCGTGGTGCAGGCTGCGGGGGGACGGGACGACAAGATCCTCGCCAACTACTTCCTGCTCGTGCTCAAGCCCAACGTCAGATCTTGGCTCATGCACTTGCCGGACAACTCCATATCGTCTTGGGCAGATCTGTGCCATCAGTTTGTTGGCGCCTTCACGGTGGCCACAAACCTCATGGCCAAGAGAGCGACCTTCACTTGCTCGCCCGGAAGGAAGGAGAGTCCTGCGCCAAGTTCATTCAGAGATTCAGCCGTGTGCACTACAACATCCCGTGACGTCCACCCTGCCGCGGTGATCAGCGCATTTCATCAGAATGTGCGGAACCGCAGGATGAGGGAGGAGATGGCGATGTGCAAAGTCAAGGACGTCAGCGAGCTGTACGCCTTGGCCGACAAATGTGCGCGCGCTGAGGAAGGGAGGAGACTCCCTGGAGAGAATGCGGAAGCAGGATCTGACAGTGATGACACCGCCCCGGCAAGGAAGGGCCGGCGGCGAGGCAACAGGAAGAAGAAAAGCAGAGAAGTGCTAGCTGTCGAGCAGTCCGGCAATGGAGGTGGCGACAAGGACGCCAAGGCTGGTGGCTCCGGCAAGGAGGTTGTCACGACGCCAACCACCGGTCGGTGGCGGCGCCGACAAGGTGACAGCTCCGACAGCGATCGCAAGATCCACCACACCAAGGGCCACGATCTCTAGAGTTGCAAGAAGGTCGAGCAGCTTGTCGAGCAGCAGAGAGCTGAGTACGAGCGGCGCGACAAGGAGAAGGCTCAGGAAGGTGCTAGGGGAGCAAGCAAGAAACGTCCCGGCCGGGGAGGACACTGCGGCAAAGTCAAGCAGCGACAAGGAGATCGACCTCCCCGCGGCCGCGACAAGGATGAAGATGATGATGACGAGGAAGATATGGAGGACGACGACACCGATGAGCAGGAGTTTCAGAAAGCCACAGAGGTTCTCTGCATTGACAGAGGTGCTTCCCTGCATACCTCCCACCGCCAACTCAAGCAATGGATGCAGGAGGTCAATGCGGCGGAACCATCCGTAGAGTCGCGCAAGCCTCTGAAGTGGTCCAGCACGCCTATCATTTTTGATATTGAGGACCACCCTGATCGCATAACTGCGGTCGGGTGCTTGCCGATGTTGGTCTCTCCAACCATCCGCAACCTCAAGGTCACGAAAATGTTAGTTGACGGCGGGGCCGGCTTGAATCTGATTTCCTCCGCGGTGCTGCAGAAGCTTCAAATCCCTGATAGCGAGCTCGAAGAGACCGGAACCTTCCAAGGAATCAATCCGGGAAGGAGCAAGCCGAAGGGGAAGATTACGTTGCCGGTCACATTTGGCAGCGAGCTGAACTTCAGGACTGAGAGGGTTACGTTCGACGTCGCCGATTTCCCATTGCCTTACAATGGGATACTTGGCCAAAGACACTTTCGCCAAGTTCATGGCGGCCTCTCACCACGCCTACAACCTACTCAAGATGCCGGGCCCGATAAGCGTCATCTCTGTCCATGGCGACAAGAAGGATGCCCTTAAGCGTGCCGACAAGATCTTCCGGGATGCAGCAGCCGCTGACAGATCGCCCAACACTTGCCGCTGAAGCTCCCGGGGAAGAAGACCAAGTCCAAGTCCGGCAAGGGCTCGATGCTCACTCCGCAAGCGCACCTCTTCCGAAAGTGCTGCGCTACCATCGAGGACGCACCATCGAGCTCCACCGGCAAGTGCAAGAAGATGGTGGCTCCGCCAAGACCAAGAAGGTGCCCGCCAAGGAGGACGGCGCTGGTGGTACCTTCACCATCGGTGCCTCTCTCGACCCCAAATAGGAAGGCGGCGCTCGTTGCTTTCCTGGGCGAATGTCGGCGTGTTTGCATGGCAACCGTCGATATCCCGGTGTTCCTGTGAAAGTGATTGAGCACCGCCTGGCCGTTTGTCCTCATGCGCGGCCCGTCAAGCAAAAAGTCAGGAGGCAAGCAGTGGAGCGCCAAGAATTCATAGCCGAAGAGATCAAGTAACGAAAGCAAATCACATCCGGCCGTGGAGTCAACAATCTGGTCAATGCGCGGCAAGGGAAATGGATAGTCCGGCAAGGGCTCTGATGCTCACTCCGGCAAGCGCACCTCTTCGGAGTGCTGCGCTACCGTCGAGGACGCACCATCGAGCTCCACCGGCAAGTGCAAGAAGATGGTGGCTCCGCCGAAGACCAAGAAGGTGCCCGCCAAGGAGGACGGCGCTGGTGGTACCTTCACCATCGGCCTCTCTCGACCCCAAATAGGAAGGCGCGCTCGTTGCTTTCCTGCGGGCGAATGTCGGCGTGTTTGCATGGCAACCGTCGATATCCCCGGTGTTCCTGTGAAAGTGATTGAGCACCGCTGGCCGTTTGTCCTCATGCGCGCCCGTCAAGCAAAAAGTCGAGGCAAGCGGTGGAGCGCCAAGAATTCATAGTCAAGAGATCAAGAAACCGGAAGCAGCAGGCCTTGTCGAGGAGTGCTCCATCCAACGTGGTTGGCCAATCACGTAGTCGTCGCCAAGGCAAATGGGAAATGGAGACTTTGTATTGACTTCACGGATGTTAACAAAGCCTGTCCCAAAGATCCATTTCCCTTGCCGCGCATTGACCAGATTGTTGACTCCACGGCCGGATGTGATTTGCTTTCGTTTCTTGATGCATACTCAGGGTACCATCAGATCTTCATGGCTGAAGAAGATGAAGAGAAGACCGCATTCATCACACCATGTGGCACATACTGTTTCATACGGATGCCTTTCGGTTTGAAGAATGCTGGGTCAACGTTTGCAAGGGTAGTCCATGACGCTTTTGAGCCGCAAATGCACAGAAATGTAGAAGCCTACATGGATGACATAGTGGTCAAGAGCAAGGACAAAGCAACTTTGGTTCAAGATTTGACGAGACCTTTGCAAATCTGCGTAAGATCAACCTCAAGCTCAACCCCGAGAAGTGCGTGTTTGGAGTCCCTTCCGGCAAGCTTCTCGGGTTCTTCGTGTCTCAGCGAGGGATTGAAGCTAATCCCGACAAGATCAAAGCCATTGAGCGGATTGAAGCACCAAAGCGCGTCAAGGATGTACGAAGGCTTGCCGGTTGCGTGGCTGCTCTCAGCAGGTTTATTTCTAGGTCTGTTGAAGGCATACCGCCATTTTTCAAAATCTTGAAAAGGCAGGTCAAGTAAAATGGACTCGAAGCGGAGGCTGCGCTGCAGACTTGAAGAGATACCTGTCCTCCACTCCAACACTTGTCGCGCCTAGGCCACAAGAGAAGTTGCTGCTATATATAGCGGCAACCAATCAAGTGGTTAGTGCTGCGTTAGTGGCGGAGAGAGAGGCGGATGACGAGCCAACAACCGTGGCAAGCGCGTCCAGCGACAAGCAGGGGGCTCCGCCGACAAGCTCTGGTCCCGACAAGGACGAGTCCGCGAAGACGCATGAGCAGATGCAGAAGAGGATGGTGCAGCGCCAGATCTACTTTGTCGATTCCCTTCTGCAGGGGGCTAGGTCAAGGTACTACGGTGTGCAAAAATTGCTTTTCGGCCTCCTCATGGCCTCGAGAAAGCTGCGCCATTACTTCCAAGCACATGAGATCACAGTTGTCACCGCTTTCCCAAGAGGATACTGCGAGAATCCGAAGCGGCAGGCGGGATTGTCGAGTGGGCATCGGAGCTGTCAAGCTTTGGTCTTAAGTTTGAAAGCACATCAACTATCCAAAGCGAGCCTTGGCAGAATTCATAGCAGAATGGACGCCAACGCCAGATGAAGAGATTCCGGAGACGAGCATTCCCGTCAAAGAAGCAAGCAAAGAGTGGCTGATGTACTTTGATGGTGCCTTCTCGCTGCAAGGCGCCGACGCCGGCGTGCTGCTTATCGCACCCACCGGAGAGCACATCAAGTACGTCGTCCAGATGCACTTTCCCAAGGAGCAAGCGACAAACAATACTGCAGAGTATGAAGGTTTGCTTTCCGGTCTCAGGATCGCAGTGGACCTTGGGATCAAGAAGCTTATTGTCAGGGGTGACTCGCAACTCGTCGTCCGACAAGTGAACAAAGATTACCAGAGTCCGTTGATGGAAGCCTACGTTGATGAAGTGAGGAAGCTAGAAGAGCACTTTGACGACCTGCAAATGGAACATGTTCCAAGAGCTCAGAATGATATTGCTGACGGTCTGTCAAAGTGCGCCGCACTCAAGCTACCTGTGGAACCAGGGATCTTTGTGCTCAAGCTGACTCAACCAACCGTAACACCATCGACCGGACAGAGCAAGAAGAGGAAGTTGGCCTCTGGTGACTACTTTCCGACAGAGCTTCCCGAAGTCGTCGTTGCAAAGGTCCCCAAGATCAACACCAACAAGCAGCCGAGGAGCGATGCTTCGACAGACCCTGTGGTTTGTTTCGTTGAAGCAAACGCTCCCGACAAGTCCTGCTCCGGCAAGCTTGTCGGGAGCATCTAGCTCGGCAGAGCCACGTGCTCTTGCCAGAGAAGCTGATGTTCCCGCAGCAGCAGATGTGCCTTTAGTCCTTGTTGATGAGCCACAAGCTCCAACATGGGCGCAGCAGATTGTCCATTTCCTTCAGACAGAGAACTTCCCAAGAGCGGGAAGAAGCGGAAAGAGTAGCCCGGCGGTCAAGTATGTACCGGTTTGTCGACAGCATACTGCATGTAAGAAGACTCAACGGTGTGAAATTGAAGTGTATTCCTGTGGAAGATGGACGAAGCTGTTGGCGAGAGATACATGGAGGCATATGTGGTCACCACATTGGCGCAAGAAGAGCACTTGCCGGCAAAGCTTTCCGGCAAGGTTTCTTCGGCCGACAGCCCTCCGGGATGCAAATCGCACAAGTAACCAAGTGTGAAGCGTGCGGTTCCATTCCAGCAGACACGCCGCCACTCAAGCTCTCCAGACGATCCCTTTATCACGGCCATTTTGATGCAGGGGCTCGACATCCTCGGCCCCTTCCCCGAAGCTGTCGGGGCTTTGAGTACTTGTACGTCGCCATCGACAAGTTCACAAAGTGGCGGAAGTGGAAGCGATGAGGAAGGTGACATCACGGTCGTGATCAAGTTCTTTCAGTCGATTATGCGCTGCTTGGAATCCCTAACAGGATCATCACCGACAACGACACACAATTTACGAGCCGCACCTTCATGCAAGACGTCCAAGACCTTGGCGCCAAGGTTCCGCTGGCCGTTGCTCACCCGAGAAGCAACGGTCAAGCGTAGAGGGCAAATGCTGAAGTGCTGCGGGCTCAAGACCAGAACTTTCGGCTGTGCTGCACAAGTGCGGAAGAAACTGGATCGAGGAGCTGCCGGTGGTTCTTTGGTCGATCAGACGACGCCAAATCGAGCCATCGCCGTGCACCCTTTGCTCTAGTCTATGGAGCAGAGGCAGTTCTCCCCACGGAACTCAGATACGGATCGCCTCGAGTACTCGCTTATGATGAGCTTGAGCAAGAGCAGCTGCGACAAGATGACGTCGCTCCTCGAGGAGGATCGTCTTCAGGCATTGTCAGGCCGCCGCTACTGACAAGCCTGCGTCGCTACCATGGCTGCAGGGTTAATGCCAGAAGTCTCGAGGAAGGCAACCTTGTTCTTCGGCGCACTCAGTCCGCCAAGAATTCAAACAAGTTGACGCCAAAGTGGGAAGGCCCTTATCGGGTGAAATGAGTCACTAGGCCTGGCGCTGTCCGCCTTGAGACCGAAGATGGCATTCCGGTGAGCAACTCCTGGAACATTGAGCATCTTCGTAAGTTTTACCCATAAGGCGCGGTTGTCGGAATCCGTTCCAGCAACCACCTTTTGTACAAGTCTTGCCGCTGTTGCATGTAATCCTTCAGACAAAGCGGGCGCAGACCCGTGCATCGATAAAGCCCATGTGTTGCGCATGACTTGTCAAGTTCATGCTTTCATCAATTTATTGCATGCTTTTGGCTAACACTTTGTGCAGCAACCACACCCGTAAGCGTAATCGAGCCGCTAGGCTCCATAACGTTACTTCTTCTTCTTTTCTTTTCTCAAAGAAAGGAAGGCTCCTCGCGCACAAGTTAACGGGGGAGGAGGAGATAATACTATGGACCAGGCGCCGCTCGAGGAAGTTTCACCTCATCGGGAAGCAAGAAATGAAAAGCTAAGTTGCCAAAGTTTGAGCAATCGATTTTAAATTTTCGTTATCTTCCTCGAACGATAGTACTTTGTATGGAAAACCTGCGCAGAGGAACCGAATCGTGATCGGTCGCGCCTTACTTTGTTTCGAGTCCGCTCAACAACTTAAGTGAGCTGCGGCTAGTCCGCGACAAGGTTGCTTGTCGGTGGCGACCCGCCAAAGAAGCTGCTGAAGTTCCGCACTCGGCGCTCGCGGCAAGGGTGCCTGCACCGGCAAGTTTCCCTGAAAAGCGTAGGGCAATAACATACAAGGGAAGAAATCAAGTAGAGGAAATAACGTTGCATCGATCGATTCAGATCAGTAATAAATTTCTAAAGTTATCTTCCTTGAACGACCGCGCTTTGTATGAAAAACCCGTGCGCGGAGGAACCAAATCGTGACTGATCGCGCCCTTACTTTGTTTCGAGTCCGCTCAACAACTTAAGTGAGCTGCGGCTGGTCCGCGACAAGGTTGCTTGTCGGTAGCGACCCCGCCAAAGAAGCTGTTGAAGTTCCGCACTCGGCGCTCGCGGCAAGGGTGCCTGCACCGGCAAGTTTCCCTGAAAAGCGTAGGGTAATAACATACAAAGCCAAGAGTCGAGTAAAGGAAGTAACGTAGCAGATGTTGCCCAGAATAAAGTTATGTTACAAAAATAACTTATCGCGGCACTGGCTAAATTGTCCTCAGAACTGAAATAACAGCGAAGAGGAGAAGAAGGGCGCTGGCACCCAAGCCCCGCAAGCCGAGTTGCCGGGACCGCGGCAAGCCAGAGTTTCCGGGGACTGCGGCAAGCCAGAGTTGCCGGGGACTGCGGCAAACCAGAGTTGCCGGGGGCTGCGGCAAGCCAGAGTTGCCGGGGGCTGCGGCAAGCCAGAGTTGCCGGGGGCTGAGACATCAGATAAGCCCTTCGTCCCTTTTCAAACATCCCTTTTTCATTAAAAAACATTCTACTCAGATACAATCCGTGGGGAATGAAAAACATGAAAGAGAGGATTACAAGCTTTAAATGCAGATAAGGCCCGAAGGCTTACAACTTAAAAGATAAGATGCCCGTAATCCTTTTCCTGTCCCTCTTTCCAGGAGGTAGGTCAAGGAGGCGGGAAGGGCAAAAGAAACGCCTAGACGAGCTACGGGTGCGAAGACACCAAGAGAACATCCCGGAGCTCCCGAGGGCTTGACGGAGATGGCGGCGCCGAAGCGGGGTTCAAGGCAGGCGGCGGGGCGTCGGCCACGCTGTCGAGGGCACCACGCCTCGTACTCCGACTCTGACGGCCTTGTCGCCATCCCTCTTCCCTTCCGCAGCCTCCCTACGCCAGTCGCCCAAGGAGACGACCCCGGGGAGTTCAGGGAGCTGGCGACACGGATGATGGGGTCGCCGGTGACGCACGAAGCGGCGCCCGACAACTAGTCGGGCCCGCCAACCTCGTCGTCGCTGTCGCTCTCCTCCTCGTCACTCTTGCTCAAGGGGGAATCTTCGCTGTTGGAGGAGCTGTCCACGCAGCACTTCGCCCGAGTGCCAAGATCCCCGAAGACCTTGACGGAGAGGAGATCACCCTCCATTAACTTAAAATGGAGGGTAAACCCCGCCTCAGCTGTGGATGCGGGTGAACGCGTCTTCCACCCACGATCGAGATACATCACATTAGGGGCTGGGAACACAACGAGACATCGCATGCCGCTGATCCCACAACCCCTCATGTGCAATCTCGGTGTCTTGGGCGGATCCGACTCCATCGGCCGTGAAGCGGAGCTGGAAGCCGGAGGCGGCGACGAGGCGCCCGGCGCAGCCTGACGAAGAACTCGCAGGGGTCGTCCCCGGTATGGACCGCCGCAGGAAGGGGAACCGCCGGCGGAAGCGGAGACGGCGCGCCGCCCCGTCCGCCTCTTCCCCGAGCGCCTCGACCTCGTCCATGACCTCGCCCCCTCCCTCTTCCTCTTGGAGCTGGCTCTGCCGCCCCGGGCGTGGGGTTGGGAGGGGAGCGCTGCCTAGCGGCGACCCTCGCCGCCACCGATGAAGAACCAAGGTCCCTTTTCTCCATGGCGGATAAGAGAAAGGGGAGCAGGAACTGAGGAAAGGAGGAGGTGGGAGAGTGCGGGCTTCTGCGCTCCCCTTCCGCTCTTTTTAAGGAAGCAAGGTGGGGGCTCAACCGCCCGCCGACAAATCAGGGCATAGGAAGAGCAGGGAATCGGGGCCGACCTGTTGCCTCTGCTCGGATTGACCCGGTTTTCCACTTCCACCGTCCGTGACCCCAAGAGCATGGAAACCACGTATGGGGATGCAGAATCGAGGCGACGGGTGGAGCGACCCGACGCCGCCCACTTCCCCACGATGCCGCAATTGACGCGTCTTGAATTCTGAGGGGACGCGGCGGATCTGGAGTGGGTTTGGTTTGGACCCAGGCCGCGTGCCGTGCGTCTGTTTTGGGCTGCACCCAACAGCGCTTCGACCGTGTATGGCCTGCACTGGGGCTCTGCCGGTGTACTAAAGTAGGGGTACCTTAGTACCCGAACTTGTGCATCGGCAGTTGCAGCGTCCAGCGGCAAGCCTCGCCAAGGCCCGCCAAGACCCTCCGCAGCCATTCCGAAGGCAAGACCCCGACAAGAGGAGCTTGCCGGGAAGGCCTCTCGAGAAGACAAGGCCCCGATAAGAGGAGCTTGTCGGGAAGGCCACTCCAGGCACACAGAAGATAAGGCCCCGGCAAGAGGAGCTTGCCGGGAAGGCTCGGAGCGCGACAAGTCTCCGGGCGCGACAAGGATTCGGCCGCGGCAAGGCGCTTGCCGCGGCATGCAACTCTTCCGTCTCCGCTCCAGCTCACCCAGTGACGTGTCGCCCTGGGACCGTTCCATGGGCGCGTGTCGAGCAGCTGTGCAGCCAGCGGAGAGCAGCGACGAGCGGCGCTGACAGGCTCGCCATCATGGCGAGCGGAGGCGTACCTGACGGTCTCTGTTACACTGTTTGGGCGACAACGACAGACATTTATTGCTTTTGTCCCTTGCCGTCAGAGTTAGGTATTTCTGCACTGTACACTGTTCAAGTAGGTGTACCAACCCCGGTTTTTACATTCGTACCCCCGCCTATGTTGCCACCTGTCGGAGACCCCTTGAGCATATAAAAGGAGGCCCGAGTGCAACGTAGAAAGGGTTCCGCAGGGTTCGCGTCTTGGGCAAGGTCCAGTTCATTCGACTGGCCATAGACTAGATACACTCACGCTAGGTTTTGTAGCTCGCATGGCTCCGTAGCAAGAACACAATAGATCAAACAAGCAGCAGTAGGAGTTTTATCTCTCCGGAGAGCTCCGAAGCTGGGTAAAACCGCTCGTGTGCATCGCCTCGATTCGCTCTTCGTGCGACCTCCGCCCCCCTCCGAACCACAAAGGGGCCTGCTCCGCCGGGCCCCATAGGTGTCCGTGGGTACGATCAGCATCCCCGACAGTAACATATTCTCAACACGATCCACATCCATGCAAAGTTGACACTCTACCAAAATAGTCGGATTAACATTAACTAAAGTCATGACCTCTCCAAACCCACTTTTATCGAAAATTTCATAAGATTGAATATCATCCAAATATGTGGGATCTAAAGTTAACACTCTTCCGAACCCACTTTTAATATTATTTCAAACATTGTTTTCAATCTCATATTCATCATGGGGCTTAAATAAATTTTCAAGATCATAAGAAGAATCACCCCAATCATGATCATTGCAACAAGTAGTAGACATAGTAAAATTAGCATCCCCAAGTTTAGGGTTTTGCATATCATTTACACAATTGACATTTATAGAGTTTATAATAACATCATTACAATCATGCTTTTCATTCAAGGTGCTATTGGGAATCACTTTATAATTTTATTCTTTCAACACTTCATCACAATTTTCAGATTCACGAATTTCAAACAAAACCTCATAGAGATAATCAAGTACACTCAACTCACTAGCAATTGGTTCAACATAATTAGATCTTTGAAAAGATTAGCAAGTGGATGATTATCCATACAATTATACTTTTAACAAACAAAGATGCAAGCAATAGAAGGCACATGGCACACAAGCAAACATGAGATCTGACGAGAAAACGGCGAATGGAAAAAAGGGCGAATAAAACGGCAAATTTTTGTGAAGTGGGGAGAGGAAAACGAGAGGCAAATGGAAAATAATGTAAATTGCAAGGAGATGAGATTTGTGATTAGGAGCCTAGTTGATGTTGAAGATCCTCCTTGGCAACGACGCCAGAAATTCCTTTTGATGTATGCTAGAACTACGTCGGTATTTCCCCGAAGAGGAAGGGGTGATGTAGTATAGCGATGGTAGGTATTTCCCTCAGTGATGAGACCAAAGTTATCGAACCAGTAGGAGAACCTCCTCACACCATGTAAACAATACCTGCACACAAATAACAAATACTCGCAACCCAACGTGTTAAAGGGGTTGTCAATCCCTTTCTGGTACGACGCCTCAAGATAGGCAAAAACATGAGGTAAAAAGTGGTAGATAGGATAAATATATTGTGGAACAAATAAATTGCAGCAAGGTATTTTTGTATTTTTGGTTTAATAGATCCGAAAATAAATGCAAGAGAAAGTAGATCGCAAAGGAAAATATGATGAAAGGTGACCCGAGGGACGTAGGTTTCACTGGTGGCTTCTCTCGAGAAAAATAGCAAACAGTGGGAAAACAATTACTGTCAGGCAATTGATAGAACTTCAAATAATCATGACGATATCCAGGCAATGATCATTATATAGGCATCAGTAGACCGACTCCTGCCTGCATCTACTACTATTACTCCACACATCGACCGCTATCCAGCATGCATCTAGTGTATTAAGTTCATTGAAAAACGGAGTAATGAAATAAGAACGATGACATGATGTAGACGAGATCCGTTTATCAATTGCGGCTGATATAGATCATCTTGTTATCCTTAGTAGCATGGTTCATACGTGTCGGTTCCCTTTCTGTCACTGGGATCAAGCACCATAAGATCGAACCCACTACAAAGCACCTCTTTCCATTATAAGATAAATAGATCAAGTTGGCCAAACAAAACCCAAATATCGAAGAAGAAATACGAGGCTATAAGCAATCATGCACATAAGAGATCAAAGAAGACTCAAATAACTTTCATGGATAAAAACATAGATCTGATCATAAACTCAAAGTTCATCGGATGCCAACAAACACAACGCCAAAAGACTTACATCATATGGATCTCCAAGAGACCATTGTATTGATAAACAAGAGAGAGAGGAAGCCATCTAGCTACTAACTACGGACCCGTAGGTCTACATAGAACTACTCACGCATCATAGGAGAGGGACCAATGGAAGTGGTGAACCCCTCAATGATGGTGCCTAGATCGGACCTTGGTGGTTCTGGACTCTGCGGCGGCTGGATCAATATTTCGTCGACTCCCCGAGGGTTTCTAGAATATTTGGTTATTTATAGAGCAAAGAGATGGTTCGGGGGGCACCCGAGGTGGGCACAACCCCCCAGGGCGCGCCTGGGCCTCCTGGTGTGCCCTGGTGGGTGCTGCTCCCCTCGAGCAGCCCCTCAGGTGCTTCCTTGGCCCATTGGCTTTCTTCTGGCCCAAAAAAATCCTCCAGGAGTTGCGTTGCGTTTGGACTCCGTTTGGCATTGATTTCCTGTGATGTAAAAAACATGCAGAAAACAGCAACTGACACTGGGCACTATTTCAATAGGTTAGTACCAAAAATGATATAAAATGACCATAAAATGATTTTAAAACATCCAAGAATGATAATATAACAGCATGGAACAATGAAAAAATTATAGATACGTTGAAGACGTATCATCGACCCAGCTCCTCCCGATTGGGGAATCCACCGTATTAAGGGTTTTTTCTCGTGGACAACAAGGTAAATAATTTAATGAGATATTCTCTCATGTCTTATCCCAGTTCATCTTCCTCCTTTAATCACCCGTCCGAAATTACCGTGAATTCATTTTTATTCGAGCTGATTTGAGGGTTTTCTTTCATTCATAGACTGTACAGTGCACAAACACATCAGTACTTTGCGGCCTCGACCAGACATCCATGGAGTTCCATCTCACTGTACCAGATGACTTGAGGATGCGTGCGGTATACTCAATCTCACCCTACATCGGTTGGCATGGCCTACTTTCGTGAACATATACTACATATTGCTACATTTGGATAAAAGGTGCCACATGCAGCATATACGCGAAAGGGGATTTTTTTCCTCTTCTTTCTATATTAGGCAAATTAATGATGTATTGTTCTTTTGATTACTCTCATATTTCCATGACATCATGGAACCCTATCTGTTTAATTATATATTTTGTCCTTTGATTTCAACTGCTGTACGGTTCTTTTAGTTTCACACATATTTGCATGTTACCGTATTCTTTAACAATCCTACCGTTTTCTGCAGCGTGTCCCTTGCTATGCAACAAAATCTGTAGTACACAATCTTTCCCTTTACATGAATCAAGACTTCAAGGATGTCATACTGAACACAAACCTTGGATTTACAGTCGTTGCTTCTGTAAGACTTGATGAATGTGGTCACTCCTATTTTGCCACGGGCCTATGGACAGAAATTTCTAAGTTTTATGTACTGAAAGCTGGCACTAAAATTGCACTGCACATAAAAGAGTATGGTCATGACATATATGCTAACTTCCCCGACGATATCATCCGTCCAGACATTGTCCGAAATAAGTGTTCTTTTCAAGTATGTGCATGACTTACCCAACAATATCAAAGGAATTGTGTAGTATTTTAGCAACCAATTGTTATTCCATTTTCTTACTCTATTCCTACCTAACTTCTACTCCCTGATCTAAATGCTCTTATACTAGTTTACAGAGGGAGTAGTTACGAATACACTTTTATTTTGCCCTATTTTAACTAAATATTCCCTGTACTCCCACTTCTATCAGAAAGCGCCGCTGACAAGGAGACTCCAGAGGTGGAGAACGAGGACGCCAACAAGAAGAGGCGGGTCGAGCAAGAGCTGCACGCGACTCGGTAGGCATAGACTTTATCAGCAGCCTCCCCAATGATATGTTGATAGTCATCATCTCCCTCCTTCCAATCAAATGTGGGGCACATACAATCGTCCTTTCCCGACAGTGGCGCCCCCTATGGCACTCCACCCCTCTCGACCTCATCAACGCCCACGAGCTCTGCCATGGCTATCGCAAAAGCTTGGATACGTCCTCTTAGATCCGCGGCAGTCACCATGGCCCAACCAGAGGCCTTAGCATTGGCAAGTTCCATTCCAACGCCAAGGACTGAGCCAAGATTGACGAGTGGTCCCGATCCTCCACCCTAGATCAACGCGAGGAGCTCACTTCTAATGATGGGCGTATGCACTCGTTGCCAACGTCCACGCTCCGCCTCGCGCCCATGCTGCGTGTCGCAAAGTTCATGAACTGTCATCCCCCCTTAATGACGCGCTCACTCTTATTCTACCACGACTGAAGCACCTCAAGCTCGTCGCCGTCGGTCTCCCAATGGATGACATGGGGCGCCTGCTCCGCAGCTGTGCTACATTCGAGTTCCTTCATCTTTAGGCGATCAATGGGTTGAATAGCTTCCGCATCACCTCCTTGACTCTCCAGACTATTTATGTGTGTTGTTGATGCTCCAACGAGAGATCACAAAAGGTGTACCACAGTATGGTCATTGGTGACACACCTTCACTTGAGAGATTTCTTATAGTTGATCAAGAAAGTCCAACAAGAATTAATGTCATTTCTGCACAAAAATTGACAGTGGTGGGCTACTCGTCTGACAAATACTCCGGACTTGTTATTGGATCCACACCCGTTCAGGTACAACAACCGCCTTCTACCTCTCCATCTAGAAATTAACATTACTAGTTGACCCGTTGCGCCAAATGGCGCAGAGACCCGCTAAAGCCATGTTGTCGATGAAAATGGTTTCATTTTGCATGGACATATTCGATATTGGCAGTAGAAAGCTCATGTGTTAAACCATGCTATATTGAAAATATGGTTATGTGTTTGAAAATATTCGATATGTGAATCCATGTTCACACTGAAAAGAGAATCCATGGTTTAGTTGTTTTAGTTGCGGGCAAGCACATATAGTAACAAATTTAACTCCACGAAGAGCCCCATTTGAAATCATGTGCGCGTTGAAAATATTGCATTTTTCAATAACATTATGTTTGAGAAAGTGCAAGTACCATCTCAACTTGGAGTGTTTTGAAAATATTTAACTTGTAAAATAAGTAGGTTTTAGCAACCACTTAGGTACTAATTCAAACCCTCGAAGACGAAAAATGAAGTATACTTTACATTTGAAAATATATACTTCAACATGCATATTTTGTTATCTTATTCGAATAACATGGAGTGTTTTGAAACAATTTGTGTTTCTTTAATATCTTTCAAGTTTTAGAAATCATCCAGGTGCATGGTAAGAATTAGCTAAAAATGCGCCATACGAACACCATTTTCAACTATTTATGCATATGATAGTCACATAGACAAATAAAAGAGGTCACTTTGTCATAGTTAAAATGTAAGGAAAGGTCTGAATGAACAAGCTCTTCTAGGAGCTTGAATTATATTGTTTTTTGAACAAAGGGATTTTATTAAAATCAGCAGCACTTTACGAGAAAGAAGTGCGAAAGGATTCACGAAAAGATCGGAGGGATATCTACTTGGACAAAGTCCTACATATTGACATAGACACCTAGGAGTTTGAATTTGATAGTTCCAATAGAAACACTTGCTACTGGATAAATAACTTTTAGAAAGGAAACGTCTGAACAAACATGCTCTTGTCGGCAAGTTATTATCGATCTTACTGACTTCCCTCCTTCCACTTGTCCCAGATCACCTTTTAAGTTTTGTCTTGCCTACAAAAATAATTTGAGAACCCATGCATAAGAAACAAATGAAATCAATAGAACAAATATACAACTGGAAGACAACATCTTCTTATCAGAAAGAATTTACAAGAAACAAATGAAAACATGACAGTTCAAATCAGAAATAAAACCGGCTATAACTAAAAAAAACTAATGCGGCATGAACAAACAAAGCAAAGGACAATGCAAATGCCTAATATTGTCAAGGTATACAGCGGAACATGTAGTACAAAGCATCAGTTTGACATAGTACTACCCTGACATGGAAAATCATAGTGCTTTTTTCAGAATATAGTGAAGGATTAAACGATTACTGTGTTGATTTAATCTGTCTTGCCTTATCAAAAACAGAGGGCAAAGCAAATACACATACCAGACAAGGAACAGATGGTTGCCATTCCCTAAAACAAAAAATCTCAACCTTTAGAAATGACAGCCTGCCTTTCCTCCTGTCATCATCATGTCAATTAATTCACATTAAAGAAAGTTATGCACATGCATATCATGGAAATCTTGTGATGGTGCAACAATTATGTATGTATATTAGGGACATGGTAGATTACTCTTAGTAAGCAATGATAGCAGTCAAAACTGCGCTCTTCTAATTTTGAAGAGGAAGGTTGCCCATCTGGATCCAGTGAGTGATGCACCATAGAGAGGGCACTTCTAGTGCTTCAAGAGTACTTTTTCAGCGTCAGCAGCGACCATTAGGAATATCAACTATGATTCCCACTTAAAATCCAAAGTACTCCCAAGGATAAAAATGCATATCCATACCAAAGTTCACTGGAATGTAGTTGTAAAAAATTGAGGGATTACTATTGATGTGTTGGTTTGCTTGTCATGATTGTCCTCTCATTCAGCTAGCTGCCTACTCAGTCCTTCCATAATAGAAAATTAATTGTACGTCCTTTGATTCAAGTATAAACAAAATAGTAGTCTGGTTCTTTTGTTAATACATATGAAAAACCCATGGAAGCATAACTGAACATAATATAAAAGCCTATAAGGTTCAAAATAACCCATAATTTGATTAATATATATAGACTAGAAATTGAAGTACTCTAAATAACAGAACATCTGCAAGTAAGAACAAAAGATCTCAATCAGTTTTGGCTTCCGAACTCACATAATTAAATATGTAAGATATGGAGAAAGGGAACCGACCATCATGAAGAAATGCATCAGGTATATCAGTAGTCCATAATTGTAATGTGTATCAAGTCCTTTCTAACGCTGGTTTCTAAGCTATCTGGACATGGTATTTTAGATATATGAAATTATATGAGTAAAATTTATCTGATTCCTAACCACGTATCAACTGGGCGTTGAATAGAGAAAGGGATTTAAGAAATGGAGATACCTGTCTGCTGAATAGCGGGCATTTGACCAACAGGCAAACAACACGAATATCGAGCAGGTTAACAGGGGCACAACTAGTTGCTCACAGCTCTTATTTGCTTCAAATTTATTTCCACCAATACGCCTCATCAATCATCACGGCGCATACATATATGAGAACAAATTTGAAACAAGAATGTGCCATCGTCAGAACCTTGTAATATTTGAGGCTTTTGTGGTACAACCGTTGAAATGGCATCGTATGAGATTCATATATTGGTAGCACTATTTAAACCTTAATATGCAATGGACTTAGATTTTATTGACCATTTTCGAATGTGTTTCCCTTGTCGATGTCATAGCACACGATCTGTATATCTAACTCGACTGCGATCTTCGACATTATTGCACATAGTTGGTTTCTTCAACCGTGTGCCCTGTAGAGCACATTATTAATTATCGCACTCGAGTGTCCAACATCACCCTTCTGTGTAACTTTGACCTCATCACCCTCATTTGACACAGTTTGTTTTTACAAAGCCTTTTGCCAATAAAGCCCATGATTTGCCCCTCTTCTAACCGACGCATGTCCAAACTAGCCGAGCGGGAAGCTTGCACGGATAACTACGTGGTTGCGTGGGAACAGGTACACAAACGATACATTTGGCGCTTCTTTGAGCCAACGTGCGGTCAAACGAAACGCATGCGTGGTGCTCAAGCATGCACTGGAATCCTCCGCTATGAACACAATGACAAGATGTGATGATTACAGGCCGGCCGGCCCCCATTTATTACAGCGGCCATTTAACCGTGCCTCTTCAACCTTTTGATATCGCCCAAGTATTTAAAGAAGCACACCCACCACAACAAATTCTTAGAGGGTATCCTGCACGGCTCCCATGGCGCACCGAGCGGCTGATGACGACAAGCAGCAGTTCACCATGCATACCGTGGTGGACACCCACAGAAGGTTCACGAAGCTCTCGGTGGTGTACACCAATAACCCAGTCTAGAGCACTCCATCCACATCATGTAGCTGTTGCTTGCTGAGAAGAAGTATAAGGTGGTCGGGTTCGACCTCGAGTACACCCGTGCTCGTGTCGGGTCTCGTCCCAAGATTGCCGTTGCCCAGATGTGTGTGCGCAATCACGTCCTCGTCTACCAGGCCTTGAGAGCGTTTCACCAGGTTTGTTGACAACCCCCACTACATGTTTGCTATGGTGTACATCACCATGGATGTAAAGGTGCTCAAGAATTCGGGCATCGCCTGCCAGAATCTTGTCGACATCCAAGGCCAATATCTAGGGTAGCAAGGAGCATGATAAGGACTAAGTGGTTCACCTCGCTGAGGCCATCATTGACCCCTACTACAGAGACATTAAGGATTCCTGCAACAATGACAAGCGTGCCTGGCACTCGGCCTGGATGGAGAAACTCGACAAAGCTCACGTCGTGTACACAGCCAAGGAGGCGTACATGAGATACAAGATGTACAGGCGGATCGTTGACATGAGGAAGTGCCTCATTCCCCAAAACTGCCAGGGATCCAGCCGGAAGCAGAGCAATGGCAAGCGTCATCGCAACAAGACGTAGATGATTAGATGCTCGTTTCTCCTAGTTTAGTATGCATGTAATTGCTTACTTTGGTGTGTGGAAATGCTATGTGTGTAGTCACTTATGTAATTGTATGCTTAATTTGGTTATGCAATGTTGTTCTTATAAGTATATATGTTGATGTTCTATAGACAGAGCAAATCACATCGCACATGGACTAAACAATGGAACCCGTCGGTGATGATTTGATCAATCACTCACAGTTGTATACCAGCAATCGTTTGCTCACAACACACATGGCTTGGTAATAGGAATCGTCTGTGTTGTGATCGGTCTTCCCACACATTTTCGGTTACAGACTTGTTTGCCACGTATCACACACATCTTATTAAGTTGAACCATTTCTGTTCTCTTGGCTCAACGCAAATAGTTCATCCGAGTGAACTATATGCCGTATATTGCACACACCATCATCTCACTGACCGTTTTTGTTGTGTTGCCTATTCACAAACACTTCATCCAATTAAACTATATGCCATATATCGCGCTCACCTTCAACTGGCTGCCCGTTTCTGTTGTTCCGCCTCATCACAAACAGTTTATCAGGGCGAAATGTATGCCATATATCACACACACCTTGATCTAGATGCCCGTTTTTGTTGCTCTATCTCATCGCAAACAGTTCGTATGGATCAACCGTATGCCCCACATCGCACCCGCATCTAAAATCTGAACCGTGTTTGATGTATCCACCATCGCAAATGTTTTGCATCTTTTTTGACATTTTTTACATCACTTTTGCGATTAATGTGTCGCACATAGTTTCGTTGAAGGGTCTCTAATTATAGTGCGGCGTTAGCAGCATCCTGCAGTAGTGGTTGGATGAGATTCATCATGTAATCGATTTAGTTTTGTTAGGGCTTGATCCCTAGTATCCACTATGTTCTAAGATTGATGTTGCTATGACTTTGCTATGCTTCATGCTTATCACTAGGGCCCGAGTGCCATGATTTCAGATCTGAACTGTTTATATTCACCAATAAATTTGTGTTCTTGATCTTATCATGCAAGTTATACACACCTATTACATGTTATGATCTGCATACCCCCAAGGTGACAATAATTGGGATTCTTTCTAGTGATTACCTTAATTTGAGGAGTTCATGTATTCACTATGTGTTAGTGCTTTGTTCCGGTTCTCCATTAAAAGGAGGCCTTAATATCCCTAAGTTTCCTTATGGACCCCGCTGCCACGGGAGGGTAGGACAAAAGCTGTCATGCAAGTTCTTTTTCATAAGCATGTATGACTACTTACGGAATACATGCCTACATTATATTGATGAATTGGAGCTAGTTCTGTGTCGCCCTAGGTTATGACTGTTATATGATGAATATTATCCAATGTTATCATCGATCTAATGCCTACAAGTTTTTCACATATAGTTCTTGCTAAGTTACTACTGCTATCACTGTTACAACTGCTATAAAAGTATTTCTACAGCTGTTACCGTTACCACTGCTATCGTTACAACTACTATCAAATTACCATATTATTGTGCTACTGATCACTCTTCCGAGATATTTAGTCTCCATGTGTGGTTGCATTGACAACTCAACTGCTAATACTTGTAAGTATTCTTTGGCTCCCCTTGTGTCGAATCAATAAATTTGGGTTGAATACTCTACCCTCAAAAATTGTTGTGATCCCCTATACTTGTGCGTTATCAAGACCTTTTCCTGTTGCCGTTGCCGGGGAGCATAGCTATATTTGTTGAGTCACTTGGGATTTATATACGTTGATCATTATGAAGAATCTTAAGGACGATAGAACCAAGATCGTTCCCTCTAAGACGAGGGGAGGTAAGGAATTGTTATGTAGCTCTACACTTGATTCACCTTCTGATTTAAGTAAGCTTGCAACACCACCACCTGCGATTAATTATGATATGTCGCTAGTAATTAATGATGCCACTTCTGCTATGAATGATGCTAGTACTTTTCTTGATAAACTGTGCCACTAGGTAAATTTCTTGATGAACAACTTGCTAGAGCCAAAGAAATTGAGAGTACTGAAACTGATTAAGTTATTGAAACTGAAAATTATGAAACACCTATTAGACCTAACTCTCCTAGATATGAATTGCCTAAGATACCTGAGGGTTATGTATGGATGGAGAGGTAGCTAGGGACTTTCTTTCTTGTAAGGATAGAGTAGATCTTAAGAAATTACTATGAAAGTTGAAAGAAAAATCTTTGGACGCTAGAATGAAATATGATCCTAAGTTTTCTACTTCACCTATTTTCATTACTGATAAAGGTTATGAATTCTCTTTTAATCCTGAGTTAATTACATTGTTTGAATCTGATCCTTTCCATGGCCATGAAACTAAAATTGTGGTGGCACATCTTACTACATTTCATCTTACTAGGTAATTCTTTCTTATGAGGTTGTCTATTAAACTTGGAAAAATTAAATTCATGAGACTCGTCACCAAAGCAAACACTGACAGTTTTTTATGACAATATATAGTAGCATTGACAGTGTTCAAAAAAGGTCTACCAAAGATAATGGGACAAAATTCATCTTGTGGGGAGCCAAGAACTAGAAAATCATTATTGTATTTTAGTTTCCCACACAAGACTTCTAAAAATCCCAAGTGGTGTGATGGTGTCTCTATTAGCAAGTTTAATAGTAACATCTATGTCTTCTATTTCAGCGGGTGCTATGTCATTCATAATTTCTTGGTATAAGGTAAAAGGGATAGCACTCACACTAGAACCTAAGTCACATAAACCATGATAACAGTGATCTCCTATTTTAACTGAGACAACAAGCATGCCAACAACATGTCTATGTTTATCTTTTTCATCAGGTTTGGTAATTCTAGTAGCTTCATCGCAGAAGTAAATAACATGTCCATCAATATTTTCTACCAGGAGATCTTTAACCATAGAAACACTAGATTACACGTTAATTTGCACAGAACACTTAGGTGCTTTAATATTACTTTTGCGAACCATAGTTGAAACCTTAGCATGTTCCTTTGTCCTGACAGGGAAAGGTGGCTTCTCAATATAAGCAGTAGGCACAACTGGGTCAACATTCTAAACAATAGTTTCATCTTTAACTATGACCGGTTCTTTAATTTCTTCTATAATAGGTGGGTGATATTTAAACCACTTCTCCTCAGGGAGATCAACATGAGTAGCAAATGATTCACTGAAAGAGGCTACTATCTCAGAGTCAAGGCCATATTTAGTGCTAAACTTTTGAAAAGCATTGGTATTCATAAAAGATTTAATACAATCAAACATAAGCTTAATACCTGACTCTTTACCTTCGTCGAGTTCCCAATCTTCAGAGTTGCGTTCAATTCTTTCTAAAATATCCCCCCTGAATTCAATAGTTTTCTTCATAAAAGAACCAAGAAGTATCGAGCATGGATTGATCGTCACGAGAAAGCCGAGCATAAAAATTCTGAATAATAATATCTCTTGGGAGCTCATGATTGGGGCATGAATATAACATTGACTTAAGCCTCCTCCAAGCTAGAGCGACACTTTCTCCTTCACGAGGATAAAAATTATGTATATAATTCCGATCACGATGAACTAGATGCATAGGATGATTTTTTTGGTGAAGTTCCAATTTCATTCGATTCCAGTTCCAAGATCCAATATCATCGCATAGCCTATACCACGTCAATGTTTTTCCCTTCAAAGATAATGGGAAAACCTTCTGATTACCTTCATCTCCGGGTAAACCTGCAAGCTTAAATAATCCACAAATTTCATCCACACGGATTAGGTGCATATCAGGATGTTCTGTTCCATTTCTTACATAAGGATTAGCTAGTAGTTGTTCTATCATACCCAAAGGAATTTCATAACCAATATTTTCAGTAGGTGTAGTAGGTTGAGGGGAAACTAATTGTGGTTCCAGTCGAGGTGAAGATACCCCGAACAAACCCCTCAAAGGATTGTTTTCCATAGTAACAAGTGACAATAAATTTCAGCATATAAATTTTTCCTTACCAATTTCCACTTACCAAGAGCACTTCATTCCCCGGCAATGGTGCCAGAAAAGGGCCACGATGACCTACAATTATACGGGATCAATCATAGTCCTTTCGATAAGTAAGAGTGTCGAACCCAACGAGGAGCAGAAGGAAATGACAAGTGATTTTCAGCAAGGTATTTTCTGCAAGCACTGAAATAGTTGGTAACAACTAGTTTGATAGCAATCTAATTTGTAACGAGCAAGTAACGGTAACGGTAATAAAAGTGCAGCAAGGTAGCCCAATCCTTTTGAGGCAAAGGACATTCCAAAATGGTATCTTATAATAAGTAAAGCATTCTTGAGGGTACACGGAATTTTATCTAGTCACTTTCATCATGTTGGTTTGATTCGCGTTCTCTACTTTGATAATTGACATGTGGGTGGATGGGCGCTGAGGTGCTGTTCTTACTTGAACAAACCTCCTACTTATGATTTACCCCCTCGCAAGCATCCGCAACTATGATAAAAGTATCAAGATAAAATCTAACCATAGCATTAAACATTTGGATCCAAATCATCCCCTTACGAAGTAGCGCATAAACTAGGGTTTAAGCTTCTGACACTCTAGCCACCCATCATGTAATAACTACTCCAAAATGCATTCCCTTAGGCACAAATATGTTGAAGTGCCATGAGATCGACGTTTACATGACACCACTAAGGGGATCACAACATACATATCATCAAAATATCAAACACATATCAAATTCACATGATTACTTGCAACATGACTTCTCCCGTGACCTCAAGAACAAAAGTAACTACTCACAAATGATAATTATGCTCAAGATCAGAGGGATATTAAATAGCATAATGGATCTGAAAATATAATATTCCAGCAAATAAACCATATAGTAATAAACTACTAGATGTAATCAACACTACTAGTCAACCACAAGTACCAATCTGAGGTTCCGGTACAAAGA
This sequence comes from Aegilops bicornis, assembly GCA_021605145.1. NCBI lineage: Eukaryota > Viridiplantae > Streptophyta > Magnoliopsida > Poales > Poaceae > Aegilops > Aegilops bicornis. Next base: position 247,076,737 of record CM038670.1, on the reverse strand, counting down.
TTAAACACAAGAGATGAACTAGGGTTTGAGAGGAGATTGTGTTGTTGAAGATGTTGATGGAGATGGCCCTCCCTAATATGAGAGGCTTGTTGGTGATGACGATGACGATGATTTCCCCCTCCGGGAGGGAAGTTCCCTGGCGGAATTGCTCCGCCAGAGGGGAAAAGTGCTCATGCCCAAGTTTCGCCTCGAGACGGCGGCGCTTCATCCCGAAAGTCCTCCTATGATTTTTTCTAGGTCAAAATGAGCTACATACCAGAAGATGGGTACCGGAGGTGGGCTGAGGAGGGAACAACCCACCAGGGCGCCCTGGGGGCCTAGGCGCGCCCTGGTCTCTTGTGCTCACCAGGGTGGGCCCCTCCACTACAAAAAAATACACTTCCGTGATGATACATGTTTGTACAGTAGGTCATTGTTTCTGTCATGCATGTACATCCATGATGATTTTATGATAGAATCAATATAGTCATACTTGTGCTGTCGTAGAAGTGTTCCATGACATTACCAAAATTATCATCACTGAAGTGTCCACTTCCATGGCGATAAATCGTGCGTCATAGAATTGCTTTCGTCAAGGGTAACGGGCACGTGGCATCCACCGTAACGGGTCGCCATTAAGCTATCGGGTTCTGGTTTGGATCGATAACCCGTAAACAGCCCAGACCAATGGGGATTTTCCACGTGTAAAATTCTCAATGGCCAGAGGAACCACGTGTCGGCTCATCGTTGGGACAGCTGTGATTCACTCATTGGATCGAAGGCGCCTAGGATACGTCGACACATGGCATGGACCAACAGAGGCCCATTTCGATGAAAAGGCCAGCCCGTTTGACTTGGTCAAAAGGTAGCGGGCCGGCCCACGGAAAGCCAGTTAACGGCCTGTTCGCATAAGCCCATTACAGCCCGCTAAGTCACGGCCCGTTACGGCCTATCCGAATTAGGCCCAATAGCGTCATCTAGGCCGACCAACATGATTCCAGCCTGTTGTAACTTCGGGCCCATGTATGGCCCATGACGTCTTTTGGCCCATATGAGGCCCTTTGTAACTCTTGGCCCATTAACGGCCTGTGGTGAAACTGGCCTGTAATGAACAGTGTATCGCTTTATACCTATTAATGGCCCATTATACCATTGGGCCATTTCCAGCCCATGTTATCTTTCGGCCTTCTCAGGGCCCATTTATTCTTGGATTCATTTCCAGCATTTAGTTACTTCCGGCCCATTACTGGCCTTTTCTGCTTGTGGGCCAAATTCAGCCCGTGGTTACAGTAGGCCCATTTGTGGCCTGTTAATCCGTTGGGCCATTTTCATAGCATCATCAAATACAGCCGATTAACGATGACCCGTTATGGACGGCCCATGAACGGTCGATTCCAACTCTAGCCCGTTTACGACCCATAATGTGGTCCGTTATTGGCCCATATTTTGCTAATCCATCATACGGCCCGTAGAAGGCCCATTGATGCTACGCCTCGTAGAAGGCCCATTATTTCTATGACCCGTAGGAGGCCCATGGTCACTACAATAAATATGTAGCCCATTGTTACTGTGGCCTAGTTTTAAAAAATAGGTTATTGCATCCACTAGCAAACCACGGAAAAAGAACTGCACTGACTACAAGCAAACAAATAAACAAGACAACAGAGAAATAAATAAGCAAGCAACTTAAGCTAGGCTATCACGGCTATTACACATATTACGTCCACTGGACATCAAGGTTCGCCACCAGTGTAAATATAGGGAACAAAGCAGCATGTCACATAGACTGGTTGTCAAAGTTGGCGACGAGTGCAAATAAACTCCGCAGCAAAACAAGTCCAGAACAGAAACCACTTCAGAAGAGCTCAAGAAGCAATATCCTGGGTACCCATAATGCTGGCAAGACGCTTAGCAAGCTTATTAACTTTCTCATGTTTGGCGCTTAAATCCTCCAGCGCTTGATGTTGCACTAGAAAGTATACCTCTGAATTCTGCAGGGACTTTGTAGCGACCATACCTCAAAAGGTCAAGTCTCTGTGCATCAGTGTAATCCCTAGATCGGTAATGCTCACACGCACAGTACTCGAGGAATTATAACAGATTTTCAATCACACACTTATTACATCGAGTCCTCATAAAGAGTATGCTTACATAAATAAATCATGGCTGAAGGCCATCCAAACTAGATAACTGCGGAAGCTTCGAAGGTAAATGAGTCCATCAACTTCAACGGCATAGCTGAGTGCAAAACAACAACCTATCGCACCTTATTCGTCGTCTGAGTAGTCTGCAACATAAGATGTTGCAGCCCGAAACGGGTCAGCACATGGAATATGCTGGCATGGTTACAATGTAAAGCAATGATAATGCAAGAACTATATCTACATGCAATATTTGGCTAGTGGAGGCTGTAAGTTTCAGGGTTTTGCATAAAGCTAGTTTTTCCCTACAACAAAGGAATAAATTTATTTAACTACTCCCATGTTGCCAATTATTTGAGAAGGTAACCCCAACTCAGATCCCAATTAAAAGTATCATCATTAACCCAACATCATAATTAATTAAAGTAACGTGTTGAGATCACATCAATAGATTCAAGTACTAGATACTCAAGACGTCCATAACCGGGGACACGGCTAACCATGATTAGTTTATATACTCTGCAGAGATTTGCGCACTTTTCCCCACAAGACTCAACCGCATCCATGATCGGATGATCGAGACATAGCCTTTCTGAAGCATTAAGTCTCTACTCCGGGTAGACAGTACCACCTACAACACTCTACATCTGCTAGTCTACCTCTTCCAGAGCTCATGCAACTTACTCAACTATGCCAGAGCCCATAATGGCTTGTGGCTGCACACGGAAGTTTCTAGCATGAATAATCTTATGATCCCTTTGGTCCTGGGTGGCATTCCATAGGATAATCACACGGTAACCCCGAGATTTCCAAAAACAGGAAACACTGGGTTCCCCAGGTGCCTCAACCAATCCACCCAGATGTGTATTAAAGTTGCCACCTTAATGTTGTCCATAATTAAAAATAACTCTCAAACTTCCATGTGTGAATCACGATCCAATCCCCGTCTACGAGCATGGCTAAGAAATAATAAGCATAACGTATATTCCTGGGGTGATCAAAAGGTATTAGGTTCCTACCTCAAGCACTACAACCAAAACCACATGTTCCCACTCCTACCAATGCAAATATTTGTGGGCCAGAACTAATGTATAGTAAAACTGGGTATAAAAGAGTATGATCAAAGTGTAACTTGCCTTGATGACGATCTGCAAACTCTAGAGATTCGTAGTAACAAGCTTCGCACTCCGGGTAATCTAGCGTAGACAAATAGTAGCATACATAAGCAATCATTCAAACGAAACACGAGAAAAACCGAGAAAAGATACAAAACCAATACGAAACAAGCAAACGGCTTAAACTAACAAGAGTCAAAATCTAATAGCAATATTAACATGTGAATTAGATCTTAACAGTAAGTACATGTGATTAGCTACGATTTGCAAAAAGATTCAACTCAAACGGAGCAACGAAACTCAAAATACGAACGAAACAAGATCATTTACTAATCTGGACTAAAGTCAAATTTTATAATACCAAAATCATGTTCAAGTTGATGAACTGGAAAGAGGGCTTCGAGACGAAGATTCCGGCGCTGGTTTCATCTAATTTGGATAAACGATTAAAAAGTTATACTAGTTTAAAGATCATGGGCTGAATCGCGATAAAAATAATCGCAGAAAAGTCCCTTGCCGAAAATAAAATAAACAGAAAACACTAACGAACAAACGTTCGCTGTCTGAACCTAACCGGAGAACAATGTTCGTTAAAATGAACAAACGGACGAACGTCCGCTAAATAAAATAAACCGACGAAAACCGATCTAAAGAAATAAACCGGAATACTAAAAAAACGCGGTTTAACTGAGAAAAACCGACCAGTCAAACGGGGTCAACGGCGGCGGCTCCGGCGAGATCCGCGGCGGCGGCGCCAAAGAAGTGCTGGCGGGCACCGGCAGACAGACGGCGGCAATGGGGGCGGCAGACGGCACAGCGGCAATGACGCGCGCGGCTTTGGGGTCCCAGGGGCAAAAGGCATGGCGGCGGCTTATAAGGCGGGGGGAGGTGCCTTGGAGGAGGGGGCAAGGCGGAGGCGGCGGTATCCAGCTCGGACACCGAGTCCGGCAAAGATACAAGACCATGGGAAGGCTGACGGCTCGTCAAGGCCAAGCAGAGTCGGACGGAATTTTTTTTAAACAATTTCACCCAACGAAGAAAATCCTAATAAAAAAATATATATAATTCTAAAACAGCCAAAAAACAATCTTCGCCGTCTAAATGGAATATTTAGAACAAAGTGAACATTTTTCTGGCCTAAAATACAATTTTCAAAAATGCACATTTTTTAATTCAAATAAAATAGCAAATAAAATACTAGAAAATTTATAATTTGATTTTAAAATTCTTTCTCCAATATTTCTCTTAATTTGAAGAAGTCATATTATCTTCTCTCATTTATTTTTAATATCAGAAATATTTGGAGAGAAAAATAATAAAAATCAAATTGATCCTTTCTTCAAATTTGAATAAAACTCAAATATGAATTTTGTGAAACCTCCAACTCTCTCCGTGGGTCCTTGAGTTTCTTAAGATTTCTAGGATGTCGACCAAAATGCAAAAACAAATATGATATGCATATGATGGTCTATGTATAACATCCAAATTGAAAATTGGGATGTTACAAACCTACCCCCCTTAAGATGAATCTCGCCCTCAATATTCGGGTTGGTCAGCAAAAAGGTTTGGGTGGTCTCTATGAAGGTCTTCCTCTCGCTCCGAGGTGGCTTCCTCCTCGGTATGGTGGCTCCACTGAACTTTGCAAAACATGATAACCTTGTTGCGAGTAACTCGGCTAGAAAACTCGAGAATCTTGATTGGCTTCTCCTCATAAGTCAAATCACTGTCTAACTGAATCGCTTCCAGTGGCACTGTATCTCTCAGAGGAATATCGACCATCTCTGTGTGGTACTTCTTCAATTGGGAAACGTGAAACACATCGTGAACTCCCGACAATCCTTCTGGCAATTCCAGCTTGTATGCAACTTCTCCCATGAGTTCCAAAACTCCGTATGGCCCCACAAAATGTGGTGCCAGCTTTCCCTTGACTCCAAAACGCTTAACTCCTCGAAGTGGGGACACACGAAGATATAATCTGTCTCCGACTTCGTAAACTGTCTCCTTGCGTTTTGAATCTGCATAACTCTTCTGCCTAGACTGGGCTACCTTGAGTCTGTCGCGAATCAACTTAATCATCTCTTCAGAGTCTTTCATTAAATCTGGTCTGAACAACTGTCGATCTCCAACTTCATCCCATAATAACGGTGTCCTGCACGTCCTTCCATACAAAGCTTCAAAAGGGGTCAATTTCAAACTGGCTTGATAACTGTGGTTATAAGAGAACTCTGCATACAGCAAATTGTCGTCCCAACTAGATCCATAATCTAGCGCACAAGCTCTCAACATGTCTCCCAGAATCTGATTGACTCTCTCGGTCTGTCCATCTGCCTGTGGATGAAAGGTTGTAATGAACTCTAGCCTAGTACCCAAAGTTTCATGCAACTGATTCAAAAACTTTGAAGTGAACTGGGTTCCTCTATCTGATACAACGGTCCTCGGAACTTCGTGCAGACATATGATCCTAGTCATGTATATCTTTGTCAACTTAGCACTCGTATAAGTGGTCTTCACCAGGATCAAATGAGCTACTTTCGTCAAATGATCGACTACAACCAAGATAGAGTCATAGCCTAAACGAGTCTTGGGCAATCCCATGATAAAATCCATGCCAAGTTTATCCCACTTCCATTCGGGTATCGGCAATGGCTGTAGCAATCCTGCTGGCTTCAGATGCTCTGCCTTAACTCTCTGACATACATCACATACTGCTACCTACTCGGCAATATCCTTCTTCATTCCTGTCCACCAGAAACTTTCCTTCAAATCCAGATACATCTTAGTGTTTCCTAGGTGAATTGAATACAGCGAATCATGGGCCTCTTGCATAATCAACTTCCTGATCTCGGGGTCATTAGGCACATAAACGCGATCCTCAAACCATAAAGTGTTGTGCTCATCCTCACGAAATCCTTTAGCCTTTCCGTTGCTCATCCTTTCCTTTATCTCGGCAATCTCCTTTTCAGTCTTCTGGGCTTCTCTGATCTTACCCATCAAAGTGGACTGAATTTCCAATGCTGCTACATAACCTCTCGGGACTATCTCCAAACATAACTCTCAAATATCATCTGCTAACTCCTTAGGTAATCCTCCGATCATGAGCGTGGCAAGTAACTCTTGCGGCTCAACGCATCTGCTACTACATTGGCCTTTCCGGGATGATAGTGGAGTTTCATATCATAATCCTTAATGAGCTCCAACCATGTCCTTTGCCTGAGGTTCAACTCCTTCTGAGTGAAGATATATTTCAAACTCTTATGATCCATGTATACCTCACAATGCTTACCGATGAGTAAATGTCTCCATGTCTTCAGCGCATGCACTACGGCTGCTAACTCCAAATCATGCGTAGATAATTCAACTCATGAGGTTTAAGCTATCGTGAGGCATATGAAACAACTCTTCCTTCCTGCATGAGCACTGCTCCAAGTCCTCGATGTGAAGCGTCGCAATACACTTGATAATCCTTTTGTTGGTCTGGAAGAATTAGCACTGGGGCTGTAACCAAACACTTCTTCAACTCCTGAAAACTGGCTTCACACTCCTCAGTCCATTTGAACTTGGTGTCCTTCTTTAATAACTCCGTCATGGGCTTTGCAATCCCGGAGAAATTCTCAATGAACCTCCGATAATATCCTGTGAGTCCAAGAAAACTCCTGATCTCTCCAACTGATGTGGGTGCCACCCATTTAGTCACAGAAGCAACCTTGGTAGGGTCTACTACTATTCCTTCTCCGGATATAACATGTACGAGAAATCCAACTTCCTTTAACCAAAACTCACACTTGCTGAAATTGGCATACAACTGATGTTCTCTGAGCTTCTCAAGTACCAAACGCAAATGCTCCTTATGCTCCTCTTCGTTCTTTGATAGACCAATATATTATCAATGAACACCATGACGAACTTATCCAAAAACTCCATAAACACTTTGTTCATCATGTTCATGAAATAGGCAGGCGCGTTAGACAGACCAAATGACATAATGGTATACTCATATAGCCCGTACCTTGTGGTAAAAGCTATCTTAGGTATATCCTGCTCTCGAATCTTTAACTAGTGATAACCTGATCGAAGATCTATCTTAGAGAAAACTTTAGCTCCTTGCAACTGGTCAAACAAATCATTGATCATCGGCAAAGGGTATTTGTTCTTGATCGTCACCTCATTCAACGCACCCTAATCAACAACCATCCTTAATGATCCATCCTTCTTCTCCACTAGAAGCATTGGGGCTCCCCAAGGTGATGAACGTGGTCGTATGTAACCTTTATCCAGTAACTCCTTAATCTGCTTCTTAATTTCCTCCAAATCCTGTGTGGGCATCTGATACAGTCTCTTTGATATTGGCCCGGTGCCTGGCAATAGCTCAATCAAAAACTCAATGTCTCGATCTGGTGGCATGCCTGGCAGCTCCTCCGGAAATACGTCGGGGAAATCCTTCACCACTGGTACTTCCTCCTGTATAGCTCCTGATAAGGAATTCACTTGTGTCCTCTTCGGCACATGCCGGGATACATACTTGATCCTTCTTCCTTCTGGGGTGGTGAGGAATATCGACTTACTAACACAATCAATGTTCCCTCCATACTTAGATAACCAATCCATGCCTAATATTATATCCAATCCTTGTGACTCCAAAATTATTAGGTCCGAGGGAAACACATAGTTACCAGTCCTTAAGTGTAACCGATCACACCATCGGCTGGCCATATACTCTGCTCCTGGCGAGCTTACTAACATGGGTGACCGAAGGGCTTGGGTTGGCAGTTTATTCTTATCCACAAATCCCCTATGTATGAATGCGATGCATCAGTATCAAAAAGAACAAGTGCGGTAAATGCATTAATCAAAAACTTACCGACAACTGCGTTGGGTTGATCCTCAATCTCCTCCACGCTGATGTGGTTCACCCGACCTTTGGTGAAAGGGTTGTGCTTCTTGGCAGAACTCCCATTGCCATTGCCATTCTTTGTGTCATGACATTCATTGGCATAATGTCCAGTCTTTTGGCACTTGAAACAGGTAACATGGCTCAAATCCCTCTTGGCTGGTGTTGAAGGGTTGGAACGGTTCTGGCTGCTGCTTCCTCCATTCCCATTGCCATTCTTGGGGCCACTATGGTTGTGCGAACTTGCTCCTTTGTGCGTGTGTCCTCCATGATTGTGGGTATGTCCTCCCGAGTACGGGGAATAGCGGGGCTTCTGCTGGGCTCCAAAAGTGTACCTCCCCTGTCCATACTTCCTCTTGCGATTATCAATCTGTTGCTGCTTGCCTTCAATCATAAGAGCCCTGTCTACCAACTCCTGGTAGTTGTTGAATATTGCCACCATCAACTGCATGCTCAGCTCATCATTCAGTCCTTCCAGAAATTTCTCCTGCTTAGCGGCATCTGTAGCTACGTCATCAGGGGCATAGTGTGCTAACTTACTAAACTCATCCACATACTGGCCCACTGTACGTCCTCCTTGGCACAAGTTGCAGAACTCACGCTTCTTCATGCTCATAGCTCCAGCTGAAACATGGGCAGTGTGGAAAGCCTGCTGAAACTGATCCCGTGTAACAAGTGTCAATGGGGTAAGTGGCTGTGAAATTCTCCCACCATGATGATGCGGTTCCATCAAGATAATGTGCGGCAAAACGCACTCTCTCCGATATGTGCATCCTGTAGTGGTCACCTCTCTTCCAATCTAGCGGAGCCAATCATCTGCAACAATCGGCTCGGTGCTACTAGAGAACACCGGCGGATTCAACCTTAGGAAACGGGCTAGGTGATCAACAGGGGGTGGTGGTGGTGGGTTGTTGTTGTTGTTGTTGCCTTGGTTCTGATTCTGGACTAAAAGTTGCATCAAGGTATTCTGCTGCTGGATCAACTGAGTGAGCTCCGGTGGGAAGGCAAATCCATTGTCACGTCTCGGAGGCATCTGATGGGTTTAGAAGGGGTGAGAAAACAAAATAGAATAGGGGTCTAAGAGAGATTCACTACCCATAATGCTCATGAGACAAACACAATCAATTTCACTTCAATCAATAGCACACAAGTCACACAAGAGCGGTCTAACCTATCACTATAAACTCGATCGTTGCAACTACTTGCAGGGAAAATGCTACTAATTAAAATGGTGATCGTCTAGAAATTTTCATCAGAAGAAGACTCCATAATATCTGCTCCAGCTTCATCAACGTAGTCATCATCGCTATCAGGGTCGGAGTCGGTGTCGTCGAGGATGCTAGTCTCCTGGTTGGTTGTCCTTCTTTGGCGCGGGGTCTCCCATGAATACTCCTAACTTCCTTGTCAGGTCGTCATTCTTTTCTACTAATGTAGCAATCTCCTCCTCGTATCCATCGCGTGTAGACTTGATCTCCTCTTCCGGCTCGTTGTTTCTCCTCAACGGTTTCTTGATCTTCTTCATGTGGATAATTTGTTGATTCTCCTGTTGACGAATATGATCTCCCATCTCTTGAATGTAAGATGCAATTGATCCATTCCTCCTGGTACGAATCATCTCCCATTTGTCATCTCGGCGGCCACATATCTGGTACAAGGTATTCTCCAGCTCCTTGTGATACACCTCACATATGCGTCCAAAGGTGATATGTGTGGCCATGCTCTTTCCAATACTCCAGCTTGGTGCATCCAGGTAGAAATCAATAGGCTCCATTGTTGGCGCAAAGGTCCTCCCAGGTATCCAGACTTTGATCTTCAGCGCTCCTCTTCCGGTACAGATGTAGAGAAAGTCCCCATGAAGCTTGGTAATCCGATGTTCAGATACTTAGTGACTTCCTTCAAATGCTTTCCGAAAGAGGTGTCGTCATCATGCTAAGTGAACTTGTTCCTGGGATCCGCCATCTATAGAGTAGAAAGAGAGAAGAATTAGAAATGAGTAGAGAAGAGAAATCCTGTGGCTCATTCTAGTGGTCGCGTCCTACAGTCAGCGTGTGCTCTGATACCATCTGTAGCGACCAGACCTCAAACGGTCAAGTCTCTGTGCATGAGTGTCATCCCTGGATCGGTAATGCTGACACACACGGTACTCGAGGAATTATAACAGAGTTTCAATCACACACTTATTACATCGAGTCCTCATAAAGAGTATGATTACATAAATAAATCATGGATGAAGACCATCTAAACCAGATAACTGCGGAAGCTTCGAAGGTAAATGAGTCCATCAACTCCAACGGCATAGCTGAGTGCAAAGGAACGACCTATCGCACCTTATTCATCGTCTGGGTAGTCTGCAACATAAGACGTTGCATCCCGAAACGGGTCAGAACATGGAATATGCTGGCATCGTTACACTGTAAAGCAATGATAATGCAAGAACTATATCTACATGCAATATTTGGCTGGTGGAGGCTATAAGTTTCAGGGTTTTGCATAAAGCTAGTTTTTCCCTACAACAAAGGAATAAATTTATTTAACTACTCCCATGTTTCCCATTATTTGAGAAGGTAACCCCAACTCAAATCCCAATTAAAAGTATCATCATTAACCCAACATCATAATTAATTAAAATAACGTGTTGAGATCACATCTATAGATTCAAGTACTAGATACTGAAGACGTCGATAACCAGGGACATGGATAACCATGATTAGTTTATACACACTACAAAGGTTTGCACACTTTTCCCCACAAAACTCGACTGCATCCATGATCGGATGATCAAGGCATAGCCTTTCTGAAGCATTAACTCTCTATTCCTGGTAGACAGTACCACCTACAACCCTATACATTTGCTAGTCTACCTCTTCAAGAGCTCACGCAACTTACTCAACTATGCCAGAGCCCATAATGGCTTGTGGCTGCACACGAAAGTTTCTAGCATGAATAATCTTATGATCTCTTCAGGCCTGGGTGGCATTCCATAGGATAATCACATGGTAACCCCGGGATTTCCAAAACCAGGCAAACCTGGGTTCCCAAGGTGCCTCAACCAATCCACTCAGATGTATATTAAAGTTGCCACCTTAATGTTGTCCATAATTAAAAATAACTCTCATACTTCCATGTGTGAATCACAATCCAATCCCCGTCTACGAGCATGGCTAAGCAATAAAAAGCATAACGTATATTCCCGGGGTGATCAAAAGGTATTAGGTTCCTACCTCAAGCACTACAACCAAAACCACATGTTCCCAATCCTACCAATGCAAATATTTGTGGGGCAGAACTAATGCATAGTAAAACTGGGTATAAAAGAGTATGATCAAAGTGTAACTTGCCTTGCTGACGATTTGCAAACTCTAGAGATTCTTAGTAACAAGCTTCGCACTCCGGGTAATCTAGCGTAGACAAACAGTAGTATACATAAGCAATCACTCAAACGAAACACGAGAAAAACCGAGAAAAGAACCAAAACCAACACGAAACAAGCAAACGGCTTAAACTAAGAAGAGTCAAAATGTAACAGCAATATTAACATTTGAATTAGATTTTAACAGTAAGTACATGTGATTAGCTACGATTTGCAAAAAGATTCAACTCAAACGGAGCAACGAAACTCAAAGTACGAACGAAACAAGATCGTTTACTAATCTGGACTAAAGTCAAATTTTATAATACCAAAATCATGTTCAAGTTGATGAACTGGAAAGAGGGCTTCGAGACGAAGATTTCGGCGCTGGTTTCATCTAATTTGGATAAACGAGTAAAATGTTATACTAGTTTAAAGATCATGGGCTGCATCGCGATAAAAATAATCGCAGAAAAGTCCTGGCCGAAAATAAAATAAAAAGGAAAGACTAACGAATGAACGTTCGATGTCTGAACCTAACCGGCGAACAACGTTCATTAAAACAAACAAACGGATGAACGCCCGCTAAATAATATAAACCAATGAAAACCGATCTAAAGAAATAAACTAGAAAACTAAAAAACCCGGGGTGTAACGAGAAAAACTAACCGGTCAAACGGGGTCAACGGCGGCGGCTCCGACGAGATCCGCGGTGGCGGCGACGGCGGTCGACGGAGCGGGTGGTGCGGCGGCGGTGGCGGCGGCGGTGGCGGCGGCGAGGCGGCGGTGGCGGCGGCGGCAGCCGGGCAGAGCGCGAGGCGGAGGCAAAGTGAGCGGCTCGGCTTGGGGTCCCGGGGCAAAACGGCCGGGCGGCTTATGCGGAGGGGAGGTGCCTTGGAGGAGGGGCAATGTGGCGGCGGCGGTGTCCGGCGGCGCAGCCATGCTGGGAAGGCAGCGGCAATGCTCGGCTCGGCCTCGGCCTAGTCGGGCGGATTTTTTTAATTAATTTCCGCCGAAGAAGAAAATCCTAATAAAATATAAAAAAATTCTAAAAATGCCAAAAACAATTTTCACCGTGTAAATGGAATATTTAGAACAAAGTAAACATTTTTCTGGCCTAAAATGCAATTTTAAAAAATGCACAATTTTCTAATTCAAATAAAATAGCAAATAAAATACTAGAAAAAATATAATTTGGTTTTAAAATTCTTTCTCCAATATTTTTCTTAATTTGAAGAATTCGTATTTTTATTTTTAATATTGGAAATATTTGGAGAGAAAAAATAATAAAAATCAAATTGATCCTTTCTTCAAATTTGAATAAAACTCAAGTATGAATTTTGTGAAACCTCAAACTCTCTCCGTGGGTCCTTGAGTTGCTTAAGATTTCTATGATCTCAACCAAAATGCAAAAACGAATATGATATGCATATGATGATCTATGTATAACATCCAAATTGAAAATTGGGATGTTACAGACTTCCTCAGTCCTTCGGCTTCCTGTCGCAGAACATCTGATCAATGTCTTTCAACTTGAAGTTGAAACTCAAGAAGCCGAACTGATTAAGGCAGCGAGTTCGAAGAGCTGGTGCCAGCAGTAGTGGGCAGTAACTCGAACACTACATCAAGACAAGACTTTGGGGTTGTCTCAATGTCTTCAATATAGTTTTTATCAGCTTTCTTGGAGACCAACAGGGATGTCTCACTATCTTGAACCTTATCTGCATTACTTCCTTTACCATTGCATAACGGGGTACTCCTCTCCAATATTTTATCCGCATTCTAAAAGAGAAAAAAACAGACACATCACAGGTTTACCATGTTGTATATGAAACTCATTTTGGTAAACTAGTTCAGTAGTAAGGTGGAAATAACAGCATGAAACAAACATATAGCTATGTAGTATGGTCGCTGTATGGTCTATATCATTCTAGCTTATGTTGCCAAATCAAGATAGAGACAGTTCAAATCATATCTATTTAAGACAAAGCAGCATAGACAGGATATAAGTGTGGGAAACTACACAACAATAACAACACTTGTAATGTGCATGGCATGAAATAGACATAGAACAAGTTACAACAGTAAACACGTTAAAGAAACAGGTTTAAAGCATACTTGTTGCCCCATTGGAGTTTCAATTGCATCCTTCAAATTTGAAATTAGTTGGTATGAGTAAATACAGTGATGCAAGAGCAAAGGAGTATGAACCATAGCTACGAAACCGGACCTGAGAACAATTATTCTTCTGCTTTCAGCGTTGACTTGGGGTTCAGAGTGGTGGTCCTTGTGCTTTGGGCACTGCAGTTGCCTTACTAACTGCTCGTGTTGGAGACGGTGTTGTGTCAACTGGAATGTGGTTACTACCTACTCGGGTTGGGGTTAGAAGGGGTGTAGCTGGTTCTCTGTCCAACTGGGTAGGGGTACAATCTACGTGAGTCTGGGTTATGTGTGGTGGGGCTAGTTCTTGGGAAAATACAACCATGGTTCTATCTACATCGACATGTAGCACGATATTTTTTGAAGACCATATTTTTACTCCCACAGATACTACCATCACCCCCTCCAGTTCAAATTGCTGAAAACAAGAAAAGTAATTGAATGTACATACATTGTAAGATAGACAGGTGCAATGGATAGTAGGGAAGAAAACAGGGCAAGAAATAATTCACATTTACTTGTCTAACCAAACAGAATAACATGACATAATTTCACATATATGATGGCTAATTAAACAGGATAGCATGATACGATTTCACATGTATGATGGCTAAATAAACAAGATAGAATGACATACTTCAAAATATGATGACTATGTAAACAGGATAACATGATATAACTATACGATGTGTCTATTAAAGTGGTTGGCATGCCATAATTCACAAACATGCCGTCAATGTAAACACGATGTCATGATATAATTCACGAATAGGATGACATAATTCAAAATATGATGACTATATAAACAGGTTGAGATGATATAACTATATTATGTCTTTAGAAAATGGGTTGGCATGCCATAATTCAGATACATGCTGTCTATGTAAACATCATGGCATGATATAATTAAAATATACTAAGCAAGTGAGTAGAGGGCAATCGCATATATGATGTGTCAACTAAGGAGATGGCATTCAATATTGTGTATATGATGTAAAAACTAAGCATTGCAAGACAACATATGCATGATATGAGTAATATAACCCTGCCAAGTTTGAGCATACACCTTAGGGGGGATAATAGGACTGGTCATCTGCCTCTGAGTCCTCCTCTAAGGAGCTATTTGTAACCAGCAAGATATCTGCTTCAACAGGTAGCATTGTCTACTATGAAGACCTTGTTTTCAGTCAAGATTTCTCCATCACCAATTCAAATGGCTGATGCGCAGGAAGAGCACTTGAATATACAAACATTGTCGACAAATGCAATGAGTAATACAAAAAAAGGACGGGCATGATATAATTCACATATATGACGCTTGGCTAAACAACATGGCATTGCATAATTCACATACATAATGCCTTGCAACAAGATAGCATTGCATAATTCACATATATAATGTCTTGCAACAAGATGGGATTGCAAAATTCACATACATGGTAATTAGCACTAAACAGGTGGCATTCACACAAAGCATGTCTAAACTAAGAAAATGACATGCCAATGCAAGACAACATATGCACGATATGAGCAATATAACCCTGCCAAGTTAGAGCAAGCACCTCGGGCGGAAATAGGACTGGTCATCTGTCTCTGAACCCTCCTCTGAGGAGCTATCCGTAACAAGCAAGACATGTGCTTCGTCAAATAGCATTGTCTGCTCTGAAGACCTTGTTTCCACTCCAGATTTTTCCATGACCGTGTCAAATGGCTGATGCACAGGAAGAGTAATTGATTGTACTAAAATTGTTGACAAATTTAATACGTAATAAAAAATGCTGGCATGATATAATTCGCATATAAGATGACTGGCTAACCAGGGTGGCATTGCAAAATTCACATATATGATGCCTGGCTAAACAAGATGGCATTGCTTGATTCACATATACAATAAAGAAATTAAACAGACGGCATTCACAGAAAGCATGTCTAAACTAATCAGATGACATATTTGATGTATAAAGTAAGTAATGCAAGGCACCATATGCATGATATTACCAACATCAGCATACCAAGTTAGAGCAAAGACCTCAAGGGGTAAATAGGAGTGGTCTTCTCCTTCTGAATCCCCCTCAGAACAGTTATCTTCCTCTTGATTACAATCTAAAATTGGTGGAGGGGGGCTACCTTTGTGCCCACCAAGGAGCGACGTCTGCGTGAAATTTTATTGCCACGCAAGGCTCGTCCCTTTTACTCTACATGTGTACAATAGCCGACATGCATAGGAATAAAACATAGTGAGATTATGTAAGGAGTTCCTTCACAAATCCAGAGTGATGGTAGCAAACTGTAGATAGACCCAAAACCAATAATAGCAGGCACATAATAGCTTTAGTTAAAAAATACAGATAATGGCTCCTTTAATGTTTGTTTCCACCCAACATCAAAATCATAGTAGACACTCAAGATCAACCAGATAGTAGACAGATAGTATTGATTGCTGCCCCAATATGTACCCCACAACCATTTAAAAACTCAAGTGATGGGGGAAAATTTCGGGGAGTTGCCGGTTATGGTGGGAGGTCGGGGGCCGAGCGATGCACGTTTCTCTCATACACGTACGTGCATGTGTGCGAGGGGTTGGCTCTAACTGAACCCGAGCGAGGCGTTGGGCTCTAACTGAACCCGAACGATTACCGCAGTTACGCGTTCATCGAACCCGAGCGATCGATCGATGGCTGTTAATCGAACTCGATTGAGCGATTCCTTGGCTATTGTCGCTAATCGAAGCCGATCGATGCTGCCTCTGGGATGAGCGATTGAGCGTTGCGGGGGTGGATGAGCGATTGAGCGGTGGCGTTGCCTCTGGATGAACAGTAGACGGTGGAGGGGTGGCCGTGGAGGCGTGGTTGAACAGGACCCCGTGGTGTGGAGGGCTGGATGAACATTAGACGGTGAAGGGGTGCCCGTGGAGGGGTGGTTGAACAGGAGCCGGTGGAGTAGCGCGTGGTGGAGGCTGGATGAACAGGAGCCCGTGGAGGTTGGAGGAGATCGACGGTAGCCCGTGGAGGCTGGAGGAGGTCGACGGTGGAGATGAACAGTATCCCGTGGAGTCCCGCTTTTGCGACGCCACACCCCTCCTGATGAACAGGACCCCGTTTCGACCGTAGCACTCTAATAGAAGTCCGTTTCATCCGTTTTGTGGTACACCACACCCCTCCCGATCAACAGGACCCCCGTTTCGACCGTAGGAGGTCCGTTTCCTCCGTTTTGCGGTACGCCACACCCCTCCCGATCAACAGGACCCCGTTTTCGACCGTAGGATGTCCGTTTCCTCCGTTTTGCGGTACGCCACACCCCTCCCGATCAACAGGACCCCGTTCCGAACGTAGGAGGTCCGTTTCCTCTCAGCGATACGCCAGCCTCGTTTCCATCGCCTGTTCCGTCCAAGCCCTCTCGATGAACACGACCACGCATTCCGCTCCGACCTAGCCGGTTGGCTCCCCATGAACACGACGACGTTGTTTCTCCGTTCCGACCCAGCCATGTACGTATGCGCGAGTAGGCGTTCGAGACCCTGCCCATATGTACGTATGTGGCCGTATTTTCTTTCTTGCACCCTCGCCACTGTACATACGTGTATATGCTACGTGCGCGCCTCTACTACGACCCGTGCGCGCCTCTACATCCACCAGTATATATATACGTACAAGTTCGCAACCAGAATGACAACGCTATGTACGCTTCGACCAGGTGGGTCCCGACTGTCAGGCACTTCCTTGCATGCGAAGATGAAGCTGGTGGGTCCCAGCAGTCAGGGGGGCGAATCGTTTTGGGTTTTTTTTACCCGGACGCACTTCCTTGTGTGCAAAGATGTAGCTGGTGGGTCCCAGCAGTCAAGGGGGCGAATCGTTTTTTTGGACGCACTTCCTTGCGTGCGAAGGTGTAGCTGGTGGGTCCCAGCAGTTAGGGGGGCGAATCATTTTGTTTTTTTGCCCGGACGCACTTCCTTGCGTGCGAAGATGTAGCTAGTGGGTCCCAGCAGTCAGGGGGAAACGTTTTTTTCGCAAAATATGGTGGCCCGTCTGGTGGGTCCTAGCTGTCGTGGAGGAATTATTATTTTCCGGCGTAATAAGGAGGCACTTCCTTCTGCGGGCGTGGACCCAGTCGGCCTCTCCACGTCTGATCCACGTCCGATGGAAGTCGTTCCTTGACCACGTTGACCACGCCGCGCTGAGAGCACCAGGGCGGTGGACGACAGCGTGGCCTAGGATGGGGATGACGGGGAGCCGGGGAAGACGCGGCAGTGGAAGCCCGTGCGGAGAGGAGTACGAGGGTTCACTGGTTCGGCTGCGGTGTGAGGCTGCGGTCGCAGTAGCGCCAGCGGTGGGAATAGTAGGGGTGAGGCCTCATGGCGGCAAAGATAGCCGCCACGAGGCGGGAGCATGCGGCATGACCGGTCTTTGCTTTGGGCGGCTGGAGCAAGAAGACCACAGGTTGAAGAAGCACTACGGCCGTTGGATGGACATCGACGGTCCCGGAGCTAGAATCGTGCATATTGACTAAAGTTGACAAAGGCCCGTCGCCAACTTAGTAGGCCCATTAAGTCAGCCTCCCACCATGGTGGGTCCCAGCAAGGTGGGGAGTATTCATTTTTTGTGCGTAATAAGGAGGCACTTCCGGTGGGTCCGGTGACAAATGGGGGAACGTTTTTTTCGCGAATACGCTGGCCCTTCCGGTGGGTCCCAGCGATGTGGGGAAACGCGTTTTTGCAAAATAAGGTGGCCTGTCCGGTGGGTCCCTGCTGTCAGGTGGAGGAATAATTATTTTGGCGTAATAAGGAGGCACTTCCTTGCGGCCGCCAGGACCGAGCTGTCAGCCTCTCCACGTACAGTACTCTTTCGATTGAAGTCGGTCGTTGACCATGTTGACCACGCCGCGCCGAGAGCACCAGGGCGGTGGTCTAGACGACGGCGAGGCCTAGGAAGGGGACGACGCGGAGCAGGGGAAGACGCAGCGATGGAAGCCCGTGCGGAGAGAGAATCTGAGGTTCACTGGTTCGGCTGCGGTGTGAGGCTACCGTCGCCGCAGAATAATAGGGGGTGTGGGTGAGTAGAGAGATGGCCTGGCCAGCGGTGGGAGAAGTACGGGGCGGTGAGGCCTCCGCGGCATCACAGCCGGCCACGGGAGGCAGGAGCACACGAGACGACCGGCGCTGCTTTGGGCGGCTGGAGCAAGAAGACTAGAGGTTGAAGAAGCACTACGGCCGTTAGATGGACATCGTACGATCACTGCACCTCGAATCGTTTATATTGACTAAGTTGACAAAGCCCTTGGTACGCATCAACTTAGTAGGCCCACAACTCGGATTTGGCAGAGAACATATAGCCCATTTGCGATTTGTAAGAATGTACAACCCATTTTTTAATTCTAATGGAATTTACTATAGCCCATTTACAGTTTGTTAAAAGTACAGCCCAACTTCTAGCTAGGACAACGATTAATAATTTCAAACAACCACTCAAAAAAGAATTAAAAAAATTCCCACATTTTGATGGGATCCGAAATATTTTTATCCGAAATTTCTAGTCAGGTTAAATATAATTTCAAAATAAAGTTGTATTACGTTAAAATCCAATGAAATATTGCGTGCGCAACAAGTAATGAAATTAAAATTTCCAAATTCCAAAAATAATATATTTTTCAAACTAATTACGTGTTTGGTGCATAGTAATTGCCCAGTTATTATAATTACATCCCATTTATTATTTCTTAAAGTCCATTTTCTTGTTAAGCCTAATGCATACCTCCTAGGAAACTTTGCAGCCCAGCGGGGCGGATAACAAGTTGACCCGGATATTGTGTACAACTGTCGGCCCAGTTGCATTGCTGATGTTGAAAAAAAAGGCCTGTGTAGTACAGTACAACCTAACATGGTTACTCATCCCACATTCAGCGACGCCGGAAAGGCCCAAACAAGGCTTCTATACAACTTTTTGAAGTCACTGAACTCAATTAATAACTTAAGAAAAAAGTTAGATTACAGTGGAACCTAATTAAAAGCTGTCACGAGCAAATAAATAATTCAACGGGTCCCACTTGTGCGTGTGCGCGCGTGTGTGCGTGTGTGTGTGTGTGTGTGAGAGAGAGAGAGAGAGAGAGAGAGAGAGAGATAGAGAGAGAGACCCATCGGTCGATGCTCGTAAATACATCTTTCAGCCATATGCATTGTTGATGCTCAGTAAAAACTTATATAGTTGACACAATCATAGCACACTGAACTTGCATACAAAAATTTCACGCAGTCGGCACAATCAGGATGGAAGCAGTGGATCGCTACAGGAAGGGCTATGTTGAAACCAACGAAGTCATACATAACGGTTCATCGTCTTTATAAATGACGGGGAAATATCTTGAATGTTGTGCAAAGAAAACAGACAGACAACACAATAAGTTCTGCTAGCACATTAAGTAGACGTACATCCCTTTCTAAAAAAAAAGTTCAGGTACAAAATTAGAACAGGTCACAATCAAATGTACTGGCATATCCGTGCTTTAGACCCATAGCTCGGATTTAACTAGTACTATCTGACAAGAATCAGTTGTTACCTCAAATTAGAGTACATCCAGGCAGCCAGCCCTGCCTCTTCTCCCAAAGAAGCAATGGCCTCCGCCGCGCGATGGAGTAGGCCCTGTGCCATCCATCGTTCCGAGCAACACGGGGAAAGTCTGACGTTGACTCCTGTAATGGACGTCGTCGACGGACCCTGGCACCAGCGGCGGCGGCAGGACTTCGATTGATGGATTGACCACTTCTTCGACATGCATGAACACTCGATACAGGTACATCCCTAACGTGGTCCGCGGCGGCCTTGGTGGCGACGAATAGTACAACCCCGGTTCCTGCACCGGTATCTCAACACCAATCACCTTCGGTATGGTGGACGGCTTCTTCATCCATGCCATAACCGCTGTGAGCCCAGTATGCGGAGGAACAAACATACTTACGAGCTCACCTCCAAGGTCGTTGATAAGCTCGTTCATGGACTCACTGTTCCAAGCACGTCGAGGCATGCCGTGGAAAGTAAGCTTTGTTAAAAACTCAAGCGGCACCGAGCCCCATCCTGGGTGCCACCGATCAAAGCTCACCAGCGCGCCATCGCAGAACAAACGCCAGGAAGATTCGAACACACGACTGCAGTCGAAAGTTGTCCGAAACCTGACGAAGAAATCAACAGCTGGGGGACAGACTTCGATGAGAAAGTCACTTATTTGGATGTCGTGCGCAATGCCAAGAGCTTTGACAAGGTCGTCCGGCGAGATGGGAGGCCGGTCGCCGTTGATGGTTACCATCAGCACTTTGCCGGCAAACTGGTCGTCAAGTGCCGCCATGCCACTGTTGAGCGACAACACGCAGCGACCGAAGGCAGGACGGACCTCAGGATCTCCGGCTCAGAGATCCACGTTGACTGGCGACATGATAGTGCGCTTGAGTACAGGTAGTATAGGAGGGGGATTTGGGGGAACTGGAGTAGGAATCGAGATTCCAGAGGTGGGGGAGGGGCGGGAGACTGGCGATGAAAAGGTAGCATGAATTTCGAGCACGCGCCAATATGCTCTCGGCGCAAGCGCATGAAAACACCGGTGGCGCCCACATGTCGGCCTAAGAGTCCTTATTCTTTCTTTTTTGGAGAGCCCGACCTTTTTTTCAGGATCTTTTGAGAGCCCGGCCTGAGAGTCATAATTGACCTGTTTGGCATTGCGTTACTACTCGGCCCATATTCAACGACACCTCACTGGCCCAAACAAGTGTACATCATCGAAAAGACAGTGAGCTCAAATTATATAACTTGAAAAAGGAGATATACTCTAAACACTGGAGAATGGTGATGCCCTCATTTAGCCCACCAGTAGTTCAAGACAATAAACAGTTCGAAACAACGATATATACAACATTCAAACACTGACTAGTGACTACTCTCGACATAAACAACAAGACATGATAGTTCATAAGAAGTCTTGCTACACCACCAAAACGCACCCATCTACAATTTCAGGACTCTCGTGATCCAAACAAGAATGACATTCTAAACAGAAGCAACTATTACATAGAAAGAGTGACATAGACGAGGATGACCAAATGACAAGGAATATGCATAACAAATAAAATAACTACCCATCCAGAACCAACAGCAAAGACAACAAAGTCATCCGAAGAGATGATCCAACACCATCATAATTTGCAGCCCTGCTTCAGCGACCAGTGATCCAGAGACACCATTACTCCACCCTTTCAATGAAACAGCCCAATTACCTATCAACCTCAAGGCTTGAACCACATCACTGCCTGTCGTAATTGAGACATCCAAGGATCAAATTTAATTCGGAGCCTTTGTCATTCTCACCTTCTTTTGGCTGCATGCTGTATCGTTGACAATCAGGGGAGTTTGCTCCCGAACTCCTAGGGCTCGCCTTGTAGACACAGTTTTCCATAGCAGAGCCTCTCTGCCATCAAGTTCCTTGCCAACGGTGATCTCCTGGTTAATCGGATAATTGAGTCCGAGAAACAGAGAGTGTGAACCGAGGCTGTTTACCCGCCTCCAACTAAAAAAACCTAAAGGCCCCAACAAGATGGTATCCTGCTCATAGACGTAACAGCCGCTGTCCGGATACTCACGTATTACACGGTGCTTGTATACAGTGGGGTTTTTGCAATATAACTTTTCCGGCTCATGTGTCCGAATGATCATCAGTCTTTTGCCGTCGTCTGATCGAGCGAGGAACCAGTTGTGCTTCCCTCATTTTGGCAAAGGTGGTGTGATTACAAAGGGCATTAACTGTAGGGACACTGCATCATATCAAAAAGGACAGGCATTGTTAATGTAAGATCAGCATTGTTCAGAGTATGAGTAGGATAATGCAAGAAACAACAGTGATATGTCCCTGTTGGAACTGGGAGGAAAATACAAGGAAATGTATAATGGGTTCGAAAATATAGAAGTGCCATGCATGGTTATACTCATGTTATCTCGCAATCGATTCTTCACAGGAAACTACCATGCCATGCATGTTATGCAATCATGTTCTGTCCTCACAAACAAATTCTTCAAGGTAATTAACAAACCATGCATTGTTATATACTCGTGTTCCGTGGGCAATTTTTTTGTGAGGATATTATTCTAGCCATTGATTGCTGAAGGGCGAATATAGGTATGTACACATGGTAAGCATTGCAGGATTTCACTACTTCCAAATATAGAGTTCTCCATATGCACATTTACTTCCCTAATGTATGGTTAGATGAAACCAACAGTGTGGTGCATGTTTCTACATCATGAAAATGAGGAAACTAACATGGCCATTGATACACACTCATATTTAGTAGTAGTATATAGATTACTCTAAAATAAGGATAATATCCATATATTCATAACCGTGTGATTATTCAGGGTACAAATTGGCTGTAATGACATGGTCACAATCGCATGAATTAACTCATTCCAAATATAGCTGATTTACGGCGTCTCTAATATATTGCCATAGTTCTATTCAAATTCTGCTCAAACAGGGATATGCCAATCATCACAAAAAGTTCAAACAGTGTCATGGCATCATCATTAACATGAGATGGAAACAACTTACACGCGTCGTCCCAGCAATACGTGGTGCCATCTGCTTTGTCGATCGCGTAGATGATGCCATTGTGTTCAATAGCATCACAGAAGTGTGTATCATCTTTGACGATGATCCACTGCGAGCCGAGTTGTCTCCAGCTAAAGAAGGCACCGGCGTAAAGATAGGCTAGTCCACGGTCGAACAAGGCAATTAGCTTGAAGTCTGTGTAATTCGCATCTCGTGTGGGCACTTAGCAGATTACAATCTTCTGCAAAACAAGGTCCGTCCAACTGACGTAGTAATCTAGATGACTTGGACCACGATGATAATACTCTATATAATCCAACGGATTAAGGATAATCTCATGGGAGGTCTGGAAGTTCACGAGCACCAAATTTTTACTGTCTTCTCTGAAGGCAGCCATCCAGTGGGAGTTCATGCCGACCCAGTACATACCTGCCAAGAAGTTTCGGGCGATGGTGATCAGATCGATGTCGAGGGAAATGATGTACGGCGACACACTACATACCTGCAAAGAAGTTTCGGCTAATGGAGATCGGATTGAAGTCGAGGGGCATCATGCACGCCAAGATCATGGTGAGCCAATCTCGCAAGACCAGATAGCAACAAGCAGGGTGTCTTGAAAAGCTTAGGCCTCGCTTCGACGATGGCCGTGTGCATGTCCCTCGAGCATGCAGCCAGCCGCAGGGCGGTCAACATATCCATACACGAACAACAGAGATCGAGGATTTCACTGGGAAGATTGCTCCAATCACGGCTCATATGGATGTTGCGCGGTTCGCGTTCGGCCATGGTGGAGTTTGGAAGGGGGCTTGATTTACGGGGGAGAAGGATGTCGGTGCTGGAGCGGCTAGCGAGGGAATAGTGGTACCGGGGGAGGCGAGTGAGGCGACGATACACGGGGGCACAGTGAGATGGAGACGGAGACAGAGACGGAGAAGGAGATGTAGATGGAGTGGTGCTATGGGAGCGGAGAGGGAGATGAGGCGAGGCGCCAATGTGATGTACAGCGGCGGTGACAGACTGCACAGTGCATAGGGTGAGGCTGACTTTGGTAACCTGAACACACCGCCTCGCTTGGACTAGTGTCAGGCGCAGGGTGTTGTCACTTCACTGTGAGGACCAGATGAATAGTATTTTGACCATCAAGTGTACCACAGTTGTACTACTACTACTACTACTACTACTACTACTACTACTACTACTACTACTACTACTACTACTACTACTACTACTACTACTACTACTACTACTACTACTACTACTAGGAACATGAGTACTCCAGTATTGTATAGCGGAAATAGGTCTCCCGTGCTAGCATGCATGTTCACTTCATCGCTCGTATCATCCATATTGCAGCAGAACCAAATTCTCGTGCATGCCCAATCAACGCCCGCGATGCATGCAAAGTGGTCGCTTACGGTGCATAAAGGACGGCATGCAGATCGTTCCACACTTGAGAAGAGGAAAAATGGAAAGGTAGAACGCGGCAGCAGAGGAAGAGAACGCTGGCTAACGAGGCTGGGAGAGGATCGAGCAGGAAGTTAATGCTCCACGCCTAAAGGTTTTGGGAAAACCTGATTTTCATAAGGTGACTTATACTCACCTAAACGGAGGGAGTATTCCTTAACCAGAGAATGTTGTGTCTCCCACTCACGCGCTCAAGAAAAAGCTACGACACATTTTTTTATCTGTTTGCATAAGTCCCACCTATCAGGAAGGATGGGCACGTAAACGAATAGGTACGACTCCTCAGTCTACCCGCATAGCCTTTTCGTTTAGTCTACCTAGCCATCTAATCAACTGCCTGCACGCCACTTCTCCCATTAACTTCTCCATCGGGAACCGATTCGCCTCGGCTTCTTCACCTCCCCTTTGTCTTCATTTGCATCCAAACCCCACTGCGTTCACATTGTTTTAACCTCTTTAAATAATCATCTACTACTTCAGTTAGACTAGCCATCTAATCCTAATTCTCCAAACCATAGCCCTCCGTTCCGGCGGTTCCAAATGGCGAAAGAGATCGAGATGCAGGTTTTTAGCGTCCAACATGTCCTCGTCGAAGGTTCGATGCGCATAGTTGCCACCGTCACCGTCCACCCAAGGGTTGTTCGGCAGTGGATCAACAATGTATCCAACTCCCTCAAAAAGGTAGAGACGAGGGTCATCGGTCTCGACGCAGAGTACACGGAGCGTGCCCCTGGGAAGATCCAGCGCGCCGCCGTCCTTCAGCTGTGCCTCAAAGATGATGTTTTGGTGTACCACATCATACACTTGCCCACCATACCAGGTGAGCTTCACGATTTCTTGTCTCAGGAGGACGTATACTTCTGTGGGGCAGCCATCTAAGGGGACAAACAGAAGCTGGAGCCGTACAACCTTGATTTGAAAAGCATCGTTGACCTACAAACCAGAATCAAACTTCATGTAGAAGATTGTGCTAAACAGACACCATCCCTATTCGACGTAGCAAATTTTGTGCTCGGAGCGGACGAGACGGTGGCATTAAGGTCGTCTGGATGGGAGAATTATCCCTTGACGTACGAGCGGATAAAATATGCTGCCCTCGTTGCCCGTGTGAGTTTCGAGATAGTTGCAAGGTCCAAAGAGTTTGTTGCGAAGCCGTCTCCCATAGAGAATGAGAACAAGAAGAAGAAGAAGAAGAAGAAGAAGAAGAAGAAGAAGAAGAAGTAGAAGAAGAAGAAGAAGAAGAAGAAGAAGAAGAAGAAGCAGAAAATGTTGCACCAGCAGGAGGGCATTATGGATGGATGAACTATTTCCTCTCTTGTAAAAAATATTATTCCCTCTCGGTGTATATTGATATAGATGGACTATTTCGATGGTGTGCATGTCTTTGGAACAGAGTAGTAGCATGGGTCCGCTTGACTATAAGGAACTATTTATTTAAATATATAGCTTTCTCTGCTACTCCTTCTAGTGATCGGTATGCAGTGCATGTGTCCGTAGACATGACAGCTTGTCCATGGAAGTTCAACTACGGCGACCATCATGTTTCATCTCGCGATTCCGACGACGCCTCTCCAACCCACGACATCACGCCCCCCGACGTGCGCCTCACCCCTCTCGGCCGCACCGCCCCTCTGCCTTTGTGTGCATGACATGTGGGCCACCTAAAATGCGGCGAGCATCAAGTTTCTACCACAGCCACCCGCGATTCCCACGACGCCGCTCGAACCCATGAAACGACACGTCCTCCGACCCGCGGCTCACCCCTCTTGGCCCCACTGCCCCTCTGCCTTCGGGAGCATTACATGTGGACCAGTCACCTATCGGGTCCACATGTTATTGACTCAAAGGTAGGTGTAGTATATATCAAGCTCAGCCCCGATGGCCCTGAGAGGGAAATGTAACTCTTGCGCCAGGGCTTGTGGTGCTCCCGCAGCACGAACTCGTGCCAAACTCGAGATTTGTTTCTTTACTATACATGCACACAACGATTTAATGGACATTGTAATCTCAACATGTGATGGGGAGCTATAAATTTGAATTTGAAACTTATGAAATGAATAAACTGGGAGAGAGGGAGTATATCGTAGGATGTGTCCCATACAAAATAAGTCCCCTGGTTTGTCACCGCGAAGATGCGGTTAGAAAGGTGCACAACGTCTTCCTACTCGTACAACAACAAATCGGCCGCAGACAGCATGGTCCGCCTTTGACCGCCATGTGCAAGGTTCGTGCTATCTTATTCAATCTCACCGTGGTTCCATCGTACCAATTCATGCGGTGGCCCGTTGCATGGCTGATCCCAATGTTGGACAAAGGTTCTACGGGAACGGTGTCACCGTTGTAAATGTTGTGCAAATTGATGTTTGTACCCTCCCGTACATATGCAAGCCAATCTCCACTCGCACCGAGCCTAGCCTGTGAAACAGTGGGCAGGGAGAGAATTAGGAAATGGACATGGAAGTAGTCTTTAGAATGCATTTACTACGTGATCAAACTCATCTTACCTTCTCATCGGAGGAAATACGAGTGCCCCTCAACGTCGGCATCTCAAGGGGCATCAACTTGCAACTACGGCCACACCGCGCTGGAGAGACCCCCAAGGAAACACCCTCGTGTGTTCCAAGGAACATCAAGATGCATTTGTATGAGTAGTTTATCTTGTGAGAGAAAAGGATGAACGAGGGAAGGCCTCTAGAGATAGAGATGGACACTACTACTTCCAATGTGATGGCCCGTGTGTTGCAATGGATCAAAACTAGTAGAATGATACTTGTTCACATGCTTGAAATATAAACACTCTAGTTTTGATATACATGTGTCAGCAGACACGACAACTTGTCCATGGAAGTTGAACCACGACGACCATCACGTTTCTTGTTTCTACCACTGCCACACCCACACGCGATTCCCACGATGCCGCTCCATCCCACGGCACGACTTCCCCCGACGTGGACATGGATCCTCTGACGTGGCTATCACTGCCTTGCCCTGCCTTTCCTTCGCTGACAGGTGGGACCCACACTTATTGGTGCCACATGTCAATGACAGAAAGGTAGGATTGTTCGTGCCCCTCATCCCTCTCGGCCCCACCGCTCCTCTGCCTTTGTGTGCATGACATGCGGGCCAGCTGAACTGCGGCGACCATCAACTTTCTAGCACAGACACACCCGATTGGACGCAGTTTGCCTGCTCTGCTGCTGTGCTCCGATCCGTACTCCCGCATCATCGAATTTTCATCCAGCGGCTGTGACACATTTCGTCCCGGGCATCAATCCTCAGCTGGAGTACTTATGTACTACAGGTAGTACCCGCCGGTGTGGCCATCTACGCCAGAACGCCTCGACGCCCAAATTGTGGCACCCTTGCCACGGCCACACCACCACCGGCCGGTTCATCTCGAACGAGTAAGTCACGAACCACGCCACCACCATGAGAATGACATGTGGGTCAGCCGCATTTAAGGTCCGCATGTCATTGACTCATAGGCCGGGCACTAAGCCACCGAAGTTCGGTCCCGTGGGCCCCGATAGGGAAATGTAACTCCTACGGCAGGCCTTGTGGTGCTCCTGCAGTACGAGCTCGTGCCAAAAATGGAATTTGTTTCTTACTAGTACTACCAACTGGAGTAGTACTAGTAAGGTACACGTGCATTGCACGCATGAGATTCTGGTGGTTTGTGCATTATGCTTCTACATGTGGAGAATTCTGGATTCTAACATGTGGCAAAATCTGGTGGAATGTAAGGTTAGGCAAGTTTGATTAACTTAGGTGAGTGTTTGGTTCAATCCACACCTTAGGCAAGCCACACTAAGGCCCCACATGACATATGGACAAAAAATATGGCAAGATTCCCTTAGGCTTGCCAACTTGTGGCTCTCATTTTGAAGAACTAATAACTTTGCCTAAGCTTAGTTGTGGCAAAGTTAGTCATGAATTAAGTTCAACCATGGAGTCTTCTAGATTATACATGTGGCATAATCTGGTGGATGATATCCAACGGCCAGTAGTGCTCGGATTTGCCATCTTTGTACCGTCGGATTGGCTTCATCCAACGACCAACTTTCAAAGTTTTTCACACCCTATATAGGGGGTATAGATATAGATGTGCCGGTCCGTTGCAATGAATCCAAAGTATATCTATTTAGTGGAGTGCACTCTAAACACATTATCTATTTATTTTTCTCTAACCTTCCGTAGCCATGCAACCAAGCCACATAAGCTTCATGGGTGCCCCCACATCATATTATTCATACTACGTTGATTGAAAAAAAGATAAATCACCCAAAACAAGTTCTTCCCGTTTTTTGTTCCTACGATGTTGTGCCGTGCACGTACCTACTAGTTGTATAGTGGTAGTACTAGTAGTATAGTATTAGGAGTACAAACTTGGTACTAGTAGGAGTAGTACTAGTACGGAATGCTCCTACTCTATCAACGAGCCCCGTCTGACACCAAATTTCTTGGCTTCCGTGCTACAGCAAGAGGTTCCCGGCGTTTCTGTTGTCCAACCCGGCGGCGGGCGGGGTGTCGGTTTGCTCAACGGCGGTCCCACATGAAAGTGAATATGCTAGGCAACACGCCTTCCCTAAGCTATGTGTTGTGCCGGACGGGCCGTGTTGTACTCCCGATTCCCGGGCGTGTGGGGGTGCGGCCTTAACAGCGGGCAGGCCTTTTCCTTTTACTAGCAATGTGCCCGTGCGTTGCGTGGATCCAATGTAGTAGAATAGTAGTATTTGTTCGCAAACTTGAAAGAAATCACTATTGTTTTGATATACTCCTAATATATTACTCCCTCCGTACCTAAATATTTGTCTTTTTTGAGATTTCAAATGGACTATCACATACAGATTATATAGACATATTCTAGTGTTTCTAGCAAGATGCCCGCGCGTTGCACGAAGTTAATGGAAAAGGTAAGCACAACTTATAAATTGACGGATGGAGTACTAGTTACAGTGATGCATATAGTTAAGCAAAGAGATCGCACATGTCGGTATTGACTGGAACGAGAATACAACAGCACAATAAGAATCAAGGCCACGATGATGCGATCGCAGTGGTGGTTGCAGAAGGCAAGAAGAAAGATGGATCCACGAACGTACGACCTCCTCCTCCTCAACTTAGTGCGCTGGGCCACCGACTGGCGGCTAAGGAGCAACGGCTTTTGTGGCGAGGTCGAGGTGCTTCTCAGCAAAGGCATCCAAGGCTTCCAGACGGTTGAGGAAGGCCAACATCGTAGCGTCCTCACTGGCCTTGTAGATACCTATGTACACGATTTGCTCGTACACGTGGATTTGTACGTCGACAAATTCTTGCAGGGCGAGGCGCCTTGCGGTGAGCGCAACCTCCAGGTGGACATTCTTCGTGGCGTCGGTTGGCAGTCGCAGGGCCACCAGTGCTTGAAAGAGGTTCCGGCCATGGAGGCCGATTAGGGTGGAAGGCAATGAGGAGCCCGGGCGCGTGGGCTGGAGGAGTACGGCGATGTCGTCCGCGAGCTTCTTGAGTACGGTGAACTTGTTGCTGGTGGAAACGATCATCTGGTCCAACTGAGAGTCGTAGTTGGCGTCGACGGCCGCCAACCACCAGCCGGTCTCCAACACCGTCTGGAGACGATCCTCGGCGCCATGCCGCAGGCCGGCGTCGTGGACCATCTGGCGCAGCAGCTGGCCGCTCACGCGCATCGCTGCCATGGGTGCAGGTGAGCTCTTTTGCGCTTAGTGTAGGTGCTTAGGCAAATGCTTAGGTGCGACGATGTGGTAGATGCATTGGAATGGAGGCGCCTTTATATGAGGGCAATGAGGGCAAACTGCGTTGCATTCACATCGTGCAACCTCTTTTCCCGGACCTCCTCCCATTACTTCCCTCATGCATTAATTGAAGGAGGATGCATTGGCCGTTCATCATATCGGGAACCGCTACTCCCTCCCTCATCTGCATTAAAGCCATATCGGGAACTGCGCTGCCCGCTGTCAAATGGAATACTCCCTCCGTCTAGGTGAGTATTAAGTCATCTTACGAAAACCAAATAGTAAACACATAGGCGTGGTGCATTAACTCTCACGTTGTTTCTTATTTTTTGACATAAATAGAGGAATGACTTGTATGCTTTTAATGACTTGAGACTATCAAACATGACATGCAGTGGTCAGTTCGTTGCACAAGAACAAATACAACCCACGTCAGCACACACGCATCTTATAGCAACACATCCAATGGCTATAAAAGATGAATGAGACCAAATTATATCTCATCTAGATGAGTTCTAGCAAAACTGTATTAATAATACTTAGGCTAGTCATAGTGGGAGTAACTTAGACTAGTAACATGTATATGTTACTAGTCTATGTTACTACCTCTATAGTGCATAGTATCATAGATTAGGATCGTAGGTGGTCTCATTTATTGCCATGCATGACACATAGTAGCATCGCATTTATTATGTTACGATATCTACCTATGTTACTATAACCATCTTTCTCTTCTTTAATTGCCTGCCACATAAACATGTTTGCGAGTCCCAAGTGCATGTTACTACTTATGTTACCCCCACTATGGCCAGCCTTAGTACTCCTGCGCCATGTATCATATATTAGTATCATGTAGTATTTATTGCCATGTATGACACATAGTTCACGGCTCTCTATATGTACCACCTTTTTTTTAATTTCAAGTTTTTCTCCATGGCGCAATCCATCGATACTACTACTGTACAAAAGTGGAGTATATACATTTTTTAAAAGGCTAGAGGGCGGGGCAGTCTAGCTCGGTTTGTTTCACGAGAGGCGAGGGCCTTTGTGATTTGACGGCTCATTAATGCTGTCAAATCGAATAGTACTGCGCCGCCCGACGCCTCCATTAAACCCCTCCATTAAACCCGCATGCAAACCGAGAATCCTACTCCGGCGACACGTTCGTTCATGAGCGGGCCGGAATTAAAGGCAACACCGGCCGAGCTCCTCCCGTCCGCCCTCAGTTTAAACGAGGCCATACGCCGGCCAAGCTCCTCCCCTCCGCCGCTCCCCCATCTCCTCCTTCACCATTTTCTCCACTCTTCCGATGGCTTCCGATGAGCCGTTCTCCGGCATATTACCCGGCTGGGTGGCCCGCCGAGCCCTCCGGATACGGGCGAGGCCGCTCGGTGCTTCACCAACCTCGCTTGGACCGATGGAGCCAGTTGCCGCCCCAAGCAGGCGCGTGGTTCAGCAACTCACCGCTCCAGTTCAGCTTGATGAGGAGTGGCGAGTTGCTCCACGCCCGACGGAGCCAGTTGCCTCCCGTGTCTGTGGGCGCGCCTCCCGTGCCTGCGGCAGCGCCATGCAGGCAGAGACAGAAGCCGGGTGCGT
This sequence comes from Aegilops bicornis, assembly GCA_021605145.1. Classification (NCBI taxonomy): domain Eukaryota; kingdom Viridiplantae; phylum Streptophyta; class Magnoliopsida; order Poales; family Poaceae; genus Aegilops; species Aegilops bicornis. The sequence continues at coordinate 247,044,716 of CM038670.1, read as the reverse complement.
GGAGAGCGACGGGTCGGTGGCCAGCTTCTCCGTGTCCGCCGCCATCATCGAGGAGAAGTAGAACACGGGAGGCCGCCGCCACTTGGGACCCATGAAGGCCGCCGCACGAGGCGACACCGCAGATTCAGTGTGGTTTCTTTGCTGCTTCGTCTCTTCCGAGGACCTTCGTCGCCCCGCAAGTGTCTGACGGACATGAGGAAGACAAAGGGATCCGCGGGCGGCCATTTAGAACTAAAATAAGTCTAGATATATCCATTTCTAGGACAAGTATTTCCGGACGGAGGGAGTATTGCTTATACAAGAGAGCCGGATGTGAACTACTTAGTTCATGTAAATGTAATGAAATCCATCATGTTTATATGAAGATCCGGCTTTTTTATACGAAAACCTTCATGCTTATATGAAATCAGTCCGTGTTTTTACGAATTTCATTTGGTTGGTTAGAGTTGTAAAAATGTGTGCCACTGGCGTTTGATGTCATCCTCCGCGGAAGGAAGCGGGAGGAAATTTGCCAGCTATCGTTGGAGATGCTCTTTATGCTGGAAATAATAGAGTGACGTCCAATCTATTTGAGTTAATTGCCTGTATGATTGTCCCTCTATAAAAAGTTAATTGCATGTACAGTGTACACATGACTTGCGTGGTGGCTACTGACTTCGTCTGAGAAAGTTAAAAAGAAACAAGTCCATCCTTAATATTCTAAGTACTCGTTGGTTCCAATTGTCAAGACAAAGAGTGAAAGAAGTACATATTAAATAAGTAGAGTAATATATAATATAAAAATCTAAAGTTAAAAGACAGAATTCGAACTCATGTCATCGCGTTGCGAGCATCCGGTGCTAACCAGCCCAGCACATTTTTGTTGTAGACCATGCTGGAGATATATCTCCATGTCTACTCTTATATATACTCCATTCGTTCCTAAATATTTGTCTTTTTCATATTTCAAAAGGACTACCACATACGGATGTGTATGTAGACATATTTTAGAGTGTAGATTCACTCATTTTGCTACGTATGTCTTTTCAGGAAGGGGTCAGATTTGTCCTTGATTTATTTATGAGGTATCCAGATGGCACTGCACCGCCAAGAAAAGAGGGTAAAATCAAAATTATGGACTACTTTTTTTAGTATGTTGGTAAGGTCCGGTCATAGTCACTTGTTGAAATCTCTAAAAAGACAAATACTCCCTCCGTCCGGAAATACTTGTCATCAAAATGGATAAAAGGAAATGTATCTAGACGTATTTTAGTTTTAGATACATCTCTTTTTGGTGATGATGGTGTGCGTGCCATCCTGCAATATAGGCCGTCGGATTTATATCTAACGGATAGGAAAGAAACTATGGCAATTTTGCAAAAATATACCCACACGTCTCTCCACGTTTGCAAATAAGGCCTTCCCTCGTTTAGCCTTTTCTCTCACAAGATAAACTACTCATACAAATGCATCTTGATGTTCCGTGCAACACACGGGCAGCTAGCTAATTTCTTTTAAAATAGTTGCTGTGATAATTGGGTTGAAGTGATATATTTTATGTGTGCCCCGAATGATTTTAGATTCACTAGTAGTAACAAAGAAAAGGTTGCCTTGCTAATTAACAAAAAACAGGGTGAAAACTATCACATGAGGCCGGTAAAAACAAGGCACACTGGGTTCAGCATCATCGTCACTATAGTTGTGCGCGTGCAAGAAGTCTACATATCGAGGGGGCTACTGAGCGAGGCACCGAGACACAATGTTTGAGAGAGAAACCAATTGACAGATTATGATCAGATCGAGTTTGTCACCCTTCTGCTGTCATTGTTGGGGGGAGGAGAGAAAGACGATCGAGAGTGTGTGGTAGGCATAGAGGCACAACTAGCGAGTGTGTGTGTGTGTGTGTTTGAAAGAGGAGTAGCTAGATTATTATCAAGATCGATGTGCCACCCTACTCCTTCGGTGCCGGGTAGTGTGTGTGTATGTTTGAGAGAGAATCCAGTCGATAGATTAGTATCAAGATCGAGGTGTCACCCTACTCCTTCGGTGCGGGGTAGTGTGTGTGTGTGTATGTTTGAGAGAGAAGCCAGTCGATAGATTAGTATCAAAATCGAGGTGTCACCCTACTCCTTCGGTGTTGGGAAGTGTGGGTGTGTGTGCATGTGGGGGGGGGGCAGTGACACTCACATATCTCTACTCTTATAAAAAACAAAGTTGGTGATGATGGTGTTCCTGCCATCTTGCAATATAGGCCATCCGATTTATATCCGACAGACAGGAATGAAAATATGGCAATTTTGCAAAAAGATACCCACACCCCTCTCCGCATTTGCAAATAAGGCATTCCCTCGTTCATCCTTTTCTCCCACAAGATAAACTTCTCATACAAATGCATCTTGATGTTCCGTGCAACGCAAGGGCATCTTTCTAGTAGGGAGAAGGAGTTTGTGTGACACATATCTAGCTATATTAAGGGATAGGTAGATAGCATATGTGTGAGAGACATTATTATACTTTGAACCATTAGTGGCCGTGGGTGGGCGGAATTAAAGGGGTGGGCGTGTTAGACATAGAGAGCGTGTGTGTTTCTAGGTGAGAGACTTGTAGGACGGGGTAGAAAGACGAATTTAACCCTGACGGAGGGAGAGAAATACACGAAGTGCGCGTGTGTGATTCCGATGCCCACATGGAAATGAGATATGTATGCATGTCAGAGAGATTGCACAATTCATTCACGCATCACTATCTAGTGATCATGGACGTGCATCGCTTGAACATAAGTCAATATCTACTTCGTATCGTGGCCAAAGGTACAATATTGATTCAACGCTATAAAGATGGGACAGTCACATATCACATTTTTTTCTATTTAAATAAACCTTTTCAGTTGTGCATGCAAAAGTTATAGTGATGTTTCTTCAAACAACCAATGTAGCTATCATGTACATGCACCATTGTTACTCTTGCATTCAAATTCATTAGTTTTGGATGATTTAAGTTTCTATTTTGAAGTAATATATGTAATATTCATATATGAATTCAACGGGTACGCATAATTTATGAAATGGAGGCTATGTAATCATATGAGGTAACACTTTTAAGTAGCTAACTACAATATCCATTTCTTTTGTGCGCCTCTACACTAACACGTCAACGCATTATGTTTAAAGTAAATAACCAATGGCACTAAATTATCTATTTACACGAGAAATACATAGGCTGAGCGTTTGATCCCTTTTTTGTGAACGCGCCACTACACCTGTACGATTGGCGCTACCGTGTGAACGCCCAAGTTATCGGCGCATCATCCCGAGTTATTGTCTTTTTTAAGGGTGAACTTCACACCAGTTATTAATCTGATGCGTGCCCGTGTACACAGTCTAGCATGACCTTCCCGCTAGCACGGTCCAAAATTAGTTGAAACTGGATACGAACGATCCCGCGGGCTGAAAATCTCCCGCCTCCTGCTAAAATTTCCGCCACGTTACTCTTTAGCATGCGAAATCCCCCTTTTGTCCTTGGTGCATGGAGACCAACAGTTACAATACCGCCCTCATCTACATGATAGCTTGGGGCTGCTTTGGTAACTTCCGGTTCCCCCCACTACACGGCATCCCCATTTCCTCTCCCCCTCCCGCAAAAATGACTAACTCCACAGCACCAGAGCATCTTACATCACGTCGTCTGCATTTCATCGCCTCTTTCTCCCTCCCCTCTCAAAACCCTAGACTGCTCATCCACCGGCATACCATAGCTCATTCATCGCCAATGGCGTCCACCTCGCGGATCTGCCTGGCCGCATCTACCCTCCCACCTCCCTAGAAACAAGTAGACTGCTCATCCACCACTGTACCACAACCCATTTAGTGCCGGGCTTGTCCACGGCGCCGGATCTGCTTCGCCGGTACTCTCATCAACCGCCGCGCATCTGCAGCGGCTCATTCGTACTCCCCACCGGAGACGCTTCGTCCACACCCCCGGAGCCGCCCCACCTACGCCCCCGTCGACGGCCTCTAATCCTCTTTGCCGACACCTTCCTTAACCCTACCAGAGCCGCTTCGCCGACACCTTCCTCAACCCTACCGGAGCCGCTTCGCCGACACCATCGTCAACCCCATCGAGTAGCCGCTTATACCATTCTCAACCCTACAGGGCCGCTTTGCCAACTCACAAGTCCACGGCCTTAGATCCGCTTCCTCGCACCCTCATCCAACCTATCGGAGCAGCTTCTGACGCCCCGTCCACGGCCGCAGATCCGCATCGTCGACACCACCCTTAACCCAACCACCGGAGCAGCTTCTGACGCCGCGTCCACGGCCGCAGATCCGCATCGTCGACACCCTCCTTCTCCCAACCACCGGAGCAGCCGACGCCCGTCCCACGGCCGCAGATCCGCGTCGTCGACACCATCCTTAACCCAACCACTGGAGAAGCTTCACCTACGCTCTCGTCCACGGCCACAGATCTGCTTCGCCCACACCGTAGTCCACCCTACCGGAGCCGCTCCACAAACACCCTACTCGACGGTTCTAGATCTCCTTACCGGACCCCGACAGCTAGCGCAGTGTCATCACCCTAGACGTTTCTAACCTGATTCCCACCGTCTGGAGAGATGCCAAGCACCTGCCACGGCCTAGGTACTTGTCACCTTTAAACCCGGCCCAAAGATCACCTGCCCAATGTACTTCAAATATACTAACCGGTCATTGTTACCTGTTATGCAGCTGGCAAAAACTACAAGGACGATGTTTCTTCTGGATCTAACAGCTTGGCCAACCAAGATCCTGGACTGAGGCATTGCTATGATCTTGTAAACGCGTCTCTCTCTCTTGTATTGTTCTATGCCTGCCAGCGTGCTTTGCTAGGATTTTCGACTAGTAATCCCTTTGTGCAGACAATGATTTCTACTACTGGCTGCTAAATTACTAAATTAGATATGTAGATGTCATACATGATACTACCTTGTACCTCCGTTCCTAAATTTAAATCTTTCTAGAGATTCCACTATAGGCTACATATGGAGCAAAATGAGTGAATCTACACTCGAAAATGCATCTATATACATATGTATGTGGTCCATACTGGCTCCCTTAGACTGCCTGCTAGTCCAGCATACAGAGTCATGGCTAGTTTATGGTATGCACACAATCGTTAATTGGTGGTTTAAATATGCGTAAGGGATATGCAATGTAGTTAGAGATGTCTGAAATTAGCCGTGTCAACTTGCAGATAGGGTTACACAATGAAAAAATACAAGATGTATGTGGCAATTTCATGGAACATCGAAAAAAAGGAGAGCCAGCAGTGAGCCTATACAGTGTGCTATGGTACGTCACTCCTCCATTGCAATCATCGTGACATGTTATTTGTATGCCAGTTCTATTAGCCAAGTTTCTTAGGGACAGTTATTACGAGTTGTCCTAAGAAAATAAGCACCTATGAATATAAGCTCCATGTAATAAGCCAACCAGTTCTTTTCATTGCGTTTTCAGCTTATCTTTGGTATGATCTGTTGAAAGTCTAGATTGCATTATATATTTTTCATTTTGCTGCCAATATAGAAATTAATTTGACTTGCAAACATCACAAATTGAACCCGGTGCAAGAATTAATATGATAGGAAAACAGAACATCACTATTTCTTTGAAAATGCAAATACAAAGATACCATCTACTTGGCACAATCTACTTTGGTCAATGTTTTCCATAGAGATCCCATTGCCTAATTTAAACAAAGAATGCATGACCCACATTTAAATGAAGAACAATTATTTATTGAAATTGATGGTCCAAGTGGCTGGTTATTATCATATAGCAGCACCACCGAAAGCATCATATAGCAGCAGCAGCAGCTCATAGCAACTCATCATACAGCAATGACGATGCGCAATTCATCATATACAAGCAGCAGCTCATAGCAGTTCATCATATAGCAGCAGCAGGAACAGCTCATAGCAATTCATCATATAGCAGCAGCAGGAGCAGCTCATAGCAATTCATCATATAGCAGCAGCAGGAGCAGCTTGTAGCAACTCATCATATACCAGCATCAGCTCATAGCAATTCATCATATAGCAGCAGCAGCTCATAGCAACTCATCATACAACAGTAGTAGCTCATAGCAATTCATCATATAGCAGTAGCAGGAGCAGCTCATAGCAATGCATCATATAGCAGCAGCAGAAGCAGCTCATAGCAATTCATCGTATAGTGGATCAGAATGAAAATTTGGCAAAAATCAGAGGAGATCCTCACCTTGTTGGATGAGCTCATCCTTCAACGACACCTCAAGGCCATGGCACGGGAGGAGGGAGGGGAATAAGGTGCCTTCGCCGCATGTGGCATCGGTATGTAGTTGTGCAGCGCCCGGAGTAGTCGTTGGGCCGAACCACGTGGAGCATTCTTGGAGACCATGAGAATGAGGGCGGCGCCAGAGGGAGGAGCAGCCAGGAGATTTGCCCCTACCACGGCCATGTAGCCTAGCCGGACATAGCATCGCCGAGGACCAGGGCGGATGGGACCCGATGGCGACGGCTCATTGGAGGAACCCTAGTGCAGCAGGAAGGGATCGAGGTAGAGGGAAAGGGAGAGGAGATGCAAGCGGGCAGGGCAATGAATGCTTGCGTGTTTGTTTTTACTTGAGGGTCGTGTGTGGCACAAGCGTCGTGATTGCATTTTGAGTGTAATATTAGGCGGAACAATGAGTCATTTCACTATTCCCTTCCCTTCAATTTTTAGTGAGGTTCTACCAAACACCCCTGCAAAGCGAAATTAGTTAAGCCCAAGCCCATAACTAAAAATGACTTCTTTACATCTTTTATGGCTTATTTTGACAATATGCCCTGAAAAGGCGGAATCGAACTGGCCCTTAACCTGCAATTCAATTGTGCGTGCAATGATGAATCACTCCTGTCTGCTATCTGTACATTTAGGCATCATCATACGTGGCATAACCTAATACATGTGCATTCCATTATAGAATCTGGAATATGCAATGTTTATGTTAGTTCATACGTTGCACATGATGTTTAAATGCCCCTTAAATCTGGTCAGTCAAGTGATGGTCTTTAAGCCTCCTTGTTTGCTTCTTTTCTTGATATGTAAGATTTGCACACATCTGTTCAATTGCTTGTTTGCATCAGCCAGCCACACTAGGATTGTTTGCTTTGATTACTTGTTGTTCTTGACCTAACACTCAAACAGAGCTTGTCAACGATTTAAACACTAAGGGCTGCTGTAGTGCAGCCTTGTCTAACTCATAGGTGACATAAAGGTTTGGTCAGTACACTAAGATGGGCTCTCCAAGAGTACCTGGAGATCCAGTTCGAAGGTATGCCTAGTTTTTACATAGTGCAGACATAGTAAATGCTCATTTCATTGTGTGCAAGTGCAAGAGATGCGGCATGTTTCATTATGTGGTGTTGTTCACAGACTGGAAAGTATGCATATTTATCTTCCAAGGAGACGAGTAACTAGTTTGTGTCACCTTGCAGAGGGGGTGCAATGAAGATAAGAGAGGATTTCCAAGTACAAGATGTTAGGAAGGAGCCTTGCAAGAGAAGTAGGAGCCTCTTCAACCTGCTAAGGTAAGTCACTGTATGCAACTCAACAGTTCAATTCCTTGTTTGTTTCAGGCATAGTTAATTTTCTCTTTTCAATTGCTTTATTTGTCCTCAGTTAATGAGATGCCCAAATAATCATGCCTAATGTTCGGTACATGTATCACTATTAGTTGACATAATTAAATCCCTTACCATTTAATTACTCTGCCGAAGTGTGCCTGAAGCTTTGAAGTCTATTAACCAACTATTATTGCATGAGGCTCATAATCTAGTTTATACTACGCTAATGATTGCATAGTTTTGCCTGCTGTAGTATGTTTGTATGAAACCCTCTGCTGTTCATTATGCTCCCTAAGACTTTAATTGAGGTACAGAATGGCCAACTGCTTGCTTACTTATACACAGCGTGCTGTCTAAATTTATAACTTGTCTGTGTTTTCGCTTGGGCCCCAACATCTTGCTCCTCTGGTGAGCTAAGAGGGATTTCTGTATGCAGGCTGCACAGACTATCTTTTTTATAATTTTTAAAATATCACCTGCTTATGCTTCATGACGTGTAACATTTTTTTTTGTGAAAGTGATGTGTAACATTATTGTTAGTCCTGTTTTGCCATGCAGTACAAAATAGTGTCTTGTTCGCTTCACTGTTGTAACTATATTTTTGCCCTAGTCATGTGTACTTACAGAAACATTTCAGGATGAAGTGACATCAACACAAAGATCAGGAGCAAAGGCGGCATGGCCGTTACCGAATGATTATGGATTGGAATTGGAATGTGTTGATGGTCTCGAGCATCAACTAGAGGTGGCAAGACAACGTGTACATGTTTGTCAATGTTTAATAAACATGTTGAGACTGGAAATGCAGGTATTAGATGCCGGAGTCAAAAAATGAAACAAGACACCGAGGTAACGATGAAGGAATGGGAGATATTGCAGACTGAAATTTGTGCTATCTCGAATCCGCCAATCATATTTTCTCAAGAGATTATAGTTCAAATGGAGTTAAGTTGATGCGCGTCCATGATGTATGAGCTGTATTTGCCCGGTGTATGTAATTTGCTGTTTGTGTACGCTTTATTATCACCGTGCGAACCATAATGCCCAGTGGGTATAATCGGCTGTAATTTCTTTATTGTATAGTGTAGGATTATTCTACCTTTTTATGCCTTGATCTCTTTGTTGTATAGTGTATGCTTTTTAGAGGCGATAGTATTGAGTAGGATAATTCTTTGAATATGCTATATCGTTCAAACGGGCCAACTTCGCTGACCATGGCCCTTCACGGGCCGTCGGATCCATGGGCCTTCTACGTCTCGTAGGATCCATGGGCCTTCTACGTCTCGTAGGATCCATGGGTGTTCTACGTCTCGTAGGATCCATGGGCCTTCTACGTCTCGTAGGATCCATGGGCCTTCTACGTCTCGTAGGATCCATGGGCCGCCGACTCATTTTTGGGTCTTGTACGGGCCTTTAATGGGCCGTAGACAGGCCTATAATGGAAATCATACATTTTATGGGCTGACCATAACGGGCCGTTAATAGGCCGTATTTGGTGATGCTATGAAAATGGCCCAACAGACTAACGGACCACAAACGGGCCGACTGTAACGACGGGCTAAATTTGGCCCACAAGCAGAAAATGACAGTAACGGGCCGTAAGTAACCGAATGCTGCAAATGAGCCCAAGAATAAATGGGCCCTCAGAAGGCCGAAAGTTAACTTGGGCTGGAAACGGCCCAACGGAATAACAACCCGTTAATGGGTATAAAGTGTTACACTGTTCATTATGGGCCAGTTTCATCGCGGACCGTTAATGGGTGTAAAGTAATACACTGTTCATTACGGGCCAGTTTCAGCACGGGCCGCTGATGGACCAAGAGTTACAAAGGGCCTCATATGGTCCGAAAGATGTCATGGGCCATACATGGGCGGTAAGCAATTTGGAATCATATTGGATGGCCCAGATGACGCTACTGGGCCTAATTCGCATAGGGCGTAACAGGCCTTGGGTTAGCGGGTTGTAAATGGGCTATATGCTAACAGGCCGTTAACAGGCTTTCCATGGGCCTGCCCGCCAGCTTTTGACCAAGTTAAACGAGCCGGCCTTTTCATAGGAATGGGCCACTGTTGGGCCGTGCCACTTGTCGACGTATCATAGGCGTCTTCTGTCCAGTGAGTGGATGACATCTGTCCCAATGATGAGCCGACACGTGTTTCCTCCAGCCAATGATGATTTTACACGTGGAAAATCCCCTTTGGTCGGGGCTGTTAACCAGTTATCGTATCCAAAACCCGACCCGATAGCTTAACGGTGTTCCGTTATGGTGGATGCCATCGGTCACCCTTGACGAAAGCACTTCTGTGACGCGCGATTTATCGTCATGGAAGTGGACACTTCCATGATGATAATTTTGGTAATGTCATGGAGCACTTCTACGACAGCACATGTATGACTATCTTGATTCTGTCATAAATTTGTCATGGATGTACATGCATGATAGAAAACGTGACCTACTGTGACAAACATGTATCATCGCGGAAGTGTATTTTTTTGTAGTGATGGTTCCTATCACGAGGTATGTTCCTTTTTGGTCCGGCCGTTTGCCAAAGATCTTGCATGTTGAGTCTGCTCTTGTGCTAGTATTTTGACCCTGCCATGATAAAGAAGTAATGTTATTATTTTGCACCTTAATCTAGTGGAACTATTAATTTGAGGCAATGTTTTGGAACCACTAGTGCCACTGATTTTTTTATATATCGAAATATGGGGTTTCCTCCGATTTCATTAAAGAAACCCAACCATAGAGAACCATTATCTAACAACATCTCAGTGTAAGCGGGCAGTTATGCAACTACTACTAGAACAGACTGAGTACTAGCAGGAGACAAGTTTGCCACATAAGCTAGGAAGGTAGGGGGACGCAGCACCAGCTCAACCAAGTTTGGATTACATCCCAAATGCTACCACAGAAACATCAGGGGGGAAGATAGGGACTGAAAGAGCCAGCTTCAGCATCCCAGTCTAAGCACCCCTAGCCTCCATCCTTGCGATGCACGGTACACCTCGCTTTCCACCTGCTCGACCCTAGTTCCACTGATAAAATGACGTAATAATACAATTAAAATAGAGCGAGTGTCCTCTCTATCATTTCATTTCCAATGTAGATAAAGAAAGTGCTTCTCTTTGTTAGTATATGTTTCATCAACTAGTCCCATTGTTAATGTTTAAGTGTTTCTACAAACTGGGTGCTTAATTTTAGTTGATCTACAAGAAAATAAAGATTGGAATGAAGGCCCCTCCATGTACTACCATTGTACACTGATGTTCATGACTGGCAAAAGGTGTATCAGGGAGAATTGGGTCAATTTCTAGTATGAGGCCTACCGTATGAGGCGTCGCAGGGCCCATCTCGCCCATGCAGCATGGCATACTATGATACTATCGCAATATTTTCTTCTATTTATTAGTGTATGTTTCATCTACTAGTGCCACCATAATGTAATCACGCTTTTTCATTATCTATGCAAACACGGTTATTCAGCTGCATTATGGTGGAACTGCACAAATGTACGGATGGAACCGACATATATGCAGAGTGCGAGGTGTGCCAAGTAAAAATTACCGACCACAACCATGCTCCATCTAAGCATTGGCATCCACCACCACCAGTGGGATGTGTGGCGCTCTCTGTGGACGGATCTTTCTCGGCAGTAAATCCTCTAACCAAATACTAGTAGCTTAAATTGGCACTTTTCTAGGGAGTACTCTTTCTGAAAGAAGCACCAAACTATTTTTCTTTATTTGTACACAGTGTCATAACTTTGTTTTTGGTCCAGAGCTATTTTAGGGTGATTGGCGTAGTACTCGGAGACTGATTGTAAGCTTGATTTTCATTAGCCGTCACGCTGATTGTAAGCATGAGCAGATGGAAGATTAGGTTAGTGTGAAGCTTACCTTAAACCCTACCACCACCATTGGAACGAGGCGAGCATCGAGGGAACCATGGCGAACGGCGGGGAAGTGACGGCTCACCATCTAGCCTCCTCTTGTGGTGGGAGAACGAATACTCCTGTGGCTCCGGCTGGCTCTGCACCCTCACGAATGACACACCGTACTTGATCGATTCGTTATCCTTTAGATGCTCGACCTTCGACCTGTACACCCACCACCTCCGCCTGACTTTTGCCTCGAGGGGGTGGTTTTGCAAAGGAGAAGAGTGAGAGGCGAGACCGTGGTCTTGCAATGGAGAAGAGGGAGAGGCGAGATGGTGCTTTTGCAATGGAGAAGATGGAGAGGAGGTGGTTTTGGAATGGAGAAGAGGGAGAGATGATATGGTTGTTTTGGAATGGAGATGATGGGGAGAAGAGGAGGTGGTTTTGCAATGGAGAAGAGGGAGAGGAGTGTGCAGTAGCAATTTAGGATTGGACGAGAGGGCCGGCGTGCTATGACTGGATCAAAATCAAAATCAATTTACCCTTCAATTAAGAAAGCGACCCCACATTAACTACTCTCCCTTTTATTCTGGGTCATAATTGACCATGATTTTCACAAATAAAATATATGGTATACGTTGCAAAAATAATATAATTTGAAAGTACATTCAGATACGAACCAAATGATGCAATTTCTAGTGACATGCATTCACATTTTGCTTGTTAAATAGAGTACATGGTCAAACTTTGACCCAAAATACGCAATACAAAAAAATACTTCCAAGATCAGTGTCGCTCCTCTCCTCTTAAACCACCGCCGCTCCTCTCCTGTTCCAATCAAAATCCAGTGCCGCTCCTCTCCTGTTCAATTTCAAAACCATCGCCCCTCCTCTCCTGTTCCAATCCAAAACCAACGTCGCTCCTCTCCCGTTCTAATCCAAAACCAGCGCTGCTCCTCTCCTCTTCCATTCAAAAACCACCGCTGGTGAGTGAAGGTGATGTGGAGAAGTAGATCGATGGAGGAGTACAACCGATACATGAGGACAGCAGACGGCGACCCAGTGAAGCTAGCTAGGATGTTGGATATATAGTCTTGGTTTGACAACAAGGACCAACTAGCGGCGACGGCGACATCCATGGCCAAATATCTGCAACATAGCGAAAAGGCAGCGATACTCCTGAAGGGAGCCGCGCGGGAGTACATAGAGCTGCTCCTCTGGGCCATGGAGCAAATAGATTCACCGAATCCAATTGTGAGGTAGCGGTGGTGGGAGTATCGATCCAAGATGGAGCGTCCACTAGAGATTGAAGGATCGAGCATCTACAGGGTGCCGTTTGTGAGGGTGTCGTGCCAGAGCGAGTCGGTGGAGTCTTTGTCGATCGAACCCAACTGCAAGAGGAGAAAAGCAGTTGGCCCGACGACGCTTCCCCACCATCCTCTCCCGCGCCGTTCACATCGTCTCACGGGGTGGCTGTCTGCCGCCGAGGAATAGGAGGGGACTGCCCCCCCCCCCCCAACCCAATAGTCGGGCAGGTTGTTAATTGTCAGGAGGAGCTTAGGTTTGTCAGTATTTGCTGGTTGTGAATTGTGTTTTGTGTTGTTTGTTTTGAGAGTACTTTCAGATATGAATGTCTTTTGAATTTAAGATTTGCAGTATTGAGCATATGAAGTATTTTATGAATTCTAGAGATCTATTTTTAGCAATTAGAAATGTAGTTTCATATAAAAGTGGAGACAATGTGATTCTCAGAGAAGAAACTGCAAGTTTCAGTTTCAGATAAGAAATTGCAAGTTTCAGAGGCAGAGCATTTATATTAACACACCCTTCTCAAATAGGGATAACATCATGTTGGAAGTTTTATTCATGGTCGAAAAAGGAACTACCAGCCAGTTAAAATCATGCTGATCAACAGTCATGCATAGCACATCTTCATATGATGCACAGTCAAAAAGATATGCTATTTTCAAAATGCCCACACAATGTCGAGTGTGCTAAAAACAGAGAAAACGAGGGACGAAGTTTTGGCAAGTGTTGGATGTGGTGTGCGTAGATGACAATGGGGACCCACATGTCAATAATGGCAGAGGCAAAACATTTGGAGATATTTTCACTGCATCAGGTGGAATCGAACCTGGGCGGAACGGCGGTCGGGTAGTGTCACTTGGCCATTGGGCTAGTTTGGTAATTTCGGTAGAAATAAGGCACAACATCTACCATTACAGTAGCATGCCTTTCCTGGCTCCGGTGGTTCGTTCGCATCCTCTGCCTTTGTGCGCTCGCCGCAGCGCCGCTGTCAGTCGTTGAGAACATGCTGAACAAATGATAGGAATATGGAGAGGACTGTACGTGGAGAGGCGGACAGTCGGGACCCACCAGGTCTATGGCCGTATGCAAGCAAGTGCCTCATTGAAAAAAATACTTCCTCCAAATGCTATACTGATGTTGGGGCCCATGGGTTTGTCAACATAGTTACTTTTTTAAGGTGCTTAAACATAGTTACTAAAGGAGATAAATTTACAACGAAGCCGGGGAGCCGGCAGGTATCATTTATTATCAGTGGGCCAGCAAGTATCAGCTGGGTTGTGGGCTGCCCCGTCTAGGCTTTCTTTTTTAACATGCGCAGCCCACGACATGCCGGTTTGTATTTTCTTGAGGGCCATCATGTATCGACCGGCCTATGGACCTCCCATCCTAGGTTTTATTTTTCCTGAAACATCTGCAACCCAACTTATGTATTTTTTAAAGAAAATGCAGAGGTATGTTCTATTTTTCTATACAAGAATAGGAACACTGGGTCCAACTTATGTTTCCCTTCTAACTATATTATATTTATTTATATTATTTTATATGTTATTATATATTATTGTTATTGTCATCATATATTTAACAGATACTTACGTATATAATAAAACAATATCTCACGTCTTATTAACTTATAAAAATAGTTTGTTAACGATAAAATCCTGGATTTTTTACATTAAGGCAACAAAAATCATGTTGATTGTGTACAAAAGCTTGGTAAGATTGAAGGACCAATGCAATATTAAACACTTATTATTTAAATATATTTATAACAAAATGCTCAGCCCCTATTTATTTTTTGATGACATTGCTGCGCCCAACCCAACATTATAATTAGAACCAGCCCAGCAAAATCGTGTATTTCAAGAAAGCGCAAATGAGCTGTAATTTTTTAAGGAAAAAATAAATGGGCCGCATGGACGCTACATTATTTGTTCAGCCAGCCCAGCAAATTTGTGTACTTCGAGAAAGTGAAAATGGGTTGTAGTTTTAAAAAAATTGGGCTGCATGGACGCAACATTATTTTTTCACCCAGCCCAGCAAATGGACTGTAATTCTAAAAAAAAAGATAAAATGGACTAAAAATTCTGAAAAAATGGGTTGAATATGTGCCACATTTTTGGAGGCTAAAATTTGGGCCAATATGTCGAAGCCAACGCAAGTCGTTTTCAACTTAGTCAACAAATGATTCTAACATCGATAGCCGTTGGATTTACATCCAATGACCGGCATACATCTTCAATCTCTTGTCTTCTTCCTCCAGCGCCGCCGGGACCACCTACTCCCGCCTCCTGCTACTCGCAGGTCTGCTTAGTGCGCTTCGCTGTGAAGCGCTACCCCACCGCTGGCCAGGCCATCCCTCCACCCCTCCACACCTCCTGTTCTTCTCCACCGACTACCGAACCACTCTGCACCAGAACTAGTTAACACTCGTACACCTCTCCGTTTGCGACTCCACTCCCGCGTCTTCCCATCTCCGGCTCATTGTTGTCCGGGGCATCGCCGTCGTCCACCACCTTGGATGCGCTCGGCGCGGCATGGTCAATGCACAAAAAAATGAATACCCCCCCTGCCACATGGGACCCACCAAAGTTGGAGGCTGGCTTGTGGGCCTACTGACGCAGACGGAGGGCTTTGTCAATTTAGTCAATTTTCTAGCTCCAGTGACCGTACAATGTCCATCCAACGGTCGTAGTGCTCCTTCAACCTCTGGTCTTCTTGCTCCAGCCGCCCAAACCAGCGCCGGTCGTGCCCGCTTCCTCCGCCTCTCGTGGCGGCTCTCATCGCCACAGCAGGCCTGACCGCCCCACCCTACTCCAACCTCTGGCCAGGCCATCCCTCTACTCACCCAGAACCCCTGTTATTCTGTGGTGATAGCAACCTCACACCGCAGCCGAACCAGTCAACCCCCGTACCCCTCTCAGCGTGGGCATCCACTGCCGCGTCTTCCCAGGCTCCCTGTCGTCCCCTTCCTAGGCATCACCGTCGTCCACCGCCTTGGTGCTCTCGGCACGGCGTGGTCAATGTGGTCGAGGAACGACTTCCATCGGAAGAGTACTGTACGTGGAGAGGCTGACAGTTGGGTCCACGGCCGCAGTAAGGAAGTGCCTCCTTATTACGCGCAAAATAGTGATTCCTCCACCTGACAGCAGGGACCCACTGGACGGGCCACCGTATTTCACAAAAAAAAAACATTTCCCCCTGACTATTGGGACCCACCAGCTACATCTTCACACGCAAGGAAGTACGTCCATATTACGGGCAAAAAATATGATTCTCCCCCTGACAACTGGGACCCACCAGCTATATCTTCGCACACAAGGAAGTGTCTCCTTACCCTGGCAGCTGGACCCACCCGGTCGAACCGTACGTAGGGTTGTCTGTCTAGTCGCGGACATGTACGTACATACTAGTCGATTGGTCTATCTGCAGGCTGCAGCGATGGACCGTGGCCGAGTAAGGAAGGGCGTCGTAGTAGAGGCGCGGACGTAGCATGTCATGCAGTCCCGTCTATATCGTCCACACGTATGTACAACCAGGGTGAAAGAAAGTAAATACGGCCACATACATACATACGGGCTGGGTCTCAAATGCCTACTCGTGCATACGTACGACCAGGGCTCATGTACATGGAGAGGCAGCGGAGAGCAGCAAAGGCGTCCTATTCATCGGCAGCCAACCGGATGGGTCGGAATAGAGAAACTGCACCGTGTTCATCAGGAGGCAACAGAATGCATCCTGTTCATCGGGAGCCAACCGGCTTGGATGGAACAACCGAAACGAGGCCTGGCGTACCGCAGAACGGCGGAAACGGCCTTCTGTTCGACCGCCTACGGTCGAAACAGGATCATGTTCACCGGGAGGGGTCTGGCGGACCACAAAACAGAGGAAATGGACATCTCTTCGACCTCCCATGGTCGAAACGAGGTCCTGTTGATCGAGAAGGGTGTGGCGTACCGTAAAATGGAGGAAACAGACTTCTCTTCGACCTCCTACATTCGAAATGGGCGTCCTGTTCATCGGGAGGGGTGTGGCGTGCCGCAAAATGGGACTCCACGGGCTACTGTTCATCCACCGTCTACTGCCTCGCTCCAGCCTCCACGGGCTACTGTTCATCCACCGTCAACCTCCTCCAGCCTCCACCTGTGACTATTCATCGACGGTGTCTCCCTCCTGCCTCCAGCATCTATTGTTCATCCATGGGGCTCCTGTTCATCCAGCCTCCACTGGCTACTGTTCAAACAGCCCTCGACGGGCTACTTTTCATCCAGCCCTCCACCGGCTACTATTCAACCAGCCCTCCACGGGGTCCTGTTCATCCACCCCGAACCAGCTCGATCGGGGTACTGTTCATCCAGTGGCAACGGCCTCTACTACCATGCGGTCCTGTTCATCCAACCCCCATCGGGAATTGTTCATCCAACCCCCAGCAATCCTGACTGTTCATCAAGAGGCAGCAGGTTCGATCGGCTTCAGTTAGCAGCAGTAGCGAAGGAATCACTCGATCGGGTTCAGTTAACAGCCAGGGATCGATCGATCGCTTCGCAAGAACGTGTAGCCGCGTGCAATCGCCGGGTTCGATGAGGTAAACGTCTCGCTCGGTTTCATTTAGAGCCCAACGCCTCGCACCCACGCGTGTACATGTGCGAGAGAAACGTGCAATCCCTTTGTGCATTGCTCGGCCCCGACCACCCACCGTAACCGGGAACTCCCCGATATTTTCCTCGCCCTCGTTTCTACCATGGTTTTTTCCGTCATGGACGGCCCATAGAATGCATGAAGCTGCGTCTCCGGCCCGCCCAGTACGAAAAGCCCATATTCTGTCATGATTTTTTGTCATAAATGTAGGAGCCCACCACATCTATGATGATATCGGGTTTTGTCATAAATATCGTCATAGAAGTGTCATAAGCATGACAGAAAAAAATCGTTCGGCCCAAAATATCACAGATGTGTCTTTTTTTTTGTAGTGCTCCGGTAGTTATTTGCTCTAGTGTTTTTTATATATTCCAAAACAATTCTCCATAAATTTTCAGCTCATTTGGAGATGTGGAGAATAGGTAACTCTGACATAGCTTTTTGACGTCCTGAATTCCAGCTGCCGGCATTCTCCCTCTTTGTGTAAACCTTGCCTATTATGATAGAAAAGGCATTAGAATTACTCCAAAAAGCATTATTATGCATAAAAACATTATAAATAATAGTAGGAAATCATGATGCAAAATGGACGTATCATTATGCCTTTCTCTTTATATAAAAGACTCGATTTGAAAGAAATATCATTGCAAATGGCTGACAAATCAACTGTCGTACCTATTGGTGTCTGTGAGGATTTGCCTGTTGTAGTTGCGAATGTTACTATCTTAACATACTTTGTTATACTTGATATGCCCGAGGACAGCAACATGTCGATTATCCTTGGTAGACCATTTTTTAACACTCCAGGGGCTGTTATTGCTTGCAACAAAAGCAAGGTCACTTTTCATATCAATGGTAATGAACATACGGTGCACTTTCCGAAGAATCAGTTTCAAGTAAATGGTATTCATGTTGTTGGAAAGACTCCAACAATCACTATTGGGATTTTTCAAATTTCACTTCTTACTGTCAAAAAGAAATAGGAAACACTTATAATTGGGGAGATGCATATCCTCGTTCAGAAATTTGTTCGTACAAAAATGAACCTCTTTAGGAGGAGGTCCTCGGAGGCGTCGTCGAGTGAGAGATCGATACTCCAGGACTATGTTGAGCCAAGGGCAAGCTCGGTGCGGGATTCCGTCACCAAATCATGTCGGTGGCCGTGCAACGAGTTCATGATAGGCACGAGTTTTAAAGAAGAATTTGATTAATATCTTCATAACACTGAGCTCGCGCTCTTCATCGCAGATAAGTGCACGCAACATTATAACCTTACCATCTGATTCACTAAAAAGTTTGAGTTTCATCCTCGTACTTCTAGAGTTTTGTTTCACTTATATGGACGAGCTTATAATATGCCTCTAGAAGAATTATGTTATGCATCCAAATTCCATGTTAGGGTTCGTTAGATGAGCCACCAACATCTGATTATGAAATGTTTCTGAGTAGCCTTTGTTGTGGTGAGGATAGGGGAGTTACACAAGCTAGAATAAAAAGCATTCAATTTCCCTCAATTCTCTATTTTGCATTGTTTAATGGCAACTGAATCATGGGCAAGCAAGACTGTAGTACACTATGTGCCCCGACCTGCGCATTATTCATACTGCTCAAACATGCATCAAAGGTTATAATCTTGGGGCAATTGTTGCACGGAGGTTGCAACGTAACGCGAGTAGTGTTCATTTTTATGGAGGAATTTATGCCTCTCACGTAGTTGTAAGGTTGGGAGATTCACCTATGCCTAATGATCCCATCTTACCTGACCAATATCTAGATTTTGATGCAATGCAGTGCCATGAGTTTATTAAGAGTGGAGCTCAAAATTACAATTATAACCACATGTTCAATAAAAAAACTATTGTACCTGTTATTTTGCCTGCACCTGCTCTCTTTGATTTTCAGAGTAAAGGAAGATATTACATTTATGAGAGCGAAGCACATGAGTACAACGCAGTAATAGAAGCTACTCGGCGGGCAGAGGCGGAGGCACCGAGAGCCTCCACGAGCTATCACTTTGATTATTACCCAGACCAGTGATGGTGATTACTAAGCTAGGCAAAAGCCTAAGCTTGGGGGAGTACGCATTTCCCACTGACATTACATTCATGTTCACACATTTCATTCCAGTTGTCGGTGTTCATCCTTTTTCATTATATAATCCATGTTAGTTTTATTTTCTCGCTTTCTTCTTGTGTGTTTAAAAACGTTGAGAAAATCCAAAAATATTTCTCACTTCTTTTCAGTTTTTTTTGTAATTTAAATTGGTTGTAGTACTAAAAGAAAACCCCAAAAGTTTTCCTGTTCTTCTTTTGTTTGTTGGGAGCTTTCCCATGTAAATAGTTTTTCTCGTTTTTTTCCTTTTCTTTAATTTGCTTTCTTCAAGAATAAAATCAAAAACTCCAGAAATATTTCAGCGTGTTTCTATGAAATTCTTTTCTCTCGTTGAGTCATTGCAAGGAGAAGACCACAAAGAAAATGTTGAGTGGCTCTCTGAAAGTGCAACTAATCCCTGGGTGGTTTTGGTAATTCTTAACAACATATAGTTCATTGAACTAATGCTCTTTCAATATGATCATTTCAGAAAGTTCAATGATTGGCATTGCATGGACTAGAGATGTGGACCCCTCAAAATGCAAAGGACACATATTGGCAACAAGCTCAAGAATGTACATTTTCATTTTAGTGATCCAAGATCACATTGAGTCCATAGGGAAGTCAATACTAGAAATACATTGATGCAAATGTTGATCATTTCCTAGGTGTGCCTGAAAGCTTGAAAGCAAATGGTGTTGATGACTTCGTTGGTCAAAAGCTCACCAAATGGAACGATGAACTTATTATGCAATTCTATTCAACAGCTCACTTCTATCCAGATGGAAGGATTGTGTGGATGACAGAAGGTCAGAGGCACCAATCAACAGTTGATGAATGGGCTAGGCTTCATAAATGCCCCTGAAGAAGAAGAGAATGACATAGATGTTTATGCTAAGAATAAGAACGATCATAACTCCATGGCCAATATGTATAAGGAAATTCCAGATAAGGCCTTGGAGACACATAAGTTTGGGTTAGTCTACTTAAACACCATCTTGAGGCACACTCTGTTGCCCAAATCTGGAGATCACAGGATGATTAGAAGCCATTCCATCAACTTGCTGCAGTTGTTTGATGTTGTGCCACAGAAGTTCAATGTCATGAGCTTGATTGTTGAGACAATCAAAAGGACAACAGCTGACCAAAAGAGATCATGTGGGTATGCCCCACACATCCAAGAGGTAATCAACTCCAAGATGAAGCAAGGAGTGTATCTTTTGGATAAAGAACATCTTCCTTTCTTGCCTGACTTTGAGGACAACACAGTTGTCATGGATGCTGAAGATCCCACTTCAGTTGCAGCTCATGAGAAGAACGAGAAAGCCAAAGCAGAAAAAGCACAAAGATGCCAAGTGCAGCAGAAGCTTCAGAAGTCTTTCTCAAGTCAAAGCAAGACCAGCTTGGATTTCTGATTCAAGCAACCTTGAGGATTGAGAAAGGACTGGCCACCCTGACTCGTAACTGTGGAGAGCTTGGAGAGGATCATTGAGACAAAATTCTATGATCTGGACTTGAAAGTGACTGAGATACAGACAACTATTGAAGAACTCCAGGAAGAAGCACAGGAGAGGAAGGGCAAAGCAACTACACGTGTGTTCCACAGAGTGCCTAGGGCATAGAGGTCTGCAGCAGTGCCAGTGACAGACACCAGAGCTACAACTTCAGCACCTGCAGCCACAGCTCCCACAGCTCTTGTTGCCCCTCCAGTGGCAACCCCTCCAGCTCCAACATCATCTACAGATGCATTCGTCCTTGGAGTCATATCAACACCTCCTTCCAAAGATCAAGCCTAGAGAGTCGCATAGCTCTATGCATTGTCGAGCTTTTTGGCAACTTGTTGCCAAAGGGGGAGAAAGTGCATAGATCATAGGCTTCGGAGAGAGAGATATTTGTCTCTTTTTGCTACTTATTCACTTTGTTTGCTTTGTTTGCTTGTGAGATACATTATGTCTGTGTGTGTGAGATACTTTGTATGATCATATGCTTGATCTATCATACTTTATGCTTATGCTTGAATGATGACACTATCTATCTCTTGTATGATCATTCACTTTGCCTTGGTGATGAGTGCTTGTTCTTATTTATTATCATTTTGAGCGCTCCACCAAGATGTATGTGACATGGAAGAGTAACCCATGATCCTAACGGATTGTCCATTTACGGTCCAAAGAAAATTTCAAACAATGCACAAATTTAGGGGAGCTCTTGCTTATCACATACCTCTCAAAGCGACAATGTACTTCATTCTTATTATCATTTGTCTAAGCTTTGATCTATATGTTGTCATCAATTACCAAAAAGGGGGAGATTGAAAGTGCAACTAATCCCTGGGTGGTTTTCGTAATTCTTAACAACATATAGTTCATTGAACTAATGCTCTTTCAAGATGATCATTTCAGAAAGTTCAATGATTGGCATGGTATGGAATAGAGATGTGGACCCCTCAAAATGCAAAGGACATATATTGGCAACAAGCTCAAGACTCTATATTTTCATTTTAGTGATCCAAGATCACATTGAGTCCATAGGGAAGCCAATACTATTAAAATGGGATGAGGTGTTGCTTAATGGCTTACTTGCTCAAAATGATCAGTGATATGCTCCAAAACCCTCAACCACTTTCTCATTTCCATATATGTCCCAAACCTAAAAGTCAAATTTGGCCCTACCGATTTGATCTATCCGGCGCCACTGAGTTTCATTTGACATAGCCACTGCCACAAACCCTAGTTACTTCGGTCTCACCGATAGGGATCACGATCTCACCAAGATGGGATTGCAAACTCTCTGTTTCCTTTTTGTAACATTTCGGCCTCATCGAAATGAGAAAATCGGTCCCACCGTGTCTGCATTGCAAACTCCATGTTTCCTTTCTGTAACACTTCGGTCCCACCAAAGTAAGTGAATCGGTCCCACCGTGTTTGCCTGACCAACCCTCTGTGTATCTATTGCTGAAATCGGTCCCACCGAGTTTATGCGATTGGCCAGACCGAGATTACGTTATGCCCTAACCCTAGCATATCGGTCCCACCGAGATGACTATATCGGTCCCACCGAAAACTCTAACGTTCATATTTTTACCTAGATCAGTCTGACCGAGTTTGCCGATTCGGTTCCACCGAGTTTGGGAATCTGTGTGTAACGGTTAGATTTTGTGTGGAGGCTATATATACCCCTCCACCCACTCTTCATTCATGAGGAGAGCCATCAGAACATACCAACACTTCCAATACTCATTTTCTGAGAGAGAACCACCTACTCATGTGTTGAGACCAAGATATTCAAATCCTACCATATGAATCTTGATCTATACCATTCCCCAAGTTGCTTTCCACTCAAATCATCTTTCCACCATAGCCAAATCTGTGAGAGATAGTTGAGTGTTGGGGAGACTATCATTCGAAGCACAAGAGCAAGGAGTTCATCAATAACACACAATCTATTACCTTTTGCAGAGTGGTGTCTCCTAGATTGGTTAGGTGTCCCTTGGGAGCCTCCTCAAGATTGTGGAGTTGAACCAAGGAGTTTGTAAGGGCAAGGAGATCGCCTACTTCGTGAAGATCTACCCTAGTGAGGCAAGTCCTTCGTGGGTGATGGCCATGATGGGATAGATAGGGTTGCTTCTTCGTGGACCCTTCGTGGGTGGAGCCCTCCGTGGAATCGCGCAGCTGTTATCCTCCGTGGGTTGAAGTCTCCATCAACATGGATGTACAATAGCACCACCTATCAGAACCACGCCAAAAATCTCCGTGTCAACATTGTGTTTGCTCCCTCCAAACTCCCCCCATTTACTTTCTTGCAAGTTGCATGCTTCACTTTCCGCTGCCCATATAATCTTTGCATGCTTGCTTGAATTGGATTGAGATTGCTTGACTCGCGCTAAGTTGCTAAAATCTGCTAAGGACTAAAATTGGGAAAAGGTTAAGTTTTATTTGGTCAAGTAGTATAATCACGCCCCCCTCTAGACATACTTTCGATCCTACAAGTGGTATGATGTCTACTACGCAACCTTCTTCTTGTAGACGTTGTTGGGCCTCCAAGTGCAGAGGTTTGTAGGATAGTAGCAAATTTCCTTCATGTGGATGACCTAAGGTTTATCAATCCATGGGAGGCGTAGGATGAAGATGGTCTTTCTCAAACAACCCTGCAACCAAATAACAAAGAGTCTCTTGTGTCCCCAACACACCCAATACAATGGTTGATTGTATAGGTGCACCAGTTCGGTGAAGAGATGGTGATACAAGTGCAATATGGATGATAGATATAGGTTTTTGTAATCTGAAAATATAAAAACAGCAAGGTAACAAGTCGTAAAAGTGAGCGTAAACGGTATTGCAATGCTAGGAAACAAGGCATAGGGTTCATACTTTCACTAGTGCAAGTTCTCTCAACAATAATAACATAACTGGATCATATAACTATCCCTCAACATGCAATAAAGAGTCACTCCAAAGTCACTAATAGCGGAGAACAAATGAAGAGATTATTTTAGGGTACGAAACCACCTTAAAGTTATCCTTTCTAACCAATCTATTCAAGAGTCCGTAGTAAAATAACACGAAGCTATTCTTTCCATTTAATCTATCATAGAGTTTGTACTAGAATAACACCTTAAGACACAAATCAAACAAAATCCTAATGTCACCTAGATACTCCATTGTCACCTCAAGTATCCGTGGGCATGATTATACGATATGCATCACACAATCTCAGATTCATCTATTCAACCAACACAAAGTACTTCAAAGAGTGCCCCAAAGTTTCTACCTGGGAGTCAAGACGAAAACGTGTGCCAACACCTATGCATAGGTTCATTGAACCCGCAAGTTGATCACCAAAACATACATCAAGTAGATCGCGTGAATATCCCATTGTCGCCACAGATAAGCACGGCAAGACATACATCAAGTGTTCTCAAATCCTTAAAGACTTTATCCGATAAGATAACTTCAAAGGGAATACTCAATCCATTACAAGAGAGTAGAGGGGGAGAAACATCATAAGATGCAACTATAATAGCAAAGCTCGCGATACATCAAGATCGTATCACCTCAAGAAGAGAGAGAGAGAGATCAAACACATAGCTACTGGTACATACCCTCGGCCCCGAGGGTGAACTACTCCCTCCTCATCATGGAGAGCGCCGGGATGATGAAGATGGCCACCGGTGAGGGATCCCCCCTCCGGCAGGGTGCCGGAACAGGGCCCCGATTGGTGTTTGGTGGCTACAGAGGCTTGCGGCGGCGGAACTCCCGATCTAGGTTATTTTTTGGAGGTTTCAGTATTTATAGGATTTTTTGTCGTAGGTCTCACGTCAGGGGGTTTCCGGGCTGTCCACGAGGCAGGGCTGCGCGCCCATGTGGAGTGGGCGTGTGCCCCACCCTTGCGGGCAGCCCGGGACCCTCCTGGCCCAACTCTTTCACTCCAGGGGCTTCTTTTGGTCCACAAAAAATCGTCAAAAATTGGCACGTCAATTGGACTCCGTTTGGTATTCCTTTTCTATAGAACTCAAAAACAAGGAAAAAACAAAAACTGGCACTGGGCTCTAGGTTAATAGGTTAGTCCGAAAAATGATATAAAATTGTATAGTAAAGCCCATAAACATCCAAAACGGGTAATATAATAGCATGGAACAATAAAAAATTATAGATACATTGGAGACGTATCAAGCATCCCCAAGCTTAATTCCTGATGTGGAATGCTACCTAGCATAATTCTCAATGAATGTTCAGATCCAAATGATTCAAAATAAAAGTTCATATTTACATAACAAATAGTAATACTTCAAGCATACTAATCAAAACAATCACGTCTTCTCAAAATAACATGGCTGAAGAAAGTTCATCCCTACAAAATCATATAGTTTGGTCATGTGATACGTCTCCAACGTATCTATAATTTTTGATTGCTCCATGCTACTTTATCTACTGTTTTGGACTATATTGGGCTTTGTTTTCCACTTTTATATTACTTTTGGGACTAACCTATGAACCGGAGGCCCAGCCCAGATTTGCTGTATTTTTGCCTATTTCAGTATTTCGAGGAAAAGGAATATCAAACGGAGTCAAAACGGAACGAAATCAACTGGAGAAGTTATTTTTGGAAGGAAAGCCACCTGATGGACTTGGAGTGCCCGTCGGGAAAGAAGGGAGGTGCTCATGAGGGTAGCGGGTGCGCCCACCCCCCTGGGGCGCGCCCCCTGCCTCGTGGCCCCCCCTTCGGTCCACCGACGTACCCCCTGCACCCATATATACCTACGTATCGTAAAACTTCCAGAACAGAAGATAGATCGGGAGTTCTGCCGCCGCAAGCCTCTGTAGTCACCAAAAACCTCTCGGGAGCCCATTCCGGCACCCTGCCGGAAGGGGAATCCATAACCGGTGGCCATCTTCATCATCCCGGCGGTCTCCATGACGAGGAGGGAGTAGTTCACCCTCGGGGCTGAGGGTATGTACCAAAGAGCTATGTGTTTGATCTCTCTCTCTCTCGTGTTCCCTCTATGGCACGATTTTGATGTATCCCGAGCTTTGCTATTGTAGTTGGATCTTATGTTTCTTCTCCCCCTCTACTCTCTTGTGATGAATTGAGTTTCCCCTTTGAAGTTATCTTACCGGATTGAGTCTTTTATGAGAACACTTATGTATGTCTTGCCGTGTTTATCTGTGGTGACAATGGGATATCATGTGCCACTTGATGTTTGTTTTGGTGACCAACTTGCGGGTTCCGCCCATGAACCTATGCATAGGGGTTGGCACACGTTCTCGACTCTCTGGTAGAAACTTTGGGGCACTCTTTTAGGTTCTATGTGTTGGTTTGAATAGATGAATTGAGATTGTGTGATGCATATCGTATAATCATGCCCACGGATACTTGAGGTGACATTGGAGTATCTAGGTGACATTAGGGTTTTGGTTGATTTGTCTCTTAAGGTGTTATTCTAGTACGAACTCTAGGGTTGTTTGTGACACTTATAGGAATAGCCCAACGGATTGATTGGAAAGAATAACTTTGAGGTGGTTTCGTACCCTACCATAATCTCTTCATTTGTTTTCCGCAATTAGTGACTTTGGAGTGACTCTTTGTTGCATGTTGAGGGATAGTTATATGATCTATCTATGTTATTATTGTTGAGAGAACTTGCACTAGTGAAAGTATGAACCCTAGGCCTTGTTTCCTATCATTGCAATACCGTTTACGCTCACGTTTATCACTTGTTACCTTGATGTTTTTATATTTTCAGTTTACAGATACTTATATCTACCATCCATATTGCACTTGTATCACCATCTCTTCGCTGAACTAGTGCACCTATACTATTTACCATTGTATTGGGTGTGTTGGTGACACAAGAGACTCATTGTTATTTGGTTGTAGGGTTGCTTGAGAGAGACCATCTTCATCCTACGCCTCCTACGGATTGATAAACCTTAGGTCATCCACTTGAGGGAAATTTGCTACTGTCCTACAAACCTGTGCACTTGCAGGCCCAACAACGTCTACAAGAAGAAGGTTGTGTAGTAGACATCAAGCTCTTCTTGGCGCCCGTTGTCGGGAGGTGAGTGCTTGAAGGTATATCTTTAGATCTTGCAATCAAATATTTTTGTTTCTTGTTTTAGCACTAGTTTAGTTTATAAAAGAAAACTACAAAAAAATGGATTTGAGTTTGTCTCATACACTTCGTCTTTTTAATATCTTTCGTGAGTATGATGGAAAGGAAAATTGTGCCAAAGTGTTAGAAGAAGAATGCATTAAATTGTTTGGCACTAAATCTTTGAATGATGAGCATGATTGCAATGTTGTTAGTATGAACTCCTTGAATATCCATAGTACTGATGATGATGCACTAATTATGATGAAAATTCCTCCTATAAACATGTCAATTTTTGTGGAGTGTATTGGGTTTGTAAGTACACACCAAATAGGGAAGATAGATATTTCAAGAGGCATAAGTACTTAGAAACTAAATTGTTGCAAGAAAGTCTTGATGATTATTTGAAAGATTAAATATTTTTCGTGCCCCTTGTGAACTTTGCAATGAACATGGTCATTTAAAGATCCAATCCTATTTGTTTCATGATCAAGTCGTGTCCAAATATTGTGATAATTTGATTACCCTTGAGCATCATAAATATCTTAGCCTTCTTTCGAGGTATGAAGAAATGAAACGTATAACTGAGGGTATTCCAAAATATAATCTTGATAGAATTCTTGATTTTGATCTAGAGAAGATTTATATGTATTGTGCGGTGAATTGCATTGAAACTCCTTATATTACCAATTACATAAAGAAAGGAAAACAAATAGAAGATGAAGAGAATACTAACGAAAGGGAAGAGACTTCCCAATATTCTTCTATTATTTCTTATGATGAATCAGGTAACAAGGAGGAGCCTTCCATTCAACCAATCTCATTAATAAGGAGCTCCAAAAAGAGGATTGAACCCACACATGATGTGGTGAAGAAGAAGAAAATAAAAAGAAAGAGAGGTAAAAAGGTATCTCTCCCAAATAAAGTTGCTCCTATTATTGTTGTGCCTTATGAAAATGAATCAAAAATAATTATGGAAGATGATGCACTTTATGATGATCTCGTTATGCCTATTGCTTGTTGTGATGATTATGATTGGGAAGATAATGATACTTCTTATGATCTTGAAAAAAAAATTGGCACTTGCTGGGAAGAATATAGTAATTGCTATACTATTGGTGCTATCCATACTATTAATGATGAGAGTGATTATGCTTATGATATGAAAAGGGCCAAGCTTGGGGAAGCTATGTTTGTTGAATGACATATTTGAGAATACATTTTCTGCAATAAATGTTTGTCCCAAGCTTGGGGATGCTATGTTTAATAATGATGGTATTTTTAGCCTCTCAAGTTTTGATATGCAAAGTAGTTATGATGATAGCATGCCTTCTACCTATGATGATTATATTTATGAAAGTGGGTTTGGAAAAGTGTCAACTTTAGGAAGTAGTGATCCCTCAATATTGGAGGATGTTGAATCTTATAATATTTATGAAAGTGGACTTAGAGAGGTCATGACTTTATTTAGTGATGTATCCACTATCTTGGAAGAGGTTTAAATCATTATGATGAGAACAAAGTTGCTACTTATGATGATTATTGTGATAAAACTTATGCTATAAAGAGTAGTGATGATTATATTTATAAAACTTGTCATGATTATGAGTACCCTTTCTCTGAACATTACTCTTTTAATGTGGAAACAATTTATAGTATTCAAGTCTCTTATGGTTCTCCCACTATTCCGAATAAGAAGAATTTTGCTTATGTGGAGAGTAATAAAATTTTTATGATTGTAGATCATGAAAAGAATGTTTTAGGTGCTGGTTATATTGTTGAATTCATTCATGATGCTACTGAAAATTATTATGAGGGAGTAATATATGCTTGTAGGAATTGCAATAATATCAAGTTTCCTCTCTATGTGCTTAAAGTTTTGAAGTTATGCTTGTTTTGTCTTCCTATGCTAGTTGATTATTGTTCCCATAAGTTTTTTGCTCACAAAATACCTATTCATAGTAAGTGGGTTAGAATTAAATGTGCTAGTCATATTCTTCATGATGCTACCTTTATGTTTCAATTCTTATCTTTTATGTGAGCATCATTGAAATCATCATGCCTAGCTAGGGGCGTTAAACGATAGCGCTTGTTGGGAGGCAACCCAATTTTATTTTAGTTTATTGATTTTTGGTTCTGTTTAGGAATAAATAATCCATCTAGCTTCTGTTTAGATGTGGTTTTATGTTTTAATTAGTGTTTGTGCCAAGTAGAACCTTTGGGAAGACTTGGGTGAAGTCTTTATGATCATGTTGTAAAAAACAGAAACTTTAGCGCTCACGAGATTAGCTAGAACTTTTTACTGGAGATTGATATTTAGTTGATTCGTTTTGAAGATAATTACTAAACAAATTCCTCAGGCCCAAAAATTTATTTTATAATTTTTGGAGTTCCATAAGTTTGCTTTAGTTACAGATTACTACAGACTGTTCTGTTTTTGACAGATTCTGTTTTCATTGTGTTGCTTGCTTGTTTTGATGAATCTATGGCTAGTAAAATAGTTTATAAACCATATAGAAGTTGGAATACAGTAGGTTTAACACCAATATAAATAAAGAATGAGTTCATTACAGTACCTTGAAGTGGTGTTTATTTTTCTTTCGCTAACGGAGCTCACGAGTTTTCTGTTAAGTTTTGTGTTGTGAAGTTTTCAAGTTTTGGGTAAAGATTCGATGGACTATGGAATAAGGAGTGGAAAGAGCCTAATATTGGGGATTACCAAGGCACCCCAAGGTAATATTCAAGTACAACCAAGAGCCTAAGCTTGGGGATGCCCCGGATGGCATCCCCTCTTCCGTCTTCGTTCATCGGTAACTTTACTTGGAGCTATATTTTTATTCACCACATGATATGTGTTTTGCTTGGAGATTAATTTTCTCTTGTTAGTATTTGCTTGCTGTTGTTTATAATAATGTTTTGCATCTTTAGTTTCAATAAAAAGTCAAGGATAGCCTTTGCCATGCTTATTTTGCTAGTATACATGTTGCTGTTTTAAAACAGAAAGTTTACCGCTGTTGCAAAAATTCCCTAGAAAATTCAGAGAGTGGTATAATGTTGAATCTTTTTTCATACTGAGATCTGATAAATTTATTACAGTGGGAATTTTAGTTCATATTTTTTGGAGTTAGGGAAGTATTGATACTCTTGCATTATTTACAGACTGTACTGTTTTGGCAGATTGCTGTTATGTTTGCATTGTTAGCATATGTTTGCTTGTTTAATGATTGTATTTAAGGATAGGAGTAATAAATATGCAGAGGCATTTAGTATGCAATGTTGAATAATAATGTTAGTGATTTGTTACAGTAGAAAATGATAAGGTTTTGCATTGGTTTATACTAACCTATCTCACGAGTTCTTGATGAGTTTGTTGTGAATGAAGCTTTTGAGAAAAAGAGAAACCATGATATGAGAGGAATTAAGGAGACACAAAAGTTCAAGCTTGGGGATGCCCAAGGCACCCCACGATAATATTTCAAGAAGTCTCAAGGATCTAAGCTTGGGGATGCCCGGTAGGCATCCCACCTTTCTTCTTCAACAACTATCGGTTAATATCGGTGGAGCCTAAGTTTTCACTTCTTCACATGAGTTGTGCTATCCTTGCAATGTCATTTTATTTTGTTTTGCTTGCTGTTTGGATACAATACCAAGATCTGAAATTCTTAAATGAGAGAGAGTCTTCACAATAGTTGCATAATTATTCGACTACTCATTGATCTTCACTTATATCTTTTGGAGTAGTTTGTTGTTTGCTCTAGTGCTTCACTTATATATTTTAGAGCATGGTGGTAGTTTTATTTTGAAGAAATAGATGAACTCTCATGCTTCACTTAGATTATTTTGAGAGTCGTTAATAGCATGGTAATTTGTTTAATATTAATATACTTGGTATTCAAGATATGTGAAACTTTCTTTTGAGTGCGTTGAATACTAAGAAGAGTTTGATCCTTGATTATTGTTTTGAGATATTAAGATGGTGATATTAGAGTCATGCTAGTTGAGTAGTTGTGAATTTAAAGAATACTTGTGTTGAAGTTTGTGATTCCCGTAGCATGCACGTATGGTGAACCGTTATGTGATGAACTCGAGCATGATTTATTTATTGATTGTCTTCCTTATGAGTGGCGGTCGGGGACGAGCGATGGTCTTTTCCTACCAATCTATCTCCCTAGGAGCATGCGCGTAATACTTTGCTTTGATAACTTGTAGATTTTTGCAATAAGTATATGAGTTCTTTATGACTAATGTTGAGTCCATGGATTATACGCACTCCTCATCCTTCCACCATTGCTAGCCTCTCTAATACCGCACACTTTTCGCCGGTATCATACCCACCATATATCTTCCTCAAAACAGCCACCATACCTACCTATCATGGCATTTCCATAGCCATTCCGAGATATATTGTTGTGCAACTTTCCACCGTTCCGATTATTATGACACGCTCCATCATTGTCATATTGCTAGCATGATCATGTAGTTGACATCGTATTTGTGGCAAAGCCACCGTTCATAATTCTTTCATACATGTCACTCATGTTTCATTGCATATCCCGGTACACCGCCGAGGCATTCATATAGAGTCATACTTTGTTCTGAGAATCGAGTTGTAATTGACGAGTTGTAAGAAAAATAAAAGTGTGATGATCATCATTATTAGAGCATTGTCCCAAGTGAGGAAAGAATGATGGAGACTATGATTCCCCCACAAGTTGGGATGAGACTCCGGACAAAAAAAAGAAGAGAAAATTGAAAAAAAAGAGGCCATAAAAAAAAGAAGAGAAAAAAGGCCCAAATAAAGAGAGAGAGAGAGAGAGAGAGAGAGAGAGATAAAAAGAGAGAAGGGACAATGCTAATATCCTCTTACCACACTTGTGCTTCAAAGTAGCACCATGATCTTCATGATAGAGAGTCTCCTATGATATCACTTTCATATACTAGTGGGAATTTTCATTATAGAGCTTGGCTTGTATATTCCAATGATGGGATTCCTCAAAATGCCCTAGGTCTTCGTGAGCAAGTGAGTTGGATGCACACCCACTTAGTTTATTTTGTTGAGCTTTCACATACTTATAGCTCTAGTGCATCCGTTGCATGGCAATTCCTACTCACTCACATTGATATCTATTGATGGGCATCTCCATAGCCCTTTGATACGCCTAGTTTATGTGAGACTATCTTCTCCTTTTTTGTCTTCTCCACAACCACCATTCTATTCCACCTATAGTGCTATGTCCATGGCTCACTCTCATGTATTGCGTGAAGATTGAAAAAGTTTTGAGAATGTCAAAAGTATGAAACAATTGCTTGGCTTGTCAACGGGGTTGTGCATGATTTAAATACTTTGTGTGGTGAAGATAGAGCATAGCAATACTATATGATTTTTGTAGGGATAACTTTCTTTGGCCATGTTATTTTGAGAAGACATGATTGCTTTGTTAGTATGCTTGAAGTATTATTATTTTTATGTCAATATGAAATTTTGTCTAGAATCTTTCGGATCTGAATATTCACATCACAAGTAAGAAGATTTACATTGAAATTATGCCAAGTAGCACTCCGCATCAAAAATTATTATTTTTTATCATTTACCTACTCGAGGACGAGCAGGAATTAAGCTTGGGGATGCTTGATACGTCTCCAACGTATCTATAATTTTTGATTGGTCCATGCTACTTTATCTACTGTTTTGGACTATATTGGGCTTTATTTTCCACTTTTATATTACTTTTGGGACTAACCTATTAACCGGAGGCTCAGCCCAGATTTGCTGTTTTTTGCCTATTTCAGTATTTCGAGGAAAAGGAATATCAAACGGAGTCAAAACGGAACGAAATCAACTGGAGAAGTTATTTTTGGAAGGAAAGCCACCCGATGGACTTGGAGTGCACGTCAAGAAAAAGCGAGGTGCTCACGAGGGTAGGGGGCGCGCCCACCCCCCTAGGGCGCGCCCCTGCCTCGTGGCCCCCCCTTCGGTCCACCGACGTACCCCCTGCACCCATATATACCTATGTATCGTAAAACTTCCAGAACAGAAGATATATCGGGAATTCCGCCGCCGCAAGCCTCTGTAGCCACCAGAAACCTCTCGAGAGCCCGTTCCGGCACCCTGCCGGAAGGGGAATCCATCACCGGTGGCCGTCTTCATCATCCCGACGCTCTCCATGACGAGGAGGGAGTAGTTCACCCTCGGGGCTGAGGGTATGTACCAGTAGCTATGTGTTTGATCTCTCTCTCGTGTTCTCTCTCGTGTTCCCTCTATGGCACGATCTTGATGTATCCCGAGCTTTGCTATTGTAGTTGGATCTTATGTTTCTTCTCCCCCTCTACTCTCTTGTGATGAATTGAGTTTCCCCTTTGAAGTTATCTTATCGGATTGAGTCTTTTATGAGAACACTTGATGTATGTCTTGCCGTGTTTATCTGTGGTGACAATGGGATATCATGTGCCACTTGATGTATGTTTTGGTGACCAACTTGCGGGTTCCGCCCATGAACCTATGCATAGGGGTTGGCACACGTTCTTGACTCTCCGGTAGAAACTTTGGGGCACTCTTTGAGGTTCTATGTGTTGGTTTGAATAGATGAGTTGAGATTGTGTGATGCATATCGTATAATCATGCCCACGGATACTTGAGGTGACATTGGAGTATCTAGGTGACATTAGGGTTTTGGTTGATTTGTCTCTCAAAGTGTTATTCTAGTACGAACTCTAGGGCTGTTTGTCACACTTATAGGAATAGCCCAACGGATTGATTGGAAAGAATAACTTTGAGGTGGTTTCGTACCCTACCATAATCTCTTCATTTGTTTTCCGCAATTAGTGACTTTGGAGTGACTCTTTGTTGCATGTTGAGGGATAGTTATATGATCTATCTATGTTATTATTGTTGAGAGAACTTGCACTAGTGAAAGTATGAACCCTAGGCCTTGTTTCCTATCATTGCAATACCGTTTACGCTCACGTTTATCACTTGTTACCTTGCTGTTTTTATATTTTCAGTTTACAAATACTTATATCTACCATCCATATTGCACTTGTATCACCATCTCTTCGCCGAACTAGTGCATCTATACAATTTACGATTGTATTGGGTGTGTTGGGGACACAAGAGACTCTTTGTTATTTGGTTGTAGGGTTGCTTGAGAGAGACCATCTTCATCCTACGCCTCCTACGGATTGATAAACCTTAGGTCATCCACTTGAGGGAAATTTGCTACTGTCCTACAAACCTGTGCACTTGCAGGCCCAACAACGTCTACAAGAAGAAGGTTGTGTAGTAGACATCATCATGCTTCATTTTCGTCACACGAAAATTCTCTCATCTTGCACACCCCCGATGACAGGCCAAGCAATTGTTTCATACTTTAGTAATCTCAAACTTTTTTCAACTTTCACGCAATACATGAGTGTGAGCCATGTATATAGCACTATGGGTGGAATAGAATATGATGATGGAGGTTGTGTGGAGAAGACAAAAAAAAGAGAAAGTCTCACATTGACGAGGATAATCAACGGGCTATGGAGATGCCCATCAATTGATGTCAACATGAGGAGTAGGGATTGCCATGCAACGGATGCACTAGAGCTATAAATGTATGAAAGCTCAACAAAAGAAACTAGTGGGTGTGCATCCATCTTGCTTGCTCACGAAGACCTAGGGAATTTTGAGTAAGCCCATCGTAGGAATATACAAGCCAAGTTCTATAATGAAAAATTCCCACTAGTATATGAAAGTGACAATATAAAAGACTTTCTATATGACTAACATGGTGCTACTTTGAAGCACAAGTGTGGAAAAGGATATTAATATTGCCCCATTTTTATTTTCCTTTTTTTCTTTTTTTCTTTTTTCTTTTTGGGCCTTTCTTTTTTCTTTTGGCCTTTCTTTTTTTATTTTTTATTTTTTTGCCTTTCTTTTTTTCTCCTTTTTGGCCTTTTTTTTATTTTTGGATAATGCTCTAATAATGATGATCATCACACTTCTATTTATTTACAAGTCATGAATGACAACTCAAAACTGGAACAAGATATGACTCTATATGAATGCCTTCGGTAGTGTACCGGGATGGGCAATGAATCAAGAGTGACATGTATGAAATTATGAAGGTGGCTGTGCCACAAATACGATGTCAACTACATGATCATGCAAGGCAATATGACAATGATGATGTGTGTCATGATAAATGGAACGGTGGAAAGTTGCATGGTAATATATCTCGGAATGGCTATGGAAATGCCACAATAAGTAGGTATGGTGGCTGTTTCGAGGAAGATATAAGGAGGTTTATGTGTGATAGAGCGTATCGTATCACGGGGTTTGGATGCACCGGCGAAGTTTGCACCAACTCTCAAGGTGAGAAAGGGCAATGCAGTGCATCAAGAGGCTAGCAATGATGGAAGTGTAAGAGTGCGTATAATCCATGGACTAAACATTAGTCATAAAGAACTCATATAATTATTGCAAAAATCTACAAGTCATCAAAAACCAAGCACTACGCGCATGCTCCTAGGGGTGATAGATTGGTAGGAAAATACCATCGCTCGTCCCCGACCGCCACTCATAAGGATGACAATCTAAGAACACCTCATGTTTCAAATTTGTTACACAACGGTTACCATACGTGCATGCTACGGGACTTGCCAACTTCAACACAAGCATTCTTTAAATTCACAATCACCCAACTAGCATGACTCTAATATCACCACCTCCATATCTCAAAACAAATACCAAGTATCAAATTAATCATAGCATCCAATTCACTTCCTATGTTAGTTTTTATTGTACCCAACTTGGATGCCCATCATTCTAGGACCAATTTTATAACCATAGAAAATACCATGCTGTTCTAAGAGACTCTAAAAATAATATAAGTGAAGCATGAGAGATCAACAATTTCTTCAAAATAAAACCACCGCCTTGCTCTAAAAAGATATAAGTGAAGTAATAGAGCAAATGACAAACTACTCTGAATGATATAACTGAAGATCAATGAGTAGTCGAATACTTATGCAACT
The DNA here is from genome assembly GCA_021605145.1 of Aegilops bicornis. Taxonomy (NCBI): domain Eukaryota; kingdom Viridiplantae; phylum Streptophyta; class Magnoliopsida; order Poales; family Poaceae; genus Aegilops; species Aegilops bicornis. The sequence goes on along the minus strand of CM038670.1, from coordinate 247,008,598 downwards.
ATGTGAAGACTCTCTAACATTTAAGAATTTTAGATCTTGGTATTTTATTCAAACAGCAAGAAAAACAAAATAAAAGAAAATGACACTCCAAGCAAAACACATATCATGTGGTGAATAAAAATATAGCTCCAAGTAAAGTTACCGATGAACAAAGACGAAAGAGGGGATGCCTTCCGGGGCATCACCAAGCTTAGGCTCTTGGTTGTACTTTAATATTACCTTGGGGTGCCATGGGCATCCCCAAGATTTGGCTCTTGCCACTCCTTATTCCATAGTCCATCGAATCTTTACCCAAAACTTGAAAACTTCACAACACAAAACTCAACAGAAAACTCGTAAGCTCCGTTAGTATAAGGAAATAAATTACCACTTAGGTACTATTGTGAACTCATTCTAAATTCATATTGGTGTAATATCTACTGTATTCCAACTTCTCTATGGTTCGTACCCTCCGATACTACTCATAGATTCATCAAAATAAGCAAACAACACATAGAAAACAGAATCTGTCAAAAACAGAATAATCTGTAGTAATCTGTGTAAAAAGTATACGTATAGAACTCCAAAAATCCTACCAAATTAGGAAGTCCTAGGAAATTTGTGTAAAAATCCAGATAAAAAAGAATCAGATCAAAATCACGTCTCTGAGAATTATCAAAACTAATTTACTGGGTGCAAAAGTTTCTGATTTTCAGCAGGATCAACACAACTATCACCGTAAGCTATCCTTAAGGTCTTACTTGGTACTTTATTGAAACAAAAGCTATAAAACATGATTACTACAGTAGCACAATCATGTGGACACACAAAAACAGTAAGGGTAAATATTGGGTTGTCTCCCAACAAGCACTTTTCTTTAATGCCTTTCTAGCTAGGCATGATGATTACAATGATGCTCACATAAAAGATAAGAATTGAAACATAATGGGAGCATCATGAAGCATATGACTAGCACATTTAAGTCTAACCAACTTCCTATGCATAGGGATTTTGTGAGCAAACAACTTATGGGAACAATAATCAACTATCATAGGAAGGTAAAACAAGCATAGCTTCAAGATTTTCAACACATAGAGAGGAAACTTGATATTATTGCAATTCCTACAAGCATATGTTCCTCCCTCATAATAATTTTCAGTAGCATCATGAATGAATTCAACAGTATAACCAGCACCTAAAGCATTCTTTTCATGATCTACAAGCATAGAAAATTTACTACTCTCCAAATAAGCAAAACTCTTCTTATTCGGAATTGTGGGAGTATCATAAGAGACTCGAATATTACAAATTGTTTCCACATTAAAAGAGTAATGTTCAGAAAAAGTGTAATCATAATCATGACAAGTTTTATAAATATAATCATCACTACTTTTTATAGCATAAGTTTCATCACAATAATCATCATAAGTAGCAACTTTGTTCTCATCATAATCGATTGAAACCTCTTCCAAAATAGTGGATTCATCACTAAATGAAGTCATGACCTCTCCAAATCCACTTTCATAAATATTATAAGATTCAACATCCTCCAAAATAGTGGGATCATTACTCCCTAAAGTTGACACCCTTCCAAACCCACTTTCATCAGTATAATCATCATAGGTAAGAGGCATGCTATCATAGCAACTTTCATATCAAAACTTGGGAGGATAAAAATATCATCTTCATTAAACGTAGCATCACCAAGCTTCGGACAAACATTAATTTCAGAAAATATATTCTCAAATATATCATCCTCATCAAACATAGCTTCCCCAAGCTTGGGCCTTTTCATATCATAAGCATAATCACTCTCATCATTAATAGTATAGATAGCACCAATAGTATAGGAATTATCATCATCACAATGAGTAATAGGAGAAACATCAATTGGGAGGGATACCTTTTTACCTTTGTTGCTCCATCTTTCCTGTTTCTTCTTCACATTATGTGTGGGTTCAACCATCTTCTCTGAGCTCCTTATTGATGAGATTGGTTGAATATAAAGCTCATCCTCGTTACCTGATTCATCATAAGAAATAATAGGAGGAGATTGGGAAGTCTCTTCCCTTTCATTAGTATTCTCTTCATCTTCCATTTGCTTTCTTTTCTTTAGGTAATTGGCAATATAAGGATTTTCAATGCAATTCACCGCACAATACAAATAAATCTTCTCTTGTTCAATATCAAGGAATTTATGATGGGCAAATTCTAGAATAATCTTAATTAAACATTTCAATTCTTCATAACCCAAAAGCAAACTAAGTTCATTATAATGCGCAAGGGAAATCAAATCATCACAATTTTTGGACATGATTCGATCATGAAATAATTTGCATCAGAGATGTAAATGACTACGTTCATTGCAAAGTTCACAAGTACGGCAACGGAAATTTAAATTTTCAGCACTCACATTTAGCCTTTCTTGCAACCATTTAGTTTCTAAATGCTTATGCCTCTTGCAATATCTATTTTCCCTAATTGGTGTCTACATGCAAACCCAATGCACTCCACAAAAATCGACATGCTTACAGGAGACATTTTCATCATAACTAGTGCAATCATCATTAGTACTATGGATATTCAAGGAGTTCATACTAACAACATTGCAATCATGCTCATCATTCAAAGATTTAGTGCCAAACATTTTATAGACTTCTTCTTCTAGCACTTGAGCACAATTTTCCTTTTCATCATACTTACGAAAGATATTAAAAAGTTGAAGCGTATGAGACAAACTCAATTCCATTTTTTTGTAGTTTTCTTTTATAGACTAAACTAGTGATAAAACAAGAAACTAAAAGATTTGATTGCAAGATCTAAAGATATACCTTCAAGCACTCACCTCCCCGGCAACGGCGCTTGAGAAAAAGAGCTTGATGTCTACTATGCAACCTTCTTCTTGTAGACGTTGTTGGGCCTCCAAGTGCAGAGGTTTGTAGGACAATAGAAAATTTCCCTCAAGTGGATGACCTGAGGTTTATCAATCCGTGGAAGGCGTAGGATGAAGATGGTCTCTCTCAAACAACCCTGCAACCAAATAACAAAGAGTCTCTTGTGTCCCCAACACACCCAATATAATGGTAGATTGTATAGGTGCACTAGTTCGGCGAAGAGATGGTGATACAAGTGCAATATGGATGATAGATATAGGTTTTTGTAATCTGAAAATATAAAAACAGCAAGGTAACAAGTGGTAAAAGTAAGCGTAAACGGTATTGCAATGCTAGGAAAAAAGGCCTAGGGTTCATACTTTCACTAGTGCAAGTTCTCTCAACATTAATAACATAACTGGATCATATAACTATCCCTCAACATGCAACAAAGAGTCACTCGAAAGTCACTAATACGGAGAACAAACGAAGAGATTATTGTAGGGTACAAAACCACCTTAAAGTTATCCTTTCTGACCGATCTATTCAAGAGTCCGAAGTAAAATAACACGAAGCTATTCTTTTCGTTCAATCTATCATAAGAGTTCGTACTAGAATAACACCTTAAGACACAAATCAACCAAAACTCTAATGTCACCTAGATACTCCATTGTCACCTCAAGTATCCGTGGGCATGATTATACAATATGCATCACACAATCTCAGATTCATCTATTCAACCAACACAAAGTACTTCAAAGAGTGCCCCAAAGTTTCTACCGGAGAGTCAAGACGAAAACATGTGCCAACCCCTATGCATAGGTTCATTGAACCCGCAAGTTGATCACCAAAACATACATCAAGTAGATCACGTGAATATCCCATTGTCACCACAGATAAGCATGGCAAGACATACATCAAGTGTTCTCAAATCCTTAAAGACTCGATCCGATAAGATAACTTCAAAGGGAAAACTCAATCCATTACAAGAGAGTAGATGGGGAGAAAAATCATAAGATCCAACTATAATAGCAAAGCTCGCGATACATCAAGATCGTATCACCTCAAGAACACGAGAGAGAGAGAGAGAGAGAGAGAGAGAGAGAGAGAGAGAGAGATCAAACACATAGCTACTGTTACATACCCACAGCCCCGAGGGTGAACAACACCCACCGTGTCATGGAGAGCGTCGGGATGATGAAGATTGCCACCGGTGAGGATCCCCCTCCGTGAGTCTTGGAACAGGGTCCCAATTGGTTTTTGGCGGCTACAGAGGCTTGCGGCGGCGGAACTCCCGATCTAGGTTATTTTCTGGAGGTTTCAGTATTTATAGGATTTTTTGGCGTAGGTCTCACGTCAGGGGGGTTTCCGGGCTGTCCACGCAGCAGGGGGCGCGCCCAGGTGGAGTGGGTGTGTGCCCCACTGAGGGAGTCCTGGATTAGGGGGTGTCCGGATAGCCGAACTATCACTGTTGGCCGGACTCCTGGACTATGAAGATACAATATTGAAGACTTCGTCCCGTGTCCGCATGGGACTTTCCTTGGCGATACGGATATGTAGATCTCCTACCATTGTAACCGACTCTGTGTAACCCTAGCCCTCTCCGGTGTCTATATAAACCGGAGGGTTTTAGTCCGTAGGAAAAACAACAATCATACCATGGGCTAGCTTCTAGGGTTTAGCCTCTTTGATCTCGTGGTAGATCCACTCTTGTACTACCCATATCATCAATATTAATCAAGCAGGAGTAGGGTATTACCTCCATCGAGAGGGCCCGAACACAGGTAAAAACATCGTGTCCCTTGTCTCCTGTTACCATCCGCCTAGACGCACAGTTCGGGACCCCCTACCAGAGATCCGCCGGTTTTGACACCGATATTGGTGCTTTCATTGAGGGTTCCTCTGTGTCGTCATCCTTAGGCCCGATGGCTCCTTCGATCATCAACAACGACGCGGTCCAGGGTGAGACTTTTCTCCCCGGACAGATCTTTGTATTCGGCGGCTTTGCACTGCGGGCCAATTCACTTGGCCATCTGGAGCAGATCGAAAGCTACGCCCCAGGCCATCGAGTTAGATTTGGGAGTTTGAACTACACGGCCGACATCCGCGGAGACTTGATCGTCGACGGATTCGAGCCACAGCCAAGCGGCGTCGCCCTTGTCCTCGATGGGCACGATCTAGCTCTGCCGCCGAGCGATTGCCTCGAGGTCCGCACCAGCGTCTGCTCCGACCCTTAGCTCGGAGCCGACTCCGCCGATCGAGGACGAGTGGCGGGACACCGCCTCGGGGGCTACAATCTCTACGGCGATTAAGCCGAACTCCATACCTGTCCTTTGCGAAGACCGTGACTCCAAGGTGCCGGACTCCTCTCCGGACTCCGAACTCTCCGTGCCCCCGCCAATCGAATCCAATTGGGCGCCGGTTATGGAGTTCACTGCCGCGGACATCTTTCAGCACTCGCCCTTTGGCGACATCCTGAATTCACTAAAGTCTCTCTCTTTATTAGGAGAGCCTGGCGGACTGATCGGGAAGGTTGGGATGCGGACGACGAAGAAATTCAACGCCCACCCACCACCCACTTTGTAGCCACTGCCGATGATTTAACCGACATGCTCGACTTCGACCAAGACATCGACGGTAAGGATGACGATGCTGGAGACGACCAAGAACCAGCGCCCACAGGGCACTGGAAGGCCACCTCGTCATACGACATATACATGGTGGACATCCCAAAAGATGGGAATGGCGATGGAACAGCGGAGGATGACCCCTCTAAGAAACATCCCAAGCACCGACGTCGGCGGCGCCGCTCTAAATCCCGCCACAGCAAAAACGGTGATTCCAGCACGGGAGATAATAACACCCCGGACAGTGCCGAAGACAAACCCCTCCAGCAGGATTCAGCACAGGAGGAGGGAGAAGCCAGCCCTCATGATAGAGCGGCAGACAAGGAGGTGGAGGACGATAATTATATGCCTCCCTCCGAAGATGAGGCAAGCCTCGACGACCATTTAATTTGTCGTGGCCCGAGGATCCCGCCCGAACAGGGCGTTTCAAACGCAGGCTTATGGCCACGGCAAGCAGCCTCAAGAAAAAGCAGCTGACAACTTAGAGCTGACCAAGACTTGCTAGTGACAGATGGACTGAAGTCCTTGCAGCCGAAGAGTACAAACTCGAACGCCCCTCCAAGAGATACCCAAAACACAGGCTGCTACCCCAATTAGAGGAAGCAGCACCCAAACCTACATCACCAGCGCATGATGCGGCCGACCGGCCACCCCGTGGCCGCGACAGAGAGGCCTCTAGATCCTCCATTCAAGCCGCACCCCGGCGCCGCTCGAAAAGTACCAAGGCACGGGGAAACGCGCCAGACCTGTGAGACATATTGGAGGACAAGGCAAGGCAAACAAGATCGATCTATGAATCGCGTGGGCGCCCCACAACACGCGAAGATAACCGTCACGCCGGATACAGCAACTCCGGTCGGGCCGAACACAATAGACAAAGCTCATTTGAGCTGCGTCGTGATATAGCTCAATACAGAGGCACCGCACATCCACTATGCTTCATAGATGAAGTGATGGGTCATCAAATCCCCGAGGGTTTCAAACCCGTAAACATCGAATCATACAATGGCACAACATATCCTGCGGTTTGGATCGAGGACTGCCTCCTCCATATCCACATGGCTCGCGGTGATGATCTACACGCCATCAAATACCTCCCACTCAAGCTTAAAGGACCAGCTCGGCATTGGCTTAACAGCTTGCCAGCAGAATCAATTGGTTGTTGGGAGGGCACATATGTGCGACCACCAGACGCCGATGACCTCAGCCACATAATTCAGCAGCCAGAAGAATCGGCCAGACAATTCTGGACACGGTTCCTAACCAAGAAAAATCAAATCATTGACTGTCCAGATGCAGAGGCCCCTTGCAGCCTTCAAACATAACATCCGCGACGAGTGCCTTGCCCGGCACCTAGGACAGGAAAAGCCAAAATCGATAGCAGCCCTCACAACGCTCATGACCCGCTTTTGCGCGGGAGAGGACAGCTGGCTAGCTCGTAGTAACAACTTGACCAAAAACCCTGGTAGTTCGGATACCAAGGACAGCAATGGCAGGTCGCGTCGCAACAAGCACAAGCGCCGCATTAACGGTGCTAATGCTGAAGATATGACAGTCAATGCCGGATTCAGAGGCTCTAAACCCGGTCAGCGGAAAAAGCCATTCAAAAGAAATACTCAGGGCCCGTCCAATCTGGACCGAATACTCGATCTCTCGTGCCAAATACATGGCACTCCCGAAAAACCAGCCAACCACACCAACAGAGATTGTTGGGTCTTCAAACAGGCAGGCAAGTTAAATGCCGAACTCAATGACAAGGGGCTGAATAGCGATGACGAGGAGGATCCCCGGCCGCCGAACAATAGAGGACAGAAGGGCTTCCCCCCACAAGTGCGGACGGTGAACATGATATACGCAACCCACATACCCAAAAGGGAGCGGAAGCGTGCACTAAGGGACGTATATGCGATGGAGCCAGTCACCCCGAAGTTCAACCCATGGTCCTCCTGCCCGATCACCTTTGATCGAAGGGACCACCCCACTAGCATCCGCCATGGCGGATTCGCCGCACTGGTTCTTGACCCAATCATCGACGGATTTCACCTCACTAGAGTCCTGATGGATGGCGGTAGCAGCCTGAACCTGCTCTATCAGGATACAGTGCGCAAAATGGGCATAGACCCCTCAAGGATTAAACCCACAAAGACGACCTTTAAAGGCGTCATACCGGTGTAGAGGCCAATTATGCGTGCTCGATTACACTTGAAGTGGTCTTCGGATCCCTGGATAACTTCCGAAGCGAAGAGTTAATCTTCGACATAGTCCCGTTCCGCAGCGGCTATCACGCACTGCTTGGACGAACCGCATTTGCAAAGTTAAGGATGCCAGGCCCTCGAGGAGTAATCACGGTCAATGGAAACACCGAACGCTCTCTCCGAACGGAGGAGCATACGGCGGCCCTCGCGGCGGAGGTGCAAAGCAGCCTCTCACAGCAATTCTCGAGTCCGGCTACTAAATGTCCGGGCACCGTCAAGCGCGCCCGGAGTAATCTACAACAAGACCGCCTGGCACGATCCGAGCACACGTAGCAATCCGGCCCCAACCCCATCCCTTGCGAAATTGCGAAGCCAGTACTACGTGTACATAACTACGCTTTGGAGATACCATGGGCATAAGGGGAGGGGCACGACCACGGCACGCCCAGAATGCGGCTCAACCGCACCAGGGGCTCCTGATTGTGTCATTCTTTTTCTTCTTCTTTTCTCTTACTTTCAGGACTCCGTTTTTCAGAAGCCCTGTCTGGCTCTAGAATTGCCGAACTCATGATGCAACAGCTAGGGAAGCAGAAAGCTACGTCGAGTGTCCAGGTGATCTCTACTACGAGCATTATACCTGTTTTACATACCATCCCGCAGCTTACCCCTGGAGGGGGACATGTCAAATAATCCCATCCCTTGCTTATCGCACTATTTGTATCGCTCGCTTTCATTGCAGTACCTTTTTGAATAAACAATACATAGCTTTTGCCTATTATTGCACTCCTTTTTATCTATATGTTCATTCATGACACGTTGCACCCGTACACTTTGGTACGGCCAATACACCGAGGGCTTAAGTACCCCAAAAATATGGTGTGATAAGTCCAACACTTTCACAAGTGCGGCACCCGAACTTATAGCATTATATGCATCGGCTCGAATCATGTCTTGGGTCAATAGTTGGGTTTGCCCGGCTCCCATGTTTTGGTACCTTACGTTCCGTTATATCGGCTAAGGTGGCGCTGGGAGAACCACTTCGATTGTGCCCCGGTTGAGCTGGGTTGAGCACCTCAGTGGAGACAGCTAAAACTGACCGTCATGATAGGGCGAGAGTCGGTCGCTGTTCGAGAGGTTTTTTCGGGTCCCTAAAGACTTATGCCGCTTAGAGCGAGGAGTCGGCATTGTCCGGCCAAGGCGTGGATAGCGCCCCGAACTCGGTCTTCGAATACTAGGGGCTTCACGAAATTTAAAATTATAGAATTCTATGGCTAAGTGAGAGTGTTCAAGCACTATAGTCCGGTTGCCTTGTTCGTTGCGTTGAGCGCCTCCCTCGAAGGACCCAAGAATGGGAACAAGAGCGCTCAATTTTATCCGGAACACCCCAGCACTCGTGGCATGGGGGCTGAAGCCAACGACTTGCCATCTCTCAAATTCGATAAACGGTCGCACAGAAGGTAATATTTTAAATTCACAAGCGTTGCTTAGCGCATATGAACAAGTTTTCAGCGTACAGGATAACAAATGCGAGTCTATTCGAAAATTACATCTTTGGAGCATTCAGCCCCTATAAGGCGGGCACCCTTCATGACGCCCTCATAGTACATTTCGGGCTTGCGATGCTCCTTGCCCTTCGGTGGCCCGTCCGTCACAAGCTTCTCAGCATCCAGCTTGCCGAGTGCACTTTAGCACGGGCAAGGGCCCGACGGGCACCTTCAATGCGTATGAGCGCTTGATGACTTCAATCCATGGACAAAGGCGTCCACCAGCCGAGACTAGCCTGAAGTAGCTCCCAGGCAAGGCTTCCAATGGCCACAGCCGAATTATGAGGCCCTTCATGGCCTGTTCGGCGACCTTATGGAGCTCGACCAGCTGCTTCAGCTGGTCGCTCAGGGGCACCGGATGTCCGGCAGCATCAGACACACTACGGGGTAGATCTGCGAATGCTCCTGGAGAGCTCCGGATTCGGGTAAGTAATATATAATCCTGTAGTGACCCGACCTCAGATGGTCAAGTCTCTGTGCTTCTGTGTCATCCCTGGATCGGTAATGCTGACACACACAGTACCGAAGGCTTTATAACAGAGTAGCAATCACACACTTATTACATCGAATGTCTCAAAAGAGAACTTAAAACAATAATATGGGTGAAGGCCATCTAATGCGATAACAGCGGAAGGCTTGGAAGATACGGTGAGTCCATCAACTCCAACGGCATAACTGAGCTGCACGGCAACGACCTACAATCCTTACTCCTCGTCTGAAAAGTCTGCAACATAATACGTTGCAACCCGAGAACGGGTCAGCACATGGAATATGCTGGCAATGTAACACATAGAGTAATGAAAGAATAAGCTATACTACATGCATATATGGCTGGTGGAAAGCTCTATGGTTATAGTTTTGCGAAAAGCCAATTTTTCCCTACATCAAAGGAATAAATTTAATTTAACTATCATGGTGGTTGAAACATCATTGAGAAGGTACCCCCAACACAGATGATCCCAATTAAGGTAATTAACAACCCAGCAAACTTAGTTAAGAGTGTTGAGATACATGTGAATACTCAAGTACTAGATACTCAGAATCGTCCATAACCGGGGACACGGCTAACCATGATTAGTTTGTACACTCTGCAGAGGTTTGCGCACTTTTCCCCACAAGACTCGATCGCCTCCGTTGGTTTCTCGTGACTGCATGGTGTTTGAGAGACGGATGACCGAGACACGATCTTCCGAAACATTAACTCTCTACTCCGGATAGATCATACCAAACCTATAAAACCCACTACCTGCTGATCTACCTCTTCGAGAGCTTCACGTAACTTACTCAACTATGCTAGAGCCCATAATAGCTTGTGGCTGCACACGGAAGTTTCTAGCATGAATAATCTCAGTTCCTTTGAGCACAGGTGGCGTTCCATAGGAAGATCACACGGGTACCCAGGATTTCCAAAAGCAGACAACACTGGGTTCCCTGTGCCTCAATCCACCCAGATGTGTATTTAAGTTGCCACCTTAAGTAAACCATTAATTAATAATCTCACATCTGTCGTGAATATCTCTCAAACCCAAACCACGTCTACGAGCATAGCATGGCAGTATAAGCATAACGTAGAAGTAACTCCCAAGGGTTTGAAAGTAACAGGGCAATAGGTTCCTACCTCATCATCTACTTCCCAACTCACAAGTTAATGACATCCTAATCATGCAATGTCTGAGGGTTGAAACTAATGCATAAAAACTGGGTATGAAAAGATATGATCAAGTGTTACTTGCCTTGCTGACGATCCGTGAATCCTAGAGACTCGTAGTAACACGCTCAAGACCGGGAATTCTATCGCAAGCAAACAACGCATACATAAGTAAACAAGCAAAGATGCACAAACGAAACTTCAACTGAAGAGGTTGACCGGAGAGTTCAACTTAAGAACTCCGGTTTGCAAAAAGAATCAAACCAAACGGAACAACGAAACTCAAACGGCGAGAAAAACAAGGTCCGTTTACTAATATGAACTAGGGTCAAATTTTACAGTGATAAAAACTAGTTTAAGTTGATTATTCGGAAATAGGGTTTCGATACGAAACTCCCGGCGCTTGAATCGCCTGATTCCGATAAACGAGCGAAAAGATAAACATGTTTGAAAATTGGATCACAAATCGCGATCAGAATAACCGCGGAATAAATCTGATAAAAGAAAAGCGACGAACTGTTAAACGAACGAACGTTCGTTAACAGAACTTAAACAGTGAATGCGTTCGTTAAAACGAACGGATAAACGGATGTTCGTTAAATAAATAAACCGATCTATATAAAAAAACGATCTAGGGTTTTATAAAAAAACCGAAGGGTTTTCTAAAAAAACCATAATAAACCGGCGGCGGCGGGGTCGGGTACTTCCGGCGAGGCGCGTCCGGCGAGCGGGCGGCTCGCGTGGTCCGGGCGAGGGGCGGGTCGGCGAGGGCGGCGGCGACGGCGAAAGGCGGCGGCGACGGCGCTGGGAGGGGCGGCGGCGACGGCTGGGCTCCGGGCGGCCTCGGCTCCGGCTCGGGCGGCTCGGGCGGTGGTGGCGGGTGGTGGCACCGGTATTTAAAGGGGGCGGGGGCGGCGGTGGCTTGGGGAAGGGGCGGGGCGGCGGCGACTTGGGGAAGGGGTCGCCCGGGGTGGAGTCCGGCTCGGACTCCTCGGCGTCTGCAGCCAGACGGCGGGCTTGTGGAGGGAGGCGGCGGCGGCGCTGGCTGGCTCGGTGGGCCTTTGGCCCAGCCAAGGGTCCGCTTTTTTAAACATTCCACGAAAGAAAAATTCCTAGAAAAATAAATAAAAATCTAAAAATTCCAAAACAAGTTTTCTCCGTCTAAATAAAATATTTAGAACTAGAGGAACTTTTCTTGGCCCCTAAAATGAAATTTTGTAAAGCGTGCAAATTTTTCTAGGGCAAATAAAATTCCAAATAAAATCAAATAAAATCCCAAAAATGTTTTTAACATTTTTCCTCCGTTATTTCAATTATTTTGGAGAAGTCATATTATCTCCCCTCATTTATTTATTTAAATTGAAATAATTTTCCGGAGAGAAAATATTTAAAATCCAATATCCTCGTCTTTCATTATTTGACAAAATTCAAATATGAAAATTTAAAAATCCCCAACTCTCTCCGAGGTCCTTGAGTTGCTTAGGATTTTCGAGGGTGGTAAATGAGAATGCAAATAAAATATGATATGCAAGAATGACCTATGTATAACATGCCAAATTGAAAATTTGGGATGTTACAAACCTACCCCCCTTAAGATGAATCTCGCCCTCGAGATTCGGGTTGGCTAGAAAATAGGTGCGGATGGTCCTTGCAAATATCCTCTTCTCGCTCCCAGGTGGCTTCTTCCTGGGTGCGGTGGCTCCACTAAACTTTGCAAAACTTGATCACCTTGTTGCAAGTGACTCTGCTATCAAACTCGAGAATTTTTACTGGCTTCTCCTCATAAGTCAGGTTGTTATCCAATTGTATCGCCTCCAGGGGCACTGTATCCTTTAGTGGTATGTCGCCCATCTCAGCGTGGCACTTCTTGATTGTGACACATGAAACACGTCATGCACTCCGACAATCCTTCGTAAGTCCAGCTTGTAGGCAACTTCTCCCATCCGTTCCAAAATACAGATGCGGTCCTACAAATCTTGGGGCTAACTTTCCCTTTACTCCAAAACGTTTCACTCCCCTCAGGGTGATACTCGCAGATATACTCTGTCTCCAATTTCATAGGTTACTTCCTTGCGTTTAGAATCTGCGTAACTCTTCTGTCTAGACTGAGCAATCTTTAGTCTGTCTCTGATCAGTTTAACCTTCTCCTCAGAGTCTTTGATCAAATCTGGTCCAAACAATTGACGGTCTCCAACCTCATCCCACATCAATGGTGTTCTACATCTGCGTCCATACAGAGCTTCGAACGGTGCCATCTTCAAACTGGTCTGGTAGCTGTTGTTTTATGAGAATTCTGCGTATGACAAATTGTCATCCCAACTAGATCCATAATCTAGCGCACAGGCTCTTAACATGTCCTCCAAAATCTGATTGACTCTCTCTGTCTGTCCGTCCGTCTGTGGGTGGAACGCGGTACTAAACTCCAATCTGGTACCCAAAGTCTGGTGTAGTTGATGCCAAAACTTTGAAGTAAACTATGTTCCTCTATCTGATACGATACTCCTCGGAACTTCGTGCAAACATACTATCCTGGTCATATATATCTTGGCCAACTTTGCACTTGTATAAGTTGTTTTCACTGGGATGAAATGAGCTACTTTGGTCAAACGATCCACTACTACCCATATTGAATCATATCCTGCTTTGGTTCTGGGTAATCCTGTGATAAAATCCATGCCAAGCTTGTCCTACTTCCATTCGGGTATTGGCATAGGCTGCAACAGTCCTGCTGGCTTTTGATGCTCTGCCTTCACTCTCTGACATACATCGCAAACGGCTACATACTCGGCAATATCCTTCTTCATACTAGCCCACCAGAAACGTTCCTTCAAGTCCAAATACATCTTGGTGTTTCCGGGGTGAATCGAGTATGGTGAGTCATGAGCCTCTTGAAGTATTAACTTCCTGATCTCCGAATTGTTGGGCACATAAATCCGGTCCTCAAACCACAAGGTATCGTGCTCATCCTCGCGAAAACCTTTGGCTTTTCCTTTGCCCATCTTTTCCTTTATCTCAGCAATCTCTTTATCCTCCTTCTGAGCGTCTCGAATCTTGTCTAACAAGGTCGACTGAACCTCCATTGTTGCAAGAAAACCTCTTGGAACAATCTCTAATTTAAGTTCCATAACATCCTCTGCTAACTCCTTTGGCAGTCCTCTACCTTCAAGGATATTGGCATAACTCTTCCGACTCAAAGCGTCTGCTATGACATTGGCTTTTCCTGGATGATAATGTACCTTCATGTCGTAATCTTTTATAAGTTCCAGCCATCTCCTCTGTCTGAGGTTTAACTCCTTCTGTGTGAAAATGTACTTTAAACTCTTATGATCCGTGTACACATCACAACGGTTTCCCATGAGATAATGTCTCCAGGTCTTTAACGCATGTACTACGGCTGCTAACTCCAAATCATGCGTGGCATAGTTCAACTCATGAGGCTTCAGTTGTCGTGAGGCATACGAGACAACTTTTCCTTCCTGCATAAGAACACATCCAATTCCCAAGCGAGAGGCATCACAATACACTTGAAACTCCTTATGTATATCTCGCAATGTCAAAGACCTTTGGGCTGTAGTCAACCGCTTTCTTCAACTCTTGGAAACTTGTCTCACAATCCTCTGTCCATTTGAACTTGGTATCCTTCCTTAGCAATTCTGTCATTAGTTTAGCAATCTTGGAAAAATTCTCAATGAATCTCCGATAATATCCTGCCAGTCCAAGGAAGCTGCGAATCTCGCTGACTGAAGTGGGTGCCAACCATTCAGTGACTGACTGAATTTTACTGGGATCTACTGCTATACCTTCTCCTGATATAACATGCCCAAGAAATTCAACTTCCTTTAACCAAAATTCGCACTTGCTGAATTTGGCGTATAACTGGTGCTCCCTGAGTTTCTCAAGAACCAAACGTAGGTGTTCTGCATGCTCCTCTTCGTTCTTCGAGTAAACCATAATATCATCGATAAACACCACAACAAACTTGTCCAAATATTCCATGAACACTTTGTTCATCATACTCATGAAATAGGCAAGGGCGTTAGTCAGTCCAAACTACATGACCGTATACTCGTATAATCCATATCGTGTGGTGAATGCTGTCTTGGGTATATCCTTCTCTCGGATCTTCAACTGATGGTATCCTCGATCAGAGATCAATCTTAGAAAACACCTTAGCTCCTTGCAACTGATCAAACAGATCATTAATCATCGGTAAGGGATACTTGTTCTTTATCGTTACTTCATTCGAGCTCGGTAATCAACAACCATCCTTAGGGATTTATCCTTCTTTTCCGCCAAAATCTGGAGCTCCCCAAGGTGATGAACTTCTCTTAACGTAACCTTTCTCCAATAGCTCCTTGATCTGCTTCTTAATTTCCTCCGGATCATTTGCGGGCATCCGATAGGGTCTCTTTGTTATTGGCCCTGCACTGGTATTAGTTCTATCGAAACTTCGATGTCTCAATCCGGTGGCATGCCCGGTAACTCTTCCGGAAAAACATCTGGATAATCCTTCACTCTGGTACTTCTTCTTGTACAACTCCGTGAGGGTATTCACTTGGCTCCTCCTAGGCACATGCCTAGATACATACTTAATCCTTTTTCCTCCGGGGTGGTGAGATAGATTGACTTGCTAAGCGCAATCGATACTTCCTCCAAACTTCGACATCCAATCCATACCTAATATCACATCCAATCCTTGCGACTCCAAGATAATTAGGTCAGACGGAAAACATGCGTTCCAATGATTAGGGGTAATCGGGTGCACCATCTCGCTAGCCATATACTCTGCTCCAAAGTAGCTCAAGAAAAGAGGGGTCCTAAGGGTGCAGGTTGGTAACTTAAACTTATCCACAAATCCCTTGATATGTATGAATGCGATGCACCAAGATGTCGAAAAGAACAATAGCGGTAAATGACTGAACCAAAAACTTACCTATTACCGCATCCGGCTGCTCTTCAACTTCCTCCACGTTAACGTGGTTCACTTGTCCTTTGTTGAATGGATTGGGCTTCTTCCCAGCGCTCCCATTTCCGTTTCCATTCTTTCCATCTGGGCAGTCATTGGCATAGTGCCTGTCTTCCCGCACTTAAAGCAAATAACTTGGCTCAAGTCTCTTAGCGGGTGTAGTTGGGTTAGAGCGATTACGGTTATTGTTGGCTGCATTTCCATTCCCATTCTTCACGGCATTATCGTTCCTCCTCCAAAGATGGTTATGTCCTCCATGGTTATGAACTAGTCCTCCCGAGTTCGGGGTTAAGCGAGGCTTCTGGTGAGCTCCTGAGTTATACTTCCCTTTTCCATACTTCCTCTTACGACTCTCAATTTGTTGCTGCTTTCCTTCAATCATCAGGGCCTTATCTACCAACTCCTGGTAGTTGTTGAAACTTGCCACCATCAGCTGCATACTCATCTCATCATTCAGTCCTTCCATAAACTTCTCTTGCTTCGCGGCATCCGTAGCCACATCATCGGGGCATAGCGTGATAACTTGCTAAACTCATCCACGTCTTTGGGCCACAAGACGGTTCTCTCGGGCGTAAGTTGCGAAACTCACGCTTCTTTATCTGCATGGCTCCAGTTGAAACATGGGCCGTGCGAAAAGCTTGTTGGAACTGGTCCCAAGTGACATTGGCTATAGGAAAAGTAGCCGTGTAATTCTCCCACCATGCGGCTGCTGGTCCATCCAATTGATGTGCAGCAAAGCGCACTCTCTCAGCATCCGTGCATCCTGCGGTGGTTAACTCCCTTCCAATACGACGTAACCGGTCATACGCAACTATTGGCTCGTTGCTCTTTGGAAAACACCGGCGGTTGTAACCTCTAAAACGGGCTAAATTGTCCCTTTGGTGGCGGGTTGTTGTTGTTGTTGGCATTGCCACTGGTTACGAACTAGCAATTGCATCAAGGCATTCGCTGTTGGATCAACTGA
Source organism: Aegilops bicornis (assembly GCA_021605145.1). Lineage (NCBI taxonomy): Eukaryota > Viridiplantae > Streptophyta > Magnoliopsida > Poales > Poaceae > Aegilops > Aegilops bicornis. Next base: position 246,991,802 of record CM038670.1, on the reverse strand, counting down.
GTGAGCTCCGGTGGGAAAGCAAAACCGGGTCACGTCTCGGAGGCATCCGAGGGTTTAGAGGGAGAGATTAGAAATAGAAAGAGGTCTAGTGAGAAAACACTACCCATATGCACATGAGGCAAAACACACATTCATTCAATCAAGCAAGCAAGGGCATACAAAGCGATCTAGGACTATCGTGACACGTGCTCAACTACTACTAGTTACATGGGGAAAATACTACTAATATTTGGTGGTCATCTAGAAATTTTGATCGGTGGAAGACTCCATGATGTCCGCTCGGCCGTCTTCATAGTCATCATCACTTGGATCTGAGTCGGTGTAAATGCGATGATGATGTAGTTGTCTGGACAAGCGGGGTCTTCTTCCTCTTCTTGCTCCTCTTCCTTCGGTGCTGGTCCTCCCATGAAAACTCCAATCTTCTTGACTAGGTCGTCGTTCTTCTCCGGTAGTATCTTGATTTCTTCCTCATATCCATCGCGTGTAGACTTGAGTTCTTCCTCCAATTCGATGATCTTAGTTTTCGCCTTCTTCAAATCCAGCATGTCTGCGCACATCTGGTTCTCATGACGTCGAATATGCTGGTTGAGCTCCTGGATGTAAGCTGCAATGGATCTATCCATCTTGGTGCTAATTACTTCCCATTGCTCATCTCGGCGCCCACATATTTGGTATGTGGTGTCTTTAAGTTCCTTGTTGTAGACTTCTTCGATGCGTCCCATGGTAATGTGAGCTGCCATACTCTTTCCGAAACTCCATGTTGGTGCATTGAAAACACATACTATGGGCTCCGTGCTTGGTGCAAACGTCCTTCCGGGAACTAGGGCTTGAATCTTCCAGCATTCTTCTTACGGTAAGGTGGCGTTATGCGTCCGGTGAAGCTTGGTATTCCAATATTCAGGTACCTAGTGACTTCCTTCAAGTGACGTCCGAAAGGTGTGTCTTCATCTGGTTGGGCAAACTTGTACTTCATCTCCGTCATCCTAAAGAGTGGAAAAATGGAGAGAAGTCAGAAATGAGTAGAGAGGAGTGACCTATGGTTTATCTTAGTGGTCGTGTCCTACACTCAGCGTGTGCTCTGATACCATCTTGTAGCGACCCGACCTCAGATGGTCAAGTCTACGTGCTTACATGTCATCCTCGGATCGGTAATGCCGACACACACAGTACTCGAAGGCTTTATAACAGAGTAGCAATCACACACTTATTACATCGAATGTATCAAAAGAGAACTTAAAATAATAATATGGCTGAAGGCCATCTAATGCGATAACAGCGGAAGGCTTGGAAGATACGGTGAGTCCATCAACTCCAACGGCATAACTGAGCTGCACGGCAACGACCTACAATCCTTACTCCTCGTCTGAAAAGTCTGCAACATAATACGTTGCACCACGAGAACGGGTCAGCACATGGAAAAACCAGGAAAAGTAACACATAGGGTAAAGAAAGAATAAGCTATACTACATGCATATATGGCTGGTGGAAAGCTCTATGGTTCTGCTTTTGCAAAAGCCAATTTTTCCCTACATCAAAGGAATAAATTTAATTTAACTATCATGGTGGTTGAAACATCATTGAGAAGGTACCCCCAACTCAGATGATCCCAATTAAGGTAATTAACAACCCAGCAAACTTAGTTAAGAGTGTTGAGATACATGTGAATACTCAAGTACTAGATACTCAGAATCATCCATAACCGGGGACACGGCTAACCATGATTAGTTTGTACACTCTGCAGAGGTTTGCGCAGTTTTCCCCACAAGACTAGATCGCTTCCGTTGGTTTCCCGCACTGCATGGTGTTTGAGAGACGGATGACCGAGACACAGTCTTTCAGAAACATTAACTCTCTACTCCGGATAGATCATACCAAACCTATAAAACCCACTACCTGCTGATCTACCTCTTCAAGAGCTTCACGTAACTTACTCAACTATGCTAGAGCCCATAATAGCTTGTGGCTGCACACGGAAGTTTCTAGCATGAATAATCTCAGTTCCCTTTGAGCCTGGTGGCGGTCCATAGGAAGATCACACGGGTACCAGGATTTCAAAAAGCAGACAACACTTGGTTCCCCAGGTGCCTCAATCCACCCAGATGTGTATTTAAGTTGCCACCTTAAGTAAACCATTAATTAATAATCTCACATCTGTCGTGAATAACTCTCAAACCCAAACCACGTCTACGAGCATAGCATGGCAGTATAAGCATAACGTAGAAGTAACTCCCAAGGGTTTGAAAGTAACAGGGCAATAGGTTCCTACCTCATCATCTACTTCCCAACTCACAAGTTAATGACATCCTAATCATGCAATGTCTGCGGGTTGAAACTAATGCATAAAAACTGGGTATGAAAAGATATGATCAAGTGTTACTTGCCTTGCTGACGATCCGTGAATCCTAGAGACTCGTAGTAACACGCTTCGCACTCCGGAATTCTATCGCAAGCAAACAACGCATACATAAGTAAACAAGCAAAGATGCACAAACGAAACTTCAACTGAAGAGGTTGACCGGAGAGTTCAACTTAAGAACTCCGGTTTGCAAAAAGAATCAAACCAAACGGAACAACGAAACTCAAACGGCGAGAAAAACAAGGTCCGTTTACTAATCTGAACTAGGGTCTAGTTTTACAGGGATAAAAACTGGTTTAAGTTGATTATTCGGAAAGAGGGTTTCAATACGAAACTCCGGGCGCTTGAATCGCCATAAATGAGCGAAAAGATAAACAGGTTTGAAAATTGGATCAGAAATCGCGATCAGAATAACCGCGGAATAAATCTGATAAAAGAAAAGCGACGAACTGTTAAACGAACGAACGTTCGATTAACTTAAACAAAGATGAACGCTTTCGTTAAAACGAACGGATAAACGCATGTTCGTTAAATAAATAAACCGACGAAAATAAACCGATCTATATAAAAAAACAATCTAGGGTTTTATAAAAAACCGAAGGGTTTTCTAAAAAAAACATAATAAACCGGCGGCGGCGAGGTCGGTACCGGCGAGGCGCGCCCGGCGAAGCGGGCGTTCGTCCGGGCGAGGGGCGGGTCGGCGAGGGGCGGCGGCGACGAAGGCGGCGGCGGTAGCGCTGGGAGGGGCGGCAACGGCGCTGGGCTCGGGCGGCTCGGGCGGCACGGGCTCCGGCGGTTTCAAGTGGTGGCGGTGGCGGCGGTATTTAAAGGCGGGCGGCGGTGGCTTGGGAAGGCGGGCGTGGCGACTTGGGGAAGGGGTCGCCCGGGGTGGAGTCCGGCTCGGACTCCCCTCGGCGTCCGTGCCTCGCACGGCGGCGCGCGGGTCCGTTCGTTTTTTTAAACATTCCGCCGAAAGAAAAATTCCTAGAAAAATAAATAAAAATCTAAAAATTCCAAAACAAATTTTCTCCGTCTAAAAAAAAATATTTGGAACTAGAGGAACTTTTCTTGGCCCCTAAAATGAAATTTTGTAAAGCGTGCAAATTTTTCTAGGGCAAATAAAATTCCAAATAAAATCTAAAAAATCCCAAAAATGATTTTAACATTTTTCCTCTGTTATTTCAATTATTTTGGAGAAGTCATATTATCTCCCCTCATTTATTTATTTAAAAAATAATTTTCCGGAGAGAAAATAATTAAAATCCAATATCCCCGTCTTTCATTATTTGACAAAATTCAAATATGAAAATTGAAAAATCCCCAACTCTCTCAGAGGGTCCTTGAGTTGCTTAGGATTTTCGAGGGTGGTAAACGAGAATGCAAATAAAATAATGACCTATGTATAACATGCCAAATTGAAAATTTGGGATGTTACAAATCCACTTTCACATGCTTGCTTTGCATAAAGAATGCCTTACGCGCCGCTATCTTCTTTAATGATTCAATTTCCTGGAGGGCTTTTTGGGCTTCGGCCTTAGCTGCTTTGGCACTCTCAAGAGCCGAGGCGAGCTTGGACTCTCGAGTCTTCGAGTCACGCTCCAAACTTTCATGTTTTTCCACGAGAGCCTCGATCTCTTGCCGCACCTCCGCCACCCGTGCCTCCTGCTTCTCTCGCTCGGTGCACTCCACGGCCGCTTTGCTTTCGGCCGTGGACACCGCTTCCTTCAGGGTCGCCACCTCATTCGTGGCCCCTACAATACCCACGTTAGTCCTGTCATTTTAGCAACCAAATCCTTTCTATAAGGTATCACTTTAATAAGGTATTACTTACCTTCCTTGTCCTCGAGCTGCTTCTTGGCAAGGCCGAGCTCGTTCTCGGACCGCTCGAGGCTCTGCTTCAATGCATTGACCTCTTGATCGGTCGGCAGAGGTCAGCAGCGCAGCCTACATTCCCATATTGACATACTTATGTTAGACTCCTGTGTATATCTTTTTAGATCCTCAGTCCGGCTTTCCTTTCCGAACACCGAACTAAGCATCAGGGGCTACTGTCTATGCGGTAATAATTTTTACATATTCTAAACTTACCTCAAAGCCTGTTAGAAGGCTGGTACACGCTTCAGTCAGCCCGCTCTTGACGGACTAAACTTTCCGGATCACCACACTCATAACAGTGCGGTGCTCCTCGTCGATGGAGGCGCCGTTAAGCGCCTCCAGCAAGCTATCTGGTGCCTCCGGATGGACGGAGGTCACCGATGTCGCAGTCTTGCGCTTCTTCCGAAGGGGCCGCTTGCGGACTTGAACCACCGAGTTCGATGCAGAGTCCGGCACAGGGCCAGACTTAGAGCCCTCTGGAGTTTCGCCCCCTTTGCGCCCAGAGTCCGGGAGGTCGCCTTGCGGCGCCTCCAGGACCACCTCCTCCTGGCTGGTCCCCATTTGGGACTCCACCGCGGTGTTGTCTGCGTCACGAGGGGAGGAGGCGGTCGGAAGTGAAGTGCTATTCACATCCGACGAACCCAGGGAGCCGCTCGACGAAGCGGCAAGTTCGTCCTTGGGCGGGCTACTTGGTTATATTCGGCGTTAGAAGACACTATGCGACAAATAAAAAGTCATGAGCTATTCCGGAGTCCGGACACTTACGATCTCGCCAGGGGCTTGGCCCTTGGTGGCCACTCCTCCTCGTCATTGTCGGTGTTGGTGGAGAAGTCCGGACGAAGGGTCCTTCCTTTCTTGGAGCCTCCAGCCTCCCGGTCAGGCGGCCTTCCTTTTCTTCTCTCCCACCGGGAGAGGCTTCTTTCCTCCTCCCTTCCTCGGGGAGGATTCCGCTCAGTCGTCGGACGATGAGTCAAAACACCTGGCGTCAGGCGCTCCTTCGAGTCCCGTGGCCTTCTTCTTGGCCTTCTTCTCGGCACCACGTGAGGTGCCGGAGCCAAGCCCCGGCTGCTGGCGTCCGCTGGGTCTTCTGGCAAGGGAGCCAGACAGTTAACCTGCCCGGACGTGTTACGCCAGTCTTGTCAAAGGTAAGGGAGTTTAGATCCCACATAGAGTCAAACTATGAAAAACAAGAGTCCCATAAAGGGCAAAAGAACTTACCTCGGTAGCTTGGCGCTGCGAGCTGAATCCGCGATCTTCGGTCGCGGATGTGGGAGCCTCGGCGCCCTTGAACAGCACCTTCCAGGCATCTTCGTACGAAGTGTCGAAGAGCCTTTTCAGAGTTTGGTGTTGTGCCGGATCGAACTCCCACAATTTGAAGGCCCGTTGTTGGCATGGGAAGATCCGGCGGATGAGTGTCGGTGTCAAAACCGGCGGATCTTGGGTAGGGGGTCCCGAACTGTGCGTCTAGGCGGAAGGTAACAGGAGACAAGGGACACGATGTTTTTACCCAGGTTCGGGCCCTCTCGATGGAGGTAATACCCTACTCCTGCTTGATTAATATTGATGATATGGGTAGTACAAGAGTAGATCTACCACGAGATCGTAAAGGCTAAACCCTAGAAGCTAGACTATGGTATGATTGTTGTTCGTCCTATGGACTAAAACCCTCCGGTTTATATAGACACCGGATAGGTTAGGGTTACACAGAGTCGGTTACAATGGTAGGAGATCTACATATCCGTATCACCAAGCTTGCCTTCCACGCCAAGGAAAGTCCCATCCGGACACGGGACGGAGTCTTCAATCTTGTATCTTCATAGTCCAGGAGTACGACCAACGGTGATAGTTCGGCTATCCGGACACCCCCTAATCCGGGACTCCCTCAGTAGCCCCCGAACCAGGCTTCAATGACGATGAGTCCGACGCGTTGATTGTCTTCGGCATTGTGAGGCGGGTTCTGCTCCAAATTCCATATACCTGTCGAATAGTGTCTGGCTTCTGATAAATGCTGCGCTCCTTGGCCTGCGCCCAATAATGGCCATCTTCCACGTGTTTGAATGAATGCGAAAGGCCAGGGTATTTTACAATTACCCCCTAGCTGCGCAAAATGAGCTGCCTATAAAAGGCGAGGATCTAGATCTGAATCACACCATCCCTCCTTCATGAAGCTTTCATCGGAGCTCCTGACCAAAGCCCATTCCATCATGGGCGGTCGTGGCTCCTCCTCTCGCGCTCCCAGCCCTCAGCACAGAAATTGGGAGAGATGCTCGATCCCATATAGCGAGCTAGTTATACTCCAAACCAAGGGATTTCTTCCCCCGGCCTTCATGGTTCCGGTTCGAGCCGGACTCGCCACCTACAAGGGCGGAAAGGAAGAGGAGAGTGTCCCCGGTCCCTCTAAAGGAGAGCGGGTGTGCTTCATCTCTTATCTAGTAAGAGGACTCGGATTTCCAATCCATCCGTTTCTCCGGGGGCTCTTGGAGTTCTACGGCCTCCAGTTGTGCCACCTTACGCCTGCCTCCATTTTGCACATCACGGGCTTCGTGGCCCTCTGCGAGCTGTTCTTGGGCGTCGAGGCTCATTTCGGGCTGTGGAAGAGATTATTCTGCCTAGTACCCCGTTCTCATGAGGGGTCAATATATCAAGTGGGCGGAGCCGAGCTATGGCGCATCGCCGGGACCGGATACCTATCCGGAACCCCAAAGAAGGCGTCCGAAGACTGGCCCTCGGAATGGTTTTATATGGAGGACGTCCCGCTGCCGGATCCTGTTCGGATCGGCCTTCTGGAGTTCAGCAATGCTCCTCTGAAGAAGCGCCTAAGCTGGCGCCCTCGAAGCCCCCGGAGGGAAGATGACAAGGACGTCCTCTATTTGATGAGCCGAATAAAGTTACTGGCTCATGCCGGATTAACCATGATTGGAGTCATGGCAATCTGCATTAAGAGGGGGGTGCAGCCGCTCCAGTATAGGGGCCACCCCATGTGGGACTTCAACGGGGAGGACGACGCCACCCGCCGTGGCCGCAAAGGGCCGGGATCGGTCACCGAACTGGTGAAGATCTTGTCTGCTATGTACAAAGGGAAGGAGGAGGATTTCCTCCGCGTCAATCCACTGAAGGAGTTTTCTTCGAATAATCCTCGAAGCTGGGTAAGCAAACATGTTTGTGACCTATCCGATCCATGTTCCCGTGGTTAAATATCTCATTTTGTGGTTTTTGCGCAGAAACTGCGCCGGACTTTGGAGAAGATACACAGCCCGCCCCCACAACCCGAGGATCCGGAACGGTCCCTCGATCCGACCTCCAAAGAGGATCCGGATATAAAGGTGGAGTTGATCCGGATATAATGCTTTGGTTGCCATTACGGCCGATTACCCCGGAATACTTCCAGCCTCACAGGTAACTGAGACCGAGGTCCCAAAATCCTGATAATGACCCACACATGCATATTTTTTGATCACCGTATACCAATGGTGTTTCGCAGGGGGTACCTTCGAGGCAGGAAGCCGAGCCCGCGGCGGCTGGCCAACAAAGGGCAGTGCGGCCCCGCAGGCTAAAAAGAAGTGCGGTCCGGATCGAAACTCCACCGCAACGGTATGGCGTGTCACCATACTCCCAGGATTGATTCCTGGAAGGCGTACTAACGCTGGTGCTCTTTTTAGGAAAAAGAGAGCTCGTCGGACTGAGTCCGGAGAGGTTGCCAATCGAACCTTCACAGGCCAGGCTTCAAAGCCGGGTCCGGAGGCTGAGGCGAGCACGAGACGTGTGTCGGATGCTCCTCTGACAGAGGATGCCGACAGGTTGTCCGCCACCAACTCCGAGGTGGAGAGCGCCTTGAATCACAGGCGCCGCCGGACAGTTCTTCGTGACGCGTGTTTCTCCCAAGAGGCCTTGAATGCCTTCGATTAGGAGATGCGCACCTCCGTGCCGCTCAAGATGGTCTAGCGAGCCACGGAGGCAGTATGTAAAGGACATACGGGTAAGGAAATTTTGATTATATATGCGGTGGCCCCGAGACTTAAAATAGTTAGAATAACTGATTTAAGGATCATTTGTTATGCAGGATCTTACAGAAAAGAATACCCGACTGTCCCAGGAGCTTGAAGAGTGCAAGGCCCAACTTGAGGCTGCACTAGCCGCTACGGGAGGAGCCACAGAGACCCCCTCTGGTAATATACGCTTCAGAAGATAAATAGTTTATGAAGTGCGGCGTGTGTATAAATCGACAAAAATATTGCAGATGGCGCGGACTAGATCCGGACAAGCAGCAGCTCTTGCGCCAGCTAAAGGCGGCGAGGCGTGCTTACGAGGGTGCGGCAGGAGAAAAATAGCCTCCAAGGCGCCAACACCAAGCTGGGCGAGGAACTAAAGGATGTTCGTGCCCGGTTGTCTGACTCCGTAAAGGAGAATCGGCGGCTTCGTCGCGGCATTTTCAATAAGTGCTTGAGCGAACTTTGAAAGAGTTCGGCGAGGAAGGCGACTAACATAAACATGTATGTAGGTTTGCTCACAGGTCGTCCTGAGGAGGAGATGCCCAGTTCTTCGGGTGATCTTCTTCCCGAACTGCGTCAGCTGCACGAACGAGTACGAAAGGTGATGAAAGTCATTGGCCAGGCCTTGTGGACATCTATCTCCCTGCCCGAAGGCATTGGGGAGCTGGCAGAGCGGCTTCAAGGAGCACGGCGACGCTTCCGGCTATGGAAGATATCGTCCTGCCGTCAAGGCGCCGAGGAGGCTCGGGCCATGGTAAAGACGCGGTACACGGTGACCCAAACCACATGGCCGAGGTCGGACTGTGTGGCACGATGGGATGGAGATCCTGTAAGCTTAGTGTCTGGCCAAGTAGAGTTGGCCGCCAAGTATTCTCAGCAAGATTGTAAATTAGATAGCCTGTTAGATGGCATTGAGGAGGAATACAATGAGTCAAGTTGACTTTGTAAATAAATATGACATGAAAAATGTCTTCTAGCCGGATTGTAGATCGTTTGTCATAGCGGACCTTTTCACTTCGACCTCACGACCCAATAGTCCGGAGTGTGTCTGAATACCTTCGTGGTTATATAAGAACCGTGGTATGCATGGAGACAAGGCGTAGGGGTCATTAGTGCTGTACCAGACAAGTGCCCAACTAGTTATGTTATATTACATGGGTAGTAAGAAACATCTTCGGGGAGAATAGTTCCGTTAAGGGTTCCTTTATTTGGGATGCATGTCCTAAAGTGCATGTCAAAGCTGCTATGAAAGCGAGAAAATAAATGCAGGGGCAGATGGGTAAACAATTAAAAATCATCTTTTAGTTCACCGACCGAATATTCCCTTAAGACCGCTAGCTTTCGGCTTCACCCAGTCTGAGGTACACATCCGGCTGACCCGGCAATAACAATCATAGAGGTGCTCCCTTTACCACCTAGCCGAACAATCGGGAACGTAGGGGTAAGCACAGGAGCCAGGCAACCCAGCTTGGCCAAAACTTAAGTCATATCGGTGCATATAATGGTGAATAAAAGGTACATGCGGAAGCTTAACGCATGTGTTGGGCATAAAGCCCGTATAAATAAGCTTCTATTAAAGAAGCCCCCAGGTATAATAGTAGCGGACAGTAGCGTCAAATATGTCTTGAACAAAGCGCAAAGCGAGCCTCTAGAGGCTGCAAAAAGAAGGAGGAGGAAGGAGAGAAATAAAAGACAGCAAAAATAAAAAATGTGGGCCGGAGGAAGGAGGCGAACTTGGAGTACGGCACTTAGGCGTAGAATCTTCGTGAGACGGGCTGCGTTCCATGGGTTCGGCTCGAGTCGGTTATCCGATGCGTTTAAGTGAGACGGTATGCTCCGCTGTCGAGGACCTGGTCGATGATGAAGGGACCTTCCCATTTGGGCTTGAGTTTGTCCTTTTTCTTGTCCGTGAGCGTAGAACTAGTTCGCCAACGTTATAAGCTTTGGCCCGTACTTCCCTGCTTTTATATCTTGAGCCTCTTTGTTGATAGAATGCGGAATGAGCTTTTGCCACGTCGCGCTCCTCCTCCAATGCGTCCAAACTGTCCTGCCGGTCAAGCTCGGCTTGTCTTTCTTCATACATGCGCACGCGAGGTGAGTCATGTATTATGTCGCAGGGCAATACTGCCTCTGTGCTGTACACCATAAAAAATGGTGTGAATCCGGTAGTACGATTCGGCATGGTCCGCAACCCCCCAGAGTACGGAGTCGAGCTCCTCAACCCAGTGCGTGTTAGATTCCTTGAGGGACCGCACTAGTCTAGGTTTAATGCCGCTCATGATTAGACCATTTGCTCGTTCGACTTGGCCGTTTGTTTGAGGGTGATAGACTGAGGCGTAATCGAGCTTGATGCCCATGTTTTTGCACCATAATTTGACCTCGTCGACCGTGAAGTTGGTGCCGTTATCAGTGATAATACTGTGGGGGACACCGTAACGGTGCACTACCCCTGATATGAAGTCTATCACTGGTCCGGATTCGGCCGTTTTAACAGGCTTGGCCTCTATCCATTTGGTGAATTTATCCACCATGACCAATAGATATTTTTGCTTGTGGGTTCCTCCCTTAAGGGGTCCAACCATGTCAAGCCCCCAGACCGCGAACGGCCAGGTGATAGGTATAGTTTTGAGGGCGGTGGGTGGCATGTGGCTTTGGTTAGCAAAAAGCTGGCAACCGACGCATCGTTGGACTAAATCCTGCAAGATCTGCCTCGGGCCGTCGGCCAATAAAATCATGTACGGAAGGCCTTGCCTACAAGGGACCGGGCTGCGGCGTGGTGCCCACCCAGTCCGGCATGAATTTTAGCCAGGAGGTTTCGCCCTTCCTCTTCGGAGATACACCTTTGAAGGACTCCGGTAGTGCTTTTCTTATAAAGCTCTCCTTCGTGGACTTTATAGGCTTTAGATCGCCGTACTATGCAGTGAGCCTCATTTTGGTATTCGGGGAGTTCCTGCCTAGTTAGGTAGGCTAGGAATGGTTCTGTCCACGGGGCGATAACCGCCATTATTTTGTGAGCGGAGGGTGTTATCTCAGGGGCAGAGCCTCCGATTGTGTCAGAGTGTTGGCGTCGAGGCGATGCGGTTGGGTCCGGATTGTTATTGCGGACTCCTTCCCATAATGCGGATGGCTTGAACAGCCGTTCGAGAAAGATATTGGGTGGGGCGGCATCGTGTTTTGCACCGATGCGTGCCAATATATCCGCCGCTGGTTGTTATCCGGGCTATATGATGACATTCGTGCCCTTGAACCATCTTGACATTTTTAGGACCGCATTGCGGTATGCTGCCATTTTCGGATCTTTGGCATCAAAGTCTCCGTTTATTTGAGATATTGCGAGGTTGAATCCTCGCGCACCTCTAGGCGTTGAATGCCCATGGAGACGCCATCCGGAGGCCGTGCGAAGGGCCTCATATTCGGCTGCGTTGTTGGAGTCCGTATACATTATCGAAGGGCGTATTGGACTGTGTCCCCGGTTGGGGACGTCGGATTTACGCCACCCAGGCGTATGCCAACATTTTGGAGTCGTCAAAGTGCATGATCCAATTGGAGTATGCGCCATACTCTTTAGGGAGTTCGGCTTCGGTCCATTCGGCCATGAAGTCGGCCAAAACCTGCGACTTGATAGCTCGTCGTGGCTTGTAGGTTATGTCGAATGGAAGGAGCTCTATGGCCCATTTAGCAATCCGGCCCGTCGCGTCGCGGTTGTTTATAATGTCATTAAGAGGTACTTCGGAGGCTACCGTTATCGAACACTCTTGAAAGTAGTGTTGCAGCTTCTGGGATGCCATGAACACCGCGTATGCTATCTTTTGATAGAGTGGGTACCGGGACTTGCACGGAGTTAGAACAGTGGACACATAGTAAACAGGTTTTTGAAGAGGGAACCGGTGTCCGTCCGTTTCTCGTTCGACAACGAGCACCGCGCTGACAACATGATGTGTTGCGGTGATATACAATAGCATTGGTTCGCCACATTGGGCGCGGACAGGACTGGATTTGTTGCCAATATGGCTTTTATCTCTTCGAGTCCGGCCGTGGCGGCATCCGTCCACTCGAAGTGTTCGGTCTTGTGGGAGGAGGCGGTAAAGGGTAACGCCTTTTCTCCCAAGCGGGAGATAAAGCGGCTTAGAGCCGCTTCGTATCCCGTCAATTTTGTTTTTGTTTGAGGTCTTTTGGAATATCCAATTGTGACAGAGCTCGGATCTTGGCTGGGTTTGCTTCAATTCCTCTACCGGACACAATGAAGCCCAGGAGCTTTCCGGCTGGAACACCGAAGACGCATTATTCCGGATTGAGCTTGATGTCATATTTTCGAAGATTGTCGAATGTGAGCCTCAAGTCGTCTACTAAAGTTTCGACGTGCTTGGTTTTGACGACCATGTCATCTACATATGCTTCCACTGTTTTGCCGATCTGGTTTGCCGGACATATACGAATCATGCGGCCGATATGTTGCTTGGCGTTTTGAGCCCAAAGGGCATTGTGTTGAAGCAGAACGGGCCGTATGGAGTGATGAATGTTGTTGCAGCTTGGTCTGGCTCCGCCATCTTGATTTCGTGGTAGCCAGAGTACGCGTCGAGGAAGCACAATGATTCGTGTCCTGCTGTAGCGTCAATAATTTGATCAATTCAGGGGAGGGTCAAGGGATCCTTTGGGCAAGCCTTATTGAGGTCTTTAAAATCAACACATAGGCGCCAGGATTTATCCTTCTTTGGTACCATCACCAGGTTTGCTAGCCAGTCCGGGTGTTTTATATCTCTGATGAATCCGGCTTCCAAAAGTTTGGCTAGCTCCTCTCCCATGGCATGTCTCTTGGGTTCGGAAAAGCGCCGAAGGGCATGTTTGACTGGCTTGAATCCTTTGAGGATATTTAGGCTGTGCTCGGCCAGCCGACGTGGGATTCTGGCATGTGCGAAGGGTGCCGAGCAAAGATGTCACAGTTTTCTTGTAGAAATTCTCGTAGTGCGGCGTCTACATCAGGGTTTAATTGTGTCCCAATGGAGGTTGTCTTTGCAGGGTCCATTGGGTGGACTTGGAATTTGACTATTTCATCCGCTGGTTTAAAAGAAGTGGACTTGGATCTTTTATCAAGTATCACATCGTCCCTGTTCACCGTGGAGCGCATCGCGGTGAGTTCCTCGGCCGCTAGGGCTTCGGATAGTGCCTCGAGGGCTAGTGCGGCTGTCTTATTTTCCGCGCGGAGTGTTATGTTCGGGTCACTAGCGAGAGTGATGATTCCGTTAAGTCCGGGCATTTTAAGCTTCATGTACCCATAATGGGGTATAGCTTGAAAAATTGTGAATGCCTCTCGTCGTAATAAAGCATGATATCCGCTGTTGAACGGGGCTGCTTGAAATGTGACCTCGTCGGACCTGTAATTGTCCGGCAAGCCGAACACTACGTCCAGTGTGATTTTTCCTGTGCAGCATGCTTCCCGGCTAGGGATTATTCCTCTAAAGGTTGTGCTGCTTCGCTCAATGCGGTTCCAGTCTATATCCATTTTTCGGAGGGTTTCCTCATAGATGAGGTTTAGTCCGCTGCCGCCATCCATGAGTACCTTAGTAAGGCGAAAGTCGTCCACTATTGGACCGAGAACCAATGCGGTGGTGCTCGGGCTGTTCGAATTTAGGTTCGCCACTGGCATTAAAGGTAATAGCCATGTCCTCCATGGATTTATTGTTGCTACTTGGTAGACTTGGCAAGGTTGCGGAGTGTTAAGCTTCGCATGTTATTTGATGCGAAAGTCTCGAAAACTGATTAACACCGTCTTGGCGTTCTTTGGCTGGGATTACGAAGCTAGAAGCTCTTTGCCACTTTTGGCCACCTGCCGTAGTATCCAACATGCTCGAAGGCTATGAGTTGGAGTGGCGCCCTCTGTGCTATGAATTTTGCAGGGTCCGTTTAGCCAACTCTCCAGTACGGTTCCATACCCTTTAGGGGTTTTGGTTTTTTGGTATTTGACCCAGGTGCTTGATAATGATGGACCCTTTTATTTCGGACTAGGGATGTATTCGGGGCCGGATTATCCCAAAATTTACTTTCGGTTTTCCACGCGCTCCCCATCGCACAGTACTTTTGTACTATGGTCACCAAGTCAGCAAAGCGTGTAATTTCGCGATGACTTATGGCGTTTAGGATTCCCTTGTCCGTGCAATTATTGCAGAAAATTGGGATTGCGTCCTCCTCTCGGCAGTCCTTTATCCTGTTCATAACTAGGAGGAATCTGGCCCAGTAATGATGTACTGTTTTAGTGGGCTCTTGCCGAATTCGAGAGAGATCGCTAATGTTTGGGTGGGCGGGTGGAACTAGATCCGGAGCCCCGTCCAATTTAGGACTCGAGGGCCGAGAAGTTTCCGAACTCGGAAATTTGGATTTTTGAGTGTTATCCAATGAGTCCAACCTGCCACCTGACTTTAAGTTCAGGGCTTGATCGACATCCGTCCCTCTGCGGGAATCCGGCATGGAGGGATCAGGAATCCGGACATAGCTAGTCCTTAAGGTAGAAGAAGAATCGCCGCATTGTTCCTATATCACGGCAACATGATGGGTATCCTGGGGAGAGTTGATCTCTCTTAGATCGGTTTTAGGCCCGATCCGGTCGTAGTCTGTGGCGACTCCCAGGGTGGCGATACGATCCAAGAGCTCGTTTATGGAGGAGAGCTCGATCAGATCTAACTGTTCGGCAAGTTCCGAACTAACATGGAGATTGGTTTCGATGACTCGAGAGGTCATCGTCGGTTGTGAGCCAAACTAGCGGTCATGAGAAAACCGCCTAGCGAAGAGTCGACCCGATAGCCAAGGCTTCTTTGGCGATAGTATCGTCTTTAAAGGCGAGATGAGGCATCCTACGATGGCGACGATACGGAAGGAACTCTCAATGAAAGCACCAATGTCGGTGTCAAAATCGGCGGATCTCGGGTAGGGGGTCCCGAGCGTGCGTCTAGGCGGATGGTAACAGGAGACAAGGGACACGATGTTTTACCCAGGTTCGGGCCCTCTCGATGGAGGTAATACCCTACTCCGCTTGATTAATATTGATGATATGGGTAGTACAAGAGTAGATCTACCACGAGATCGTAAAGGCTAAACCCTAGAAGCTAGCCTATGGTATGATTGTTGTTCGTCCTATGGACTAAAACCCTCCGGTTTATATAGACACCGGATAGGTTAGGGTTACACAGAGTCGGTTACAATGGTAGGAGATCTACATATCCGTATTGCCAAGCTTGCCTTCCACGCCAAGGAAAGTCCCATCCGGACACGGGACGGAGACTTCAATCTTGTATCTTCATAGTCAAGGAGTCCGGCCAACGGTGATAGTTCGGCTATCCGGACACCCCCTAATCCGGGACTCCCTCAATGAGCATAACCTGGACTACATTGACAAGCCTGAGATTCTTGTCCACCAGGGTTCGGACGCAGGTTTGGAGTCCGGACAGCTCTTCCGAATCACCCCACGTCAGGCCCGTCTCTTTCCATGATGTGAGCCGTGTGGGGAAGCCGGATCGGAATTCGGGGGCCGCCGCCCATTGAGAGTCGCGCGGCTCGGTGATGTAGAACCACCCCGATTGCCACCCCTTTATGGTCTCCACAAAGGAGCCCTCGAACCATATGACTTTGGCCATCTTGCCAACCATGGCACCTCCGCACTCTGCTTGGCGGCCGCCCACTACCTTCGGCTTGACATTGAAGGTCTTCAGCCAGAAGTCGAAGTGGGGCTGGATGCAGAGGAAGGCCTCGCACACGACGATGAACGCCGAGATGTTGAGGATGAAATTCGGGGCCAGATCATGGAAGTCCAGGCCGTAGTATAACATGAGCCCCCGGACAAATGGGTGAAGTGGAAAACCTAGTCCGCGAAGGAAGTGGGTGAGGAAGACCACCCTCTCATGGGGCCTGGGGCTGGGAATGAGCTGCCCCTCGTCGGGGAGCCGGTGCGATGTCATTTGGACAAGTATCCAGCCTTCCGCAGCTTTTTGACTTGTCCCTCCGTGACGGAGGAGACCATCCACTTGCCTCCCGCTCTGGACATGGCTGGAGGAGGTTGAGGAGGGATGTGCGGACTTGGGCGCTGGAGCTCGAGTGCGCGGAAATGGATGAGCAAAGGAGGAAAAAGGCGTAGGTGAAAAGGTGGATCCTGATCCCCTTATATGAACGGACGAAGCTATGCGTCCCCCGCCAGCCTGGTAAAACTCGCTTATCTCCCAAGCGCCATCATCAATGGCGCGGTTGGGTTACCCATGTCCGTATTGATGGGAATCCCGGAATAAGGGGCACGATCTCCGCTCGATAAGGCGTGCCAAGGAAACCGCCTCGCTAAACGCGCTGAGGTGGAAATAAGAAGAACGATTCGTATAAAGGCTCGGCCGTGGTGTGATGTCATGCCGCGGAATACGTCAGCAGATCTGTGCAAAGGTTATTCTCTCTACGGTGGTATGTGGAACTTGTTTTGCGGAGCCGGACACTATCCTTGTGTTCAAAATCTTCTATGAAGTATTCGGAGGAGGAACCCGCCTTGCTATGCCGAAGACAATATGCGCGACGGGTTTGTCGTCATTGAAGCCTGGTTCAGGGGCTACTGAGGGAGTCCTGGATTAGGGGGTGTCCGGATAGCCGAACTATTACTGTTGGCCGGACTCCTGGACTATGAAGATACAAGATTGAAGACTTCGCCCCGTGTCCGGATGGGACTTTCCTTGGCGTGGAAGGCATGCTTGGCGATCCGGATATTTATATCTCCTACATTTGTAACCGACTCTGTGTAACCCTAACCGTATCCGGTGTCTATATAAACCGGAGGGTTTTAGTCCGTAGGAAAAACAACAATCATACCATAGGCTAGCTTCTAGGGTTTAGCCTCTTTGATCTCGTGGTAGATCCACTCTTGTACTACCCATATCATCAATATTAATCAAGCGGTGAGTAGGGTATTACCTCCATCGAGAGGGCCCGAACCTGGGTAAAAACATCATGTCCCTTGTCTCCTGTTACCATCCGCCTAGATGCACAGTTCGGGACCCCCTACCCGAGATCCGCCGGTTTTGACACCGACACCCACCCTCGTGGGCAGCCCGGGACTCTCCTGGCCCAACTCTTTCACTCAAGGGGATTCTTGTGGTCCACAAAAAAATCGTCAAAAATTGGCACGTCAATTGGACTCCATTTGGTATTCCTTTTCTGTAAAACTCAAAAACAAGGAAAAAACAGAAACTGGCACTGGGCTTTAGGTTAATAGGTTAGTCCCAAAGATGATATAAAAGTGTATAGTAAAGCCCATAAATATCCGAAACAGGTAATATAATAGCATGGAACAATCAAAAATTGTAGATACGTTGGAGACATATCATGGTATCAGAGCTTTTGTCTCCATTTGCCTTGATTTCCATAGCTTTGGTGATCATAGCCTTGGTTTCACAACCTAGGAGAGTATGGCGCCTAGCGAGGGAAATTACCACCATAGAGGTCCTTACTTTGATGGTACTAATTTTGCTAGTTGGAAACATAAGATTAAAATGCATATTCTTAGACATAACCCCGCTGTCGGTGTCAAAACTGGTGGATTTCGGGTAGGGGGTCCCGATCTGTGCGTCTTAGGCTGATGGTAACTAGAAGCAAGGGACACGGATGTTTACCCAGGTTCAGGCCCTCTCGATGAAGGTAAAACCCTACTTACTGCTTGATTAATATTGAAGATATGGGTAGTACAAGAGTAGATTACCACGAGATCGTAGAGGCTAAACCCTAGAAGCTAGCCTATGTTGGTATGATTGTAATTGTGATCGGCCTTCTAAAGACCAACCTCTCCGGTTTATATAGGCACCGGAGAGGGCTAGGGTTTACATGGAGTCGATTACAAGGAAGGAAATACAATATCCGGATTGCCAAGCTTGCCTTCCACGCCAAGGAAAGTCCCATCCGGACACGGGTCGAAGTCTTGAGTCTTGCATCTTCACGCTTCAATTGTCCGGACGTTGTATACAGTCCGGCTGTCCGGATACCCCCTAATCCAGGACTCCATCAGTAGCCCCTGAACCAGGCTTCAATGACGATGAGTCCGTAGCGTGATCTTGTCTTCGACATTGCAGGCGGGTTCCTTCTCCGAATACTCCAAGGTAATTATCGAACACTTGAACCGTGTCCGGATCCACAAAATGATCTTCACATGCCACCGTAGAGAGAATGATATTTCACAAATGCAATCTGCTGACAACTTTTTAGGCAATGCGACGTGTCATTACGGTCGGGTCATTACTCGAACCGTTTTCCCACAACCAGCCACAGCGCATATTGCGGCGGTTTCCTTGACACGTCTTGTCAAAGCAGAGATCGTGTCCCCTTATCACGGGATTATCATCAATACGGGTACGGGTAATCCCACCACATCATCAATCGTGGCGCTTGGGAAGAAAACGATTCCCAACGGGCAAGTGGGGAGGCACACCGCTTTCGTCGCCTCTATAAAGGGATACAACTGGGGTGGTTCTACATCACCGAGCCGCGCAGCGCCAACTGGGCGGCGGCCCCCGGGTTCCGATCCGGAGCCCCCATGCGGCTCACCTCCTGGGAAAAGAAGGGCTTGACTTGGGGCGAACCTACAGAGCTTACCGGACTCCAAACCTGTATCAAGAGCATGAAGGACAAGAACATCAAGCTTGTCAACGTGATCCAGGTCATGCTCGTTCGCCGGATTCTGCCGTGCCAAAGGCGGGCATTCAATCTGTGGGAGTTCGTCGGCCGAATACCAGACGCAGCAGGCTCTATGGCATGAAGCACAAAGACGCGTGGAAGGCGTTGTTCAAGGCCTCCGAAGTACCTCCTCCCATATCCGAGGACCGCAGACTTCATGCAGCGCGGCCCCCGCGTCCGGTGAGTTTTGGGACTACCACCGGATTCGGTTTTTCCCAATACATTCATGGGGGAGTCTTAAGTATTTGTGTATATTTGATCAGGACTATGTGGAGACAGCGGAGCAGATTGACTGTCCGGCTCCACTGCCAGAAGATCCAGCTGATGCTCTCCTGACAGAGATGCTGATCCCGGCGCCCTACAAGGCACCGACGAAGAGGGCCAAAAAGAAGGCCCTGGGGACCAGGAAGGGTCTCCGGCGTAAGGTCATGCCGGAAGCCTCATCCGAAGATGACGAGGCGCACTCCTCCCCCTAAGAGGAGGAAGAAAAAGAGGAGGCCGCCCCATCCGGAAAGGTTGAGGGGCCTGAGGAGACAGGGCACAGGGCCGGGAGAGGCCCTCGACGCAAGGCCGTCATACCCACGTCGTCCGATGACGATGAAACAGATCCTCCCGCGGAGGCGGGGGGAAGCAAGAAGAAACTCTACCTCCCTTGACCGGGAGGAGAGAAAGAGGAAAGCCGCCCCAGAGGGGGAGGCTGGGACGCCCAAGAAGGGAGAGATGTCCCTTCCGGACTACTCCACTACGGCCGCTCATAGCGAGGAAGGGTGGCTGCCCAGGGGGAAGCCCCTAGCGCGATAGTAAGTGTCCGTACTCTGTCGTGATTTTACTTCATAGTTGTCTAATAATGCCGAACATATATGCAGTCCGGCCAGGGCTCATCCGGAGGCCTCGTCTTCGGATGGGTCTCTGAGCGCTCCAGAGATGAACTCGCTCCCGACGACCACTACTCCCCAGCCTGCTGATGACACGGAGGTGTTGTCCCGAAGGTTCTCCAAGCGGGGGGAGGTGACCCTGGACACGCCCCAAGGCAGAGTCCTTAATATTGGACACGCGGGGTTCCAGATCCCCGCGGATCGCATCGATGAGAGCCGCCGCAAGGCGGACTCTCGACCGAACACTGTTCCGGAACCCCTGACGGTTCCGGATTTAGGTGGGCAGCCCCTCGTTAGGGAGGGCGAGCCGTCCGTGCCGAGGGCTTCCGTCACGCCAGCGGCACCGGATAGTCTGGTGGAAGCGCTTCGAGGCGCTTCCATGGATGACGAGCACCATACTCTTATGAGTGCGGTGATTCAGAAGGTTCTGTCCGCCAAAAGCGTACTAACAAAGCTCGCACAAGCATCCTGACGGGCTTCGAGGTAAGTAATAAAAATGTGTGAAATTACCACCCGATAGGTAGTAACCCCTGATACTCTGTTTGGTGTTTGGAAAGAAAAGCCAAACGGAGGGTCAGTTATAATCCGCAGGAGTCTAATAAGCGTTTATGTGAATAAGAAGGTTGTGCTGCTTACCGTTGCTGCCCGCACAGCTGAGGTTGCCGAACTAAAGCGGGACCTGGAGCAGGCGCAGGGAGAGCTCGACGTCACGAAGAGGCGGCTCGAAGAGAGCAAAGGTGAGTGATTCTCCGCTCTTATGTATGTAAAGATAGATAAAATTGTTTAGTCTGATGATAAAGCGTCGTGACTGTGTGACAAGGTCCACCGCCGAAGTGGCATCCCTGAAGAAAGCGCTATCCGAGGCCGAAGACAAGGCGGCCTTGGAATGCATAGAGCGCGAGAAGCAAAGTGCTAGAGTGGGCGAGGTATAGCAAGAGCTCCAGGACCTCAGCAAGAAGTTCGAGTCCGTGGAGCATGATCTGAAGATGAAAGAGGTCGAGCTTGCGAAGGCCCTTGTGAGTATAAAAGACACCAAGGCCGAAGCTGAGAAGGCACAATAGGAGATCCAGGAGGCCAAAAAGACAGCGGCGGGTAAGAAATTATTTTTGCAAAGCAAACATGTGGAGGAGGCGTTTCTTTTACTTACTCAAATTCGGAGCTCTCCAGGGGCATTCGTAGATCTGCCACACAGCATATCAGATGCCGCGGAGTTCTACCGTGCCCAAGAGGGGAGCTCAATGGAGAAGTTGTTCTGGTCCCAAGGTATCTTTGGGGCCGAACACTAACACCTTCCGAGTGATCAATCAAGCAGTTGGTCGAACTCCATGTGTCGGCCGAAGTGGCTATGAAAGATTTCATAGTCCGGATGTAGCCTGGTGAGCCCCTGCCCACTAGCTACTTCGGCTTGATCAAGCGGATGGTGAATGCCTGTCCGCGGCTTGAAGTAATCAAGCGATCCATTTGCATCGAGGGTGCCTGCCGGGCCTTTGCCCGCGCGAAGGTGCATTGGGGCAAGCTGGATGCAGAGAAGCTGGTGAAGGACGGTCCGCCGGAGGGCAAGGAGCATCGCCATCCCGAGAAGTACTATGATGGCGTTATGAAGGGTCCTCGTCTCGTGGCCGACGAATGTACTAAAGCCAAGATCTTTGACTAAATGTACCTCTGCCGCTGTTGTAATTTAAGGACGGAGTTGCCTGTGCTATGTAGCACTGTTTTGATTTAAAATATTACCATCTGTGCGGCTGTTTATCAAATTCTAAAAGTAGGCCAATCGTCGGCTTGCACCCCCACGTACCTAGTACCGGGGTGTTCCTGGAAAAACCCGGATACTCTTTATCCAAATGTTTGGTCCCTTAAGGAGGTATCCGGTGCAGCGAACAAGGCAATCAGACTATGCGGCTTTATAACTTTCACTTAGCCATAGAAGTCTATAATTTTAAATTTCGGCGAAGCCCCTAGAATTCAGAGGGACGAACCGGGGTTATATACGCCTAAATCGGACAAGGCCGACTCATCGCCTAAAGCTGAAAAAATCTTTAAGGATTTTAAGACCTCTCGAACAGCGACCAGCTCTCGCCACATCATGCCGGTCAGTTTTCGGCTTTCTCTACTGAGGTGCTCGTCCGAAGAACCGGACACAATCGCAGTAGTTCTCCCTGCGCTACCTTAGCCGATATAACGGAACGTAAGGTACCAAAACAAGGGAGCCGGGCTAACCCAACTGTAGACCCAAGACATGATTCGGAGTTGATGCATATAGTGCTATAAGTTCGGGGTGCCGCACTGTTTAAAGTGTTCGGACTTTAGTTGCCATGGAACGGGGCACCATAGGAAGCCCCTGGCAAACGGACCGTACCAAAGTGTACGTATGCAATATCACAGAAACATTTGTAAGAAAAATGTTCAAATAAGAATAATGAGCTGACGCTATATATAATCTCCCGTTGATGAAAATACGATTAAGCGTATGTTTACAATGAATGCATTAAGCGGAGATAAATAGGACTATTTAACATGTCCTATCCAGTGGCAGGCTGCGTATGGATATATAAAACAGGTATAACAATCGTAAATAGATTTCACCTGGGTGTTTCATACATCTTGTGAAACTGTTGCCTCCTTGGTTTTCTCTCCTATGTAAGTCCGGCAATTCGGCTCTTCTGAAGAGGCTGCTCTAAAGCAATGTCCTGAAAAAGAAGAAGGACAGGTTATGAAGGTATGTGGCAGCTATCCCGCACTGTTGACTGAGTCGTTGTTGCGCCTCCGCCTAAGACCATGGTATCTTGAGTGCGTAATTGTGTACGCGTGGCACGAATGCTGCTTTGATGGGGCTTAAACGGAGGCCAGACTGCTAGTCGCGCTTTTGGCGTGCCTGATGATCCTGTTGCGGGGTGCTTCGGACTCTCTTGACGGTGCCTGGATTGGTTTGTCGGAGGAGGCCGCATTGTACTTCCGCCGCGAGGGCTGCAGTATGTTCTTCTGTTCGGAGAGAGCGGTCCGTATTTCCGTTCACTGTTATGACCCCGCGTGGTCCTGGCATCTTGAGCTTGAGGTATGCGTAGTGTGGTACCACATTGAATGTAGCGAATGCGGTTCGTCCGAGCAGTGCATTGTAACCACTACGGAAAGGGACGATATCGAAGATTAACTCTTCGCTTCGGAAGTTATCCGGAGATCTGAAGACCACTTCCAATGTTATAGAGCCCGTGCAACGGGCCTCTACTTCAGGAATCACACCTTTAAAGGTGGTTTTAGTGGCCTTGATCCTTGAAGGGTCAATGCCCATTTTGCGCACTGTGTCATGATAAAGCAGGTTCAGGCTGCTGCCACCGTCCATAAGGACGCGCGTAAGGTGGAATCCGTCGATGATTGGGTCTAGGACCAATGTGGCCGAGCCGCCGTGAGGGATGCTAGTAGGGTAATCCCTACGATCAAAGGTGATCGGACAAGCTGGCCATGGGTTGAATTTGGGGGCGACTGGCTCCATCGCATAGACGTCCCATAGTGCCCACTTCCGTTACCGCTTGGGGATGTGCGTGGTGTAGATCATGTTGACCGTTTTCACATGGGGGGGAAATTTCTTGTGTCCTCCCGTGTTCGGACGTCGGGGCTCCTCGTCATCGTCGATGTGCAGCCCCTTGTCCTTGTCTTCGGTGTTTATTTTGCCGGCCTGTTTGAATACCCAGCAATCTCTATTGGTGTGGTTGGCTGGCTTGTCCGGGGTGCCATGAATTTGGCACGAGCGCTCCAGTATGCGGTCCAGATTGGACGGTCCCTGATTATTTCTTTTGAATGGCTTCTTCCGTTGACCGGGCTTGGATCTGCTGAATCCGGCATTGACCGCCGTGTCTTCAGTGCAGTCGCCGTTGTTCCGTCGCTTATGTCTGTTACGCCGTGGCTTGCCGTTATTGTCGCGGCCATCCGAAGTGCCAGAATGTGGCATAGTGCTGCTGCGAGCCAACCAGCTGTCCTCGCCCGCGCAAAAGCGGGTCATTAGTGTTGTGAGAGATGCCATGGACTTGGGTTTTTCTTGGCCGAGGTGTCGAGCGAGACACTCTTCACGGATATTATTCTTAAAAGCCGCCAGGGCTTCGGCGTCCGGACAGTCGACTATTTGGTTCTTTTTAGTTAGGAACCGAGTCCAGAATTTCCTGGCTGACTCTCCGGGTTGTCGAGTAATGTGGCTCAGGTCATCGGCGTCTGGTGGTCGCACATATGTGCCCTGGAAGTTGTCGAGGAATGCGTCTTCCGAGTTTTCCCAATCGCCAATGGAATTTCTTTGGCAGGCTGTTTAGCCGATGCGGGCTGGTCCTTTGAGCTTAAGGGGAAGATACTTGATGGCATGTAGATCGTCTCCGCGAGCCATGTGAATGTGGAGAAGGAAATCTTCGATCCATACTGCGGGGTCTGTTGTGCCATCATATGATTCGATGTTTACGGGTTTGAACCCTTCTGGGAATTCATGATCCATTACTTTGTCAGTGAAGCAGAGGGGGTGTGCGGCGCCTCTGTGCCGGGCTATGTGTTTACGTAGGTCAAATTGCTCTGGGTGGCTATGTTCGGCCTGGCCGGACTTGTTGAAGGTGTATCCGGCATGACGGTCATCGTCGCGTGCCGAGGCGCGCCCCCGCGATCCGTAGATCGATCTTGGCTGTCCTGTTTTGTTGCCCCAGGCTGTAATATGTTGGTGTGGGGGTGTTGGCTGGTATGCGGTCTGATATGCCGTTTTATCCTGGCCACGAGGTGGCCAGTCAGCCGTATGGTGCTCGAGTCCGTATTCCTTGGCTGCCAGGACTTCAGTCCATCTATCTGTGAGCAGGTCTTGATCAGCTTGGAGTTGCTGCTGCTTCTTTTTCAGGCTCCTCGCAGTGGCTGTAAGCCGACGCTTGAAGCGCTCTGCTCTCACGGGATCCTCGAGCACGCCCGAACTTCGTCGTCAGCCGAGGCTAATCTCGTCTTCGGAGGGGGGGCATGTAGCTGTCCTCCTCCGGGTATTCGTCCGTCGCCTGTTCTTCTGGGTTGAACTGCTCATCCTCCTGTTCGGCCTACTCGAAGGCGGGCTGATCAGGGTTGTATTCTTCTTTGGCACCAATCGCTTTGTTTTCGTCTCCTGGGCGGTATTGCTGTGGCGGGGCTTGGAGTGGCGCCGACGACGCCCATTCTTTGCTTTTTCCCTGAGGTTTTATCCTCCGTTGCCTCATCGCCATTTGTTTCCTTCGGAGTGTCCACCATATATATATCGTAGGAAGAGGTGGCTGTCCACCGCCCAGTGAGCGGTGGTTCATGTTCTTCTCCTGCATCATCATCCACACCGTCGATGTCATCAGAGTCGAATTCCAGTACCTCGGTTAAATCATCGACCGTGGCAATGAAGTGGGTGGTGGGTGGGCAACAAATTTCTTCATCGCCTGCCTCCCACTCGAGCCGGACATAGTTTGGCCAAGAGCCTCCTGACAAAGAGAGAGATTTTAATGAGTCCAGCGTGTCGCCAAAGGGCGAGTGCTGGAAGATATCCGCAGCGGTGAACTCCATTACCGGAGCCCAACCTGGCTCGACTGGCTCAGGAGTGCGCGAACTGGAACCAACATCCGGATATGAATCTGGGGGTCCGGAGTCACAGGCCACCGCAGAGGTAAGACCAGTGTTCGGCTCCACCGCCGATGAGTGTGCGACCTGCGGGGCGGGGTCCATCCCTCCGTCCTTAGGCAGCGCCGCCTGCTCCGGTTTTAGGTCCGGGGATACTACGGGGGTTATATCCCGAGCTTCGTCCGATGGCAGGTGTAAGCCGTGCTCGTCGTGACTGTCTGGTGCTCCTGGCATAGGCCCAAATCCATCGAAGATCAAGTCTCTGCGGATGTCCGCCATGTAGTTCAGGTTTCCGAACCTGATCTGGTGGCCAGGGGCGTAGCTATCAATCTGCTCCAGATGACCAAGTGAGTTGGCCCGCAGGGCGAAGCCGTCGAACACGAAGATCTGTCCAGGGAGAAAGGTCTCACCCGGGATCGTGTTGTTGATTTATAATCGGAGGAGCCATCGAGCCTCAGAGCGACGGCTACGCAGGAACTCTCAATGAAAGCACCAATGTCGGTGTCAAAACCGGCGGATCTCGGGTAGGGGGTCCCGATCTGTGCGTCTTAGGCTGATAGTAACAGGAAGCAAGGGACACGGATGTTTACCCAGGTTCGGGCCCTCTCGATGGAGGTAAAACCCTATTTGCTGCTTGATTAATATTGAAGATATGGCTAGTACAAGAATAGATCTACCACGAGATCGTAGAGGCTAAACCTTAGAAGCTAGCCTATGTTGGTATGATTGTAATTGTGATCGGCCTTCTAAGGACCAACCTCTCCGGTTTATATAGGCACCGGAGAGGGCTAGGGTTTACATGGAGTCGGTTACAAGGAAGGAAATACAATATCCGGATCGCCAAGCTTGCCTTCCATGCCAAGGAAAGTCCCATCCGGACACGGGTCGAAGTCTTGAGTCTTGCATCTTCACGCTTCAATAGTTCGGACGTTGTATACAGTCCGGTTGGCCGGATACCCCCTAATCCAGGACTCCCTCACCCGCCGTTTGGGCCATTGTGTGTATTGGCTTGCAAGGTGAATTCTTTGATGGGAGAGAACCAAACCGGGAAGCTACCGCGAAACAATTGAAGATGTTGCAATACAATGCTCAAGATCGTGATATCCTCTTCAATGGATAATGCCCCGAAGAATTCAACAAAATCAGCCGTCTTGAGAATGCAAAGGAAATTTGGGATACTTTGATTGATATGCGCGAAGGTACCGACTCCGTCAAGGAATCCAAGTTGGATATGCTTCAAAGTCAACTTGACAAGTTCAAAATGAAGGATGGTGAAGGTGTCGCCAAAATGTACTCTAGGCTTGCTATCATCACAAATGAGATTGCCGGCTTAGGAAGTGAAGAGATGACCGACAATTTCATCATCAAGAAGATCTTGAGAGCCTTGGATGGAAAATATGATACCGTGTGCACATTGATCCAAATGATGCCAAATTACAAAGATCTCAAGCCAACCTAAGTCATTGGAAGAATTGTTGCTCATGAGATGTCACTCAAGGACAAGTAAGAGCTTCAGAACAAGTCTAGTGGTGCTTACAAAGCCTCATGTGATGCTCCTACATCATCAAATGAGAAACAAGCCTTCAATGAAGAATTAAGCTTAATGGTGAAGAACTTCAACAAATTCTACAAGAGTAGAAGCAAGGAAAGAAGTTCCAAGTCAAGGTCCTACAATGACAAAAGATCTTTTAGTCGTGAGTGAAACTGCTACAATTGTGGAAGACCCGCACTATTCCAATGAGTGTACGGCTCCCTACAAAAGAAGAGAAGTCTCACCTAAAAGAAGAAGCAAACGGGAAAAATCACCTCCAAGAGAGAGAAGGAGTAGAGATGATCGCTATGAATGAAGAACCTCTCGAAGAAGCATGGATTCGGAAAGGAAGGACAAGTCATCAAGGAGCTATACAAAACAAAGACATCAAGCTTATGTTGGTGAATGGGTATCCGGCGCCGACTCCGACCACCACTCCGAGAGAAGTTATCACTCCGACTCTGAATATACCCAAGATGAAGGTGTTGCCGGTCTAGCACTTGTGTCAACCAACTCCTATGACATATTTGATTCACCAAATGAAGGAATTGGGAGGTGCTTCATGGCTAAAGGCCCCAAGGTAACACACCCCGAGTATGTTGATTTCAATAATAATGAAGATGACTTGCTAGGTGATGATGATTTACTTGTTGACAACTCTAGTGATGAATACTATGATGAAACGTCAATTAATCATGTTAATCAATATAAAACGAATGACAATGATAAGAAGGAGATTGAGCATCTAACAAAAGAACTAAACACTCTTAAGTTAGCTCATGAAACTACTTTAGAAGATCATCGAGAACTTTTAAAAACTCATGAGAAGTTACGCCTCGAAAAGCTCAATCTTGAGCAAGAGCATGGGTTCTTAAAGGCCATCAATGATGATCTTCCGAAGAAAAGTTCTTCTTACATTGCCAAGCGTTTACTCTTGTCTACTTACATGCCACAAGTAAAATCTAGCAACAAGAACAAGAAAGATTCTTCTTCTAGTAGTAACAATAATCATGCTAAATCCAATATTGTTGCTTCTAGTAGTTATCTTGATTCCACTAATGATTATCTTAGCCAAGTTACACTTGAGCAAGAAAATAGCTTATTGAAGGGTATTATAGAGAAAGGTGTTTACAAAAGCCTTGCCGGAAGTAAGCAATTTGAGGAAATTGTACGCAAGCAAGGAAGCCACCGGAAGAATCAAGGTGTTAGTTTTCAACGAAAGTTCAATGCCAATGGAGTTGAGTGGGAGGAAGATCAATACCCCAAGACGAATTTTGTTCCTCAACAAGAGAAGTATAACCCTACTTCCTTCAAGGGGACACAAGCTCAAGATGATCTTCCACCACAAGACCACAAGCTAAAAGGCAAGGACAAGCTTCAAGGAGAGACTGATGCATTTGAAGATGCTCCGAAGTCCTTGGTCAAGTGGGTTCCGAAGACTACATCAAGTTCTACTTTATCGAGCACATCTACAACTCCAAGGATTCCCATCAAGATGATGTAGATCCCGAAGAAGAAGAACTAGAGAGTTCTTGAGGGTGGCTCCGCCAACATACTTCACTCATATTTATTTTGGCAAGGACAAGTGCAAACAACTTCCACATCTTGCACTAGTTCAAGGAGTCACAAACCCTCTTGTTGGCAAGACAAGGGACAATGTAACCTAATTCTATCACGGACATCATCTTGTGTGTGCTTCACTCTATGTCTATGGATATCCTTGTTTGTTCCTTGTGGGACTAACCCATATAGGTATTGAAAGTGCAACCCACTCCAATGGATTGCTTCAAATGATCTACATCAACAATGAGCATCCACATATTCAACATCTCATGAAGTCATCATCCACAAAACCCAAGGTTAGTTCATCCCTCTTAGGGGGTATATCACATCTAGGGGGAGCTTTACTCTAAGAACTGAGCTAAATCAACTCTAATGGTGTGAACACAACAATGCTTTATGTAAAAGTGGTAACCCCACTTGTGCTTAAAGGATGAGTATGACGTATGATCAAATGTTCTCATTTGACTCCTAAGTCAATATACTCATATATAGATGACCTAGTCATCGCCAATTGCTTGATAGATGCTACAGTGATTGTGCATGCTTTGTCACATATTTCATTTGCCATTTTATTGTGTGAGCACGTTGGTTGCATACTTTTCTCATTCGAGGACATCCATTTGTTGCTTTGATTGTTTGGAGTTTCTTCTTTTTGCCAAATGGATGGACAAGAATGCCTAAGAACTCCCTCTAGCTATCTACGCTTTTCTCTTCTGAAATTCTATTCATGCTACATCACAAAGTTTGATCTAAGTCAAATTCAAACCCTCTATGTGAGGAGCACTCGGAGTCCCGTTTTGTCAAGACTCTGGTGTATTTCCAAACCTCTCTGTGTATTTCAGTCTGACCGACTCCTCCATTTCAGTCACACCGAGTTCACTAGCTAGGTTGATCAAGTTTTCAATCTCGGTGCAACCGATTAGAACATTTCGGTCTCACCGAGTTGCAGTAACCGCTTGTGATTCTGCGTATCGGTGCCACCGAGTTGTTCCACTCGGTCACACCTACAGTGTCAGGATATATATACTGACGGGCCAGATTTTGGAAATCACTTCAAAACCTCTTCGCCCGCGCGTGTCCTGCTCTGCCTCTTGGGTCTCCGGATCATCACCTCGTCGCCAGCAACCTCCCGCCGTTGTTCTCCGCCGCCGTCAACGGGTTTCAACACCGCTGTTGCCGCCGTAGCAAACTCACCGCCGAACTAGGGTATGAGTTCGACCCCTTGTGCATTCTTTTTACCTCTGATTCTGAGCACAAGGTCAGTGCCATGTTCTTTACCATGTATGAGATCAATCTATCCAGAGAAAACATACCTTAGATTAGATTTGAGTTGAAAATTTAGGGTTAGGTTTCCGCCGGACTCATCTCGGACCGACCAAATTGTAGGAATCGGTTCCACCGATTTGGCTTAGGCCAAAGCACAAGTGATTTTCAGTCTGACCGAAAGTTGCAAATCGGTGTGACCAATACCAGGACTTTGTGAAACCCTAGCAAACTTGGAGTCACCAAACTGTATCTCGGTTTGACCAATTCCACATGTTTAGACTCCAAAGTTTCTTCGGTGTCATCGAGTTTTACAAATTGGTACCTCCGAAATGCTTCCTGTAGAAAACTAAAACTAAGTTTTTGACTCATTATTTTTGCAAAAACTCTGCGCTTTGTGATGCTCATCTACTCTACCTTATCTATATCTATTCACAGGGTCTGCTGTCAGTTTGCATTGCCAGTATGTCTGACCAGAGTGATAGCCAGAACAAATCAGAAGAGCAAGTGAACATGAGTGAGGGCACTAATCCCTCTAGCAGCTCTGATGATGGCAGCAGGAGCACTCCAAGCAATTTTCCCAAGGCAGCTACAAGGACAAGGAAGAAGAGAACCTTAGACTCAGAGGATGAGGACTATGTGGCTGCTGTGGAGGAAGTAAGCTCCAAGAAGAAAGTGCTGAAAAAGGAATATGGAACTGCTGCTGCAACAAAACCTGGTATGCACAAGAAGGCACCTGCCAAGAGAGTTCCTATGTCAAAGGCCAGAACCTCCACCCAGGAAACTATGGTTTTCACACTTGAGCCAAAATCAGGAGAAGAAGGCAAGAAGAGGGTCAGAAAAACTACAGCTAGAGTAATTGGAAATCCATCTATGAGGAAGGATTCTGCAAGTGAGGAGGAAGAGGAAGAAGAGGTTGCTGCTCAAGCACCTCCTGCTAAGTCACAGAAGCTGATGGGGGATGCCATCAAGTCTAGGGCAGCTCCTTCAAAGCCCAAGACAGCCCCCAAAGCTCCAGCACAAGATCCAAAGAGAAGCACCAGGAACATACCTGCAACAGAGAAGAACAAGGCCCAGTGCCTGAAGCTGCATAAGAAGCTGAAGCCCCAGTGCTTAGGAAGCTCAAACCCAAGATTCTAGACCATAATGACAGTCACCCAGTTGCTGAAAACATGAAGGAAAGAAAGGAAGCTGGTCTCAGAAAATGGAGACAAGCAGATCCATATGCTGTGAGGACGAGGACTGCAGTGGACTACAGGTTTCACACCAAAGAGCAACAAGATTTTTATGAGACGGTGTTGCTGGACAACAAGCCCATAGTTAGTGATATGAGATGGGTGGACTGGAAATACATTGATGCAAATGTTGATCATTTCCCAGGTGTGCATGAAAGCTTCAAAGCAAATGGTGTTGACGACTTTGTTTGTCAGAAGCTCACCAAATGGAACGATGAACTTATTATGCAATTCTATTCAATAGCTCACTTCTATCCAGATGGAAGGATTGTGTGGGTGATAGAAGGTCAGAGGCACCTATCAATAGTTGATGAATGGGCTAGGCTCATAAATGCCCCTGAAGAAGAAGAGAATGACATAGATGTTTATGCTGAGAATAAGAAAGATCATAACTCCATGGCCAATATGTATAAGGAAATTCCAGATAAGGCCTTGGAGACACATAAATTTGGGTCAGTCTACTACTTGTTGTCTGGTCTGGCCACCATAAACACCATCTTGAGGCACACACTGTTGACAAAATCTGGAGATCACAGGATGATCAGAGGCCATTCCATCAACTTGCTGCAGTTGTTTGATGTTGTGCCACAGAAGTTCAATGTCATGAGCTTGATTGTTGAGACAATCAAAAGGATAGCAGCTGACCAAAAGAGATCATGTGGGTATGCTCCACACAGCCAAGAGCTAATCAATTCCAAGATGAAGCAAGGAGTGTATATTTTGGATAAAGAACATCTTCCTTTGTTGCCTGACTTTGAAGACAACACAGTTGTCATGGATTCTGAAGATCCCACTTCAGTTGCAGCTCATGAGAAGAAGGAGAAAGCCAAAGCAGAAAAAGCAGCAAAGATGCCAAGTGCAGTAGAAGCTTGAGAAGTCTTTCTCAAGTCAAAGCAAGACTAGTTTGGTTTTCTGATTCAAGCAACCTTGAGGACTGAGAAAGGACTGGCCACCCTGACTCAGAACCAAGAGAGCTTGGAGAGGATCATTGAGACAAAATTCTATGATCTGGACTTGAAAGTGACTGAGATACAGACAGTTGTTGAAGAACTCCAGGAAGAAGCACAAGAAAGGAAGGGCAAAGCAACTACACAGGTGTTCCATAGAGTGCCTAGGGCAAAGAGGTATGCAGCAGTGCGAGTGACAGACACTAGAGCTACAACTTCAGCACCTGCAGCCATAGCTCCCACAGCTCATGTTGCCCTCTAGTGGCAACCCCTACAGCTCCAACATCATCTACAAATGCATTTGTCCTTGAAGTCATCTCAACACCTCCTTCCAAAGATCAAGCCCAAAGAGTCGCATAGCACTATGCATTTTCGAGCTTTTTGGTACCTTGTTGCCAAAGGGGGAGAAAGTGTATAGATCATAGGCTTCGGAGAGAGAGATATTTGTCTCTTTTTGCTACTTATTCACTTTGTTTGCTTTGTTTGCTTGTGAGATACATTATGTTTGTGTGTGAGAGATACTTTGTATGATCATGTGCTTGATCATATCATACTTTTTGCTTATGCTTGAATGATGACACTATCTATGTCATGTATGATCATTCACTTTGCCTTGGTGATGAGTGCTTGTTCTTATTTATTATCATTTTGAGCGCTCCAACAAGATGTATGTGACATGGAAGAGTAACCCATGATACTAACAGATTGTGCATTTGCAGTCCAAAGCAAATTTTAAACAATGCACAAATTTAGGGGGAGCTCTTGCTTATCACATACCTCGCAAAGCGACAATGTACTTCATTTTAATTATCATTTGTCGGAGCTTTGATCTATATGTTGTCATCAATTACCATAAAGGGGGGATTGAAAGTGCAACTAATCCCTGGGTGGTTTTGGTAATTCTTAACAACATATAGTTCATTGAACTAATGCTCTTTCAAGATGATCATTTGAGAAATTTCAATGATTGGCATGGCATGTACTAGAGATGTGGACCCCTCAAAATGCAAAGGACATATATTGGCAACGAGCTCAAGACTCTACATTTTCATTTTAGTGATCCAAGATCACATTGAGTCCATAGGGAAGCCAATACTATTAAAATGGGATGAGGTGTTGCTTAATGGCTTACTTGCTCAAAATGATCAGTGATATGGTCAAAACTCTCAACCACTTTCTCATTTCCACATATGTCCCAAACCTAAAAGTCAAATTCGTCCCTACTGATTAGATCTATCCGGCGCCACCGAGTTTGATTTGACATAGCCACTGCCACAAACCCCAGTTACTTCGGTCTTGCCGATAGGGATCTCGGTCTCACCGAGATGGGATTGCAAACTCTTTGTTTCCTTTTTGTAACATTTTGGCCTCACCGAAATAAGCAAATCAGTCCCACCGAGTCTGCATTGCAAACTCCCTGTTTCCTTTTCGTAAAACTTCGGTCCCACCGAAGTGAGCGAATGGGTCCCACCGAGTTTTCCTGACCAACCCTCTATGTACCTATTGTTGAAATCGGTACCACCGAGTTTATGTGATCGGTGACACCGAGATTACGTTATGCCCTAACCCTAGCATATTGGTCCCACCAAGATGACTATATCAGTCCCACTGAAAACTCTAACGTTCATATTTTTACCTTGATCGGTCTGGCCGAGTTTGCTGATTCGGTCCCACCGAGTTTGGGAATCTGTGTGTAATGGTTAGATTTTGTGTAGAGGCTATATATACCCCTCCACCCACTCTTCATTCGTGAGGAGAGCCATCAGAACATACCTACACTTCCAATACTCATTTTCTAAGAGAGAACCACCTACTCATGTGTTGAGACCAAGATATTCCAATCCTACCATATGAATCTTGATCTCTAGCCTTCCCCGAGTTGCTTTCCACTCAAATCATCTTTCCACCATAGCCAAATCTATGAGAGAGAGTTGAGTGTTGGGGAGACTAGCATTTGAAGTACAAGAGCAAGGAGTTCATCAACAACACACCGTCTATTACCTTTTGGAGTGTGGTGTCTCCTAGATTGGTTAGGTGTCACTTGGGAGCCTCTGTCAAGATTGTGGAGTTGAACCAAGGAGTTTGTAAAGGCAAGGAGATCGCCTGCTTCATGAAGATCAACCCTAGTGAGGCAAGTCCTTGGTGGGCGATGGCCATGATGGGATAGACAAGGTTGCTTCTTCGTGGACCCTTCATGACCGGAGCTCTCCGTGGACTCGCGCAGCCGTTACCCTCCATGGGTTGAAGTCTCCATCAACGTGGATGTACGATAGCACCACCTATCGGAACCACGCCAAAAATCTCCGTGTCAACATTGCGTTTGCTCCCTCCAAACTCCCCCCATTTACTTTCTTGCAAGTTGCATGCTTTACTATCCGCTGTCTGATACGTCCATTTTGCATCATGCTTTTATATCGATATTTATTGCATTATGGGATTTTATTTCACGTTATGTCACAATACTTATGCATATTCTCTCTTATTTTACAAGGTTTATATGAAGAGGGAGAATGCCGGCAGCTGGAATTCTGGGCTGGAAAAGGAGCAAATATTAGAGACCTATTCTGCACAAGTCCAAAAGTCCTGAAGCTCCACGAAAGTCATTTTTTGAATTAATAAAAAATACTGAGGGAAGAAATACCAGAGGGGGGCCACCCACCGACCACGAGGGTGGGGGCGCGCCCTACCCCCTGGGCGCGTTCCCTGCCTCCTGGGCCCCCTGGCAGCCTTCCGGTGACAATCTTCTGCTATATGAAGTCTTTTACTCTAGAAAAAATCATAAGCAAGCTTTCGGGACGAAACACCGCCGCCACGAGGCAGAACCTTGGTGGAACCAATCTAGGGCTCCAGCGGAGCTGTACTGCCGGGGAAACTTCCCTCCAGGAGGGGGTCAATATCCATCAACATCTTCACCAGCACCATCTCCTCTCAAACCCTAGTTCATCTCTTGTATTCAATATTTGTCCCAAAACCTCAGATTGGTACCTGTGGGTTGCTAGTAGTGTTGATTACTCCTTGTAGTTGATGCTAATTGGTTTATTCGGTGGAAGATCATATGTTCAGATCCTTAATGCATATTTATACCCCTATGATTATGAACATGAATATGATTTGTGAGTAGTTACGTTTGTTCCTGAGGAAACGGGAGAAGTCTTGCTATAAGTAGTCATGTGAATTTGGTATTCGTTCGATATTTTGATGAGATGTATGTTGTCTCTCCTCTAGTGGTGTTATGTGAACGTCGACTACATGACACTTCACCGTTGTTTGGGCCTAGAGGAAGGCATTGGGAAGTAATAAGTAGATGATGGGTTGCTAGAGTGATGAAGCTTAAACCCTAGTTTATGCGTTGCTTCGTAAGGGGCTGATTTGGATCCACATGTTTCATGCTATGGTTAGGTTTACCTTAATACTTCTTTTGTAGTTGCGGATGCTTGCAATAGGGGTTAATCATAAGTGGGATGCTTTTCCAAGAAAGGACAGTACCCAAGCACCGATCCACCCACATATCAAATTATCAAAGTAACAAACGCGAATCATACGAGCGTGATGAAAACTAGCTTGACGATAATTCCCATGTGTCCTCGGGAGCGCTTTTCTCTATATAAGAACTTGTCCAGGCTTGTACTTTGCTAAAAAAAAGGATTGGGCCACCTTGCTGCACCTTATTTACTTTTGTTACTTATTACCCGTTACGAATTACCTTATCACAAAACTATCTGTTATCGATAATTTCAGTGCTTGCAGAGAATACCTTACTGAAAACCGCTTGTCATTTCCTTCTGCTCCTCGTTGGGTTCGACACTCTTACTTACCGAAAGGACTACGATAGATCCCCTACACTTTTGTGTCATCAAGACTATTTTCTGGCGCCTTTGCCGGGGAGTGAAGCACCTTTGGTGAGTGGAACTTGGTAAGGAAAAATTTATATAGTGTGTTGAAATTTACTGTTACTTGTTACTATGGAACATAATCCTTTGAGGGGCGTCTTCGGGGTATCTTCACCCCAACCAGTAGAGCAAAGAGTTGCTCCCCAACCTACTGAACCCACTGAAAATGTTTACTTTGAAATCCCTTCGGGTATGATAGAGAAACTGCTAGCTAATCCTTTTACAGGAGATGGAACATTGCATCCCGATTTGCACCTAATCTATGTGGATGAAGTTTGTGGATTATTTAAGCTTGTAGGTATGCCAGATTATGTTGTCAAGAAGAAGGTCTTCCCTTTATCTTTGAAGGGAGAGGCATTGACATGGTTTAGGCTATGTGATGATATGGGATCATGGAACTACAAATGATTGAAATTGGAATTTCATCAGAAGTTTTATCCTATGCATCTTGTTCATCGTGATCGTAATTATACATAGAATTTTTGGCCTTGCGAAGGAGAAAGCATCGCTCAAGCTTGGGGGAGGCTTAAGTCAATGTTATATTCATGCCCCAATCATGAGCTCTCAAGAGAAATGATTATTCAAAAAATTTATGCTCGGCTTTCTCTCAACAATCGCTCCATGCTCGATACTTCTTGTACTGGTTCTTCTATGACGAATACTATTGAATTCAGATGGGATTTATTGGAAAGAATTAAACGCAACTCTGAAGATTGGGATCTCGATGAAGGTAAGGAGTCAGGTATGACACCTAAGTTTGATTGTGTTAAATCTTTTACGGTTGTTTTTCGTGAATTTGGCACTAAATATGTACTTGACTCTAAGATAGTAGCTTCTTTCTGTGAATCATTTGCTACTCATGTTGACCTCCCTAAGGAGAAGTGGTTTAAATATAATCCTCCCACTGAAGTAAAAGTAGTTGCACCTATTAAAGTTGAAGAAAAGACTATCACTTATAATGATCCTATTGTTCCTATTACCTATATTGAGAAACCACCTTTCCCTGTTAGGATAAAAGATCATGCTAAATCTTCATATGTGGTTCGTAAGAGTAATACTAAAACACCTACACCACCTGAGCAGATTAAAGTTGAACCTAGTATTGCTATGGTTAAAGATCTCTTGGCTGATGATATTGATGGGCATGTTATTTACTTCTGTGATGAAGCTGCTAGAATTGCTAGACCTGATACTAAGAATAAACATAGACATGTTGTAGGCATGCCTGTTATTTCTGTGAAAATAGGAAATCATTTTTATCATGGCTTATGTGATATGGGTGCTAGTGCTAGTGCAATACCTCATTACTTATACAAAGAAATTATGCATGATATTGCACCTGCTGAGATAGAAGAAATTGATGTTACAATTAAGCTTGCTAATAGAGATACTATTTCACCAGTTGGGATTGTTAGAGATGTTGAAGTCTTGTGTGGGAAGGTTAAATATCCTGCTGATTTTGTTGTTCTAGGTTCCCCACAAGATGACTTTTGTCCCATTATATTTGGTAGACCCTTCTTGAATACTATTAATCTAAGATAGACTGCAAAAAGGATGTTGTTACTATTGGTTTGGGGGATATGTCTCATGAGTTTAATTTTGCTAAATTTCATAGACAACCCCATGATAAATAATTGCCTAGTAAGGATGAAATTATTGGTCTTGCTTCTATTGCCGTGCCTCCT
The DNA here is from genome assembly GCA_021605145.1 of Aegilops bicornis. Taxonomy (NCBI): domain Eukaryota; kingdom Viridiplantae; phylum Streptophyta; class Magnoliopsida; order Poales; family Poaceae; genus Aegilops; species Aegilops bicornis. Next base: position 246,954,321 of record CM038670.1, on the reverse strand, counting down.
AATGATCCTTTAGAACAATATTTGCTAGACCATGAAAATGATATGTTTATGAATGAAAGAAGGGAGATAGATGAAGTATTCTTTAAACATGGACCTACTTTGAAACACAACTTGCCTGTTGAAATTCTAGGGGATCCTCCACCACCCAAGGGTGATCCCGTGTTTGAGCTTAAACCACTCCCTGATACTCTTAAATATGCTTATCTTGATGAAAAGAAAATGTATCTTGTTATTATTAGTGCTAACCTTTCAGAGCAGGAAGAGGAGAAATTATTGAAAACTATGAAGAAGCAACGTGCTGCTATTGGATATACTCTTGATGATCTTAAGGGCATTAGTCCCACTCTATGCCAACACAAAATAAAATTGGAGAAAGACGCCAAACTAGTTATTGATCATCAACGACGGTTGAATCCTAAGATGAAAGAAGTGGTAAGAAAAGAAATACTAAATCTCATGGAGGCAGGTATAATTTATCCCGTTGCTGATAGTCAGTGGGTAAGTCCTGTCCATTGTGTCCCTAAGAAGGGAGGTATTTCTGTCGTTCCTAATGATAAATATGAATTGATCCCCCAGAGAATTGTTACAGGTTATAGAATGGTAATTGATTTCCGAAAATTAAATAAAGCTACTAAAAAGGATCATTACCCTTTACCTTGTATTGATCAAATGCTAGAAAGATTATCCAAACATACACATTTTTGCTTTCTAGATGGCTACTATGGTTTCTCTCAAATACCTGTGTCATCAGAGGATCAAGAAAATACCACTTTTAGTTGTCCTTTCGGTACTTTTACTTATAGACGTATGCCTTTTGGTTTATGCAATGCACCTGCTACCTTTCAAAGATGCATGATGGCTATATTCTCTAACTTCTGTGAAAAGATTTGTGAGGTTTTCATGGATGATTTCTCCGCTTATGGATCTTTTTTTGATGATTGCTTGAGCAACCTTGATCGAGTTTTGCAGAGATGCGAAGATACTAGTCTTGTCTTGAATTGGGATAAGTGCCACTTTATGGTTAATGAAGGCATTGTCTTGGGGCATAAAATTTCTGAAAGAGGTATTGAAGTCGATAAAGCTAAAGTTGATGCTATTGAAAAGATGTCGTGTCCCAAGGGCATTAAAGGTATAAGAAGTTTCCTTGGTCATGCCAGTTTTTATAGGAGGTTCATCAAGGACTTCTCTAAAAATTCTAGGTCTCTGACCAATCTCTTACAAAAAGATATTCCTTTTGTCTTTGATGATGATTGTGTAGAAGCATTTGAAATAGTTAAGAAAGCTTTGATTTCTACACCTATTGTTCAGCCACCTGATTGGAATTTACCCTTTGAAATTATGTGTGATGCTAGTGATTATGCCATAGGTGCTGTTCTAGGACAAAGAGTTGATAAGAAACTAAATGTTATTCGATATGCTAGTAAAACTCTAGACAGTGCCCAGAGAAATTATGCTACTACTGAAAAGGAATTTTTAGCAATTGTATTTGCTTGTGATAAGTTTAGACCTTATATTGTTGATTCTAAAGTAACTATTCACACTGATCATGCTACTATTAAATATCTTACTGAAAAGAAAGATGCTAAACCTAGACTCATTAGATGGGTTCTTTTGCTACAAGAATTTGATTTGCATCTTATTGATAGAAAGGGAGCTGAGAACTCCGTTGCAGACAACTTGTCTAGGTTAGAGAATGTTCTTGATGACCCACTACCTATTGATGATAGCTTTCCTGATGAATAATTAGCTGTCATAAATGCTTCTCGTACTGCTCCATGGTATGCTGATTATGCTAATTACATTGTTGCTAAATTTATACCACCTAGTTTCACATATCAGCAAAAGAAAAAGTTCTTCTATGATTTAAGACATTACTTCTGGGATGACCCACACCTTTATAAAGAAGGAGTAGATGGTGATATTAGACGTTGTGTACCTGAGCATGAACAGGAACAGATCCTACGCAAGTGTCACTCTGAGGCTTATGGAGGACACCACGCTGGAGATAGAACTGCACATAAGGTATTGCAATCCGATTTTTATTAGCCTACTCTCTTCAAGGATGCCCGTAAGTTTGTCTTGCCTTGTGATGAATGTCAAAAAATTGGTAATATTAGTAGACATCAAGAAATGCCTATGAATTATTCTCTTGTTATTGAACCATTTGACGTTTGGGGCTTTGATTATATGGGACCGTTTCCTTCCTCTAATGGATATACACATATTTTAGTTGATGTTGATTATGTTACTAAGTGGGTAGAAGCTATTCCAACTAGTAGTGATGATCATAACACCTCTATTAAGATGCTTAAAGAAGTTATTTGTCGGAGGTTTGGAGTCCCTAGATACTTAATGACTGATGGTGGTTCAGATTTTATTCATGTTGCTTTCCGTAAAATGCTTGCTCAGTATGATGTTAATCATAGAATTGCATCTCCATATCACCCACAGTCTAATGTCCAAGTAGAACTTAGCAATAGAGAGCTCAAGTTAATTTTGCAAAAGACTGTTAATAGATCTAGAAAGAATTGGTCCAACAAACTTGATGATGCATTATGGGCTTATAGAACTGCATATAAAAATCCTATGGGTATGTCTCCGTATAAAATGGTTTATGGAAAAGCATGTCACTTAGCTCTCGAACTAGAACATAAGGCATATTGGGCCATTAAAGAGCTCAATTATGATTTCAAACTTGCCGGTGAGAAGAGGTTATTTGACATTAGCTCACTTGATGAGTGAAGAACCCAGGCCTATGAGAATGCCAAACTGTTTAAAGAAAAAGTTAAAAGATGGCATGACAAAAGGATACAAAAGCGTGAGTTTAATCTAGGTGATTATGTTTTGCTATACAACTCTCGTTTAAGATTTTTTGCAGGAAAACTTCTCTCTAAATGGGAAGGCCCTTACGTTATCGAGGAGGTTGATACGTCTCCAACGTATCTATAATTTTTGATTGTTCCATGCTATTATATTACCCGTTTTGGATGTTTATGGGCTTTACTATACACTTTTATATCATTTTTGGGACTAACCTACTAACCGGAGGCCCAGCCCGAATTGCTGTTTTTTTGCCTATTTCAGTGTTTAGAAGAAAAGGAATATCAAACGGAGTCCAAACGGAATGAAACCTTCGGGGGAGTTATTTTTGGAACGAAAGCAATCCAGGAGACTTGGAGTGCACGTAAGGGAAGCAATGAGGAAGCCACGATGCAGGGAGGTGCGCCCTACCCCCCTGGGTGTGCCCCCCACCCTCGTGGCTCCCCTGACCGACTTCTTTTGCCTATATATGTCCATATAACCTAAAAACATCGGGGAGCACAATAGATCGGGAGTTCCGCCGCCGCAAGCCTCTGTAGCCACCAAAAATGAATCGGGACCCTGTTCCGACACCCTGCCGGAGGGGGGATCCCTCACCGGTGGCCATCTTCATCATCCCGGCGATCTCCATGACGAGGAGGGAGTAGTTCACCCTCGGGGCTCTGGGTATGTACCAGTAGCTATGTGTTTGATCTCTCTCTCTCTCTCTCTCTCTCTCTCTCTCTCGTGTTCTTGAGGTGATACGATCTTGATGTATCGCGAGCTTTGCTATTATAGTTGGATCTTGTGATGTTTCTCCCCCTCTACTCTCTTGTGATGAATTGAGTTTTCCCCTTGAAGTTATTTTGTCGGATTGAGTCTTTAAGGATTTGAGAACACTTGATGTATGTCTTGCGTGGGATACCCGTGGTGTCAATGGGTATTCTATTGATTCACTTGATGTATGTTTTGGTGATCAACTTGCGGATTCCGTAACCTTGGGAATCTATGCATAGGGGTTGGCACACGTTTTCGTCTTGACTCTCCCGTAGAAACTTTGGGGCACTCTTTGAAGTTCTTTGTGTTGGTTGAATAGATGAATCTGAGATTGTGTGATGCATATCGTATAATCATGCCCACGGATACTTGAGGTGAAATTGGAGTATCTAGGTGACATTAGAGTTTTGGTTGATTTGTGTCTTAAGGTGTTATTCTAGTACGAACTCTATGATAGATCGAACGGAAAGAGTAGCTTCATGTTATTTTACTACGGACTCTTGAATAGATTGATCAGAAAGGATAACTTTGAGGTGGTTTCGTACCCTACCATAATCTCTTCGTTTGTTCTCCGCTATTAGTGACTCTGGAGTGACTCTTTGTTGCATGTTGAGGGATAGTTATATGATCCAATTATGTTATTATTGTTGAGAGAACTTGCACTAGTGAAAGTATGAACCCTAGGCCTTGTTTCCTAGCATTGCAATACTGCTTACGCTCACTTTTATCATTAGTTACCTTGCTGTTTTTATATTTTCAGATTACAAAAACCTATATCTACCATCATATTGCACTTGTATCACCATCTCTTCGCCGAACTAGTGCACCAATACAAGTTACCATTGTATTGGGTGTGTTGGGGACACAAGAGACTCTTTGTTATTTGGTTGCAGGGTTGTTTGAGAGAGACCATCTTCATCCTACGCCTCCCACGGATTGATAAACCTTAGGTCATCCACTTGAGCGAAATTTTCTACTGTCCTACAAATCTCTGCACTTGGAGGCCCAACAACGTCTACAAGAAGAAGGTTGTGTAGTAGACATCAAGCTCTTTTCTAGCGCCGTTGCCGGGGAGGTGAGTGGTTGAAGGTATATCTTTAGATCTTGCAATCGAATCTTTTTGTTTCTTGTTTTATCACTAGTTTAGTTTATAAAAGAAAACTACAAAAAAATGGAATTGAGGTTGCCTCATACACTTCATCTTTTTAATATCTTTCGTTACAATGATGGAAAGGAAAATTGTGCTATAAAATGTTTGGTACTAGATCTTTGTATGATGAGCATGATTTCAATGTTGTTAGTATGAATTCCTTGAATATCCATGATGCTAATGATATGCAAAGCCACAAGCTTGGGGAAGCTATGTTCATGAAGATGATATTTTTTGTCCCCCAAGTTTTGATGAGCAAATTTATTATGATGAAAGCATGCCTCCTATTTATGATGATTATTGTGATGATACGTATGCCATAAAGAATAAACTTCTTTATGTGGAGAGTAGTAAAATTACTATGCAAGTAGATCAATAAAAGAATCATTTATGTGATAGCTATATTGTTGAATTCATTTATGATGCTACTGAAAATTATTATGAGAGAGGAACATGTGTTCTTACATATTGCAATAATATCAAGTTTCCTCTCTATGTGTTGAAATTTTTGAAGTTGCACTTGTTTTGCCTTCCTATGCAAGTTGATTCTTGTTCCCATAAATTCTTTTCTCACAAAATCCCTATGCATAGGAAGTGGGTTAGACTTAAATGTGCTAGTCATATGCTTCATGATGCTCCCATTATGTAACAATTCTTATCTTTTATGTGAGCATCATTGTCATCATTATGCCTAGCTAGAAAGGCATTAAAGAAAAGCGCTTGTTGGGAGACAACCCAATATTTACCCTTACTGTTTTTGTGTGTCCACATGATTGTGCTACTGTAGTAATCATGTTTTATATCTTTTGTTTCAATAAAGTGCCAAGTAAGACCTTTAGGATAGCTTACGGTGATAGTTGTATTGATCCTGCTAAAAATCAGAAACTTTTGCACCCAGTAAATTAGTTTTTATAATTCACAGAAACGTTATTTTGATCTGATTCTTTTCTCTACGGATTGGTACACAAATTTCTCAGGTCTTCTTAATTTGGTAGAATTTGTGGGGTTCCATAAGTATACGTTTGATACAGATTACTACAGACTATTCTGTTTTTGACAGATTCTGTTTTCTATGTGTTGTTTGCTTATTTTGATGAATCTATGAGTAGTATCGGAGGGTATGAACCATAGAGAAGTTGAAATACAGTATATATTACACAAATATGAATTTAGAATGAGTTCACAACAGTACCTAAGTGGTGATTTATTTTCTTATACTAACGGTGCTTACGAGTTTTCTGTTGAGTTTTGTGTAGTGAAGTTTTCAAGTTTTGGGTAAAGATTCGATGGACTATGGAATAAGTAGTGGAAAGAGCCTAAGCTTGGGGATACCCAAGTCACCCCAAGGTAATATTCAAGGACAACCAAAAGCCTAAGCTTGGGGATGCCCCGGAAGGCATCCCCTCTTTCATCTTCGTCCATCGGTAACTTTACTTGGAGCTATATTTTTATCTACCACATGATATGTGTTTTGCTTGGAGCGTCTTGTATGATATTAGTATTTTCTTTTTAGTTTACCACAATCATCCTTGCTGTACACACCTTTTGGGAGAAATCCACTTGATTGGAATTTATTAGAATACTCTATGTGCTTCACTTATATCTTTTGAGCTAGATAGTTTTTGCTCTAGTGCTTCACTTATACTTTTTAGAGCATGGCGGTGGCTTGATTTTGTAGAAATTGTTGATCTCTCATGCTTCACTTATATTATTTTGAGAGTCTCTTAGAACATCATGGTATTTTCTATGGTTATAAAATTGGTCCTAGAATGATGGGCATCCAAGTTGGGTATAATAAAAACTATCATAGGAAGTGAATTGGATGCTATGATCAATTTGATGCTTGATAATTGTTTTGAGATATAAAGGTGGTGATATTAGAGTCATGCTAGTAGGGTAATTGTGAATTTTAAGAATACTAGTGTTGAAGTTGGCAAGTCCCGTAGCATGCACGTATGGTAAAAGTTGTGTAACAAATTTATTGCACGGAGTGCTCTTTTGATTGCCTTCCCTTGAGTGGAGGTCGGGGGCGCGCGATGGTTAACTCCTACCAAGCTCCCCCCTAGGAGCATGTGTAGTAGTACTTTGCTTCGAGGGCTAATAAAACTTTTGCAATAAGTATATGAGTTCTTTATGACTAATGTGAGTCCATGGATTATACGCACTTTTACCTTTCCATCATTGCTGCCCTCTTTGGTACCGTGCATTGCCCTTTCTCACCTTGAGAGTTGGTGCAAACTTCGTCAGTGCATCCAAACCCCATGATACGATACGCTCTATCACACATAAACCTCCTTATATCTTCCTCAAAACAGCCACCATACCTACCTATTATGGCATTTCCATAGCCATTCTGAGATATATTGCCATGCAACTTTCCACCGTTCCGTTTATCATGACACGCATCATCATTTTCATATTTCCTTGCATGATCATGTAGTTGACATCGTATTTGTGGCAAAGCCACCATTCATAATTTTTCATACATGCCACTCTTGATTCATTTCCCATCCCGGTACTCCGCCAGAGGCATTCATATACAGTCATATCTTGTTCTAGTTTCGAGTTGTAACTCATGAGTTGTAAATAAATAGAAGTGTGATGATCATCATTATTAGAGCATTGTCCCCAAATAAAAAAAGGCCAAAAAAAGAGAAAGGCCAAATAAAAATAAGATAAAGGCCCAAAAAAGGGGGGACAATGCTACTATCTTTTTCCACACTTGTGCTTCAAAGTAGCACCATGTTCTTCATATAGAGAGTCTCATATGTTGTCACTTTCATATACTAGTGGGAATTTTTCATTATAGAACTTGGCTTGTATATTCCAACGACGGGCTTCCTCAAAATTCCCTAGGTCTTTGTGAGCAAGTAAGTTGGATGCACACCCACTTAGTTTCTTTTGTTGAGCTTTCATACATTTATAGCTCTAGTGCATCCGTTGCATGGCAATCCCTACTCCTCATGTTGACATCAATTGATGGGCATCTCCATAGCCCATTGATTAGCCTCGTCAATGTGAGACTTTCTCCTTTTTGTCTTCTCCACGTAACCTCCATCATCATATTCTATTCCACCCATAGTGCTATATCCATGGCTCACGCTCATGTATTGCGTGAGAGTTGAAAAAAGTTGAAGCGCGTTAAAAAGTATGAACCAATTGCTTGGCTGAAACCGGGGTTGTGCATGATGGGAGCACTTTGTGTGATGAAAATGAAACATAGCCTAACTATACTATTTTGTAGGGATGAACCTTCTAATGCCATGTTATTTTGAGAAGACATGATTGCTTAGTTAGTATGCTTGAAGTATTGCAATTTCTTATGTCAATATGAACTTTTATTTTGAATCATTTGGATCTGAACATTCATGCCACAATAAATAAAATTACATTGAGAATTATGCTAGGTAGCACTACAAAAAAATACACTTCTGTGATGATACGTGTTTGTCACAGTAGGTCGCGTTTTTGTCATGCATGTACATCCATGACGATTTTATGACAGAATCAAGATAGTCATACCTGTTGTCAGAGAAGTGTTCCATGACATTACCAAAATTATCATCACGGAAGTGTCCACTTCCATGATGATAAATCGCGTCACGTAAGTGCTTTTCGTCAAGGGTGACCGACACGTGGCATCCACCGTAACGGAACGCCGTTAAGCTATCGTGTCGGGTTTTGGATCCGATAACCCGTTAACAGCCCCGACCAATGGGGATTTTCCACGTGTAAAATCATCATTGGCTGGAGGAAACACGTGTCGGCTCATCGTTGGGACAAATCACAGATGTCATCCACTCATTGGACAGAAGGCGCATATGATACGTCGACACGTGGCACGGCCCAACAGAGGCCCATTCCTGTGAAAAGGCCGACCCATTTGACTTGGTCAAAAGGTGGCGGGCCGGCCCATGGAAAGCGTGTTAACGGCCTGTTCGCATATAGCCCATTTATAGCCCGCTAACCCAAGGCCCGTTACGCCCTATTCGAATTAGGCCCAGTAGCGTCATCTGGGCCATCCAATATGATGCCAGCCCGTTTTCACTTCTGGCCCATGTATGGCCCATGATATCTTTCGGCCCATATGAGGCCCTATGTAACTCTTGGCCTATTAACGACCCGTGGTGAAACTGGCCCGTAATGAACAGTGCATCACTTTACACCCATTAACGCCCCGTGGTGAAACTGGCCCGTATAGAACAAAGGTATCACTTTATACCCATTAACGGCCCATTATTCCGTTGAACCGCTTTCCAGCCCATGTTATCTTTTGGCCTTCTCGAGCCCATTTATTCTTGGGCTCATTTCCAAAGATTCGTTTACTTACGGCCCGTTACTATCATTTTTCGCCAGGCCTAATTCACCCTGTGGTTACAGTCGGCCCGTTTGTGGTCCGTTAATACGTTGGGCCGTTTTCATAGCGTCATCAAATACGGCCTATTAACGATGGCCCATTATGGTCGGTCCATGAACGGACGATTCCAACTCTAGCCCGTTTACGGCCATAATGCGGCCTGTTATTGGCCCATGTTTGGCCAATCGATCATACGGCCCGTATAAGGCCCATTGATGATACGGCCCGTAGAAGGCCCATTGTTTCTACAGCTTGTAGAAGGCCCATTGTTTCTACGGCCTGTAGAAGGCCCATCGCTTTCTACCGCCGTAGAAGGCCCATTGTTTATACGGCCCGTAGGAGGCCCGGTGTCACTACAAAGAATATTAGCCCATGGTTATTGTGGCCTAGTTTTAAAAAAAGGTTATTGCAGCCACTAGCAAACCGCGGAAAAGAACTGCACCGACTACAAGCAAACAAATAAACAAGACAACAAGGAAATAAATAAGCAAGCAACTTATGCTAGGCTATCACGGCTATTACACATATTAAATCCACTGGGCATCAAAGTTCGCCACCAGTGCAAATATAGGGAACAAAGCAGCATATAAACGCCGAAGCAAAACAAGTGCAGAACTGAAACCACTTCAGAAGAGTTCAAGAAACAATATCCTGGGTACCCATAATGCTGGCAAGATGCTTAGCAAGCTTATTAACTTTCTCTTGTTTGGCGCTTAAATCCTCCAAAGACTTGCTGTTGCACCGTAAAGTATGCATCTGAATTCTGCAGGACTTCTCGGTCCTGGCTTCTGTCACATAACATCGATCGATGTATTTCAACTTGAAGTTGAGACTCAAGAAGCCGAACTGATTCAGGCAACGAGTTCGAAGAGCTGGTGCCAGCAGTGGTAGCCAGTAACTCGAACACTACATCAAGACAGGACTTTGGGGTTGTCTTAGTGTCTTCAATATAGTTTTTATCAGCTTTCTTGGAGACCAATAGGGATGTCTCACTGTCTTGAACCTTATCTGAATTACTTCCTTTACCATTGCATAACAGGGTACTCTTCTCCAATATTTTATCCGCGTTCTAAAAGAGAAACAAACAAACACATCTCAGGTTTACAATGTAGTATATGAAACTCATTTTGGTAAACCAGTTCAAGAGTAAGGTGGACAGGATAACAGCATGAAACAAACATATATCTATGTAGTATGGTCACTTTGTATGGTCTATATCATGCTAGTTTATGTTGCCAAATCAAGAAAGATACTGATTCAATCATATCTATTTAAGACAAAGCAGCATAGACAGAATATAAGTGTGGGAAACTACACAGCAATAACAACACTTGTAATGTGCATGGCATGAGAACATAACTTTTTATTCGATTGAAACTGAAATCAAAATAGAGCAAGTTACAACAACAAACAGCCAAACACGTTGAAGAAACAGGTTTAAAACATACCTGTTGCGCCATTGGAGTTTCAATTGCATCCTTCAAATTTGAAATTAGTTGGTATCAGTAAATACAGTGATGCAAGAGCAAAGTAGTATGAACCATAGCTACGGAACCTGACATGAGAACAATTCTTCTTCTGCTTTAAGCGTTGACTTCGGGTTCGGAGTGGTGGTCCTCGTGATTTGGGCACTGCAGTTGCCTTACTAACTACTCGTGTTTGGGTGCTCTGTGGTGGAGACGGTGCTGTGTCAACGGGAACTGGGTGTCTATCTACTGGGGTTGGGGTTAGATGGGGTGTAGCTGGTTCTCTGTCCAACTGGGTAGGGGTACAATCTGCATGAGTGTGGGTTATGTGTGGTGGGGTTGGTTCTTGGGCAAGTACAACCGTGGTTCTATCTGCATCGACAGGTCACGATCTTTTCTGAAGACCGTGTTTTTACTCCCACAGATACTGCCATCACTCCCTCCAATTGAAATGGCTGATAAACAAGAAAAGTAATTGAATGTACAGACATTGTAAGATAGACAGGTGCAATGGATAGTAGGGAAGAAAACAGGGCATGAAATAATTCACATTTATGTTGTCTAAGCAAACAGAATAGCAGGACATAATTTCACATATATGATGGCTAATTAAACAGGATAGCATGACACAATTTCACTTGTATGATGGCTAACTAAACAGGATAGAATGACATACTTCAAAATATGATGACTATGTAAACAGGATGACATGATATAACTATACGATGTGTCTATTAAAGTGGTTGGCATGCCATAAATCACAAACATGTCGTTGATGGAAACATGATGGCATGATATAATTCACGGATAGAATGACATAATTTAAAATATGATGACTATGTAAACAGGATGAGATGATATAACTATATTATGTCTTTAGAAAATGGGTTGGCATGCCATAATTCAGATACATGATGTCTCTGTAAACATCATGGCATGACATAATTCAAATATATGATTTATATACTAAGGAAGTGAGCAGAGGGCAATCGCATATATGATTTGTCAACTAAGGAGATGGCATTCAATATTGTGTATATGATGTAAAAACTAAGCATTGCAATACAACATATGCATTATATGAGTAATATAACCCTGCCAAGTTTGAGCATACACCTCAGGGGGATAATAGGACTGGTCATCTGCCTCGGAATCCTCCTCTGAAGAGCTATTTGTAACCAGCAAGATATCTACTTCAGCAGGTAGCATTGTCTGCTCTGAAGACCGTGTTTTCACTCCAGATTTCTCCATCACCAATTCAAATGGCTGATGCACATGAGGAGCAGTTGAATATACAAACATTGTCAACAAAAGCAATGAGAAATACAAAAAAAGGGACGGCATGATATAATTCACATATATGACGCTTGCCTAAACAGCATGGCATTGCATAATTCACATACATAATGCCTTGCAACAAGATAAGATTGCATAATTCACATATATAATGTCTTGCAACAAGATGGCATTGCATAATTCACATATATGGTAATTAGACACTAAACAGGTGGCATTCACACAAAGCATGTCTAAACTAAGCAAATGACATAGCAATGCAAGATACCATACGCACGATATGAGCAACATAACCCTGCCAAGTTAGGGCATGCACCTCGGGGGGGGGGGAATATGACTGGTCATCTATCTCTGAATCCTGCTCTGAGGAGCTATCGGGTAACCAGCAAGACATGCGCTTCGTCAGATAGCATTCTCTACTCTGAAGACCTTGTTTCCACTCCAAATTTTTCCATGACCGTGCCGAATGGCTGATGCACAAGAAGAGTAATTGAATGTACTAAAATTGTTGACAAATTTAACACGTAATAAAAAATGATGGCATGATATAATTCACATATAAGATGACTGGCTAACCAGGGTGGCATTGCAAAATTCACATATATGATGCCTGGCTAGACAAGATGGCATTGCATGATTCACATATACGATAAAGAAACTAAATAGATGACATTGACACAAAGCATGTCTAAACTAAGCAGATGACATCTTTAATGTATACAGTAAGCAATGCAAGGCACCATATGCATGATATTACCAACATCAGCATGCCAAATTAGAGCGAAGACCTCATGGGGTAAATAGGAGTGGTCTTCTCCTTCTGAACCCCCCTCGTAATGCTTATCTTCCTCTTGATTACGATCCGAAATGGGTGGAGGGGGCTGCCTTTGCGCCCACCATGGAACGACGTCTGCATGAAATTTTAATGCCACGCAAGGCTCGTCTCTTTTGCTCTACATGATCAGTTCCATTGTGTACAATAACTGGCATGCATAGGAATAAAACATAGTGAGATCATGTAAGGAGTGCATGCACAAATCCAGAGTGATGGTAGCAAACTGTGGATAGACCCAAAACCAATGATAGCAGGAAGATAATAGCTTTAGTTAAAAAATACAGATAATGGCTCCTTTAATGTTTGTTTGCACCCAACATGAAACCCATAGTAGACACCGGAGATTAACCAGATAGTAGACGGATAGTACTGATTGCTGCCCCAATATGTACCCCACAACCATTTAAAAACTCAAGTTTCAGCATTAGTTTGTTCCTGACTCAGAGTCTAATAGGTGAACACGACGATAAAGTAGCATGTCATCATATTAAGCGACGCATAATGTAAGCAGACACGGAAGAGTGCGACCTCTCTTGCGGACCCGTGTAGTCCTCAAGGTCATCTGCTCAGTTGATGATGGTAATGCAGTTGTCGTGGCTGCGTGCGGGAATAAGATCTGAGGCGGCGAAAGACAGTCTGGAGAGCGGATCCTGTTGTGGTGAACCCTTCCGTCGTTGGAGCGGTGAGCTGGGTGGAACACAACGCCAGGAGCAGGACAAACCACACAAGGTTTTCTTTGACACATATCTCGTAATGTGAAGTAATTGAGTAAGGGCTTGTTTGAATTTGAGGATTCTAACAATGCAGGGATAGGAAATAGATAGGAATAGGATAGGAATGCACGTGCAAAACAGAGAATTTAAAAACATAGGATTTCTGCCAATCTAGGTGTTTGATTCACAACAATTGGAAGATCACAGGATGCAAAAAATCATGGTGAGATTAAGTCAAACCACAAGAAAATGTACGGTTATAATGCTATTATGCTACTATCTCTTAGTCTTGTGCTTGATGAATAGAAATATGAAAAGGAGGAGAAGTGGAAATTAGAATTCCTACGGTTTTTCTTTCAAGGAGACACTAAAGGAACAAATCCTACAGTTTTCCTTTGCTCCATTCCTTTGCACCAAATTCATGAAAAGTAGTACCATAGGACACTTTCCAATTCGATGTTTTTCATTCACTTTTCCTTTCAAGCTTTGGCGATTCTAGTAGGCAGGCTTGAGCAAGGAAAATCCTACACTAAAAAATGTTTTGTGCTACTTCTATTACTTTGGACCTGTGCCAACGCCATACTAGCTCAACTCCTGTGCCCATTGACAAATGCACAGCTCAAACGCACAGAGATAAATAATGATGGCGTTCAAGAGAGTCCATCACGGATAGCTAAGTTGCACGGTACCTCCGCTTGTCATATAGTAGGATAAAATAATTGTATTTCCCGTTACTACGAAAGTGCTTAGTGGACAATATATATACCATGTAGAGTAAAAAGAGATGCAACAAGTGTACAACCTCTTTGGCGAAGCTTTACATCGATCTCGGCGTGATTGGGTTGGCCGGTGAGGATGCTCCGGCTGACTTGGCTGTCGGAGGAGGGGAAGAAGATCTTAGGCGTCTGGAGATGGAGCCCGAGGTACTGCTCCACTGTGTTGGAGGGTTTCGTCGTTGGAGCAGCTCCGGTGAGTTGTACGATGCCGAGGCTGAAGCAGGACATGAGAGAAAACAAACAACGTTAACCTGAGTGGAATTCTAATAGCATCTCCAATACATGACGTAAAATACATAACCACAAAGTGCTAGATGTAAAATACACCAGCCGCTCATCTCTGAACTTAACTGTCGAAACTAAACTTAAGCGTCAAACCGAACTTAGTCATTTAAACTGAACTTAATCACAAAACTGAATGCACTAGCAAGGTGAGGCTACACGCCGGTCGATCGACTTTTTCATCTCTCGTCACCGATTTTGCAGCCGTTGGATACGTATCAAGGGCCTGCGGTTCATCTTCAACCTCCACCTCGAGCCGCCACCACCACCGGCTAAACAGCAGCCCCCCGCCGCCCGCGGCCGGCGGTGCACCGCCCCGAAAACACTCCCCACCGCCGGTCCGCCACCGCCCCGGCCATCCCTCTAGGCCACCCCGTGCCGAGCTTTTTCTCCGGCGATCCCCACGCCACCGCCCCGCCAACACCCCACCACCGCCGACGACCACCGCCCCCATCCTGAACCCTAAGATAGATAGTGGGGTACCACTCCGGTGAGCCCCCCTCCCCGCTGCGGCTGGTTCTTCCTTCACCCCGGTGAGCCCCCCCCCCCCCACCCCCTAAAAATCGACTAACCCAAAAGTTGATTCATTCGACTAAAGTGTAGCTAAATCGGAGCAGCATCGCAAAGGAGAGCAAGAGCGAGAGCAGTAGCGCGAGCAAGAGCAATTGCAAGAGCAGACCAGGCAGGGGACTAAGAGCAAGAGCAGAGCAGCAGCGCGAGCGAGAGCTAAAGCAGCAGCAGCTCCTACTGATGTGGACGTCTCCACCGAGGGAGCGACGCCGTGGAGGAAGTGGCTGGCGACGCCGCCGTGGATGGAGCCGCGCCATGTCGGCTCGGGACCGAGCGCCGGCAGCACAGTGAGATCGAATCAAGAAGAAAATGCGGCGACTAGTGTACAACCTCTTTGGTGGCGCCGATTAGGCCGCAGCTTCATCCGAGGAAACGGTGATGATGATGCTCTTCCAGTGGTGCAGGTGAAGACAACGGTGTGGGAATGGAGGTGGCACGAAAGACGAGGGGAACGTCGAGGCAGCTCCTTGGAGGTGGAGGACGGGGTGGCTGAACCGGCAGGACGATGAGATCGACGACGGATCCTCATCCGGTACGGTGGATGAGGGACGTCGAGGTGTTGCTGTGGACGACGTCGTCGGGGAAGAGGCTCCGGCTGGGTGGCGGACGGAGCAGGGTGTGGGGTTTCGTCATGGGTTTTCGCGGCCTCGGTGTACGAATGGGTGGGTGGATGGGATGGCAGTGGGGAACCATGGCTTAGAGACGCGCTTGTCTGAAATGTGGGGTAAGATACGAAAGTACCCCCACCGATTTGAGCCGGTTCTTTCGGATCAGAGGTACCACGGGCATTTCACGTGTCGGGATTTCATAGGAGGTGGGAGTTTTCGCGCGCGTTGTAATTTCGGAATAGCAAGGCCCGGGTTGAGATGGAGGGAGTTGTCGGAGCACAACGAGACAAAGATATATCTTAAATATTTCGGGCTAACAAGGCGGCGGGTTGAAGAGGCGGGAGTTTCGCAGACGATGACAGAGACGCTTAGCTTGAATTTTCGCATAACAAGGTGCGGCTCGAAATTTCGGAAGAACAAGCTTAACGTGTACCCAAAAAAGACAATTTGCACCTCAACACGCACAACACACACACAAACACCATTTAGACTAGAGTAAGGTACACGTGCATTGCACGCATGAGATTTGGCAACCAAATTATGAATAAATACCACATTATAGCATGCAAGCTTTGAGTCATATATGCATGATGTAGATGTTCGTTTAATTCTTATAGTTCATTTCATTCAAAATCATCTAGTTTTTATAAGAAAGCTAATCTATTTTAAGATTCATGGAATTGTGCGTTGTAAGACATAAAGTAAAAACAAATAATGGCAAATCATGTAGAAAAACATTTGGGCAATTCTGATACGGAAGATTCTAGAACAAATAAGAAGTGCTTGTGTTTTGATGTTTGTGCATTATGCTTAAGTTCAACCATGGAGTCTTCTAGATTATACATGTGGCGAAATCTGGTGGAATCGAGATGATATCCAATGGCCAGTAGTGATCAAATTTGCCATCTTTGGACCATCGGATTCGCCTCATCCAACGACCATCTTTGAAAGTTAAAGTTACCCGCACACAATATAAAAAATATATAATATAATATAATATATAGGTGTATAGATATAGATATGTGATGCGAAAGCCGCCCATCATCTCCAATTAGAATAGTGTGTCCATGCACGGATGCGACGTGGCCAAATGATGTCTGCCATCGGTATCTCAAATTCAAATCAGTCTGACCTTGTTCAATGTGTATACATTACAACATGCTCGTTTCCAAACCACACCGCAGATCTCTGTTATATTCATGCATGCATGGGTTTCAAACATCAAGATCTCTTATTCAAATATTTGAATTCAACTTTACATTGATTATGACCTCGCCTATTCTTTTACTCCCACACAATAGTCTTCTCTTTACAATTGTACCACTAACTTTCTCTCGTGCATGCATGCACACACACTACCAGTCGGCATTATCCATCGCACACATGCAATCTTTTCCCCAGGTCGGTCTCCCATGAAGGCACACACCCACACACATCCCCCTCTCCATCATATCGGGCATTCTTTATCTCTCACGCGTGCATGCACAACGATCGTTGTTCCTCTATGTATGTGTGTATATAGCTAGGTATTTCATAGTTTTCCACACAAATCGATCAATCGATATATCCAGTGAGGTCTCACCCTCTTTCCCACGTCCACATCGATCAATCTATACCTCTCTATATAGGATTAACATATATAGCTAATACACCCACATTAATTATATATCCAACGTCCCCTCTCATCATCCATGCCTTCCGCTTCATCTCTCGGGACAGCGTGCACAATGGCGAAGACAGGGGCAGTAAGGGCCCTGCCCCCCTAACATCACTATATATCGAGGCTAATATGAATGTGACATTAGACAATTGCTGCTAAAAATGGTTTAAGTTCATGAATTGACCCTCCTCGTAAAGGATTAGCAATGCTTGGCCCCCTAGCTCATTTATTTTTCATGGCTCCGCCATCATTACAATAAGCGCACATGTTCGCCCCCTCTCTCTAAATATCGATCTCGCACTTGTGCATTCCTTCATAGTCTCCCTCCACTCGTCCCCTCGCACCATCTTCTAGCCCCCCGCAGGATTTTGCCACATGTACAATCTAGCAGGCTCCATGGTTGAACTTAAGCATAATGCACAAACCTCAAAACACCAGTGGTTCTCTTTTGTTCTAGAATCTTCCGTATCATAACTGCCCAAACTTTTTTCTAGTTGAATTGCCATTATTTGTTTTTACTTTATGCTTTACAACGCACAATTCCATGAATCATAAAATAGATTGAGGACTTCTTTGATTCAAAGGATTCTCAAAGGAATTTTGGAGGATTCTAATCATTAGGAATTTTTCCTATCTTGGTTGTTTGATTCAGAGGATTGTAAACCATAGGAATTTTTCATATGATTCATTTGCACTAGATTTCATAGGAAACATCCCATCCACTCAAACCTCTTTGAGAGAATTCTGCGTTTTTTCTATGCACAATCAAACACTTGTACAATCCTATAGGATTCAAGACGACATTCCACTATAATCCCATGTTTTTCCTATTCCCGCGTTCTTAGCTTTTTATAAAAACTAATTGATTTTGAATGAGATGAACTATAAGAATTAAACGAAGGGCTACCTCAGGCATATATGACTCAGAGCTTACATGCTATAGTGTGGTATTTATTCATAATTTGATTGCAAAATCTGATGCGTGCAATGCACGTGTACCTTACTAGTACTTCGAGTATGTGCAAAACACGTAAATTAGAATACCAATGGCACGCTACACAGTGTCTCTCTTACAGTTCATGAAGCCACATGGCACATGTGGAGGCGTTGTCGCGACCTCCTTGCGTGGATTGATCACGCGATGACGTCTTTGCTGGTTCGGAAGAATGTACTCGTCCTCCCTGAGCCATACTGGCGGTACATGCACGAAGCGAAGATGTGCATGCATGCCACATACGCACTCTTTCCCTTGCACGCACACGCGGGTACACGGGCGGACGCAATTTTGTACCAAGATCCACCCCATGTGATAATTTGACGCGTGTAAAGTCGTTCACTTCATTGATGGTCAATTAATACGGTGCATGCAAATTGAGTGGACGTGAGGGCGGAAGAAAGACATTATTACTCCACTGCGCGCATGCGAGTAGTTAAATCGTCAGTTGCTAGTAGTACTTCCATTGGTCTCCTCGTATTTTGTGCCAATTTTTGACAGTAACATAATATTTACGCATTTGAGCAGTGTAGTACTTGAAATTTATGTTCTGCTAAACTCATCAGGAGCCGTTTCGGCCTCAAACCAAAAAACATCAATTAATCTTTACCTTGTTCCCATCACATTCGAAGCCTGCTCACACCTACTAGTACGTACCAAACCTGAACGTGTTCCCACTATGCAGGTATTAGTACTAGTGCTAGTACTTAGGTTATAAAAAGGGGAACTACCTAACCGAAAATTACTCTACCTTTCCTCCTCATAAGTGCTTCTTCTCCGTCCGTCGTTGCCATGGCCGGTGAGTAGAGCTCTAGGTCGAGAACTACTCGTAACAAGGGAGCGGCAACCAAGGCTACGGAAAAAAGAGGGCTTGCCGCCACGCAGAGACCTCAAAAGATCTCTCACGGGCAGGCGATGGCTCCCAGGAGCGCCCTAGCCACGGAGGCGAACATGCCGAGTTGGCGGAGCTGGAGTTGTTATCCCTCGAAGGCATGCCCGATCAGCTCAATAAGCACCTCAATAAGCAGAAGGAGCTCATCCAAGGCTTGATGGAGTTGCTGAAGGAGAGCCTCGACGACATGCCCGCTGAGCTCAATCAGCAGGGGGAGTTGACCGTCGGATTGGTGATGCTGCTGAAGAAGAGCATTGCCTCGGAGAGGACAAGGCGAAGCTCTGCCATGAGATCGACCTTTTGAAGGAGAAGAACGCCGGCTGGAAGAAGCTGCATGAGAATAGTAGTTCCTCGATGAAGATGCTGCAGGCCCTCGTCATGGAACAGAAGGAGGAGTTGGCGAAGCTCCGCCGAGCACCCGGCTTTGTCAAAGATGCGTAATGCGGCCGTGGAACAGATGATGAAGGCTCACATCGAGAAATCCCGCGTTATGGACAGAATGAAGAAGATGGCGGAGGAGAGGCGCAAGGAGATGGAGGTCGTGGAGGCGATGAAGAAGCAGTTACGACTCCGCGGCGAATTAGATCATTTGGGGTGATAATCTTCCTTCTTTTGCTCCTGTGTTTCATCTTTTGCTTCGGTGTTTACGTCAAGACGTGTCACGTTCTCTACGAGGCATGAATAGAACAATGGTTTTTTAGGGAATGAATAGAACAATGCTAACAATGAGATGACTAGAAATTTAGATCATTTTTATCGCCATATGGCACTCGGCTGTCGTGTTTCGTGCTCCTCCATCGCAGTCTACTCCAGTGGAAAACTTGAGTATACCGCACGGTTCTTTCCTCCTCCTCGATCAGGTCGTCGGCGCATTTATACGAGCAGTCAAATCACAAGGCCCTGCCTTCCAGCAGTAATGAGCCGTCAAATCACAAAGGCCCTCGCCTCTCGTGAAACCGACCAAGCTAGACTTCCCCGCCATCTAGCCTTTTAGAAAATGTATACTTTTGTACAGCAGTAGTATCGATGGATTGCGCCATGGAGCAAAACGTTAAATTAAAAAAAGGTGGTACATATAGAGAGCGCTCGTCGCCAAATTATGCATATAGTACTATTAAAAAGGCTAGTCACAATAATGGTGTCCAAAGACAACCCACCCCTCAAATAAAACTAAGCATCCTGGAATTCTTTGACAAAACTAAGCACCCTGAAATTCTTTGACAACTAAACTGCTGCTATATGATGTTGGCCATATATGTTGTACATATATAATGTGAAGAGACGAGTGGTAGTACTATACCAACTAAAAGATGAAATGTAAGAAATACTAGTATGTACGTACTGAAGAGTTAAAGTAACAAGAAGAAACATAACATAGTTCTGTTGGGGGCTCAGCACAACACACCCCTCAAATTAAATTAAGCACACCTGAAATTAAACTTCGCAACTATTCCGGTAGACACTGCATTAGAACCACCATGAGCAATGACACTGCCACCTTACTTGGAGTCCTCGTCCACGTCCTCGACTTCGTCCTTGTCCCTCTTCCTCTTGGCCGATACTTCTTTGCTTGAACCGCACACTTGGTTGTTGCTCTTCATGCAACCCTTGTAGATATTGAAGCAAAAATAGCCATCCATTGCAGCGTAGTGGATGTGGTCTATATCTAGTACATTCCGCTGCCATGCATGACGATGAAACATGTATGGAGGTTTCTCCAGTTTACCGTACGAAGGATGAACCATGGCTCTCGCCAGGTCGATTGAAGGTCGACGAGAGGACACCAGCCGATTCTTCTGGAGGTCAAAGGTGTTGCCTACAACGAGGCCTATCCGACACAGGACTTCTTTGTCGTTACCAAAGTCAAAAGTAACGAATTTGACTAGGTTGCTCTCGAGGAAGTCCTTAAAATCCTGGCACTCAACAATGGCATGGCATATGTGGTAGACCAAGCATAAGTCATGCACGCAAACCTAGATCACGGCCGGCTTCTTCCTCTCTTCATCCTTTAGATCCTTCTCTCGTCCCAGGACTGTGGTGTACTCAACATCTAGCCCAGCGACCCACTCATCATCTGAGTCTTCGAACATGCGTCTGAAGCGGGAAAGGCATCCTTTCACCGTCGCGGAAGAACGGGTGTAGATGACGTCAAACTCATCGCCGGTGATGGTTCTAACCTTGTACTCACTGCCGATCGGGGAGATTTGGGACGCCATGGATTTGGGAGGAGGGTTAGGATTAGTGGAACTGCCGTAATATGAATGGACGGGACGACTAGGAGCGAACCGCCGTATAATTGAAGGACGTGCGGAGACGAGTAGGAGCGAACTGCCAGCGTGCGAACGGCAGGGTAGTGGCTTTCCATTCTCCCATGATACGAGCTTCCGAGAGCCCTTGGATCTGAGATCAAACGGTTGCATGGCGTGATTCTAGACCTATGGGTGAATATCCTATCCTGGAGGGTTATTCTGCAAATTTTCAGCAACTTAGCATGCGACCGCTTGATCTCAGATCCAAGGGCTGCCAAGCAGCCTGCTTCATGGTCGCGCCTACCACGACCGTCGCTCGCTCAAGCGGTCGCGCTTTGGAGATTTAACACGGTGCGTTAGGCTATCTCGATGTTGGCATGTCATACATAGTCATCACTTAGTCACTCATACTACAACAAGGTTGGCTATAAGGTTGTCTATAAGTGTTTTTTTACTTCTCTCTATCTCTTTTCAGTACTCCCTCCGTCCCATAATATAAGAACGTTTTTGACACTAGTGTAGTGCCAAACGCTCTTATATTATGGGACACAGAGTACTAGTATTTATTGCATTTGCCAAGGAGCGACCTCTTCCAATGAAATGGTGTTGCTAAGTTTGCTTCATTTAATTAGCTATAGACTCAAAATTGTCTTTTCACCTAGGTACACACGCTTAGCACCGTTTCTTCCTTGGGTCACCAAACTAATCTCTCTCTTCTTGATTAATTTGCCACATCAGACTTTATGCCTATGTGGCAAGCTTAAGCACCTGTAGGAGCAAGTAAGTACAATAGTGCACTTTACATGGCATTTTTGCATATGTGGAGGAAAGAGAGACCAGGAAAAAGGGGAGAAGTGGGCTCTCATGCAAGAGCCAGCCTCTACTACCTGGTGGAGCAGTGGGAGAGCCACTTGTATGGAGGTGGCCAGAATCGGAGACTCACGCGGTCGTGGCGCTTGATTAAAATGATAATGGCAAGTCAAATCACGGGCCCCACCTGTCCAAAGAAGAATCTGTCAGAAATCACACAGCCCTATGTTTGCAGCAGCCTACTCCCCGTCTTCTCGCTCTCCGTCGAACCGACTAGGCGGAACTGCCCGCCGCCATCACAGCAGGAAAAGCCCCGCCCTCGACTTTTAAATAGTATACAGTATACTAATTTTGTGTCCATGGATTGCGCCCGCGCCATGGAGCAAAGCTTCTAGAAAACGGCGGTACACATGTACGGAGTATACTGCACGCCCTTCGCGTTCGCGTCGCACCCCAGACAGTCGGTCGATCTGGCACGCTACTCTCAGAATGGAACGCGCGTCATATTGCATGTGCACACACATGTGGGACGACAATTGAGAACCGACCATAGGCACACTCCCCGGCCCCGCAAGTCGGGTGACTTAATAGAAGAGGGAGACGAGCGATAGTACTAGAGAACTGTTGTACTATGTTGGTGCCTGGACGATCCTTGCAGGACACGGAAGATCAGTTCATCCATGCATGTGACCAGACTCCAGCAGACACGCCTGGATTGGCTATCGTCTACATATCGTGCAGGCTGTGTTGTACATGGCTGTAGTTGTGGTGAGAAATCTAAAAAAAGGTTTCTTGTCATCTCGCAAAATTAGGTGTCATGTGCTTCAGATCACTGCGAGGGTTAAACAGCGACAACTGAGTTGGGCTAGTCATTGGGGGCACATGCACGAACAGTGACTACTCGGCTGCCATCTAGGTCAAGCCGGCTATGTTAATTAGAACATCTATCGACGGACCCCTTTTCTAAGAATTTATCTTTAATTGAGCTTTGTTCCTCGTCTAGTTTGTCCGTCGGGATTCATGTTGTCTCCTTTGGGCAGTGAGGTTATGATTTCTTGTCATGTGGCATTTTTTCGTGTTACTCCCTCCGTCTAGGTGAGTAAGTCATCTTAGGTTATGCACCGTGACCAAGGAAGAGGGGAAAACGAGAGACATTAATGTTTATTTGCTAATTAATGGCATTGCATGCAATGAACTAACCACTGCATGTCGTGTTTGATAGTCTCAAGTCATTAAAAGCATGCACACCCCTTGTCTCTTATTGGTTGATATGTGAAGAAACAAGAAACAAGGTAGAAGTTAATGCACCGCACCTTAGTATTTTGGGATTATTTGGTTTTCGTAAGATGACTTACACACCTAGACGGAGGGAGTATATGTTATAATCCGGCGCTTCAGATCAAAATGACGACAACTGCGCCTCCGGACCACGTGCATCAAGACTTCTCGACAGTCATTGACGAGGTCAAGCCGGCTCCGGTAGACAAAAGAAAACTAGTAGTACTCCACTATATAGGCAGGAGCCTCCGCGCTTGCTTGCTAGTGTTGCTCTCTTCACACTGTCTACGGCCTCTCCAGATCTAAACACGACAGCGGTGGCCACACTCTCTCTCTCTCTGCTCACCGCTAGTCACAGATCCAGCCGGATTCTCTCCGCCGGGGAAGGTGAGAAGGTGCAACGTTCACGCGGTCGTCCTCGGCGACGGCTCTTACCCACTGCTGGGCGCATCCCGATCAGCCTGCCTTGTCGTTCTCTCCCAAGCACCGCTGGCAAGGGAGGGCCTCCAACCCCTTCTCCTCGCTGTCGTAGTGTGGCCAGATCCGGCCTCCCGCCGCCCACCTAGTGACATCCCGGCGACCATCAGGTATAACTTCCTTCGAAACCGGCCTTGCTCTACTTCCCGAGCTCTGACGTCGCTGCATTTGTATCTTTTACTATTTCTCGTGCCCCTCAGAGATAGGATCGATCGGCTGTTCAAAACCACCTAATTTTTTTAGTTTAAGAGGTAAAACTAGTTCATGCACTCGAATCTAGTACTACTTGGTTCAAACAAGGAAGAAAGGGGGTGGGGGTGGGGGAGGATTTGTTACCTGAATCTAGGATTTGGTCGAAAGAGGAAATAATGGGGGCGAAAAGTAGGAGAGACTGTCTATCCAACTGGTCTCCGGGTCTAATAGGGAAATAAAGGGAAACGCAGTACAAACTCAATATAAACCCGATCTATTGGTTGAAAAAGGAAAGGAAGTGGGGACTGGGGGACAAGTCAACAGAGTAAGTCCAGCACTAGATTTGCTAGCCTCACACAAAGTATATGGTGGCTATCTTGAACAAAAATGGGACCAACCGGATATCCTGTTACGATGTTTGTTGCCCCGAGCCACTCTTATGTAATGCCACCGATAAAATGTAGCAATCGACCTTTGTTAAAAAGTAAGGACACGTTAAACCAATGTTGTTTTCAATGTAATGCCTCCAATAATATGAATCAATGGCACTTCTTTACATGTCCCGCTAAAATTTCCCATTAAGATAAGTTGGTTCTTTTCGTTAGAAATGCAACCATCCTGGTCCGCCTACTCTCCCGCGTGCCCAAAGTAATGTCGTATTTAACAGCTTGTCATAGTTAATCCTAATGCCCACACTAATATCTAGCAATGCCACCGCTTTAGAAATTGCTACTGTCCCTTGTAGGATTGCCATTCAGGTAAGGAACATGCTTCTTTTCATTTGATGCATGTTTCATCACTTGTTAGTCACCCTCCTTTCCACCTTTTTTGTGCAAACAGAGATATACATTTCATGCTCGATCTTAGTTGAACTACACAAATGATATCCAAATTATAGTTGAGCATTCCAGGAGCTTCACAACCAACCTTGATGTTGCTCAATTTTATTGCAACTAATGAAGAAGAAGCTCTGTGGGTTTCGTTTTCTGATGGAAATGGAACCGGGGCTGGAGCCCTTTTCTTAAAAAACTTTGAAGAAGAAGCTTCTAGCTCACGGGACATTGCTTCATTTTAGGTGAACTGCACCAAAAGGTCCCATGAATTGAATCATCCATGTTGGTGACTGAAAGAGCCAGCTTCAAAGATCCCGCCTAAGCACCCCGGCCTCCATCCTTTGCGCACGGTACACCTCGCTTTGCCACCTGTCAATTCCCTAGTGTCACTTATAAAATGAAGTAATAATACAGTTAAAATAGAACGAGTGTCATCTCTATCATTTCATTTCCAATACAGATAAAGAAAGTGCTTCTCTTTGTTAATGTATGTTTCATCAACTAGTCCCATTGTTAATGTTTAAGCGTTTCTGCAAACTGGGGTGCTTAATTTTAGTTGATATGTACAAAAATAGATATTTGAATGTCTCAATGCGCCTCCTTGTACTACCGCTGTACACTGATGTTAATCACTGGCAGAAGATGTATCTGGGAGACTTGGGACGATGTCCAGTATGAGGCGTACCGTATGAGACGTCGCAGGGCCCATCTCGCCCTCGCAGCATGGCATACTATGATACTATCACAATATTTTCTTCTATTTATTTTGTGTGTTTCATCAACTAGTGCCACTATAATGTAATCACGCTTTTTCATTATCTATGCAAACAGGGTTATTCAGCTGCATTTTGGTGGAACTGCACAAATGTACGTATGGAACCGGCATATATGCAGAGTGCAAGGTGTGCTAAGTAAAAATTACCGACACCAACCATGCTGCATGCACGCATTGGCATCCACCACCACCAGTGGGATGTGTGGCGCTCTCTGTGGACGGATCTTTCTCGGCAGCAAATCCTCTAACCAAATACTAGTAGCTTATATTGGCAGTTTTCTAGGGAGTACTCTTTTCTGAAAGAAGCACCAATCTATTTTTCTTTATTTGTACACTGTGTCACAACTTTGACCCAAAGGTCCAGAGCTATTTTAGGGTGATTGGCGTAGTACTCGGAGACTGATTCTAAGCATGATTTTCATTAGCTGTCACACTGATTGTAAGCATGAGCAGGTGGAAGATTAGGTTAGTGTGAAGCTTACCTTAAACCCTACCGCCGCCGTTGAAACGAGGCGAGCGTCGAGGGAACCGTGGAGAACGGCGGGGAAGTGACCTCGCGCCATCCGTCCTCCTCTTGCGGTGGGAGAACGAATACTCCTGTGGCTCCGGCTGGCTCTGCACCCTCACGAATGGCACACCATACTCGATCAATTCGTTATCCTCACGGGTGCTCGACCTTTGACTCAGACGCCCACCACCTTCGGCCGTTGTCTCCTCGGGCGAATCTGTCTGCTCCATCGCCCAGAGGAGATACTCGATGAACTCGGAGGACTGTAGCGTGACTGCCGCCGAGGAGTACATGTACATCGCCGCCCTCATCGCCGCCGTCTCGCTCTTTCGCATACATTGCCACATGGCCCGCACCACCCTCTAAATCTCCCACTCATTGTCAAACCAACTAACGATCTCCTTCAACCTGGCTAACTTTGCCTGGTCGCCGCCGGCGATCTGCCTGATTCGCTGCTGCATCCTCTCCATATATGTCCTTCTGAGTGGTCCGGTGCTAGCTTTGGAAGATGGGAGGAGAGACGGTGGTCTTGCAATAGAGAAGAGGGAGAGGCGAGATGATGGTTTCGGAATGGAGATGATGGAGAGGAGAGTAGGTGGTTTTGCAATGGAGAAGATCAGAAGAGGGAGAGGCGAGACGGTGGTTTTGGAATGGAGATGATGGAGAGGAGAGGAGGTGGTTTTGCAATGGAGAAGAGGGAGAGGAGAGGAGGTGGTTTTGCAATGGAGAAGAGGGAGAGGAGCGTGCGGCAGCGATTTAGGATTGGACGAGAGGGCCGGCGCGCTGTGACTGGATCAAAATCAAAATCAATTTACCCTTCAATTAAGAAAGCGACCCCACATTAACTAGTCTCCCTTTTATTCTGGGTCATAATTGACCATGCTTTTCGCACATAAAATATATGTTATACGTTGCAAAAATAATATAATTTGAAAGTACATTCAGATACGAACCAAACGATACAATTTTTTGGTGACATGCAGTCTCATTTTGCTTGTCAAATACAGTACGTGATCAAACTTTGACCCAAAATACGCAAAACAACAAAAAAATACTTCCAAGACCAGCGCCGCTCAACCGCTCTTCTCCTCTTAAACCACCGCCGCTCCTCTCCTGTTCCAATCTAAATCCAGCGCCGCTCCTCCCCTCTTCCATTTCAAAACCACCGCCTCCTCTCTGTTCCAGTCCAAAACCAGCGTCGCTCCTCTCCCGTTCTAATCCAAAACCAGCGTTGCTCCTCTCCTCTTCCATTCAAAAACCACCACCGGCGAGTGAAGGTGCTGTGGAGAAGTAGATCGATGGAGGAGTACAACCGATACGTGAGGATCGCAGACGGCGACCCTGTGAAGCTTGCTAGGATGTTGGAGATACAGTCTTGGTTTGACAACAAGGACCAACTAGCGACGACGGCGAAATCCATGGCCAAATATCTGCAATAGAGCGAAAAGGTGGCGATACTCCCGGAGGGAGTCGCGCATGAGTACATAGAGCTGCTCCTCTGGGCCATGGAGCAAACAGATTCACCGAATCCGATCGTGAGGGAGCGGTGGTGGGAGTATCGATCCCAGATGGAGCATCCACCAAAGATTGAAGGATCGAGCATCTACAGGGTGCCATTTGTGAGGGTGTCCTGCCAGAGCAAGCCGGTGGAGTCTTTGTGGACCGAACCCAACTGCAAGAGGAGAAAAGGAGTTGGCCCGACGCTTCCCCGCCATCGTCTCCCTCGCCGTTCACATCGTCTCACAGGGCGGCTGTCTGCCGCCGAGGAATAGGGTGGGCTGCCCCCCCCCCCCCAGCCCAATAGTCGGGCAGGTTGTGAATTGTCAGGAGGAGCTTAGGGTCACAAGATTTGCAGGTTGTGAATTGTGTTTTGTGTTGTGTATTTTGAGAGCACTTTCAGATATGAATGTCTTTTGAATTTCAGATTTGCAGTATTGAGCCATGAAGTATTTTATGAATTCTAGAGATCTATTTTTAGCACTTAGAAAATGTAGTTTCATAGGAGTATAAAAGTGCAGACAATATGATTCTCAGAGAAGAAACTGCAAGTTTCAGTTTCAGATAAGAAACTGCAAGTTCATTTTAGATAAGAAACTGCAACTTTCAAAGGCAGAGCATTTATATTAACACGGCCTTTTCAAACAGGGTTAACATCATGTTGGAAGTTTTATTCATGGTCAAAAATGGAACTACTAGCCAGTTAACATCATGCTGATCAACATTAATGCATAGCACATCTTTATATGATGCACAATCAAAATTCCCACACAATGTCGAGTGTGCGAAACACAGAGAAAACGAGGGACGAAGATTTGGCAAGTGTTGGACGTGGTTTTGGGCTGCCCCGTCTAGGCTTTCATTTTTAGCATGCGCAGCCCACGACCTCGGATGGATGTCCATAGGCATGTTTGTATTTTCTTAGGGCCGTCATGTATCGACCGGCCTATGGACCTCCCATCCGAGGTTTTATTTTTGGCAGCCCAATTTATGTATTTTTTTGAAGAAAACGCAGAGGTATGTTCTATTTTTCTATATAAGAATTGGAACGCCAGGTCCAACTTATGTTTCCCTTCTAACTATATTATATATATTTAAATTATTTTATATGTTATTATATATTATTTTTATTGTCATCATATATTTAATGATACTTACATATGTAAGAAAACAATATCCCACATCTTATTAACTTATAAAAATAATTTCTTAACAAATAAAATCCCGAATTGTTTTGGCACGAAAATCCTAGTAATTGTGTAAAAAACTTGGTAAGATTTAAGGACGAATGTAATAATATCACTTATTATTTAAATATATTTATAACAAAATGCTCAGCCCCTTTTTATTTTTTGATAACATTGCTGGCCCAACACAACATAATAATTAGAATCAGAACAGAAAAATCATGTAATAAGAGAAAATGCAAATGGCCTTTAATTTTTTAGGAAATAAAAAAAATCGGCCGCATGGACTCTACATTATTTGTTAACCCAGCCCATCTAATGGCTGTAATTCAAAAAAAAAGATCAAATTGACTGTAAATTCTACTGCGCAAAAAAAAAGATCAGAATTCTGAAAAAAATGGGTTGAATACGTGCCACATTTTTGGAGGCTGAAATGTGGGCCAATAATAGGTCAAGCCAACGCAAGTCGTTGTCAATTTAGTCAAAAAATGATTCTCGACATGTTAGCTGTTGGATTTACATCCAACGGCTGTGCATCCATCTTCAATCTCTCGCCTTCTTCCTCCAGCGCCACCGGGACCACCTCCGCCTCCCATCGCTAGCAGCTCATGCTTAGCACGCTCGCTATGAAGTTCTACTCCATTGTTGGCCAGGCCATCCCTCCACCCTCCACACATCCTGTTCTTCTCCACCGACCGCCGAACCACACCGCACTAGAACCAAGCTAACCCTCAGACACCTCTCCGTCTGCGACTCTACTCGCGTCTTCCCATCTCCGGCTCATTGTTGTCCGGCCTCATTGCCGTCCCACCACCTTGGATGCGCCCGGCGCGGCGTGGTCAACATGGTCAACGAACGACACCATCGGAAGTAGACTCTGCATGGAGAGGCTGACAGCTGGGTCCACGGCCGCACACAAGGAAATGCCTCCTTATTACGTGCAAAATAATGATTCCTCCACCTGACATCTGGGACCCATCGGAAGGGCCTCTGTATTTCGCGAAAAAACATGCCCCCCGCTGACATGTCGGACCCACCAGCTATCTTCTCACGCAAGGAAGTGCCTCCTTATTACGCACAAAAAATGAATACTCCCCCTGCCAGCTGGAACCCAGCATAGTGGGGGCTGACTTGTGGGCCTACCAAGTTGAGGGACGGAGGGCTTTGTCAACTTCGTCAACATGAACGATTCTAGCTCCTGTTACCGTACGATGTTCATCCAACGGTCGTAGTGCTTCTTCAACCTCTGGTCTTCTTGCTCCAAATTACCAAACCAGCGCCATACCGTGTCAGGCTTCGCCTCCCGTGGCCGGGTTGTGATGTCATGGAGGCCTCACTGCCCCCTACTACTCCCACCGCTGGCCAGGCCATCCCTCTACTCACCCACACCCCCTGTTATTCTGCGGCGACAGCAGCCTCACGCCGCAGCCGAACCAGTGAACCCTCATACTCCTCTTCGCGTGGGCATCAACTGCTGCGTCTTCCCCGGCTCTGTGTCGTCCCCTTCCTAGGCCTCGCCGTCGTCCACCGCCGTGCTGCTCTCGGCGCGGCGTGGTCAATGTGGTCAACGACCGACTTCCATTGGAAGAGTACTGTGCGTGGAGACTGTCGGTGTCAAAACCGGCGAATCTCGGGTAGGGGGTCCTGATCTGTGCGTCTTAGGCTGATGGTAACAGGAAGCAAGGGACACAATGTTAACCAAGGTTCGGTCCCTCTCGATGGAGGTAAAACCCTACTTCCTGCTTGATTAATATTGAAGATATGGGTAGTACAAGAGTAGATCTACCACGAGATCGTAGAGGCTAAACCCTAGAAGCTAGCCTATGATGGTATGATTGTAATTGTGATCGGCCTTCTAGGACCAACCTCTCCGGTTTATATAGGCACCGGAGAGGGCTAGGGTTTACATGGAGTCGGTTACAAGGAAGGAAATATAATATCCGGATCGCCAAGCTTGCCTTCCATGCCAAGGAAAGTCCCATCCGGACACGGGTCGAAGTCTTGAGTCTTGTATCTTCACGCTTCAATAGTCCGGACGTTGTATACAGTCCGCTGTCCGGATACCCCTAATCCAGGACTCCTCAAGAGCCCTGAACCAGGCTTCAATGATGATGAGTCCGGCGCGTAGTCTTGTCTTCGGCATTGCAGGGCGGGTTCCTTCTCCGAGTACTCCAAAGTAATTATCGAACACTTGAACCGTGCCCGGAACCACAAAATGATCTTCACATGCCACCGTAGAGAGAACGGTATTTCACAAATGCAATCTGCTGACAACTTTTTAGGCAACGCGACGTTCATTACGGTCGGGTCATTATCCGAACTGTTTTCCCGCAACCAGCCACAGCGCACATTGCGAGGCGGTTTCCTTGACACGTCTTGTCAAAGCAGAGATCGTGTCCCCTTATCACGGGATCTTCATCAATGCGGGTATGGGTAATCCAACAATGCTGCTAATCACGGCGAGTGGGGAACGAGCGGGTTCCACCAGGAAAGTGGGGAGGCGCAAAAAGCTTTTGCCGTCTCTATAAAGAGATAAGGCTTCTTCCTCTTTACCCACGCCTTCTCCTTCCGCTAGCTCATTCCCATCTGTTCGAGCCCTAACGCCCCGGCATTCTCCTTTCCATCGAAGTGAGATTTTCCAAAGATGTCCGGATTCGGAGACGGAGGCAAATGGATGGCCTCTACCATCCAGGAGAAGGATATCAAGAAGCTCCGGGAAGCCGGGTATCTGGCCAAGAAGATCGGCCACCGTCTCCCACCGGCGGGACAGGTCGTCCCTACTCCGGAGTCCCACGAGAGAGTCGTGTTCCTTCCCCACTTCGTCTGCGGGCTCGGGTTTCCCCTTCACCCATTTGTTCGCGGAGTCATGTATTACTATGGGATTGATTTTCATGATCTTTCCCCTAATTCTTTCCTCAATATCACGACGTTCATCTTCGTGTGCGACGCCTTTCTCCGGATTTCGCCTCACTTCGGCCTGTGGCTGAAGATTTTCAATGTGAAGCCCAAGGTGGTGAGTGGCGAACACGCCGAGTGCGGCGGTGCCATGGTGAGCAAGATGCCCAAGGCCGTTTGGCCAAAGGGCACCTTCAACGACTCCGTCAAGGAGTGGCAGCAGCAGTGGTTTTATATCACCGAACCACGCGGCAAAAAATGGGCTGCGGTTCCTGAATTCAGATCCGGAGCTCCACTGCGGCTCACGTCCTAGCCCAAGAAGGGCCCGAACTGGTCCTCGTCCGACGAGCTGTCATTGCTCCGCACGCTGCTCGTGAGTGTGGTTGACAGGACGTCAAACTTCGTCGACGTAGTCCGTGTGATGCTAGTTCGCCGGTTCTCCCTTGTCAGTGCTGAGCCTGCACTCTGTGGGAGTTCGACCCAACCGAGCACCAAACCCTTCAGGAGCTCTATGATTCCTCCCACAAGGATATCTGGAAGGTGCTCTTCAAGTCCGGCAAATCGTGGCTGGGCTCCGCCGAGGACCGTGGGTATCAATTATCCCATTCTGCAAGCTCGGTAAGTTACAGCCACGCTCTGTCCATTCATGCTTCAGTTGGAATGTCATGAGGGAGATATCTTAATCATGTTTCATCGTGACCTCAGGGATGGATAAAGAAGGTGGAGCGGATATATTGTCCGGCTCCGCTGCCGGAGGAACCGGCCAGACCTCTTCTGACGAAGATGCTAGTCCCCGCGCCTTACGATGAGCCAAAGAAGGAGGCCTCCAAGAAGGTCAAGAAGACCTGGAATGGCCTCCGTCGCCGCGAGGCTTCGGATGCAAAATCCGAAGACTTAAGCGACGCTCCTTCTTCGGAAGACGAAGAAGAAGAAGCAGAGGAGGACGAGCCTCACTCTGAAGGTGGGAAGAAGCGTGCATCTTCCTCGTCCCTGGAGGCCGAATCGCCCAAGAGGAGGAAAGATTCCCTCCCAGAGGCATCCACCACGGCTGCCGATAGCAGCCCGGAGTGGGATCCCAGGGACCAGCCCCTGGAGAAGTCGTAAGTATACAGAATCCGAACACGCATATGCGTCCGGGATTGTTTTTGGGTATAGTAGTTTTAACTGTAGCTATATTTTGCACAGTTCGGCAAGGTCTCGCACCGGACAGTCCTCATCGGAGGATTCGCTAAGCTCGATGCCTTGGCGAGCGAGACGCCTCCAAAGGTCCCTTCCCCAAAGTCTCGGCGCGACACTGAGGTGTCGTCTCAACGGGGCCCGGACCAGGGGGGCATATCACTGGAGCCGGACACACAGTGAGCGATGGCCTCGAGTGTGCCGCGAAGGGGCGATCTTGGGTTCGCCCCGGCCGGACAAGGTCCAGGAGACCTCTAAGGCTCCCGGATCGGGCGAGCAGCCACCTTCGACGGTGGGAGGCTTGCCTACTCCGCCAGCAACCTCTGTTCAAGCAAAGTTGCCAGGCGGTTTGTCGACAGCGTTAAAGAACGTGTCTATCATCGATGAACATCGGACCCTATGGCTGCGGTGGTTGAAAAGATCCAGTCCGCCGAGAGCGGGCTGAACGAGTCCTGCCTTGGCCTTATAAAGGCCTTTGAGGTATGTTTCCTAAGAAACCTTTGAGGGATCGTCATAGTATGAGTAGTAGCCCCTGATACACTGTCCGGCGAAAGAGAGAGCCGGGCATGGGATCAAATCCTCTATTTTCGTGGGAACTTTTGTTAATGACGTGTACCTCTTAGTTTGAAAACAGGCGTCTGCGGAGAAGACGGCCACTCATAATGCGGAAGTGTCCGAACTGAAGCGGAGCCTGGAACGGGCCGAGGAAGAAATTGGTCGCGTGAGGAAGCAATTAGAGGGTAAGCAAGGTATGGTGAAACATTGTCTTGCATTAGGCACGAATAAGTAATTGTGCTTATTGAAAAGTATTTGTGTTGTATGCCCTAGGAGCGAGTGCCGAATATGAGGCACTGAAGAAGGTTGTGGCTGATGCCAACGAGAAGGCTGCCGCCGAACAGGCACTTCGTGAAAAACACGAGGCCAAGGTTATCACAGCTGAGTGGGAGCTCCGGGAGGCCGTGAAGAAAAGCAAGGGCTTCGAGCAGAGTCTAATAGGGAAAGAATCCGAACTCGCCCAAGCTCTCCAAGCCGCGGAAGATGCTCAGGAAGAAGCCCGAGGTGCTGTACGGGACATTCAGGAGGCCCGGAAAGTTGCGGCTGGTAAGGCCTTCTGTATTCTTAGCCATTTGTTCATGAAAATGGAAAGAATTCTAAGCGGCAAGCTGAATTCTTATTTTTCCAGGGGCGTTTGCGGATCTTCCTTGCAGCCTATCAGATGCCGCCCAATTCTACCGAACCGAGGAAAAGAAGTCTGCGGAGAGGGATTTCTGGTCGCGGTATTTGGCACCGAACTATCCGGTGCCCTTTATCGATCAGCTGAAGCAGCTGGTCGAACTGCACCAAGCGGCCGAACTAGCCATGAAGGACTTGGTTGTCCGGATGTGGCCGGCGGAGCCAATTCCGAGCAGTTACTTCGGGCTCGTGAAGCGAATTGTGGGCGCCTGTCCTTGGCTTGACGCTGTTAAGTGATCGGTCTGCATAGAGGGTGCGCGTATGGCGTTTACCCGTGCAAAAGTGCATTGGGGGAAGCTTGACACGGAGAAGCTGATGACTGAGGGGCCGCCAGAGGGTAAGGAGCACCGAAGCCCAAACTGTACTATGAAGGTGTACTGAAGGGAGCCTGCCTTGCGGCGGATAAGTGTGCCAAAGACATTATATTTCCCTAAGGGCCTTCGTGCCACTTTTTGTAATATGGGATAATGGCATTTTTATTATATATTGCCGGTTTTGTTTGAACATATGTTCTTCCTGCGCGGCTGTTTATTGTATGTAAATCCTGAGAGTTGGCCAGTCGTCGGCTTGTGCCCCCACGTAAAAAGAATACGGGGGTGTTCGGGATATATCTGAACGCTCTTTATCCCATAGTTGGGTCCTTTTAAGGAGGTGTTTCTCACCACGAACCAGGCAATCGGACTATAAGGCTTTATTACTCTCACTTAGCCATAGGAATTGAGTATGGTCGGCAAGAACCCCTAGTGTTCGGAAGGCGAACTAGGGGCTCTATTGGCGCCGATCGTAAGATCGATCCGTCGCACTCGTGCATTTATAATGGCGTTAGCGGAATAAATCTTTAAGGATTTTACAACCACTCGAACAGCCGACCAGCTCTCGCTGTATCATGACATGATCGGTTTTCGGCTTTCATCGAGGTGCTCGTCCGCAGATCCGGGACACAATCGCAGAGTTCTCCCTGCGCTACCTTAGCCGATATAACGGAACGTAAGGTACCAAAACAAGGGAGCCGCAAACCCAACCAATGATCCAAGACATGATTCGAGCTGATGCATATAGTGCTATAAGTTCGGGGTGCCGAGCGACCGAGAAGGTGGTCGGACTTTATTGTCAGATTATGAAGCCCTGGCATAATCGGGCGTAACACGAGGTGTCGGCGAAAGCGATGGCCGTAAGTGTTATTTAAGTCACGCATTGTAGTAAGATGATATGTCTATGCATATGAGTACGATGTATGATTATGAAAAGAGGTGTTTTTTGGCGGAACCTGTGATGGCCGGACTGGAGGGGGTTGTTAATGGATCAAGAGTGAATCCGAACTGCCTTCAAACTGCATGTTCCTGCCATTGTGTGTCCGAGCTGATTCCACGCCGCCAATCTTGTTCTGCGTCAAAGTTAGTGTGTAAAGGCAAATGCTTGGAGGCAGCTGAACATCCTCTTTTAGTTGGTCTAAGGGTTCCTGATCGGGCCCTGGTAAACCTAGTCGTTATATCCTGAAATAGCGCGGACTCCTCAGTTGGTGTTCGGATAGTTGGCTGTCATATCAAAATTTTGATAGGCATGCGCGACTCGCTATTCCGGCAGTTGTATGATTTCCGCTCTGAGGGTGGGGTTCGGCCTTTCCCATGGGTGTGATTGCATCACACGGTGTTGGCCTGACTGATTTACCACGTGGAATCTAGTCAACGTCGTTCATCCCGTTAGCATACGGTAAATTACCACATGGTGGGAAGGTGCCGAAGATTTATTCTTTGGCGTAATATTTTTTTGTGATCCGAAGACAACCGTTAGAGTGGTGGTCCAGTAAAACTTGGCCTTTGCCCCTAGCATCTTTTAGAAGATGTTGTTTGTGATTTCACACCTGCGGGGGCTTTATGTGTTATGGAGCCCCCGGTTTGCTATGTCTAGAGGTACTGCAATTGAATTGTTTTGGTTAATGCAGTCTGGGCGATCGGTCAGATTTTTTTATGCTATGGGGCGGGGTCTCTTGACCAGACGCCTCCCTTCATTGTTTCCGCACACAACCAGCCGCTTTGTATTGAGGATCCGCATTCTCTATTGGTATGCTTTGCCGTCCTTCTAGGAGTACCATGAATTTCACATGGTTGATCGAGTGTGTGGCTCGGGCCGATAGGTCTGAGCTGTTCTTTGTCACGACCGGACTAGGAGTTGCTGGAATTAGCACCAGCTTTCCTGACTTGTCGCTTATGACCATTGCGCCGAGGCTTGAGGATGCTTCTTCTTGTGTCCTTCGTATTGTTTTGGACCGCAGTGGTGTGTTGGCATCGAGGCATGTGCCTTGGGTTCTCCTGCTTAGGTTGGGGTGGCTGGTTGTGCCCTGTGTGCCCTTTGTCGGGGCGGTCGGGTCCGTATCTTTCGGTGGCTAGGACCTTGGTCCATTTGTCCACCAGCAAATCTTGGTCAGCTTTAAGCTGTTGTTGCTTCCTTTGCAGGCTCTTTGCCGTGGCCATGAGTCGTCGCTCGAAGCGAGCTTGTTCCACTAGATCTTCAGGCACGCCGACTGGTCATTGCCGAGGCTTGCCTCTGGCCCTAGGAGGGGGCGATAGTTGTCCCTCCAAGTATCTCACAAGGCTTGATCCGGCCTTCTTAAAGGCAGGCCGACTGGGGTTATATTCATCTTCGGCGCCATCCGGATTGTTTTCGTCTTCTAGGCCGGTATTGCTGTGGCGGAGCTTGGAGCGGCGCCGACGCCGCCCATGCTTTGCTTTTCTCACTAAGGGATTATCCTCCGCTGCCACATCGCCATTGGTTTGCTTCGGAGTGTCCGCCATATATATATATATATATATATATATATATATATATATATATATATATATATATCATAGGGAGAGGCAGCTGTCCACCTCCCAGTGAGCGGTGCTTCATGTTCTTCTCCTGCATCGTCGTCCATACCATCGATGTCTTCAGAGTTGAAGTCCAGTACGCCGGTTAAATTATCGACTGTGGCAATGAAGTGGGTGGTGGGTGGGCAACGAATTCCTTCGTCGCCTGCTTCCCACTTGAGCCGAACATAGTTCGGCCAAGAGCCTCCTGACAAAGAGAGAGACTTTAATGAGTCCAAAGATGTCGCCAAGGGCGAAGTCTTTGGAAGATATCCGCAGCAGTTGAAGTCCATTACCGGAGCCCAACCTGGCTCGACCGGCTCGGAGTGCGCTGGATGGAACCAAAGATCCGGATACGAATCCGGGGTCCGAGTCACTGCATCACCATGCAGGTAAGGCCCGTTTTCGGCTCCACCGCCTCCTTATTACGCACAAAAAAATGAATACTCCCCCTGCCAGCTGGAACCCAGCATAGTGGGGGCTGACTTGTGGGCCTACCAAGTTGACGGGGACGGAGGGCTTTGTCAACTTAGTCAATATGAACGATTCTAGCTCCTGTTACCGTACGATGTTCATTCAACAGCCGTAGTGCTTCTTCAACCTCTAGTCTTCTTGCTCCAGCTGCCCAAACCAGCGCCGGTCGTGCCGCATGCTCCTGCCTCCCGTGGTTGGCTGTGATGCCGCGGAGGCCTCACCGCCCCCTACTACTCCCACCGCTGGCCAGGCCATCCCTCTACTCACCCACACCCCCTGTTATTCTGTGGTGACAGCAGCCTCACACCGCAGCCGAACCAGTGAACCCTCGTACTCCTCTTCGCATGGGCATCAACTGTTGCGTCTTCCCCGGCTCCGTGTCGTCCCCTTCCTAGGCCTCGCCGTCGTCCACCGCCGTGGTGCTCTCGGCGTGGCGTGGTCAATGTGGTCAACGACCGACTTCCATTGGAAGAGTACTGTGTGTGGAGACCGTCGGTGTCAAAACCGGCAGATCTCGGGTAGGGGGTCCCGATGTGTGCATCTTAGGCTGATGGTAACAGGAAGCAAGGGACACAATGTTTACCCAGGTTCGAGCCCTCTCGATGGAGGTAAAACCCTACTTCCTGCTTGATTAATATTGAAGATATGGGTAGTACAAGAGTAGATCTACCACGAGATCGTAGAGGCCAAACCCTAGAAGCTAGCCTATGATGGTATGATTGTAATTGTGATCGGCCTTCTCAGGACCAACCTCTCAGGTTTATATAGGCACCGAGCGGCTAGGGTTTACATGGAGTTGGTTACAAGGAAGGAAATATAATATCCGGATTGCCAATCTTGCCTTCCACGCCAAGGAAAGTCCCATCCGGACACGGGTCGAAGTCTTGAGTCTTGTATCTTCACGCTTCAATAGTCTGGACGTTGTATACAGTCCGGCTGTACGGATACACCTTAATCCAGGACTCCCTCAGAGACGCTGACAGCTGGGTCCACGGCCGCAGCAAGGAAGTGCCTCCTTATTACGCGCATAATAATTATTCCTCCACCTGACAGCAGGGACCCACCGGACGGGCCATCGTATTTCACGAAAAAAATGTTTTCCC
Organism: Aegilops bicornis; assembly: GCA_021605145.1. NCBI lineage: Eukaryota > Viridiplantae > Streptophyta > Magnoliopsida > Poales > Poaceae > Aegilops > Aegilops bicornis. Next base: position 246,915,613 of record CM038670.1, on the reverse strand, counting down.
CCTAAATGCTGGGACCCACCAACTACACCTTCGCACGCAAGGAAGTGCGTCCGGGCAAAAAAGCAAAACGATTCGCCCCCTGACTGCTGGGACCCACTAGCTACATCTTCACACGCAAGGAAGTGCTCGATACCAGACCCACCTGGTCGGGCATACGAAGCGTTGTCATTCGTCGCGAACGGTAATGCATTACATATACTGGTGGATGTAGAGGCGCGCACATGTCGTAGTAGAGGCGCGCATGTAGCATGTACACGTACGTACAGCGGCTAGGGTGCAAGAAAGAAAATACGGCCACGTATGTGTACATACGGGCGGGGTCTCGAACGCCTACCTACTCGTGCACTGTACGGCCGGGGGCTCGTGTACATGGCTGGGTCGAACAGAAACAAAATGTCGTCGTCGTGTTCATGGGGAGGCAACGGAATGCGTCGTGTTCATGGGGTGGCAACGGAATTCTTCGTGTTCATGGGGAGGCAACAGAATGCGTCGTGTTCATGGGGAGGCAACGGAATGCATCGTGTTCATCGAGAGGCAACGGAACGCGTGGGAGCCAACCGGCTGGGTCTGAACGGAATGCATGGTCGTATTCATCAGGAGGGCTTGGACGGAACAAGCGATGGAAACGAGGCCTGGCGTACCGCAGAATGGAGGAAACGGACCTCCGACGTTCGAACGGGTCTGTTGATCGGGAGGGTTGTGGCGTGCATCAAAAAGGAGGAAACGGACCTCCCACGGTCGAAACGGGGGTCTGTTGATCGGGAGGGTGTGTCGACGCAAAAGCGGAGGAAACGGACATCCTACGGTCGAAATGGGGGTCTGTTGATCGTGAGAGGGTGTGGCGCATCGCAAAAGCGGACAAAACGGACTTGTGCTGGAGCGCTACGGTCGAAACGGGGGTCCTGTTGATCGGGAGGGGTGTGGCGTACCGCAAAACGGACGAAATGGACTTGTGTTGGAGCGCTACGGTCGAAACAGGGGTCCTTTTCATCGGGAGGGGTGTGGCGTACCGCAAAACGGGACTCCACGGGATACTATTCATCTCCACCGTCGACCTCCTCCAGCCTCCACGGGCTACCATCGACCTCCTCTAGCCTCCACGGGCTCCTGTTCATCCAGCCTCCACCGCGCGCTACTCCACCGGCCATCGCTCAACCACCCTCCACCGCCTAATGTTCATCCAGCCCTCCACACCACGGGGTCCTGTTCAACCACCCCTCCACGGGCACCCTCCACCGCTCATCGCTCATCCAACCCTCCACACCATGGGGTCATGTTAATCCGCAGGCAACGCCACCGCCACTATTCATCCAAACCCCCGCAACGCCACTGCTCATCCAATCGATCGGCTTGATTAGCAGCAGAGCGGCGAATCACTCGATCGGGTTCAGTTAACAGCCTTCGATCGATCGCTCGGGTTCAGTAACGCGTAGCCTGCAGTGCAATCGCTCGGGTTCAGTTAGAGCCCAACGCCTCGCTCGGTTTCAGTTTGAGCCAATGCATCGCACACACGCGCGTACGTGTACGAGAGAAACGCGCATCGCTCGGCCCCCGACCTCCCTCCGTAAACAGGAACTCCCCAAAATTTTCCTCCCCCTCGCTTCTACCACGGTTTTTTCCGTCATTGACGGCCCAAAGAATTTCATGCAGCTGCATCTCCGGCCCGCCCTGGACGAAAAGCCCATATTCTGTCATGATTTTTTGTCACAGAAGTAGGAGCACACCACATCTATGATGATACCGGGTTTTTTCACAATTATCGTCATAGAAGTGTCATATATATGAGAGAGAAAAAATTCGTTCGGCCCAAAATGTCACGGATGTGTCTTTTTTTGTAGTGTAGCATTCCACATCAAAAATTATGTTCTTATCATTTACCTACTCGAGGACGAGAAGGAATTAAGCTTGGGGATGCTTGATACGTCTCCAACGTATCTACAATTTTTGATTGTTCCATGCTATTATATTACCCGTTTTGGATGTTTATGGGCTTTACTCTACAATTTTATATTATTTTTGGGACTAACCTACTCACCGGAGGCCCAGCCCAAATTGCTGTTTTTTGCCTATTTCAGTGTGTCAAAGAAAAGGAATATCAAACGGAGTCCAAACGGAATGAAACCTTCGGGATAGTTATTTTTGGAACGCAAGCAATCCAGGAAACTTGGAGTGCACGTAAGGGAAGCAACGAGGAAGCCGCGAGGCAGGGAGGCGCGCCCTACCCCCTGGGCGCGCCCCCCTCCCTTGTGGGCCCCTCGTGGCTCCCCTGACCGACTTCTTTTGCCTATATTTGTCCATATACCCTAAAAACATCGAGGAGCACAATAGATCGGGAGTTCCGCCGCCGCAAGCCTTTGTAGCCACCAAAAACGAATCGGGACCCTGTTCCGGCACCCTGCCGGAGGGGGATCTCTCACCGGTGGCCATCTTCATCATCCCGGCGATCTCCATGACGAGGAGGGAGTAGTTCACCCTTGGGGCTGAGGGTATGTACCAGTAGCTATGTGTTTGATCTCTCTTTCTTTCTCTCGTGTTCTTGAGGTGATACGATCTTGATGTATCGCGAGCTTTGCTATTATAGTTGGATCTTATGATGTTTCTCCCCCTCTACTCTCTTGTGATGAATTGAGTTTTCCCCTTGAAGTTATATTGTCGAATTGAGTCTTTAAGGATTTGAGAACACTTGATGTATGTCTTGCGTGGGATACTCGTGGTGACAATGGGGTATTCTATTGATTCACTTGATGTATGTTTTGGTGATCAACTTGCGGGTTCCGTTACCTTGGGAATCTATGCATAGGGGTTGTCACATCGCCGCCTTTGACTCTCCGGTAGAAACTTTGGGGCACTCTTTGAAGTTCTTCGTGTTGGTTGAATAGATGAATCTGAGATTATGTGATGCATATCGTATAACCATGCCCACGGATACTTGAGGTGACATTGGAGTATCTAGGTGACATTAGGGTTTTGGTTGATTTGTGTCTTAAGGTGTTATTCTAGTATGATGTGACGCCCCCGATTCAATCATACACTAATCATACACGCAAACGTGTACGATCAAGATCAGGGACTCATGGGAAGATATCACAACACAACTCTAAAAACATAAATAAGTCATACAAGCATCATAATACAAGCCAGGGGCCTCGAGGGCTCGAATACAAGTGCTCGATCATAGACGAGTCAGTGGAAGCAACAATATCTGAGTACAGACATAAGTTAAACAAATTTGCCTTAAGAACGCTAGCACAAACTGGGATACAGATCGAAAGAGGCGCAGTTCTCCTGCCTGGGATCCTCCTAAACTACTCCTGGTCATCGTCAGCGGGCTGCACGTAGTAGTAGGAACCTCCGGTGCAGTAGGAGCCGTCGTCAGAGGTGACGTCAAGCTCCGGGGCTCCAACATCTAGTAGCGAAAACCAGGTAGAATGGAAAGGGGGAAAAGGGGGGAGAAAGCAACCGTGAGTACTCATCCAAAGTACTCGCAAGCAAGGATCTACACTACATATGCATGGGTATATGTGTAAAGGGCCATATCGGTGGACTGAACTGCAGAATGCCGTAATAAGAGGGGATAGTTAATCATGTCAAGACTACGCTCGCAGCCTCCGTCTTGCAGCATGTAGGAGAGAGTAGACTGAAGTCCTCCAAGTAGCATCGCATAGCATAATCCTACCCGGCAATCCCTTCTTCGTTGCCTGTTAGAGAGCGATCACCGGGTTGTATCTGGCACTTGAAAGGGTGTGTTTTATTAAGTTTCCGGTTCTAGTTGTCATAAGGTCAAGGTACAACTCCAAGTCGTCCTGTTACCGAAGATCACGGCTATTCGAATAGATTAACTTCCCTGCAGGGTGCACCACATAACCCAACACGCTTGATCCCATTTGGCCGGACACACTTTTCTGGGTCATGCCGGCCTCGGAAGATCAACACGTCGCAGCCCCACCTAGGCCAACAGAGAGGTCAGCATGCCGGTCTAAACCTAAGAGCACAGGGGTCTGGGCCCATCGCTCTTAGCACACCTGCATGTTGCGAACGCGGCCGGAATCAGAACTAGCCTAGCAGCGTTCCACCAATCCGGCCAAGCACCGGCCGATCGGCCGACGTCACGAAGGCTCCGGCTGATACCACGACGTCGAGTGCCCATAACTATTCCCGCGTAGCTGGTTAGTGCGTATAGACCAAATGGCCAGACTCAGATCAAATAACAAGATCTCGTTAAGCATGTTAATGATGTAACCACGAACACCGACCAGGGCTAGGCCCACCTCTCACCTAGGCGGTCTCAAACTGCCCTACCGCTCCGCCACAAAGATCCACTCGCGGGTACTCCTACGAGCCGACCCGACTTTAGTCACCACAGATATCATGTAAAGTATATAAGTATATACCCGTGATCACCTCCCGAGTGATCACGGCCCGATAGTATAGCAAGACAGATGGACAAGAAGGTATGTCCACAGATGTAATACTAGCATCCTATACTAAGCATTTAGGATTGCAGGTAAAGGGAACAACAGTAGTAACAAGGATAGGCTATGCATCAGGATAGGATTAACGGAAAGCAGTAACATGCTACACTACTCAAATGCAAGCAGTATAGAGAAGAATAGGCGATATCTGGTGATCAAGGGGGGGGGGGCTTGCCTGGTTGCCCTGGCAAGAAGGAGGGGTCGTCAACACCGTAGTCGATCGGGGTACCAGCAGCAGCGTCAGTCTCAGGGTCTACCGGAAAAAAGTAATGGAGGGGAAACACAATAAATAACAGAGCAATCAAAGCATCACAAGGCATAATATGGCAATATGCGGTTCTAGAGGTGACCTAACGCGGTACTAGGTGATACCGGCGAAGGGGGAAACATCCGGGAAAATATCCCCGGTGTTGCGCGTTTTCAAACAAGTGAACCGGAGGAGGAAAGTTCGTGTTTGCTATGCTAGGGATGTGTGGCGGACGAACGGGCTGCGTATCTGGATTCGTCTCGTCGTTCTGAGCAACTTTCATGTAGAAAATATTTTAATCCGAGTTACGGATTAAAAGATACGATTTTCAAAAGAATTTATTAATTTCTGGAATTTAATTAATTATTTAAATTAATCTGAAATTGGATTTATGACATCAGCATGATGTCATGCTGACGTCAGCAGCCAACAGGGGTTGACTGGTCAACCAGACCAGTGGGTCCCACTGGTCAGTGACACATTTTAATTAAACGTATTAATTAACCTAATCAGGATTAACTAGGGGTGGGCCCCACTGTCATTGACTGATTAATTAATTAACTAACAGTTTAATTAGTTTAGTTACTTGATTAGTTTAATTAATCAAAATTAATTAAGTTAATTAATTATTATTATTATTACTTTTAAATCCTTCTCTCTAAAAAAAATTTGTTCTGGGCGCGGGCCCCCTTGTCATTCGCCCTAGGGGCCATAGCGGGTAAGGCATTGCTGGCTAACGGGCACATGGCACTGGGTGTGGCCGCCCGAGCATGGTCGGGCGCGGCCCAGGCGGCGGTTGCGGGCGAGCTTAGGAGGGTCGGCCCTTGGCCGGCAGGCGACGGAGCCGCGGGTCGGCATGGGCGCGTCCCGGCAAGGCATCTCGCACGACGGAGGCGGGGCAGAGATGGGAGGGCCAGAGGCGGGCGCGGTCGGCGGCGTCCGTAAGAAGCGGGCAAGCGCGACGGGTGGAGCGGGGTCAGGGGCACGCTACGACGGCTACAGAAAGCAGTCAAGAAGCGAAAAGGGCAGCGATGGGCAAGAGCGAGGCGCTGCTGGAGCTGCGGGCGCGGGCGAAGCGAAAGCAGCAGGAGGCGAAGGGGCGCAGGGTGGCCGTGCGGGTGTGCAACGTCGGGTGTAGGCACGTGTGGGTGATGGGGCGGTAGGGCGGCGTGCAGCGAGTGCCCGCACTAGGCGCGGCGACGAGCGAGGGCTAGGGATGGTGAGCGCGGCCAGATGCGGCGCGCGATGGCGCGGCAAGACGGGGTCGAATGAGGCGCGCGGGCGAGGAAGAGAGGGGGAGGTGCGGTGCTCACGGCGGGGAGTAGGGACAGGGTAGTGGGGGTCGGGGTGGTCGACGGGGACGACGCGGCAGAGCGGGAGGCAGGTCGACGGGGTAGATGACGAGGTGGAGGCGGCGGCGTCGCGGCGAGGCGGCACCGAGCGGCGTCGGCGGCCTCCTCCTCTCGATCCCGATCCAATCGGGAGAGAGGGGACATATTTCAGGGGGGTGTGGGGGTGTGGGTGGGTGAGTGGGGAGTGGGGAGGTTATGGTGCGGGTGCGCCGGCCGTGGGTTGGCCCAATGGCTCTTTGGCCGAGCCCCGGGGGTTACTTTTCCCCTTTTTTTGTTTGTTTTCTCTTTTGTATTTTCTTTCTTTTATTTATTTTCTCTTCTGTTTTAGTTCAATTTAAAATATTTATGCATTTTATAAAATTGTTTCTTCTACACCATAATTATCTATGTAATATTAGTACAAACCGAACATTTTTATTTTAATGTTTGAAAACTTTTGATGTTTGCCATTAACTCAAATTTGAATTTGAATCGTTTTGAACTAACGCGAGATTATCAACAGTAATCGTGGTGATGTGGCATCATTAACGTGGGAACACTGTAGTCTAATTATCCGGGCGTCACAAATCTCCTCCACTACAAGAAATCTTGTCTCGAGATTTAAGAGGTAGAGAAGAGGGGGAAGGTCTAGTTACGAAATTCTAACGGATCTTCTCGGCCTTGGCTGCTCTTCTCGAAGAGGTCGATCCATTACAGTGATGTCTTCATTTCTCTTCTTCGGGTCATCATGGAGTAGTCGTCCTTTTCTTCGAAAACTCCAACGGACTTATGAATAGGTAAGGGGCAGCTCGGCTACGACAGATTGCTTATGAGGGAAACAATCTGGGTTAACCCATGAATGAGCATAAGAGTATCTCTCGAGTTGAACATATAAAATACATCGATAGTAAGGTACGAAGGTACAATAAGAGGTTCCAAGCGGATAGATAGTTTCTCGAAGTTTGAACCATAGTGAGAAAGGGGTTCAGAGCTGCGAGAGTAAGTATTGCGTCTGATACCAGAATAGAGGTGGCCGGTGAATTAAATTCGAAGCCAAGCGTGAGGAATAACCATTAGAATCAGGGTTCTGTAGGAGAGTCAGGTTTTTATCCTGTGGAACTATGGGTTATGGGCCCACCATGTGGGTCAAAAGTAGGAAGGGCGGAGACGTCTTGCATGGTCATGATAGCAAGGCAGGTCAGAGGATAGCCTGTCAGTTATGTCGGCAACAACATCGGTACCAAGGGCGAGGGATGAAGAGAACCATTATCCTGCTCGTTGAACGAGGCGGGCCAATAGGCAAAGTTCTCGTCCATCGGTGGCTACCGGAATGTCATCAACAATAGTAACAGGGTCTCACTGGCAGAGTTGTACACCGAGGTGTTTACTTAAGCAGTGAATCATTATTTCTTAGATTATATAGATCACAAGAAAGGTCAAACAAACCAATGGAAAGGAAAATGTGATCATCAGGTTAAACAGAACAATGGAAGGGAAAAATGTGTTTAAACACATATTTCAGGGGTATATCCTTCCCAAGGACAAGCAGAGCATGATATCCATGACATGATATCATGTAGAAAAATCCTTAGGTAGGGGAGAGAAATTTCATGACATTACCCATACAACGGTGTTTGGATAATTGAGCAAGAAACATTTAGCATTGGGCTTCAAATGTTCTTGTTGAAAATCAGAGTATCAAGACATGCTTCGAGATAGCATTGACATGGTCACTGGGTAAAAATCAGACTTTGGATACTCGAAGGATCCATCAGGAACAACTTGTAGAATAAGTCTTACAATTTCATCATGGAAGAATGGATAACCTTGCTGAAAAGGAATCTATAACAATAGGGCCTCCGGCCAGGTGTACTAGGCATGGCACCACCTTACCGGGTCATATAACGACCAATGTTATAACTCTTGGAAATATGTCCCAACCATCATATCTGACCGAGATTCAAATCTGATTCATGTCAAAGTACCTCACACTCAGGATGCCTGAGAAGAAAAGGTGCAATACAAATTGACGAGATGACATTATAAGATTCTCGGGAAATGAACTATGGAGCGAGTTCCGACACACGAGTTCATCATTAAATCAAGGAGAGGTGAGGAGGTGGCTGATTGACTCAGCGACAATTCATTGAGATTTTCAAAATATGGATTTCCACACTTATGTGAACAAGGAGATAACATTTGTCAGATCAAATGATATAATGAGGTATGCTGGAGGAAAATATACACAATTAAACATTGGTTGAAAGGTGCACCCATAATATGGGCTTAGGTAGCATGACCGATGTAGTAGTGGTGATTCGATAAACAAAAGACTTAGAATGAAGCTATCGACCATTCTCTTCAAAGCAATAGAATTGCTAGAAGTTTTAGTTTCACACCTCAAAGTTCAATTGCCGGTATTCTGATTAGAAACAACACGGGGACCAAGAAATGAATGGAGATGGCGAGAAGTAATACTATAACAAGAATTCTTAAGAGGTGGAGCCTTCCTCGCAACATCCTTGACATAAAACATGGTAATACTTCAAGGTAGGTCATAATACAAGCTGGATAGCAAGTCGCATCCACAACATGAACAATGCTGTGATGAAAGGAAGATGAGGATGTTGCTGATGGTAACTCAAATTTCCAAGGGACGAGGATGGCACTTATCATCATGAATTCGATTGATATCCTTTAAGGAGTCAAACATTTGATGATGATCACGACAAATTTTGTCGAGAGATTTCATGAGGATGTAATAGATCGGCGATGACATCAAGTCAAAGGAATGATGAAGCGAAAGGTTAATGGAACCAAGGGTACGACACAAACTCCAAAGCAAGCTTGCTGTCCAAAGCGAAATGATATGATGAGGAAAGATCGACGTAAGCTTAGCTCATTGTCAAAAATTATGCTCTGGGAAGAGGACCAGGTAGCACAGTTAAAATCGGCACGACAAGGATATAGCCAAACAGACTAGGAATGACGTGATTGAGTTCAAACTCGTAAGTAATGAATGTTACCAAGAGTTGCTTAATCGCGATGCGGACTCGAGTCAGTTATCGGTGTCTTTGAGTGTTAAATAACTCAGAGCCCGTGAAAAATTGGAATCAATGAGAATGTAGCACTTGATGAAGAACTCATAAGAAGTTACGCAGTTCCGTGATAATCTTGAGATACCAGGGGGGTAATACTCGACGACAAATCAAAGTAGAGGTTGAACTGGGGTATTACTCTGCAGAAGACAAGTGCTTAAACTTGCACGAGAAATGGTATTTAAAGGAGAACATGGTCGGAAACCACGATCATAAATGATCAAACCACGGATACAAGATGAACTTATAACAAGGGGGGGTAATTATTTTTACGAGCAGCTTCCATGATAAGTTATACATCGTGTCCATGGGCATGAACGCAAGGTTCAAGGTCGACTCCCACTTCTTCAATGTATAACCTTCCATTCACTTCTCGCTTTGATAAAGGCATTAGTGTTGAAAGTTTTACCTGGTGAAATACCAGATGAGTATGACTCGTGAAAACTTCCGAGTTCACACATATTAAGGAAGGCATAGGTTCAACCCGTCAGGGTATCGTGGAAACATATATCACAAGCTTCAATTGTAAATACCACCAGCTCGAAAGCAGAGCATAGTTGGCCAAATCAAAGAATATGATTTACAAATGGTATTATGTATCATGGAAAGAACTTCCATAGTGATTAAATAGGAAGGACACTGTCGGATAACAATCCAACAAAGGACTTGATGGTACACAAAGGATCTGATATAAGTATCGGTACTCAACTACAAGAGGAAAGAATGCAAATGCAACAAGTTATGAAATCATCGGAATAATTCAGAGCTTAAATGCAAAGGAATTATGATTCCAAATCGAAGTAGCGGAAGCAGATGCTCTGATCAAAGGTGAATATGTTCAATAGACCTAAGGGTAAAATTGAAGGAAAATAGATTGGTCGAGAACAAGCTCATGTTTAAAATGACGTTTGAGCCGAAAGGATGAATTCTAGGATCTGATTGAGGATTGCGGGCATTCGCAACATATTGAATCAACGGACTCAAAATGAAAATGACAAGGGAAGTCAATAAGATTACGAGACTTATGGAATTAACCATAATGCAAGAAAGCAAGAATTTCAAGAGCAATAGGCTGCTGAGGATTTTCGGAAGACCGAATAGTATTTCAAAGAATTTTGTGAAACACGTGATCAACTGGGGATGAACGAATCCTCGATAAGTGTGAGGAATTATTTGCAGGTGTATTCACGCTGAAAAGAGCTAACAGCAAGCACAAAGGATTCTCGAGATATTGGCAAGTTTTCCGTGGTATCTAGTAATAACAAGAGCAACTTCGACTGAAGGTATGAACGTCAAGTGTATGTATTTATTCATAGGGATATATCGGTGATAGGGAATTGAAAAAGCAACGAGCACAAAGTCTCAAGAGAACATCGGAGAGTATTTTTGAAATTCTTCGGTGCACCAAGTAATCATCTAGTGTAAGGGGCTCTCCGGGTGGAAGTAGTTACGAGAACCTAGAGTCGGCGTTAGTAAAAATCATTTAACCCGAATAGCAAAGAGATTAGAGTCCCAGAGTATAGGTCAAGGAATAAAAGATCCTAATACCACCCAGATGGCGACGTGGGCCCGTAAGACACACAGCCATGTTAGTAAAAGTTTTGTAATGACTAGACTCGACTTCGGCCAAGGAGTGTGGAAGGGAGATTCCTACAGGCAGTCGGCTCTGATACCAACGTGTACGATCAAGATCAGGGACTCACGGGAAGATATCCCAACACAACTCTAAAAACATAAATAAGTCATACAAGCATCATAATACAAGCCAGGGGCCTCGAGGGCTCGAATACAAGTGCACAATCATAGACGAGTCAGCGGAAGCAACAATATCTAAGTACAGACATAAGTTAAACAAGTTTGCCTTAACAAGGCTAGCACAAACTGGGATACAGATCGAAAGAGGCGCAGGCCTCCTGCCTGGGATCCCCCTAAACTACTTCCTCGGTCGCCGCCGGGCTGCACGTAGTAGTAGGCACCTCCGGTGTAGTAGGAGCCGTCGTCGACGGTGGCGTCAAGCTCCGGGGCTCCAGCATCTGGTTGCGACAACCAGGTAGAATGCAAAGGGGGAAAAGGGGGGAGAAAGCAACCGTGAGTACTCATCCAAAGTATTCGCAAGCAAGGATCTACACTACATATGCATGGGTGTATGTGTAAAGGGCCATATTGGTGGACTGAACTGCAGAATGCCAGAATAAGAGGGGGATAGCTAATCACCGTCAAGACTACGCCTGGCAGCCTCCGGTCTTGCAAAGCATGTAGGAGAGAGTAGATCAAGTCCTCCAAGTAGCATCGCATAGCATAATCCTACCCGGCAATCCCTCCTCGTTGCCTGTTAGAGAGCGATCACCGGGTTGTATCTCGCACTTGAAAGGGTGTGTTTTATTAAGTATCCGGTTCTAGTTGTCATAAGGTCAAGGTACAACTCCAAGTCGCCCTGTTATCAAGATCACGGCTATTCAATAGATTTACTTCCCTGCAGGGTGCCCCACATAACCCAACACGCCGATCCCATTTGGTCGGACACACTTTTTCGGGTCATGCCCGCCCCTAAGATCAACACGCCGCAGCCCCACCTAGGCCAACAGAGAGGTCAGACGCCGGTCTAAACCTAAGCGCATGTGGGTCCGGGTCCATCGCCTTAGCACACCTGCATGTTGCGTAACGCTGCTCGAAGCAGACCTAGCCTAGCAGGCGTTCCACCAATCCGGCAAGGCCGCTGGGCCGCCGACGTCACGAAGGCTTCGGTTGATACCACGACGCCGAGTGCCCATAACTGTTCCCGCGTAGCTGGTTAGTGCGTATAGACCAAATGGCCAGACTCAGATCAAATACCAAGATCTCATTAAGCGTGTTAATGATGTAACCGCAGACACCGACAGTACCAGCCCACCTCTCACCTAGGCGGTCTCAACCTGCCCTCGCCGCTCCGCCACAAAGATCCACTCATGGGTACTCCTACGAAATGTAATTCGACTTTTAGTCACCACGGATATCATGTAAAGTATATAAGTATATACCCGTGATCACCTCCCGAGTGATCACGGCCCGATAGTATAGCAAGGCATATAGACAATAAGGTAGGGCCACAGATGTAATACTAGCATCCTATACTAAGCATTTAGGATTGCAGGTAAAGGGAACAACAGTAGTAACAAGGACAGGCTATGCATCAGGATAGGATTAACGAAAAGCAGTAACATGTTACACTACTCTAATGCAAGCAGTATAGAGAAGAATAGGCGATATCTGGTGATCAAGGGGGCTTACTGGTTGCTCAGTAAGAAGGAGGGGTCGTCAACACCGTAGTCGATCGGGGTACCAGCAGCAGCGTCAGTCTCAGGGTCTATCGGAAAGAAGGAACGGAGTGGAAACACAATAAATAACAGAGCAATCAAAGCATCACAAGGCATAACATGGCAATACGCGGTGCTAGAGGTGACCTAACGCAGTACTAGGTGATACCTGCGAAGGGGGAAACATCCAGGAAAATATCCCCGGTGTTCCGCGTTTTCGGATAAGTGAACCAGAGGGGGAAAGTTGCATGTTTGCTATGCTAGGGATGTGTGGCGGACGAACGGGCTGCGCATCCGGATTCGTCTTGTCGTTCTGAGCAACTTTCATGTAGAAATTTTTTAATCCGAGTTACGAATTAAAAGATATGATTTTCAAAAGAATTTATTAATTTCCGGAATTTAATTAATTATTTAAATTAATCCGAAATTGGATTTATGACATCAGCTTGATGTCATGCTGACGTCAGCAGTCAACAGGGGTTGACTGGTCAACCATACCAGTGGGTCCCACTGGTCAGTGACACATTTTAATTAAACGTATTAATTAACCTAATCAGGATTAACTAGGGGCGGGCCCCACTGTCATTGACTGATTAATTAATTAACTAATAGTTTAATTAGTTTAGTTACTTGCTTAGTTTAATTAATTAAAATTAATTAAGTTAATTATTATTATTACTATTTTTAAATCCTTCTCTTTTTAAAAAAAAATCGTTCTGGGCGCGGGCCCCCTTGTCATTGGCCCTAGGGGCCATAGCGGGTCGGGCGTTATGGCTAATCAGCATGGCTGGCTAGCCGCCCGAAGCGTGGTCGGGCGCGCCCAAGCGGCGCTATGGGCGAAGCCAGAGGGTCGCCTTGGCCAGCGACGGTTGCCGCTGGTCGGCGCTGTCCCGCGGCGGGCTGCCGACGGAGGCGGGCGAGATGGGAGGGCTGAGAAGGGCGCGGTCGGCGGCGTCCAGAAGAAGCGGGCAGCAGTGGTGCACAGCTGGGGCACACGCACGACGGCGCAGAAAGAGCAACAAGCGAAAGCGCAGGCGATGGCAGCAGCGCTGTGAGCGGAGTGCGGCGAAGCGAAAGCAGCAGAGGCGACCAGGCGCAGGTGGTGTGCGGGTGTGCAGCTGCCGGAGTGCACGCTGCGGGTGATGGGGCGGCAGGGCGGCGTGCAGCGAGTGCCCGCACTAGGCGCGGCGATGAGCGAGGGCTAAGGGCGGTGAGCGCGGCCAGATGTGACGTCGGACGCGCGGTGCGCGACACGGGGGTCGAGCGTGTGCGCGGGGGAGGAAGAGAGCGGGAGATGCGGTGCTCACGACGGGGAGTAGGGACGGGGAAATGGGGGTCGGGGTAGTCGACGGGGATGACGCGGCGGAGCAGGAGGCAGGCCGACGGGTTAGACGACGAGGTGGAGGCGGCGGCGGCGCGGAGAGGCGGCACCGGGCGGCGTCGGCGGCCTCCTCCTCTCGATCCTGATCCAATCGGGAGAGAGCGGGGAAGATATTTCGGGGGGGTGGGGGTGTCGGTGGGTGAGTGGGGGAGTGGGGGGAGGTTATGGGGTGCGGGGTGGGCCGGCCAGGTGGGTTGGCCCAATGGCCTGCTGGGCCAAAGCCCCGGGGGGTTTCTTTTCCCCTTTTTTTGTTTGTTTTCTCTTTTGTATTTTCTTTCTTTTATTTATTTTCTCTTCTGTTTTAGTTCAATTTAAAATATTTATGCATTTTATAAAATTGTGTCCTCTACACTATAATTATCTATGTAATATTTAGTACAAACCGAACATTTTTATTTTAATGTTTGAAAACTTTTGATGTTTGCCATTAACTCAAATTTGAATTTGAATCGTTTTGAACTAACGTGAGATTATCAACAGTAATCATGGTGATGTGGCATCATTAACGTGGGAACACTATAGTCTAATTATCCGAGCGTCACATACGAACTCTATGATAGATCGAACGGAAAGAATAGCTTCATGTTATTTTACTACGGACTCTTGAATAGATCGATCAGAAAGGATAACTTTGAGGTGGTTTAGTACCCTACCATAATCTCTTCGTTTGTTCTCCGCTATTAGTGACTTTGGAGTGACTCTTTGTTGTATGTTGAGGGATAGTTATATGATCCAATTATGTTATTATTGTTGAGAGAACTTGCACTAGTGAAAGTATGAACCCTAGGCCTTGTTTCCTAGCATTGCAATACCGTTTACGCTCACTTTTATCATTAGTTACCTTGCTATTTTTATATTTTTAGATTTCAAAAACCTATATCTACCATCATATTGCACTTGTATCACCATCTCTTCACCGAACTAGTGCACCTATACAATTTACCATTGTATTGGGTGTGTTGGGGACACAAGAGACTCTTTGTTATTTGGTTGCAGGCTTGTTTGAGAGAGACCATCTTCATCCTATGCCTCCCACGGATTGATAAACCTTAGGTCATTCACTTGAGGGAAATTTGCTACTGTCCTACAAAACTCTGCATTTGGAGGCCCAACAACGTCTACAAGAAGAAGGTTGTGTAGTAGACATCAGAGGTATATCGTTCCGGTGCCATAAAAATCAACAACTTCGAAGGCACAAGTCCGAGGGTGGTGAACGGTCAAAGGATCAAACATTATATCTCAGGTAATCCCATAAATGTTGAAACTAATGTTATTGAAACCGTAACCCCGGAGGAATACATAAGGGACACTTTCCAGAACATTTCAGACTCCGAAAAGGAATAGGTATGTGGTACGGTAATTAACCGACTCCAAAACAGTTCTAATAGCAATTTTTCTCCATTTTGGAATATGTAAGAAAATAGGAAATTAAGAAGTAGTCCGGGAAGGACACAAGGCGTCCACAAGGGTGGAGGGCGCGCCCTACCCCCCGGGCGCGCCCCCCTGCCTCGTGGGCACCTCATGTTCTCTCCAGACTCAGTTTTCTTGCACGATACTTCTTTTTGTCGATAAAAATTCATTATATAATCTCCCGAAGGTTTCGACCCACGTATCACGCAAATATCCTCTGTTTTTGTTTCGGGCTGTTTCCTGTCAGATTTGTCAAGGCCAGGCATCATGTCGTCACCCGCCTCCAACAATGAAGGCAACAATGCTTGGCTGATGAAGATGGAGCTGAAGAGAGAAGAACCCGGGGAGATCAACAAGGATGATAGGATCAAGAAAGTCATGGATGATCAAGCTCCGGCAGCAGAAGAAGAAGACATCGAACCTCATCACAACCTCTTTACCCCAACTGAGATTGAAGCTTTCAAGATTATTGAGTTAGCTCGCATACAAAACAAGTATCTCACACATGAAAATATTTTGTTGAAGGATCATATCATCACACTCAAGGGCATTATCCGCAAATTGGAAGAGCTCCTACGCTCGATGTGCGACTATCCATCATCACCACCACCTTCTTCACCAGCAAAGGAGACATAATTACATGGGTATGGGCACTCCCCTTGGCAACTGCCAAGCTTGGGGGAGGTGCCCCGTTATCGTATCATCATCACACTCTTATCTTTACCGTTTTACTTAGTTCGATCCTTTTGGTAATATCTTGATCTTGTAGAATAAAGTTTTAGAATGATCTAGTTTTGAGTTTTGCTTTATGATCCCCCTATGTAATTGAGTCCATGAGCTATATATAATAAAGATTAGTGTTGAGTCAAGGGGTTTGCTATCTTGCTATGATCTTGAGGGAATAAAAGAAAGTATAAAAATAAATAAAAGAGATCATATCGATCTTATGGAGAGTAATGACTTCACATAAAGAGTATGATGATTAAAAGTTGTTGAGAGTTGGCAAACATAGTTTTGGTCATTATTGCAATTAATAGGAAGTAATAAAGAAAGAGAGGTTCTTGCATATAAATACACTATCTTGGACATCTTTTATGATTGTGAGCACTCATTAAAATATGACATGCTAAAGAGTTGATGTTGGACAAGGAAGACAACGTAATGGGTTATTTTTTCTTATATTCAAAATAAAGTATATTGTCATGGATCATCCAACATTTGGAGCTTGTCTTTCCCCCTCATGCTAGCCAAATTCTTTGCACCAAGTAGAGATACTACTTGTGCTTACAAATATCATTAAACCCAGTTTTGCCATGAGAGTCCACCATATCTACCTATGGATTGAGTAAGATCCTTCAAGTAAGTTGTCATGTTGCATGCAATAAAAATTGGTTTCTAAATATTTATGACTTATTAGTGTGGAGAAAATAAGCTTTATACGATCTTGTGATATGGAAGCAATAAAAGCGACGGACTGCATAATAAAGGTCCGTATCACAAGTGGCAATATAATGTGACGTTCTTTTGCACTAAGATTTCGTGCATCCAACCATAAAAGCACATGACAACCTCTGCTTCCCTCTGCGAAGGGCATATCTTTTACTTCTTGTCTTATACATTATGCAAGAGTCATGGTGATCTTCACCTTTCCTTTTTACACTTTATCCTTTGGCAAGCACCTTGTGTTGGAAAGATCATGATATATATATATATATATATATATATATATATATATATATATATCCAGTTGGATGTAAGTTAGCATGAACTATTATTGTTGACATTACCCTTGAGGTAAAAGGTTGGGAGGCAACACTATAAGCCCCTATCTTTCTCTGTGTCCGATTAAAACTCCATACCCATAAGTATTGTGTGAGTGTTAGCAATTGTGAAAGACTAAATGATAGTTGAGTATGTGGACTTGCTGAAAAGCTCTTATATTAACTCTTTCCGATGTTATGATAAATTGCAATTGCTTCAATGACCGAGATTATAGTTTGTTAGTTTCCAATGAAGTTTCTGATTCATACTTGACGTTGTGAATAGATTGTTACTTGAGCATGAGAAATCATATGACAAAATATATGTATGTTGTTGTATAAGAATGATCATGATGCCCTCATGTCCGTATTTTCTTTTATCGACACCTCTATCTCTAAACATGTGGACATATTTTTCGATTTCGGCTTGCTTGAGGACAAGCGAGGTCTAAGCTTGGGGGAGTTGCTACGTCCATTTTGCATCATGCTTTTATATCGATATTTATTGCATTATGGGCTGTTATTTCACGTTATGTCACAATACCTATGCCTATTCTCTCTTATTTTACAAGGTTTACATGAAGAGGGAGAATGCCGGCAGCTGGAATTGAAATTTGGAAAAGGAGCAAATATTAGAGACCTATTCTGCACAACTCCAAAAGTCCTGAAACTCCACGAAAGTCATTTTTGGAATTAATAAATAATAATGAGCAGAAGAAATACCAAAGGGGGGCCACCCACCGTCCACGAGGGTGGGGGCGCGCCCCCTGCCTCGTGGTCCCCCTGACAGTCTTCCGGTGACCATCTTCCGGTGACCATCGTCTTTTACCCTGGAAAAAATCATGAGCAAGCTTTCGGGACGAAACACCGCCGCCACAAGGTGGAGCCTTGGCGGAACCAATCTAGGGCTCCGGCGGATCTGTTCTGCCGGGGAAACTTCCCTCCGGGAGGGGGAAATCATCACCATCGTCATCACCATCGATCCTCTCATCGGGAGGGGTTCAATCTCCATCAACATCTTCACCAGCACCATCTCCTCTCAAACCCTAGTTCATCTCTTTTATTCAATATTTGTCCTAAAACCTCAGATTGGTACCTGTGGGTTGCTAGTAGTTGATTACTCCTTGTAGTTGATGCTAGTTGGTTTATTCGGTGGAAGATCATATGTTCAGATCCTTAATGCATATTAATACCCCTCTGATTATGAACATGCATATGATTTGTGAGTAGTTACGTTTGTTCCTGAGGACATGGGAGAAGTCTTGCTATAAGTAGTCATGTGAATTTGGTATTCGTTTGATATTTTGATGAGATGTATGTTGTATCTCCTCTAGTGGTGTTATGTGAATGTCGACTACATGACACTTCACCATTTTTTGGGCCTAGAGGAAGGCATTGGGAAGTAATAAGTAGATGATGGGTTGCTAGAGTGACAGAAGCTTAAACCCTAGTTTACGCATTTCTTCGTAAGGGGCTGATTTGGATCCACATGTTTCATGCTATGGTTAGGTTTACCTTAATACTTCTTTTGTAGTTGCGGATGCTTGCAATAGGGGTTAATCATAAGTGGGATGCTTGTCCAAGAAAGGACGGTACCCAAGCACCGGTCCACCCACATATCAAATTATCAAAGTAACGAATGTGAATCATACGAGCGTGATGAAAACTAGCTTGACGATAATTCCCATGTGTCCTCGGGAGCGCTTTTCTCTATATAAGAACTTGTCCAGGCTTGTCCTTTGCTACAAAAAGGATTGGGCCACCTTGCTGCACCTTATTTACTTTTGTTACTTGTTACCCATTACGAATTACCTTATCACAAAACTATCTCATATCGATAATTTCAAGCTTGCAGAGAATACCTTACTGAAAACCGTTTGTCATTTCCTTCTGCTCCTCATTGGGTTCGACACTCTTACTTATCAAAAGGACTATGATAGATCCCCTACACTTGTGGGTCATCACTGCCCATATACTCTTTGCATGCTTGCTTGAATTTTATTGAGATTGCTTGACTTGTGCTAAGTTGCTAAAATTTGCCAAGGACTAAAATTGGGAAAAGGTTAAGTTTTATTTGGTCAAGTAGTCTAATCACCCCCCCCCCCCTCTAGACATACTTTCAATCCTACACTCTCGTATGTGTTATTGTTGATCTGACAAAGGGACCATATTACCTTGTCTTGTCCTTTGAATAAAATGTTTGCAGATTCCAACTTAGTCCAGGCACTCTTGCACTATTATTGTTTTCCTATCATTCAATCATACAAGTGAAAGGCAATAATGACGATATTTGATGAAGTGACTGTGGCAAGGAAAAGCGGGTATGAACTCAACTTGTTTTTGCTTTTATAAATATGTTTAACTCGATATCCATGATTCAAAATATTATGATTAAACATGTTTATGATGACAATTAGAGATTATAGTTGCTCATGCCATGCTTAAGTATCTAGGAGTGGATAATGATTTATCTTGGGTGTCAACATGCATTAAAATGATTGTGATGTAGTATGATGATATGGTATCCTCCTGTGAATGTTTCAAGTGGCTTGACTTGGCACATGTTCACGCCTATAGTTGATTCAAAACCAACATAGCCTTCATGATATTTATGTTCATGGTGTTTATATCCTAGTCATGCTAGTATTCAATGTTAACTAGTCATAATGTATGATTATGACCGTTTTTTCTCTCTAGTTGGTCGCTTCTCAACTTATTTGCTAGCCATCGCCTATACTAAGCGGGAATACTGCTTGTGCATCAAAATCCTTAAACCAAAGTTATTCCAGATGAGTCCATTATGTCTACCTATATGTGGTATTACTCTGTCATTCCAAGTAAATTTGCATGTGCCACCTGTAAATATTCAAATTAACATCTGTTTTGTGTGCTCGTACCGCTCATGGAGCGATAGGGGGTGGTCAGTACCTTCCATGCTAAGCGGGTTATTCTCATGATGAGTGTTTATTCACTCGTCCTTGCACGAGAGGGGCTGGTTGAGGGAGTCCTGGATTAGGGGGTATCCGGACAGCCGTACTATATACTTTGGTCGCATTGTTGGACCGTGAAGATACAAGACTCAAGACTTTGTCCCGTGTCCGGATGGGACTCTCCTTTGCGTGGAAGACAAGCTTGGCGATCCGGATATTAGATCTCCTTCTTTGTAACCGACTCTGTGTAAACCCTAGCCTCCTCCGGTGTCTATATAAACCGGAGGGTTTAGTCCATAGAGGAACAATCATAATCATCATAGGCTAGCTTCTAGGGTTTAGCCTCTACGATCTTGTGGTAGATCAACTCTTGTAATACTCATATCATCAAGATCAATCAAGCAGGAAGTAGGGTTTTACCTCCATCGAGAGGGCCCGAACCTGGGTAAAACATCGTGTCCCTTGCCTCCTGTTACCATTAGCCTTAGACGCATAGATCGGGACCCCCTACCCGAGATGCGCTGGTTTTGACACCGACATTGGTGCTTTCATTGAGAGTTCCTCTATGTTGTCGCTGCAAGGCTCGATGACCCGTCTCGTTGTCAAGGACAACATCACCTTTGGGGGAGCACTGGCTGTAGGCCAACATGACCCAGGCCCCGAACTTAGAATCGGGCAACGGGCCGGAAAAATCGGGCAGCACCCCTAAGCCTGAGCTGCCAAGCCCGGAAGCTCCTCTGCCCCTGGGCGTCAGATCGGATCAGAATCCAGATTTAATAACGCCCACCGACCCAGACTTAAGCCGTCTCTCCCATATCAGACAAGAGCCCCAAGAGACAGTACATCGCTACTGGGCCAGATTCCTCCTTGTGATAAACAAGGTCAAGGACTATCGCGAGGAAGACGCAATCTCACTTTTCCGCAAAAATTGCACGAGCAAAGGGATCCTTAATGCTATAAGTCGCCGTGACATAGTACACTTTGCCGACTTAGCAGCCATAGTACGTAAGCATCTTGCGATGGAAAGTGCCTGGAAAACCCAAACAGACTTTTGGGACAATCCGGCTCTCACTAAACCCTTCCTCCGAGCTAAAAGGGCAAACTCTTGTAAGTTACCCAATCCAATTCCCAAAAAACCAAAGCCCACTCCAGGGCGTGGAACCGTATTGGAAGAATGGCTCAATGGGCCATGCAAAATTCACAGCACGCCGGATACTACGCCAACGCATAGCCTTAGAGCATGTTGGATACTCCGGCAGGTAGCAAAAAGCGGCGAGGATCTTCTTGTAAACCATAAAGCAGAGCAACATCCCGCCGAAGACAACAATGCGGTACTGACAGTGTTCGAGACTTTCGCCTCAAATAATAGGCGCAAGCAAGCTCATCGAAATTTCGCTGAAATCTGTCACGTGGCAAAAATAAATCCGTGGAACGACACTGCTATAACTTTCAGTGCCAGTGACGAACCTCAATTCCAGACAGTCTGGGCACCAGCCGCTTTGGTCCTTAGCCCAATCATGGTCGGCTTTCGGCTCACTAAAGTACTCATGGACGGCGGAAGCGGATTAAACTTGATCTATGAAGAAACACTCAACAAGATGGAAATTGATAAAAGCCGCATTGAGCAAAGCGCAACGACCTTCAGGGGAATCATCCCTAGTCGGGAGGCACGGTGTGCGGGAAAAATCACACTCGATGTGGTATTCGGCACCCCAGAGAATAACAGGTCCAAAGAAATCACATTCCAAGTGGCTCCTTTCAGCAGCGGATACCATGCCCTTTTAGGGCGGGACGCATTCACGAGCTTTCAAGCTATACCCGATTACAGGTACATGAAGCTTAAAATGCCCGGACCCAATGGAATCATCACTCTAGCTAGTTATCCGGACATCGCACTCCGCACCAAAAATAAAACTGCAGCACTAGCCCTGGAAGCATTATCCGAAGCCCTAGCGGCGGAAGAACTAACAACGATGCGCGCCACAGTGGACAGGGACGACGTGATACTCGACAAACGACCCAAGTCCACCTCATTTAAACCCACAGACGAGATAGTCAAATTCCAGGTCCATCCAATGGACCCCACAAAGACAGCTTCCATCGGGACATAGTTGAGCCCCACAATAGACACCGCACTACGAGATTTCCTACGCGAGAATTGGGACATTTTTTTCCTGGCATCCTTCAGACATGCCGGGCATCCCACGCAGGCTGGCCGAACACAGCCTCAATATACTGAAAGGATACAAGCTAATCAAACAGACTCTAGGCGCTTCTCAGAGCCTAAACGGCAAGCCATGGGAGTAGAGCTAGCCAAGCTACTTGAGGCCGGATTCATCAGAGATATCAAGCATCCGTATTGGCTAGCAAATCTGGTAATGGTACCAAAGAAGGACAAATCCTGGCGCATATGCGTCGATTCCAAAGACCTCGACAAGGCTTGCCCCAAGGATCCCTTCCCCCTCCCTCGCATCGACCAAATCATCGACGCCACCGCAGGACACGACTCACTATGTTTCCTCGACGCATACTCCGGATACCATCAAATAAAGATGGCAGAGTCCGACCAAGCCGCAATGGCCTTCATAACGCCATATGGTCCCTTCTTCTTCAACACTATGCCTTTCGGGCTTAAAAATGCCGGTGCAACCTATCAACCCATGATTCAAACATGCCTGGAGAAGCAAATCGGCAAAACAGTGGAGGCATATGTGGACGACATGGTCATAAAAACAAGACACGGCGAAACCTTAATAGATGACTTGATAATTATGTTCGACAACCTCCGAACATATGACATCAACCTAAACTCGGAAAAAATGTGTTTTTGGCATACCCTCCGGGAAGTTGCTCGGCTTCATCGTTTCCAATAGAGGAATCGAAGCAAATCCGACAAAAATCCGAGCTCTGTCGCTGTTGGCTATCCCAACAGACCTCAAGCATATCCAGAAACTAGCTGGATGCGTGGCCGCATTAAGCCGTTTTATCTCCCGATTAGGAGAAAAGGCACTGCCTCTTTATCGCCTTCTTCGACGCACCGAACACTTCATGTGGACGGATGCAGCTGCGACCGTACTGGATGAAATAAAGACCCTATTGGCCAGTAATCCAGTCCTGACAGCGCCAAATATTGGTGAACCTATGCTATTGTACATAGCTGCAACACATCAAGTTGTAAGCGCAGTGCTTGTCGTCGAACGAGAAGCAGACGGATACAAATTCCCGCTCCAAAAGCCGGTATATTACGTGTCCACGGTCCTCACCCCATGCAAATCCCGATACCCACACTATCAAAAGATAGCATACGCGGTCTTCATGGCATCTCGGAAGCTACGACACTACTTCCAGGAGTGTTCGATTACGGTGGCCTCCGAAGTACCACTCAACGACATAATAAACAACCGCGACGCCACGAGACGGATTGCTAAATGGGCATCGAGCTCCTTCCATTCGACATAACAAACAAACCACAGCGGGCCATTAAGTCGCAAGTATTAGCTGACTTTGTCACTGAATGGACAGAAGCCGAACTCCCTAAAGAGTACGGCGCGTACTCTAATTGGATCATGCGCTTCGATGGCTCTAAAATGCTGGCCGGATTGGGAGCAGGTGTAGTCCTGACTTCCCCCACCGGAGACACGGTCCAATACGTACTCCAAATATTATACACAGACTCCAACAATGCAGCCGAATACGAGGCTCTGTTGCATAGTCTTCGGATGGCAGTCTCTATGGGAATTCAACGCCTGGAGGTGCGCGGGGACTCAAACCTCGCAATATCACAAATAAATGGAGATTTTGATGCCAAGGATCCGAAAATGGCGGCCTACCGCAACGTCGTCCTCAAAATGTCAGCTCGGTTCGAGGGGCTCGAATTCCACCATGTGGCTCGAGAAAACAATCAAGCGGCGGATATCCTCGCCCGCATCGGTGCTAAACGCGACCTTGTCCCACCTAACATATTCCTGGAAAGGCTGTTCAAGCCATCCGTGGTATGGGAAGTGGAGCCCGGCAACACTAGCCCGGATCCGAATACAACCCCAGATTCCGAACCATCTGATGTAATCGGGGGCTCCGCCACCGAAATAACACCTTCGGCCCACGAAATCATGGTTGTAATCGCCTCGTGGACCGAGCCTTTCTTGGCCTACCTAAATAGGCAGGAGCTCCCCGAGGACCAAAATGAAGCATGTTGTATTGTGTGGCGTTCCAAGGCCTACAAGTCCATGAGGGAGAACTCTATAAGAAAAGTGCAACCAGAGTGCTCCAAAGATGCATATCCAAAGAGGAAGGGCGGCAACTATTGGCTGAAATCCATGCCGGACTCGGCAGGCACCACGTTGCGGCTCGGGCACTTGTCAGCAAGGCCTTCCGTATAGGTTTTTATTGGCCGACAGCCCGAGCAGATGCACAGGACCTTGTCCAATGCTGCGTCGGTTGCCATCTCTTTGCCAATCAGAGCCATATGCCCCCTACCGCTCTCCAAACAATCCCCATTACTTGGCCCTTCGTGGTTTGGGGGCTGGATATGGTCGGACCTCTTAAAGGGGGAAGCCATATGAAAAAATACTTATTGGTCATGGTGGACAAGTTCACCAAATGGATAGAAGCCAAACCAGTTAAAACGGCCGAATCCGGACCAGTGATAGACTTCATATCAGGGGTTGTACACCGTTACGACGGACCCCACAGCATCATCACTAACAATGGCTCAAACTTCACAGCCGATGAAGTGAAAACTTGGTGCGGCAACATGGGCATTAAGCTCGATTACGCCTCCGTCTACCATCCCCAAACAAACGGCCAGGTCGAACGTGCAAACGGTCTCATCATGAGCAGCATCAAACCGAGACTAGTGCGGTCCTTGACAGAATCGGACACGCACTGGGTCAAGGAGCTCGACTCCGTACCCTGGGGGCTGCGGACCACGCCGAATCGCACCACCGGATACACACCATTTTTTATGTTGTAGGGCGCAGAAGCAGTACTACCCTGCAACATAATCCACGACTCACCTCGCGTGCGCCTGTACGAAGAGAAGGAAGCCGAGCTAGATCGGCAGGACAACTTAGATGCCCTGGAGGAGGAGCACGATGTCGCAAAAGCCCGTTCTGCATTTTATCAGCAGTAGGCTCGACGGTATCAAAGAAGAGAAGTGGAGAAGTGCGGGCCAAAACTTACAATATTGGTGAACTCGTTCTACGCCTACCGGAGAAGAAGAAGGACAAGCTCAAACCTAAGTGGGAGGGTCCCTTCATTATTGATAAAGTTCTCACTGGAGGAGCGCATCACCGCGTAATGCATCCAATAACAGACTCGAGCCGAACCCATGGAACGCGGCCAGACTCCGGAGATTCTACGCCTAGTGCCGAACTCAGTGTTCGTCTCCTTACCCACGCTCTTTTAATTATGTTCCCCCCTTTTTTCCGTTCTCGCCCTTTTTCCCTCCTTCACACAATTATTCAATACAGTGCGGACGTTCGGATCACTCCGGCCGCACTATGTGTGTTCACCATACCTGGGGGCTTCCTATACGGAAGCTAAATATAATTACTTTTATGGCTTCCTGCCTATCACATATGCGTCCTTTTTCCATATGCGCCTTTTCTTCACCATTATATGTATCGATATGACTTAAGATGTGGCCATGCTGGGTTGCCTGGCTCTTGTGTTTATGCCCTACGTTCCCGTTAATTCGGCTAGGGCATAAGGGGAGCACCTCTGCGATTGTTACTGCCGGTTCAGCCGGATGTGTACCTCAGACTGGGTGAAGCTGAAAGCTAGCTTTTTTAAGGGAATATTCGGTCGGTGAACAAAAGATGTTCCTTTCATTTATTACAACGTGAATACCCAGATGTTTTGTATCCTGCGTTTTTGTTCGCAGTTCGGACATGCACATCGATGCATGCGTACCCAGGGAAAGGAACCCCTAACGGAACTATTCTCCCTGGAAGATGTTCCTTACTACCCATGTAATATAACATAACTAGTTGGATACTTGTCTGTTCAAGCACTTATGACCCCTACGCCTGGTTTCCACGCATACCCCGGTTTTGCATAATCGAAGCGGTATTCAGATACACCTTGATCGTCGGATCCGGGGGCTGAAGCGAAAAGATCCGCCATGGCAAAAGATTTTTAATCCGGCTAGGGACTACATATGTCCATTGAATTACATAGTCACTTGGGCTGGCTATATTCTTCCTCTATACCATCCATCAGGCTATCTAGCTTGCAATCCTGTTGGGAATATTTTGCAGCTAGCGCTACCTGGTCATACACCAGACTCACGGGAATCTCTTGCCCATCTGGCCCTGCCGGTCCGACTTCGGCCATATGGTTCGGGTCAAGCTTGGTGTAGCGCGTCTTCACCATGGCCCAGGCTTCCCTTGCACCTTGTCGGCAGGCTGATACCTTCCACAACTGGAAGCGCCGCCGTGCTCCTTGGAGCATATCCACAAGCTCCCACATGCCTCTTGGCAGGGAAGTGGATGGCCACAAGGCCTGTGCAATACCCTACATCATCTGCCGAACTCGTTCGCGCAGCTGTGAGAGATCTTGCAGTAAATCGCCTGCGGACCTGGGCATCTCCTCTTCAGGACGGCCCGTCAGCATACCTACAGATATAAGCTCTTTCAAAAAAATGCTTCCTCGTCGAACCATACTGCAGTTCGTTTAGGCACTTACCATAAATGCCACGACGAAGCCTCCTGTTCTCCTTTACGGAGTCCGCCAGCTGAGCTCGAACATCTGCTAATTTGACGCCCAGCCGGACGTTGGCATCTTGGAGATTGTTTTTCTCCTGCCTAACTCACAGAAGCACACGCCGCCAAATTTTTAGCTGTCTTTGGAGATGTGACTCGCTATCTCTTACGGTCTCCGGATTCTCCCCGGGATTGTCTGCAGAATTTTCTGTTAGACTTATAAATCAAGCCGATTACTAACTGGTATATTTCCATAAAATTTCATTATTAAGACAAAGGTTACCAGGTGAGGCCTTCTATGATTCCTCTAGTTTGGCAACTGCAGCCCTCAGCTGGGTCTTGCACTCCTCCAGCTCTTGAGACAAATGGGTATTCTTCTCTACAAGGACCTATGCATGAAATGATCCTTAAATCAGTTGTTCCAACTGTTTCAAGTCTTAGGGGCTACTGCTATACATGCTTATCAAATTTCCTTACCCGTATATCTTTTCCATACTGGTCCGTCGCTCGGGCAAGCCCGCCTTGAGCAGCTCGGATGTATGCGTCTCCCGAATTGAAAGGATTAAATGCCTCTTCGAAAAAGATGCTATTGCAAAGTACGGCCCGTCGGCGCCGGTGATTCATGGAACTCTCTACTTTGGAATTTGTGGCGGAGAGCATGTCCGCATCCTCTGTCGGAGGACAATTCAGCATCGGCCCCGCATCAGCCTCCTCTCTCAAAGCCGGTTCTGGAATCCGGCTGGTAGAGGCGTGACCGACAGGATCTCCGGATATAGTCCGGCGACTCCTCTTTCTGCCAGAACACGAAGGATGTTGTTACATTTCAAACACGATAATCACAGAGCAGGTTTTTACCATACCTCTGTAACGGCGTTGCCCCGACCGCCTTCCTCTTAAGCTCGCTCGACCGACGCTTTGCCGACGAGCCCCCAGGGGCTCGGCGCCATGTTCTGATGGTCGTCTCTATAAAAATATGATATTTTATGCATAAGGCATGGTATAAGAAAGGAGTCCTCTTCAGAGGATAAGGTTTCGGCTTCGCTTACACATGACGCAGGTAGCAGTCTGGGATAGTCGGTGATAATAGCCACCAAGGCGCCATCGCAGCTGGCCTGATAAAATGTCCCGTTGACAAGCTCCACGGATATATCCGGATCTTCTCCAAGCCCTAGATCGAAGGCCCTTCCGGGGTCCCCTGGCTGCGGGGAGGGGCTGTTGAATCCTTCCACGGCCCTCCTCAGTTCCTGCTCAGAAATATTGAGGTAAATGATTTTGATGAAGGGCGCCAGAATGAATAGAGTGGGGGAAAGAGTGACGACTTACCCAGCTTGGGGGTTGTACATGGAAAATCCATCCCGCGGTTTAATACGAAGGAATTCTTCTTCTCCTCCTTTATACAAGTCGGACAGTATTCTCGCCAGAGCAGTGGCGGAGTCCGGACCTTTACGACCACAGCGGGTGGCATCATCTTCCCCGTTGAAGTGCCACATGGGCTTCCCCAGATATTGAAGCAGCTGCACCCCCCGCATTATGCATATTGCTATAACCTCGACTATTGTCAGCCCTGATTTGGCCAGTGTCTTTATCCTGCTCATCAAGAAGTGGACTTCTCTGGTATCTTCCTCTTGGGGGCCCCGAGGGCGCCAACTTCGGCGTGTCTTCGGCGGAGCGTTATTGAACTCTGGGACGCCCGTCCGGATTGGATCCGGAAGGGGAATGTCATCAACATAAAACCACTCCGAGGGCCAGTTTTCAGATGCCTTCTTGGGAGTGCCGGATAGGTATCCGGTCTCGGCGACGCGCCATATTTCGGCTCCGCCCACTTGACATATGGATTCCCCCTGGTTGCGAGGGACGAGGCAGAACAACTTCTTCCATAACCTCAAGTGAGCCTCGTAGCCCAGGAAAATTCACAAAGGGCAACGTATCCTGCGATGTGCAGCACGGAGGCATGGGTGAAGTTGTGCAACTGGAGGCCGTAGAACTCCAGGAGCCTGCGAAGGAATGGGTGGATTGGAAAGCCGACGCCTCTTAGCAGATACGGGATGAGGCATATTCGCTCCCCCTGGGATGGATTAGGAGATCTCTCCGCTTACTCCCCGCCATTATAAGTGGCTAGTCCGGCTCGGACGGGGACCATGAACGCCAGTGGAAGAAACCCTTGGGTCTACAACTCTATTAAACGACTATGGGGAACAGAACATTCTTCACAATCACCTGGCCTAGAGCTAAGGGAGCGAGAAGAGGAGCCGCGGCGGCCGGCCATGTTGGGGTGATTTTTTCCGAATGCGCTCTGTTGATGCTTGCTCAAGGGAAGAAGGTGAGATTTGGGTCTGAGGATCCCCGTCTCTTCAAATAGACGGTTGGTCTGTAGGGCCGGGGTGGCAAATGTAAAAATGCTACAGCTCCTCGTATCCGCTCGACACGTGGAGATGGCCATTATTGAAGCACAGAAGCCGAGGAGTGCAACATTGATGGGAAGCCGGACACTGTTTGTTACAACGGGTACTTTGGAGTATTCGAAGATGGAACCCGCCTTGCAATGCCGAAGACAATCTGCGCGCCGGACTCATCGTCATTGAAGCCTGGTTCAGGGGCTACTGAGGGAGTCCTGGATTAGGGGGTATCCGGACTGCCGGACTATATACTTTGGCCGGACTATTGGACCATGAAGATACAAGACTCAAGAATTCGTCCCGTGTCCGGATGGGACTCTCCTTTGCGTGGAAGACAAGCTTGGCGATCCGGATATTAGATCTCCTTCTTTGTAACCGACTCTGTGTAAACCCTAGCCTCCTCCGGTGTCTATATAAACCGGAGGGTTTAGTCCATAGAGGAACAATCATAATCATCATAGGCTAGCTTCTAGGGTTTAGCCTCTATGATCTCGTGGTAGATCAACTCTTGTAATACTCATATCATCAAGATCAATCAAGCAGGAAGTAGGGATTTACCTCCGTCGAGAGGGCCCGAACCTGGATAAAACATCGTGTCCCTTGCCTCCTGTTACCATTAGCCTTAGACGCACAAATCGGGACCCCCTACCCGAGATCCGCCGGTTTTAACACCGACACTGGTAATCAGGATGCCCAGTCCCATGATCAAAATTGCAATAAGAATAATAAAACAAACTCCCCCGGACTGTTGTTGGTATGGAGGGCACCTGAGGATTCGGCTAGGCATGGCTTGTGTTTGTTAGTGGAGGGGGAGTAAACTCTACTTTTACCGCTTGGGAACCGCTCCTAATTTGTTTAGCATGGAAGATATTGAAAACTCTCAGTCGTAACATTGACAGGAAAGGTATACCTCCCAAAATTATATTTACCTCTGATTTAAGCTTCGAGCACTCGCACCTCTGCAAATCCATGCTTCCCTCTGCGAAGGGCTTATCCATTTAATTTTGTGTTATTTTATTTTTATTGTTGAGTCATCACCTTCTCAAGCACACACCAGTCCTTAGAGCACTATTGTCATCCTCATGCATCTGTATAGTTAATGTTGTGTGCATCATGACTGGATCTCTTCTACCATTAATTACAATGTTTAGTCGCTGCTTGAACTTTGGGGGTGCTCTGCATTTATGTTTTGCGGTCTCAGAAAGGGCTAGCGAGATACCGTTATTGTCATATTATATCATGATTGTTTTGACAAAGTGTTGGCATTTGAAATATTTTATTATTGCTTGCCAGTTGATTATGCCATTGATATGAGTGAATATAATTTTTAAGAGTTATCATTTGCATGGTTAGTTATAATCTTTACTGAAAACCTGGGTATTATTTAAGCATATATATATAAACACAAGAACAAAAGAGTTCGTAAAAGTTTTTGTTTATCACTTTTAGTTTGTCAACTGAATTTCTTGAGGACAAGCAATGAGTTAAGCTTGGGGGAGTTGATACGTCTCCGTCGTATCTAATTTTCCAAACAATTTTGCTCTTGTTTTGGACTCTAATTTGCATGATGTGAATGAAACTAACCCGGACTGGTATTGTTTTCAGCAGAACTACCAAGGTGTTGTTTTTGTGCAGAAATAAAAGTTCTCTTAATTGGACGAAACTTTTTGGAGATTTTTTATGGAATAAATAAAAAATATTTGAGCCAAGACCCACTGGAGGGGGGCACCCTATGCCCACAAGGCACCAGGGCGCGCCCTACCCCCAGGCACGCCCTGGTGGGTGATGGAGCTCTCGTGGCTCCACTGACCCTAATCCAGATACTAAAATTCTTATTTCCTGAGAAAAAATAAGAGAGGAAGTTTCATTGCGTCTTACGATATGGAGCCACTGCCAGCTCCTGTTCTTCATCGGCAGGCCAGATCTGGAGTCCATTCGGGGCTCCGGAGAGGGGGGTCTTCCGTCTTCGTCATCATCAACCATCCTCCATCACCAATTTCATGATGCTCACCGTTGGGAGTGAGTAATTCCTTCGTAGGCTTGCTGGAAGTTGATGGGTTCGATGAGATTCATCATGTAATCAATTTAGTTCTGTTAGGGCCTCATCCCTAGTATCCACTAGGTTCTGAGATTGATGTTGTTATGACTTTGCTATGCTTAATGCTTGTCACTAGGGCCCGAGTGCCATGATTTCAGATCTGAACCATTTATGTTTTCACCAATATATTTGTGCTCTTGATCCTATCTTGCAAGTTATACGCACCTATTACGTGTTATGATCTGCATACCCCAAGGTGACAATAATTGGGATTCTTTCCGGTGATTACCGTAATTTTAGGAGTTCATTTATTCACTATGTGTTAATTCTTTGTTCCAGTTCTCTATTAAAAGGAGGCTTTAATATCCCTTAGTTTCCTTATGGAACATGCTGCCACGGGAGGGTAGGACAAAAGATGACATGCAAGTTCTTTTCCATAAGCACGTATGACTATTTACAGAGTACATGCCTACATTATATTGATGCATTGGAGCTAGTTCTATGCCGCCCTAGGTTATGACTATTATATGATCAATATTGTCAAACATTATCACCGATCCAATGCCTACAAGTTTTTCACATATTGTTCTTGCTAAGTTACTATTGCTATTACTATTACAACTGCTTTAAAACTATTGCTACTGCTGTTATTGTTACCATTGCAATCGTTACTACTACTATCAAATTACCATATTACTGTGCTACTGATCACTCTGTCGCAGATATTTAGTCTCAAGGTGTGGTTGAATTGATAACTCAACTGCTAATACTTGCAAGTATTCTTTGGCTCCCCTTGTGTCGAATTAATAAATTTGGGTTGAACACTCTACCCTCGAAAACTGTTGTGGCCCGCTATATTTGTGGGTTATCACCTACCTATCATGGCATTTTCATAGCCATTCTGCGATATATTGCCATGCAACTTCCACCGTTCCGTCACATGACATGTGTGTTCATCATCATATTGCTTTGCATGATCATATAGAGCTGACATGATATTTGTGGCACAACCACCGTTCATCATTGTTATACATGTTATGATATACCATTGCACATCCTGGTACACTTCTAGAGGCATTCATATAGAGTCATTTTGTATTAGTTTTATCGAGTTGTAAATAAGTAAAAATGTGATGATCATCATTATTAGAGCATTGTCCCGGTGAGGAAAAAGGGTGATGGAGACAATGAATCCCCCACAAGTCGGGATGATCTTCAGACTTAACAAAAAAAGAGGCCAAAAGAGCCCAACAAAAATGAAGAAAAAATAGAGAAGGGTAAATGTTACTATCCTTTTACCACACTTGTGCTTCAGTGTAGCACCATGTTCTTTATATAGAGAGTCTCTGAGTTATCATTTTCATATACTAGTGGGATTTTTTCATTAGAACTTGGCTTGTATATTCTGATGATGGGCTTCCTCAAATGCTCGAGGTCTTCATGAGCAAGGAAGTTGGATGCACACCCACTTAGTTTTAGTTGAGCTTTCATACACTTATAGCCCTTAGTGCATCCGGTGCAACACAATCCCTACTCCTCGCATTGATATCGATTGATGGGCCTCTCCATTGCCCGTTGATCCACCGAGTTGGTGCGAGCCTTTCTTCCTTTTTTTGACTTCCCTTACTGATATCTACCATCGTATTCTATTCCACCCATAGTGCTATATCCATGGCTCACGCTCATGTATTGTATGGAGTTGAAAATGTTGACGTGCATTAAAAAGTATGATCCAATTGTTTGGTTTGACACTAGGGTGCTCATGATTTATCTTAATGCGGTGAAGGCGGAGTCATGCCATGCTAACATGATAAAATGAGTAGGGATAACATTCGCTAAGCATCATATATTTTGAAAAAGTATTGATTATGTTCTTGCATTCATGGATATTATTATGTTGATATCAATTACTTCATCGTTTCTCAACATTTGTACCGTAAATACATTACATGATAAACATTCTAGGTAGCATTCAACATCAAAAATTCTGTTTATTTCATTTACCTACTCGAGGACGAGCAGGAATTAATCTTGGGGATGCTGATACATCTCCAGCGTATCTATAATTTTGATTGTTCATGCTATTATATTATCCATCTTGGATACTTTTTATACAATTTTATATCATTTTGGGGGACCAACCTATTAACCCAGTGCCTAGTGCCAGTTGATGTTTTATGCTTGTTTTTGGTTTTCCAGAAAATCCGTACCAAACGGAGTCCAAACACTATGAAACTTTTTGACTAATTTTTCTGGACAAAAGAGACCCTAGAAGCTTAGGGAGGAGACCAGATGAGAATCATTGAGACGACAAGGTAATAGGGCGTGCCCTAATGCCTTGTGGGTCCCACGTGGCTCCGTCAGACCTAATTCCACTTCTATAAATTCTCAAATATTGCAAAACTCCCAGAGAGCCACCCGAAACAATTTTTCCGTTGTTGCAAGCTTATGTTCTTCCGTGATCCCATCTGGAAGCCTTTTTCGGCACTTTGCCCCATGGGGAATCGATCATGGAGGGCTTCTACATCAAACTTGTTGCCCTTCCGATGATGTGTTAGTAGTTCACCACAGACCTACGGGTCCATAGCTAGTAGCTAGATGGCTTCTTCTCTCTCTTTGATCTTCAATACAATGTTCTCCATGATCTCCATGGAGTTCTATCCGATCTTTTGTGGTGTGTTTGTTGGGATCCAATGAATTGTGGATTTATGATTAGATTATTGATTGAAAGTAACAGAGTCTTTTTTGAACTTTATTATGCATGATTATTATAGCTTTGTATTTCTCTCCGATCTATCTGTTTGGTTTGCTCAACTATATTGAGTTATCTTCAGTGGGAGATGTGCTTTGTAATGGGCTCAATCTTGCAGTGTCCTCACGCAGTGACAGTAGGGGTAGCAGGGCACATATTTGTATTGTTGCCATTAAGGGTAAAATGACAGAGTTTAATCATATTGCTTGCTTTTCTTCTGTCCCCATCATGTCATCTTGCTTAAAGTGTTACTCTGTTTGTCATGAATTTAATACCACAGATGCAAGCAGGAGTCAGCCGATTGGTGGAGCAATAGTAGTAGATGCGGGCAGTTGTCGGTCTACTTGTCATGGACGTGATGCCTATATAAATGATCATTGCCATGAATAACGTCATAACTATGCGCTTTTCTATCAATTGCCCAACAGTAATTTGTCTAGCCACCATATGCTATGTTTCGAGAGAGAGAGGCCTCTAGGAAAAACTATGGCCCCTGGGTCTACTTTAACCATGTTACTAAAACCAAAAATACTTTGCTGCAATTTATTTACTTTTATTTTTCTTTTCAGTTTCTCTATCTATCACTATCAGATTTAATCCTTGCAAGTAACGAGTTCAAGGGGATTAACAACCCTCTTGCCCGCGTTGCGTGAAAGTATTTGCTCTTGTGTGTGTAGGTACTGCTCACTAGGATTTGCTTGGTTCTCCTATTGGTTCGATAACCTGTTGGGTTCTACAGTAGGGTGCGTCGACTGCAAATTAAAATTTTCCTACGCGCAGAACATCCAGGAACATGCTACAGGAGATGGATCACAATTCGTTACCACCATACGCGCAGTGCTGTGCAGCGGAAGAAGAGTTGGGGCAGCGCATCCACGTGGATCGTCTCCTCCTCCTATGATCTCCCTCGAATAGCCGGTCGTCCGATCCCACGTACGAGTTCGCCGGAGCGGCGCAAGTGCACCGCCTCTAACGGTATCCGCGCGTGCAGGAGGAACACCGTGCGGCGGACTGCTAGGTCCGATCACACAGTTGGCGGCGAGTGGAGGTGGCTATTCGCAACACATGCAAACCCTAGTTGCAGCGCCGAAGCGATCAACCGCATGAGTGTGCCGCACCTCCACTTTATATAGGCGTCCAACGCGGGCTCAACACTTGGGCCTCGCACGGACCCTAAAGCCCAAAGTCTACTTGGTCACATTCCTAGTCGATTCGGATCACATCCGACCAGTGTCCTACGAACCGACCTCGTAGGTTCCTTCCCTTAAGCGCGCGACCCCTTAGGTTCAAATCGGCTTGGTCACAATTCGGATCACCTCCGACCTGCACGGTTGGTAGCGGCCTCTAGCAAGGCATGCCGACCACCAAGCAGACTATGAAGCTAGTTAAGCGAACATGTACAACGTGTCACACTTCTGTTCCCTTTGCCACACGATATATGTCGTCGGGCTCAAGGCGAGACTGTCATCCTTGTGCTAGCCCGACCTCTTTCTCGTTCCAAAGGATACCGACCACAAACCGGATTATCTCATAATCCTTGTCGCATGGCCATGCTTATCCCGGTCGGATCACACGAGGGGCCCAGAGTATATCTCTCCCGATCGGAGGGGCAATCCCATCTTGCTCGACCATGTCTCGCAAAGCATGGGATCGACAAACCCGAAACCTAACTTTGTAACTACCCAGTCACGGAGTAGCGTTTGGTCGGCCCAAAGCAAGTCTGTCACCATCCCGAGTACATGCGTCAGCTCAGGTCTTAGGACATAGAACGTATGTTGTACTAGAGACTCACAGATGACATATCGCTGTGTCTCATAGTTGGGTCTGTCCGACTCGGACCTTATCTCGACTCGGATCCGACTACGTCGAATCCGACCAGACCTTTCCAAGTCCATATTATCCGGTTAGCATCCAATGCTCCATGGCTAGTGAGACCAAGCCATCGACCGTGTCATATGCTAGTCTAGTCGGCTGCGCGTCCACACAGCCCTTTCGACTAGGGACCTTTTAGGACAGTCATCATACAATGCATAGTCCCACAAACAAGTTGCATACTTTCTGATACACATCATTGATAATGTCCAAGTACTATCTTTATTCATAAACACATAGGAAATATCATCATACATGATTGCCTCTAGGGCATATCTCCAACATAACCTTGCTTCTCATTGAGGGAAATACTGACTGCTACTATATTGCTTCACCATTCCTCGTAGGGGAAAATCCCAATGCAGCTCATAAGTAGCATATCTATCTAATGCTTTCCGATCTATGGGGTTTCATTGGCCAAGTTGATTAATTGATCTTCAATGCCAGTGCTGCATAGTAGAAGGTTCGATCTTGCGGTGTCCTCACCTAGTGACAGCAGGGGTAGCGAGGAATGTATTGTATTATTGCTACTATGGGGAAAACAACGGGGTTTAATCATATTGCATGGTTTTATTCTATCTACATTTTGCCATCTTGCTTAAAGCATTACTCTATTTGTCATGAACTCAATACCATAGATGCTTGCTGGATAGCGGTCGACTGGTGCAGTAATAGTAGTAGATGCAGGTAGGAGTTGGTCTACTTGTCACGGACGTAATGCCTATGTACATGACCATGCCATGAATATAGTCATAACTATGAGCTTTTCTATCAATTTCCCAACAGTAATTTGTCTACGCACCGAATGCTATTTTTATTTGAGAGAAGCCTCTAGTGAAAACTATGTCCCCCGGGTATATTTTAATCATATTACAAAAACCAAAAATACCTTTCTACAATTTTATTAATTTTATTTTACTTTGCAATTTATCTATCTACTAATATCAGATTTAATCATTGCAATTAACAAGTACAAGGGGATTGACAATCCTCTTGCCCGCGTTGGGTGGAAGTATTTGCTCTTGTGTGTAGGTACTGCTAAAGGTTGTTTGCGTGAGTCTCCTATTGGTTCAATAACCTTGGTTCTCTACTGAGGGAAATATTGTCTGCTACTATATTGCTTCACCCTTCCTTTTAGGGGAAAATCCCAACGCAACTCACAAGTAGCAGTCACGTGGAAGGGTGAGGATACTTGGTGCATAGGGTTGGATGGCCACACCACTATCTGATGTATGCATACATGTTCATATGTGTCCATTGACATTTTGTGTGCCCGTTTTCATGGATGGCGCCGGAGATGGCCTGATACAACACCTACTGAACATCATATAGGAGTTGC
Source organism: Aegilops bicornis (assembly GCA_021605145.1). NCBI lineage: Eukaryota > Viridiplantae > Streptophyta > Magnoliopsida > Poales > Poaceae > Aegilops > Aegilops bicornis. Next base: position 246,878,590 of record CM038670.1, on the reverse strand, counting down.
ATAGGTTCAAATTTAACCAAATCACCACATGGGTCTTGCTATCGATGGGAGCGTCACCTGTCACCCAAAGAATAATCTGCATTAATGAGATAACAAAGCGTTAAATATATAATTTGACCCTTGTAGGTTGGTCGGTTGGGGTTACCATGATCCTCCTAACAGTCCAACCATTAATTGATTCTCAAGATAACTAATTGATTTCATTCAACTCTTGGATTCGGTCGAGGAGTTCACATGTAGTGGAGTATGTACTTTTCTATGCGATACAAAAATTCCATTTAGATATTTGTGAAATCATGGCACAACATTGATCAATCAACACAAGCTCGAGATGCATGGTGGTGTAATCTACGTATAGGACTTTCCAGGATCTTAGGCGCGCATTGATTATTTTTTTCTGTAATATGTATTGAGTTTAGGCTCCCCCCAGTTTATCCAGAAGTCTGAATTGATGGAAAGAGGAGGGCGATGTATTTCAACACTCCCCCTCATGTCTATGATCATTTAGTCCTTATTGTGAGATCAATGTCAGTCGCTTTTGTTAAATACTCCCTTAATATGGTTTTGAACTCGAGACCTCTTAGCTCTAGGTTGTATCCCTTGTCCTATTGTGGCCATTGATCTCAAAGTTGACCTCTAGGGACTTTCCTTCGTGAACATCGGACAACGTTTAAGCACGTTTATGTCATTGTGAGAACATGTGCCATGTCAAAAAAGGAGTGCAAAATCCAGAGATCTCGTGATGCCACAACTTACAATATGATCATGCAAGGCTTTAACATGTCCCTTGTATAGCCCGTGCTAAGCAAATGGACAGTTCTTCCACTTCCAGTGAATGCAATCCATGCTTCCAAGCATTCCCGGGAAGCCTTGGGATTCATTGATCGCTAACAACTAAGTTGTATCTGCAGCAGTTGGTTCTCTCAAGTACTCCGAGCCAAACACAACAACCACAACGTTGTAGAACTTGAACAATGACGCAAGGCATGTGGACTCACTCATGCGTACATACTCATCCACAAGATCACTGGGAATTCCGTATGCAAGCATACAAATAGTTACAGTACATTTCTGGTAAGAGGAGAAGCCAACCTTTCCACGGGCATCATACTTGCATTTGAAGTAATCGTACGCCACCTCTCCCTCACGAATACGGCTGAACACATGCATCGCCATCCGAAAGCACCGCCGGAAAAGCTTGGGAGGGAATAGTGGGTCACTGAACTTGAAATAATCGATAGAGTAGGCAATGGCCGCTCTTTGTGTCATGATTCGACCCCGGAGCATGGCCCGGAATTGATCCCCTAAACCTTGGACGCTACCTAGCAATGTGCTCATTGACGACCAAAGTAGCTATCACCACATCAGCATCATCGTCGGACAAACAACCTATGAAATTATTATTAGAAAAACTCATCTGAGTTGTCCACCATGTTGAAATCGTACCTCGGTCGAGTTGGGTAAACAACCGAACACATTGCAGGCAACGACGGGGTGGGGTGGTGATGAGTCATGGCCAGTGAATGGAGCCTTCCTTGGCCCCTCAACGGAGACGGAGGTCGAACTCCGCGTCCTCCGACGAAGGCCCTGGGGGTAGCAGTGGGCTGGCGGCCATGGCCAAGGAGTAGGCAAGTAATGGATGCGGCAAATGGTGGGGCCATCGATGGATGCGGAGGTGGGGGTGGAGCGCTGATGCAAAGGCTGGAAGTGTGCGGCAATGATGGCGAAGAGTGTGTGCTGCTGGTTGGGGGGAGAATGGTTTTTGTTGGGGAACGTAGTAATTTCAAAAAAAATCTACGCACACGCAAGATCATGGTGATGCATAGCAACGAGAGGGGAGAGTGTTGTCCACGTACCCTCGAAGACCGAAAGCGGAAGCGTTATAACAACACAGTTGATGTAGTTGTACGTCTTCACGGCCCGACCGATCAAGCACCGAAACTACGCTCCGAGTTCTAGCACACGTTCAGCTCGATGACGTTCCCTGGACACCGATCCAGCAAAGTGTCGGGGAAGAGTTCCACAAGACGACGGCGTGGTGACGGTGATGATGTTCTACCGACGCAGGCTTCGCCTAAGCACCGCCACGATATGACCGAGGTGGAATATGGTGGAAGGGGCACCGCACACGGCTAAGGAACGATCACGAAGATCAACTTGTGTGTCATGGGGTGCCCCTTGCCCCGTGATATAAAGGAGGGAGGGAGGTGCGGCCGGTCCCTAGGGTGCGCCGAGGAGTCCTACTCCCACCGAGTAGGACTCCCCTCTTGCCTTGTTGGAGAAGGAAAGGGGAAGGGGGAAAGAGGAAGGCGCCGCCCCTTCCTTGTCCTATTCGGAATAGGGGAGGGGGCGCCTGCCCCGGCCGGCCCTCCTCTTCTCCCTTAGGGCCCATGTAGGCCCATTAACCCCGGGGTTCCGGTAACCCTCTAAGATTCTGAAAATCCCGATTTCACCCGGAACTATTCTGATATCCAAATATAGGCTTCCAATATATCAATCTTTATGTCTCGACCATTTCGAGACTCCTCGTTATGTCCATGATCACATCCGGGACTCCGAAAAATCTTCGGTACATCAAAAACTATAAACTCATAATATAACTGTCATCGTAACGTTAAGCGTGCGGACCCTACGGGTTCGAGAACTATGAAGACACGGCCTAGAAATGTTTCCGGTCAATAACCAATAGCGGAACCTGGATGCGCATATTGGCTCCTACATATTCTACGAAGATCTTTATCAGTCAAACCGCATAACAACATACGTTGTTCCCTTTGTCATCGGTATGTTACTTGCCCGAGATTCAATCGTAGGTATCTCAATGCCTAGTTCAATCTCGTTACCGTCAAGTATCTTTACTCGTTACGTAATGCATCATTCTGTAACTAACTCATTAGTTACATTGCTTGCAAGGCTTATAGTCATGTGCATTACCGAGAGGGCCCAGAGATACCTCTCCGACAATCGGAGTGACAAAACCTAATCTCAAAATATGCCAACTCAACATGTACCTTTGGAGACACCTGTAGAGAGCTCCTTTATAATCACCCGATTACGTTGTGACGTTTGGTAGCACACAAAGTGTTCCTCCAAAGAACGGAGTTGCATAATCTCATAGTTATAGGAACTTTGTATAAGTCATGAAGAAAGCAATAGCAATATACTAAACGATCAAGTGCTAAGCTAACGGAATGGGTCAAGTCAATCACATCATTCTCCTAATGATGTGATCCCATTAATCAAATGACAACACATGTCTATGGTTAGGAAACATAACCATCTTTGATCAATGAGCTACTCAAGTAGAGGCATACTAGTGACATTAAGTATATCTATGTATTCACACATGTATCATGTTTCCGGTTAATACAATTCTAGCATGAATAATAAACATTTATCATGATATGAGGAAATAAATAATAACTTTATTATTGCCTTTAGGGCATATTTCCTTCAGTTTTGTGTGCCACAGATGGGCTAGCCATGGGAGGACAAGGGGAGGACGACATGGGTGTCCACTGTGTTTTTTTAGGAGGCGAGTTGGGCCGCATTTTTTGTCCGCTCGGACCCAAATGGACGCGGGCTGACAAAATGGGTCAGCGCGTTGGAGTCGGCCTTACATGCCAAATCCAATGGCAGGAGAAGGAAAAATAGAATTAATGCTTTAGATCAGGAGGAAGGCGTGACTGAGGGAGAGAGAAAGAGACCTAATTAACTACATTATCAATTTCTAAAAAAATTGTTTGGAGACCCTGAGGTCGCTACCATCTCATTGGATGTTGAGAATCCCAAAGTAATTCCTGGAAGAGCTATAGATAAATTAACCGCACCATTCTCCTTGGAGGAAATTAAGGAAGTGATTTTCAAAATGTCACATAACAAGTCTCCTGCCCTCGATGGGTTCACTGCTGAATTCTACCATCACTTCTGGGAGTTTGTCAAATTTGATCTAAAAGCTTTATTTGATGATTTTCATGAAGGCAATTTGGATATATTCAAACTTAATTATGGCATTATTACTCTAGTACCAAAAAATAAAGATGCTAATCAGGTACAAAGCTACAGACTTATAGGCTTATCAAATGTCAGTTTTAAAATTTTCACTGAAGTCCTAATGAACTGATTGACTGTAGCGGTTGGAGAGGTGATTTCCCCACTACAAACAGCTTTTGTGAAAGGGAGATATATTATGGACGGTGTGATGATTTTACATGAAGCTTTAAATAGTATTCGTGCTAAGAAAACAAAGTGCTTTGATCTTTAAGGTGGAATTTGAAAAATCTTATGACAAGATAAAATGGCCCTTGTTTTATAAATGCTAGAATTAAAACGATTCCCTAATAATGGGTTGACTGGGTTATGTCAACTATTAGGGGGGTGTAGGTATTAAAGTTAATGATCATATGGGGGCCCTACTTCCCTACCCACAAGGGCTTGAAACAAGGGGATGATCTACCCCCCTCGATGTTTGATCTACCTGCAGATGCCTTTTCCATCTTAATGAGTAATGCTAAAAAATATGGTATGTACTAAACATGGTGTTAACATGCTGCAATATGCAGATGACACCATTTTCATGTTGGAAGATGATTATGATAGTGCCCATAACTTGGAATTTACACTTTGCTTGTTTGAATAGATGCCTGGATTAAGATTTAATTTCCATAAGAATGAGTTGTTCTTATTTGGGGGGAGGATAAATAAACTAACTTTGCTGCTATATTCACTTGCCCTATTGGGAGTTTGGAGCCCTTCCTCTAAAATATTTAGGGATGGCAGTGGATGAAAAAAGAATTAGAAATAAACCTTGAAAAAACTCTAAGGATAAGATGGAAAAGAAATGTGGCACTTGGCAAGGTAGGCTCCTACCTAGTGGAAGTAGAGTTACTCTAATACAGCCTTCTCTTAATGGCATGCCTAACTTCATGATGTCCTTTTATGGACTTCCAGTTGGGGTAAAGAAGAGGAGATATTTCTTCAAAGCTATAATACTCCGGAAATAAGAAGAAAAGGAAAAAAAATTATCATTTGGTTAAGGATTTTGAGGTGTGCATATCAAAAGATTTAGGAGGCTTATGTATTCAAAATTTGTCTATTATGAAACAGATACTACTTTGTAAGTGGTGGTGGGGAATCTTTAACACTGAGGGAATGGGCAAGATTCTGACGAAAATATCAAAGAAACCAATGCCTTACTGTAATTAAACCCAGACAAGGGGACTCACGATTTTGGAAAGGCTTGCTAAGTTTCAAAAATCATTTCTTTTCTTTATGAAAATTCTCTTGGCAATGGGAAAATGTTAGATTTCGGGAAGACTGTTGGATAGGGGATAAACCCCTTAAACTCAATTTCCCTAGATTATATAATATCTATTTAATAAGAAAATATTTTGCTAATGCTTTTAGTAAAGGGATTGACCAAATCTAGTTTAGAAGAACTCTTCTTGGAGATTCTCTTGAATTGTGGAATCGTATAAAAGAGTATGTGCTGGGATTACCCTTAATGGAGATAGAGACACTATAAAATGGACTTTGACAAAAAAATGGTGCTTGCACTGTTAAATCTTATTATAGAATCCTATTTGAGAACGGTGTTAGATATCCACACAAGTTTATGTGCAAAACTAAAATCCCTCACAGAATTAAAAAAGGTATGTGGTTGGTTTTGAGAATTAGTATCCCGACAGAAGATAATTTGATCAGGAGAGGATGGGGTGGCAGCAAAGCTTGCCCCTTTTGTGGGTTATATGAATCTATTGATCATCTTTTTATGAAATGCTCATTAGCTAGGATGTTATGGAACAATGTAAAATGTGCCTTCAACTTGCTTGATATTTCTAACAAAGTTGATACAAAATTTCCATGCTGAAGATAAACATTTTATATTTACCGACATTTCTATGGTTTTCTCGGCTATCTGGAAGATTAGAAATTGCACTGTTTTTGATGAAAAAAGAATTACTGGCCTGTAACGTCCCGGATTCGATGCGCCAGGTGTCTGCCAGTTATTCGCTGTCCTTGCCATGTCATTTGCTTGCGTGTTGCACTTTGCCATGTCATCACCTGCATTTCATATCATGTCGTCATGTGCATCGCATTTGCATACGTGTTCGTCTCATGCATCCGAGCATTTTCCCCGTTGTCCGTTTTGCAATCCGGCACTCCTATGTCACCCGGCGTCCCCTTCTTGCCTCTTTTCGTGAGCGGGTGTTAAACTTTCTCGGAATGGCCCGAGGCTTGCCAAGTGGCCTTGGTACACCACCGGTAGACCGCCTGTCAAGTTTCGTGCCATTTGGAGTCCGTTTGATACTCCAACGGTTAATCGGGTAACCGTAAAAGCCCCCTTCTCTTTGCAGCCCAACACCCCTTTCAAAGTGGCCCAAAACCCAGCAAACTACCCTCTATGCTCTCGGTCGTTCGATCACGATCGTGTGGGCGAAAACCGCTCCTCATTTGGACTCTCCTAGCTCCCTCTACATATATATATATATGTGTCTCCCCCCGAAATTCGCGGATGAATTCCACCCTAACCCTAAACATCGCCCTCCGCCGCCACCGGACGCATCCGCACTGCGTCGGACATGTCCGCGCCGCCGCCCTCGGCAAACCATGACGCCACGTCGCTGACCCACGCCATGCCGGAAACCTACGAAACCCATCAGCGGGCCCGCCCTTGACCGTCGCGCGCCGCCGCCCGTGCGCCAGGCGCCCGCGCCCGTGCGACCACGATCCCCGCCGTGGCTCTTCGCCGCCCTCGCCCGTGGATGGATCCGGCCCAGCGCCGCCTGCGCCGTCGCCATGGCGCCTCAAGCGCCGGGTCCGACGACCGCCTCCGTGGCTCGCGCGCTCGCGCCTCCCTGCGCAACCGCCGGATCTGGCGCCCTCGCGAAACCCCGGCACCCATGCGCGATCTGGCGCCTCGGCGCCCCCTCCGCCTTTGCTCCGGCCACCGGGGCCGCCCCCCGGCCTCCTCCGCTCAGTCCGGCCGGCCCGACCTCTCCGGCGAGCTCTTCTCCCACTCCGTCCGCCGTCCCCGTCGTCTCCGGCGAGGTTCCGGCCAACCTCGAAGTCCGCGCCCGGGTCAACTCTCAGATCCAGAGGTGAAATTCCACCAAGTCCCCGAAGTTTTTGAAATAATCATGCCATGTTCATCGCATCATAACTTGCTGAATACTGCTTCCTTTCGTGCGTGTAATATGTAAAATTGTTCGTCTCGACGAGTACTTCATTTCAATCCATTGCATCATGTTCATTTGAGCTCATCTTGATGCCTGAATTATCGTTGCAAAAGTGCTATATGATGTTAACCTGCTGAAACTGTTATAACTTGATGATTTGTCATTTTTACCATGGTTGATGTGTGCATCCTATGAGGTTGATGTCTACATGTGTTTTGAAGTATGCCATGCCATCTTTACAGGGGTGTATGCAATGTATTTTTGTGATTTATGTGGTGACTAGAACAATCATGCCAACTAGGCTTCGTGATGTTGCTGATTTCAGCCCTTGTTCTGCTGTTATTGTGATGCCATGTATTCATGTTGCTACAGTGAGATTCATGCCTCTTTTGAGTATGGTCAGTAAGGATGTTTTGTAGATATGGTTATGCTCTATCCATCCTTGCCTCTATTTGAATTTATGGATCAACCTAGCTTGACTCAATCGGGCTCTACTTTTGCTATAAAATGTTCCTGGCAGATTGTTTACATGTTATGCAATTTTGCCAAGGTTGTTATAGTTGATCCAAGCATGCTATATTGTTGTTCTTGCCATGTCTAGCTTCTATGCCATGTCTAGTTGCTGTGTGTATGCTTATTTTGTCATGAAATGCCTCGTAGTGAGTGCATCGAGCTTGTTAACATGCCTACTTGTTATCTGTTTATGCCATGCTCTAGTTTTTCACCAAGTCTGAATCTGTTTATGTTTTTGCTATGTTCACATGCTTTCAATTGTATTTTCTGATCCCTTTTGGCTCATGGTCATTAAGGGACATTTGTTCTATGAGATTAGTAGATTCATGTCATGCCTTTTATTGCCATGATAAGTTCCTGTAGCATGTGGTTTGATAGCTCTAAACATTGCAACCTGATGTTATTTCTGCCATGTCCTGTAAATTCTGCTAAGTCTGTGAACCTGATATTATATGCAATCTTGCCATATCTTTTTGAGCATGTTCTAGTTGTTTCTGGAGATAGCTCAGTGTTCATGTTTTGTAATTTTTTACCTGTAAATCATGTCCATGCCTTTTGTTATCATGTTTAGGTCCTGTAGCATGTTGTTTTGGTGTTTGCAATATGCCTAGTTGCTGTTTTGGACAGATTGTTGCTATAACTTGTATAGAGTGTATGTGTTGAACCGTTGCTCCGTTTTGAGTGTGCTCTATATGAAACTTGCTTAGAATTACATGTAGCTTCATATTATCATGTTGCATCCTTGTTTTGAGGTGTTTGTTTGATGTTTGAATGCATTTTGCATCAATGCCATGTTTAACTTGTTTTGCTCATATCTTCTAGGTCAGAGTCTCAATCTAATGAACTTTATATGTAACTTGACTAGAATTTCGTGTAGATCATCGAGGTGCATCTTAAATTGCTATTTAAAAACTTGAATATAAAGTTATTTAGATCTGGACCAATTTTGAAATTTGCATATGAGGACTTACCAGAGTTGTTCTATGTTGTTTCCGGCCTCATTTAAACTTGCCTTGATGTGGTGCTCTTGTATGCATCATCTCTTGCCATGAGTAGCTTCATGTAGCCTTGTCATGCATCATACTTGGTTGAGCATCATGTCTTGTTCTTGTGTGGTGTGTTTACCATGTTGTGTGCTTCTTCTCGAGAGTTCCTGCTTGCTATGAAGCGTGAGGATTCGCTCGCTCACGCTTGGTTCGACTTCGTGGCTTCATCTTCTTCATGGACTCGTTCTTCTTCCTTGCGGGATTTCAGGCAAGATGACCGTCACCTTGGATCTCATTACTATCATTGCTATGCTAGTTGATTCGTTCTATCGCTATGTTGCGTTACCTACCACTTGCTGCTCAAGCCTCCCAAATTGCATGAACCTCTAACCTTTGTTACCCTTCCTAGCAAACCGTTGTTTGGCTATGTTACCGCTTTGCTCAGCCCCTCTTATAGCGTTGCTAGTTGCAGGAGAAGATGAAGATTGCTCCATGTTGGATTATGTTTATTGTTGGGATATCACAATATCTCTTATATTATTAATGCATCTATATACTTGGTAAAGGGTGGAAGGCTCGGCCTTATGCCTGGTGTTTTGTTCCACACTTGCCGCCTAGTTTCCGTCATATCGGTATTATGTTCCCGGATTTTGCGTCCCTAACGCGGTTGGGTGATTTATGGGACCCCCTTGACGGTTCGCTTGAATAAAACTTGTCCAAAGAAGGCCCAACCTTGGTTTTACCATTTGCCTCACCACCACCTATACCCTTCCCTTGGGTCGGCCAACCCAAGGGTCATCTTTATTCAGCCCCCCCGGGCCAATGCTTATCTAAGTGTTGGTCTAAACTAGAGTCCTTTGCAGCGCCACCTTGGGGAAACTCGAGGGCTGGTTTTAGTTGTACGATGTGCTCATCCGGTGTTGCCCTGAGAACGAGATATGTGCAGCTCCTATCGGGATTGTCACGCATCGGGCGGGCTTGCTGGGTCTTGTTTTATTCTTGTCGAAATGTCTTGTAGCCGGGATTCCGAGACTGGTCGGGTCTTCCGGGAGAAGGAATATCCTTCGTTGATCGCGAGAGCTTATCATGGGCTAAGTTGGGACACCCTGCAGGGTTTGAACTTTTCGAAAGCCGTGCCCGCGGTTATGTGGCGATGGGAATTTGTTAATATCCGGTTGTAGTAAACTTGAAGTAAACTCTTCTAAAATACACCAACCGGTGCGTAATCGCGTGAGTGTCTCTTTTCAGGGTTGATCGAGAGGAGAACACGGTTTCTGGGTTATGTCTGACGTAAGTAGGAGTTCAGGATCACTTCTTGATCATTGCTAGCTTCACGACCGTTCCACTTGCTCTCTTCTCGCTCTTGTTTGCGTATGTTAGCCACCATATCATGCTTAGTCGCTGCTGCAACCACACCACTTTACCCCCTTCCTTTCCCGTTAAGCTTTGTTAGTCTTGATACCCATGGTAATGGGATTGCTGAGTCCTCGTGGCTCACAGATTACTACAACAACAGTTGCAGGTACAGGTTGTGCGATGATCATGACGTGAGAGCGATGTTACTTGTTTTGGAGTTCTTCTTCTGCTTCTTCTTGATCGGAGGATAGGTTCTGTGTCGGCACTGGGCTAAAGGTGGTGGATATTATTTGAGTTTCTGTTTATGATTCATCCGTAGTCGGATGTTGATCTTGCATGTTGTATTGTTGTATTGTTGTATTCATGTGACATTGTATGTATTGGATGTATCCTCACTATCATGTAATGTTGATGTAATGATATCCACCTTGCGAAAGCGTCTTCAAGATGCGCTTCTATCCTTGGTGGGACCTTCGAGTTCCTTTAGGATAGGGTCGCATCTTGGGCGTGACATGGCCCCTATGTCCCTATAAATATGATTGCTAGATGGTTGAATGATTGGATTATTTTACAGAAAAAACAAAAAAATCAAAGAAGATTGACGTGGGTGGTAAAATTTCTATAAATGACAACAAATAAAGTCTTTAAGGCGGTTCAAGAATGGTGTTTTGGAGTGCTTCGGATCCAATAAATCTTTACCCTTTTGGAGGAAGATGCACCGCAGTTGAAGGCGCGGGAAGGGAGACAAAGCAGTGTGATATTTTTTCCTTCTCTTTTCGGCTGTCATGTTTAGAACACCTTATTATGCTGTGATGGTTTATTGTAGTTTCCTTAAACCTGTAATATCTTCTGCATAGCGACGTTGATGTAACGTTGCTTTCTGTTCTTGGATGCCTGGTAATGGTGATATGTAGTTTTTAGAGCACAGGGTGAAATTGTTGCCTTGATGGGAGGGCATCCAAGATCATTTAGTCTTTTTGCTACTTTCTCTTTTCGTGATTTGTAAGGAAGACTGCGGTTTCTACAAGGAAATCGGAGGGGGCCCTCTTTTTCAAAAAAAAAAGTCTTTCTCCCTCAGTAAATAAGAGTAGGCGCGCTAAGGTTTACGCAGTGGATTTCGGGCAACCAACCCGGCACATCCAATTTTGATCAACAACTTAGAGGAATGGCTGAGTGGCTTACGGAATTGGCTTGCTAAATCTGACATAAAAAAATGCATCATGGGCTTGAATCCCGTATCCTTCGGCACGGGAGTAGAAGGGGCGCCAGCACATCGATTAGCTTATATATATACCAGGAAGGAAGGGCCGCAACTACCACAACGGCAGCAGACACCAAAATCCCCTGACCATGTGGCGCGAGATAGCATACAACAGAGCAGCAGCGGCGGTCGTTCGGCGGCGATGCGACGCGCTCATGCATTCCCGAGCACGAACCGAGTTTCGAGGATGGCCGGGTTGGACTTGTGATCCGCGTGTGGAATAAATAAAAGCAGGCTGTATGTAGAATGATCCGATCGGTTGGGAATGGAATTATATATACACATGGCGATGAGGTTAGTTGGCTCAGCTGCGGAATGGGCAGGACTGGCCGGTGGACACCGTGGACGAATCGAATCGCTCCGCCGCCCATTGATTGATCTGCCTGTATGTATGACTCGCAGACTTTTTTGTAGGGTGCGGCCGATTCAGCGCTGCGCTGCAGGTCCATGCACGAGCAGGGTCGGACCATCTTTGTGCATTTAGGCCAACTCCACCGCACGACCCTAAATCTTATCCCATTTTGTCAGGATTTTGTCCGTATGAGGTAGAAATAGAGAGAACAAACGCCGGACAGAGGCCGGACAAACTCGCTGCACCCACCGCTGCTACCCCATATTTTGTCCGAATTTTGTCCGTGGTGGGTGCACGTGGTGGGCCAGTAAAAAAAGGAGAGAGTGACATGTGGGGGCGAGGCGGACACAGACGGACGACGAGGACGCGAAGACATCCGCTTTCTGTCCGCTTTGGCCACAAACCGAGAGCAACTTTGGTCTGAAAATGGGGCAAAAGCGGACACGGACCGGACAAAACGTCCGTATGCTCCCATGCGTTGGGTCGTTCGGTTTGTCCGTTTTACCCCAAACGTACACAAACGGACGATTTAGGGTAAATTTGGGTCACGTGGTGGGGTTGGCCGTAGGCCAGGCCAACACCACCCCGCCACCACCGCGCGACCCTATCCTGTCCGCCCCCGTCCGTTTGGGGTAAAAGGGACAAAAGAGGCGGTCCAGCGCGCGGCCTCAAACGGACAAATGTCCGGATTCCGTCCATTTTCGACCCATCCTCGGACCAAACTTGCGCTCGGTTTGAGGTGCAATGGACGCCAAGGCTTGTCCTCCCGCCCGCCTGTCGGTGGAGAAACCAAACCCCACACATGCCCATTTGGCGCCATTTGCCCTAAACCTCCCACGCCCCTCCTCCGCCTCTCTCTCCCCGGCCCATGGCCGACGCTCACCGGGTTCCGGCTGGCCCGCCGCCGACCCGCCCAAGAAGGTGAAGAAGAAGGCGCCAAGGAAGACGCGGTCGGGTGCACGCCGGAGGAGATCGCCAAGTTGGACGCGAATCGACGAGGAGGAGGGAACGGAGAGCGGTCGTCAAGGTCAATGCCGCCATGGCTAAGTTCGCCGCCAACATGAGGAAATGGAGGCCGCGGGCGCAAGGTCACGCCGACGAGAAGGAGGACCTCGTCAACAAAGCGCACGCCATCCTCATGCTTGGCATGGGCCGCCCCGCCGTTCCTCGCAGCTGCCGCCGGTCCGGCGAGCACAGCTCGCCGATCGCCGCCCACGCGACCGCTGGGCCGCCGACGCCGCAAGACCGCGCCATGTCGCCTCGCTTCCTCCACCAAGGCACGACGCCAGACCTGCTTTCGGGTCGCCGGACGTGGGCTTGTTCGCCGCCCACACTGCGTGCCCGCGCCGCCATCGACCTCAATGTCACGCCTGGTTCAGCCGACGCTGGGCGGCCGTCCGTCGAGATGCTAAGAAAGCAAAGACGGCACCGCTTCACGGGCACCATGCCGCCCCCGCGTCTTGTTTGACGAAATGCCAACCCTAACGCCCGGTCGACCCCTTCTACAACCGCTACATGGAGGACGTGATCTTCGACGGTGGGCATGGTCGTGCCTACGACCCCGATGAGACCCAATGTCAGGATGGCCGCGCCGAGTACGTCCCCGATGAAGGGGGCGACGACCGTGCTGACTACGACCATGGTGACTCGTGGCATGAAGACGATGACATCTATGTCGAAGGTGATGAGGAAGAAGAAGGCAATGACTTTGATATTAGTGGTGCGCCATTGTTCATCGACGAGCTCACCCAAAGAGCGGAGGCACAAAAGAAGAGGAAGAGCATTCTCACGGGTTCATATACACAAGATGAGGACAAGTTGATTTGCCAAGCTTGGATGGAGATTAGCCAAGATCCGAGGACCGGCGCGCAACAAAAGGGCATTGTTTTTTGGACGAGAGTCCACAAAACATTCCACGAAAGGAAGATGTTCGAGCCCTTCCAAATTACAAGTAACCGTGGCATCGGCTCGATTCAAAAAAGATGGTTGTTCATCCAACAAGAATGCAACAAGTATTGGGACGCATTTGAGAGCGTTCAAGCACGGCCCGTAAGTGGTCTCGGCGTTGGGGACATGGTATGATCTCCTCTTTCTAGCCCTTTCCTTGCAACGGCCATGAGACTTCGGCCGTGTATATGTTTGCATGTTCATTTGTTGTTGATCATGTTGTGTAGGCATTCCAATCTTTGGAGGCATTCAAGGCCCGTCACAATGACAAGCCATTCACTCTTACGCATTGTTGGACGCTCATCAACATGTGCCCTAAGTTCAAGGACCAATACCGTGAACTACAAAGGAAGAGAGGATCAAGACGGCCAAGTTCACGGGAGGTGGAGATGGTGAGGCATTGAAGAGGCCGAGGGCAAGACCAACTCCAAGGTGGATTTACATACGTGACGCCTCATCCATGGCCTTGCATGAGACTTTGCATGGCATGATGTCTCAAAAGGATGTGAGGGACGAGAAGAAGCGGCAAAGCAAGGACGAGCAAATGAAGCAATATCTAGACCTTCAAAGATGAAGCTTGAGATGGAGGAGGCGGCCAAGAGGAGGAAGATCGACATGAAGGAGGCGGCCCGACAAAGGCAGCTCGACATGGAGGAGGCGGCCCGGCAAAGGCGGCTCGACATCGAGGCCGACAACGCCAAGGCTGTGCAGAGGCAGCTCGACATCGAGGCCACCAATGCCGCCACCAAAGCGAAGGAGGTGGCCCTTGCGATCATGAACGTGGACTTGTCGAAGATGAGCGACAAGACGAAGGCCCGGTTCGAGGCCAGGCGAATGAGATGCTTTCGACGCCAAGGCCTGAACTAGGTCGTCCGATCGGCGTGGCCGTTTTTTGAGGTCGGCATGGTGCCACCCGCCCGCCGTCGGGTCACCGGTAGTGTGCCGGCGAGAAAACATTCATTTTGGAGGCCAGGTTGCCGTCACCGGGTCAGGTTGCCGGCGAGGACAACTATTCATTTTGGAGGTCGGTTGTGTTGGTCCCGGCCGATGCCGGGCGATGAACGATAGGTCACCGGGCTCTGTCAAGGCGTGATGAACCGGGGCCGCAGCTGGCCTGAACTAGGGCTTGGCTTTGGTATGTTGCTTTTAGTTTTAAAAGTGTACGCGGACAGAATGGGGCAAATGGATGCGGCCGCGTGCTGGGCGCACGGTCACCGCATCCCAAGACAGGCCCGGACACGACCCCAAATCCCTACCCAAACGGACAGAATCTGGACAAAACGGACGTCCGTGTGGGGTCGCGCGGTGGAGTTAGGCCAACTCCACCGCACGACCCTAAATTTATACCCATTTTGTCCGGATTTTGTTCGTATGGGGCATAAATAGGGAGAAGAAACGGCGGACAGAGGCCGCACAATCTCGCTGCACGCAGCACTACTACCCCATTTTCACCCCATAAGTCGTGGTCGTGGGTGCACATGGTGGGCCATGTAAAAGGAGAGAGTGACATGTGGGTCGAGGCGGACACAGACGGACGACAAGGACGCTGGCGTCGCTTCGTCCGCTTTGGCCCCAAACCAAGAGTAACTTTGGTCTGGAAATGGGGCAAAAGCGGACACGGGCCGAGGACAAACCGTCCGTATGCTCCCATGCGTTGGGTCGTTTGATTTGTCCGTTTTATCTCAAACGGATACAAACGGATGATTTGGGATAGGAATGGGTCACGTGGTGGAGTTGGCCTTATAGCTGGGGCTGGGTGGGTGGAGCCGTGGAGGACAAATCAGCAGCAGAATTGCCGGCAGCGCCGTGGTACGATCTGGTGATTGAGATTGAGTGAGTGGCCGATGGAGTTGGCAAGGACAAGTTGCGAGGGGACTCCAATCATGGATGCAGGTGGTGGAGCAAATTAAATCAGGCTGGTGGATGGATAGCTAGCGAGCTAGCTTTTTTTTTTGAGGGTTTCTAGCGAGCTAGCGAGCTAGCTAGCTCGGTGCGCGGCGCGTGATCGTGGTGGCAGCCAGCCCCGCCAGGGTGCAAGTGGCAGGCACGGCCCGTCCGTCCGCATGCGGTCAGGCCCTGATGGAAAACCCAGTGGACCAAGGACAAGCCTGCCTGCCTGCCTGTGCATCAGTGCTACAGACAGTGGGTGAATGAACCTCGTGGTAGCCTTTGGATACATATATTGACAAGATATGTATACGTGGAAAAGCGAAACTAGCAAAAGCTTTTTTGAGTGGAAACAATATATAGAAGGACTCGAAACCGATCCGGGTGCTTTTATAGGGTGTAAAGATTCGTCAGGTGGCGGAGCAGTTGCAGCTAGCATACATGCATAGTAGATGACATAACGCCTTTTGTGAGTATACATGGTGATGGCTCTTAGTTAACCGCTTGTCTTTTCTTCTGGATTCCAAAATTAGGCTATCAGTTTGTCGGGGGCTCTTTGTTTCTTTCGTCGCCTCCTTCGGTAGCTGACGTGTAAAGCGCTTCTCGCGCTCTCCCGTCGTTTTCACGTCAAGTGCTGAGCTAAGGCATCTCCGAGGCTATACCTCAAACGGACGGACACCTCATTTATTCGTCTTAATTTCGTGTGTTAACCCTGTTCCCAAACCTATATTAGAGATCTGACCCTAGTCTGAAATATTTTTAAAATCTGACCCTTTTGCTACCGCAGTGACCACGACGATAGCAAGATAATTCACCACTGCGACGGCAGAGTATTGCACGCCTCACCGTCAAAAACTCCTAAGTGTTGTGCAGGCTATGGCCAGCTCGACCAGTAGCGATGTTTTCACCGCCAAAGTTCTCAAGAAGAGATCGTTAGACCTCACCCCCATGGACTGCAGAAATAGTGCCACGATTTCGAAAAAAATTAGACCAGTACGATCTCGAATAGCGCTTTGGGAAAATGGTCAAAACACGAAATTTAGCCGCCCGCGGACGGGTCGGGCTGGCGCCGGTCATCCCGTCATCCAACAGTAGCCCTTTAAAGTCCCCATTTATATCCATCTAAACTGTCTGTGCATTTGATCGAACACATGACGTGCAAAGCCAGCGTGGAAATAAGCGGCAGCACGACCGTCAGGGGGCCCAGAAAGGAACAGCAGCGGCAGCACACGCTGGCCCGGCCACACAAGCAAGAACGCACGGCGGCCACACCCTCCCTCTGGTATAAGCGATGGCAATCGCTGCATTCACATAATATGCAACTAGATTTGGTGTGGCTAGGTGACCTTTAAGTAACCAAATAAGTTCAGAAAAATAAACATAGTAACCAATAGCAGACTCTACTTCTGACTTATACTCAGCGGGTTGCTAACTACATCCTCTGATTCATGATATAAACAGGTTTATAATGTATGCCGGTCGAACACTTTCAGGTCTGATAATCAGTATAGAAAAGAATACCAACATGTAAAATTTCAAACTGATATGACTAGATTTGGTATGGAATATTCAGCCTAGCCAAAAGTGCGAGCATTTGTCCCACACATTATTTTCTATAGGACAATTCAAGTGACATGTAAATATGACTCGAAACAAAGTTGTCCTACAGCTTCATCTGACCAGCACCACCTTTGAATGAACCATATAAAGGTCTCGACCTCCTGAAGCTGAATATATCAGTTATTCGATGCGAATGCGGTGGCGGAGCATCATGAATAATCTTTTCGTATTCGGAGGAATGGAGACCGCCATAGATTTGAATGCTAAGGATCTTCTTTTCTGGTGCGCCAACCTTGACATGATTATCGAAGAACTCTATCAGCTCTTCCTTCTTAAGCTCCTCCAGTGCAGCAATCTGCAATTGCAGAAATCCAAGCATTCAAAAACAACACCCCAAAACAGAAAACGACTGCCTTTTCCTCAGAAAAGAAAACGATACCCGCAAGCACAACACATTAAACAAATGAACAAGTCTACATGACCCCCTGAACGCTAAACCCAGGTAACCAGCCCCCTAACGTTTGTAAAAACAGTTACAAATAACCTTATTCCACTATATTCTAAGGTGTTTCACAGGGTGGTTTTGCACGCATGGTGTGACCAGTGGGCACAACATGCTATTCTCTCCTTTCACTGTTCAATTCTTCCTCACTGACACGGCAATCAGCCGCAGCCCATTGTTCATATCCAGAGTCAAAGAAAAAGCTGTGCACATCGATGGAACAGCTGCAACCCACCCCCGAAGCCAGCAGACCCAGCCAGTGACAGCCAAATCCCTAATCTGAGAGGAGATGGTGCGAATGATGGAGATTGAGTGCGGTGGGTGATCAGTAACTTGATTGTGCACTCTAGTTTGATGAGAAGGATCTGACTGCTTCACTTCCTGTCCAAAAAAGGCCATCTGCCTGTGCTAGCTAAAATGATGGATGCAGCTGATCTCCCTATCTGCCCTTCTCTGGGCATACAGACTGGACGGTCATTTTTGTCTCACCTACCTTGTACCCGTGTTCATGCGGTCTTCTTAAGGCTCCCTACACAATGTCACCTCCATGTCCCTTCGCCTCTCATCTCCACGACCAATGCGCCACACCACGACCATTTGACTCGCGTCGGCTAAGGCCATTTCATTTTCACCATCATCAAAAACTTGCAAACCTGGGCAGTACACCCAGAGAGAGAGAGAGAGAGAGGGAGAGAGTCGGTGAAGGGATGGAGATGAAGAAAAATACTCCCTTTGATCCAAAATAAGTGTCGTGGTTTTTAGTTCAAATTTGAACTAAAACCATGACACTTGGATCGGAGGGAGTAATTAAAAATAGGCAACTACAATGACATGTGGGCCTCTCTCATGTCAGCTCCAAATCAGAGAGCTTTGTCACATGCCACATATGCAATACCGCCTCCCCAACCATGCTGGGGGGTTGTAACGGTTTTCAATACTTCATAAGGCTGGTTACCTTGTCTCTTCAGAGGGCTATTTTGGCATAAAAAAATAGCAGGGTTCAAGCACAACTTTCCCTCAACAACTAAGACATACCTCTGTTTCCTTTCTATCAAATTTCAGTGTTCCTTGAGAAATCTCCCCCCAAAAGAATGCTGATTCCTCCCTTATGTTCTTGTATTTCTCCCGTTTCATGTCAATGAGAGCATTGACATTACTCTGCAAGTTGAGCCATACGTTTTTTTTTAAATGAATGATTAGACAAATCTAAGAAAGCTACAGCATGCTGTCAATGAATACTAGTTCCAGGGTTCATCTAACCTTGAATTCTGCATCAGGCATTTCGTGTAGTGTGACTTCAAACATCTTCAGGAAAGCTTCAACCCTGGCATCCAGATTGGATGGATCCTGTCAACCAAATTTATTAGCACAGGAGAATAGCTACGCGAATGGAATTGTGACGGAAAACATATGTACCTTCACGGTTGACTGGATTATAAATTGCAACCCACGGACTCCTGAATCATTTCTGGGTAAATAGAATTGCATGGTCAGCTATAATTAGTAACATTTATACAAAACCAAAGCAAAGAACATAGTACATTATTACACAATTAAGAATATAATCAAAACAAGGGCACCATACCTCTGTCTAAGCAGTGCTATGTACCCAAGTTGCTCGACCGAACGTAATTGGTGAAAAGCCGGTTGCTTAGCTACAACAGCAAGCAACTGAAGTAGGGCATTTTGTTTGAGATCATCCTGATGAATCTGCAGCGAGGGAAACATTGTTATAGCATTTGTAGTTTGCCTTGTGTTGCATCTATCTTTTCACAGAAATACTACATATTTGAGATACTACAAAGATGCTTATGTCATGAAAGAACTGAAGTTCGGAGAGTAAAGAGAAACCATAAAACTAAAGAGTAAATTGTACTTTCAACCACGTAAAGTGACATGATCTGCTCTTCGCCTAGCTGTTGCAAAAACATGCACATAGCACGAGTGGATACAGGATAATATTGCACACTGGACCAGGTTCGGTTATACTCTGGCAAGGGATACCGTGACACTGAATGAGCAAGGGTCATATGAAGGAAGGCACATCTGCTGATCTGCCCATTTGCCAGGGCACCAGGTCTCTCAGTTCATGGCTGCCACCCATCAACTTCAGTCAGAGGTGCACTATGTCACCACCACCAGTGGTGAATGTCACCCTAGCAAGGAAGGCAAGTTGGAGGAATCCAAAAGGAAGCCTCATGGAGTGCCCAGCGCGCCCCCACTGCAGAGCGAGAGGGCCACAATGGCGCCCTAGTGCCTGGGAAAGGACCATTGCCGAGCAGAGCGGAGTGCAAGCTACACACTTGTTGCATTAGGTGCCTGGAGCTACGGCATTGCGCCCATGACAGCAAGCAGCTTCACTCACCATCGGACGACAAGACACACACCCTTTGACGAGCGAGCGCCCAGATCATCAAGGCTCGCTGACCACGAGCTCTCTAGTCTGAATACACGGAACATTGTTTAGCTACCATCCTGCAGGCATTACGAACCCTCATCCCAGGCATTCGCCCCCCTCAGCATCGACCCAGAGACATTCGTTGGCTTGCATGCTGCTTTTCTGGAGCACGTGTAAGTCACCGCAGGGACGCAACCCCAGTCGCCAGTAACCGGCAAACCTAGCTGGTTCGGCAAGGGTGCCAACATGTCCACCTTGAACCAGGGGCTGACTGCTGCCTGGCATGTCCTGGTGCAGCTTCCCGTGGACCCATAGCAGCAGACCAGCAGACCCCTATTGGTTCTTCTATCACTACAGATGGAGTTATCCACGTCCAATAGTGACGGCATCACAACCTTCACAAACCGCCAGCCCTTTGGGCGTACAAGTGGGGGTGGAGATGGGCTTTCTACCTTCCTTGACTGCGGAACTTCCACGATGCTGGCGAATTTGTTAGCTGCCCAATGTGCTCCTTCTACAACTGTTATCTCGCCGGAGGCTCAGCGCACTAGAGGTTCATTGTGGTTTGAGGATCACCAGCCAGCTTGGCAAGCTCAATGCTGAAAGCTATAAGCAATGAACTTACGCGGAAGCTTGGCCTTCTCAAGGATGAGCAGCTTTCAAATGAGACACTGTATCTTACCAAAAGATATTGACGCAATCACCAATTGCTACAGCTGGCTAGTGACGCTGATTTCGACTTGTGATCTTTGGCGCTCTCTGCCGTCAGTGAGTATGAATTGCAGAGGCTTAATAGCTGAGGCCCAGTTCAGTTGTGTGAAACGTCTGTGGCCTTAACACTAGTGCACGGTACATAGCTGTGAGGACTTGTACGCATGACAGCGCATTGATAACATGTTTTGACTCTAAATTGTCAGTTGTATCTCATTATGTTGCCTCTAAAACTGTAAGAATGGACTTTCATGGTTTTTATTAACTAGAAGCCTCAGATATCAGAGGGAGATTGCTGTTGCATGAATAGGGAGACTTTACAACGCACTGATAACTTTACAACTGTTAGGACTATTGGTTGCGTTGGCTAGTGCATGAAGCTTAACAACATCCATATGGCAACCAATAGTGTTATGACATTAGTCTCTCACACCCAGGAGCTGTCTGGATAGCCAAATCCCTAAACAAGTGTAAAAAATGCTCTTATATTATGGGATGGAGGGAGTATAAACCTTTGCTTCGCTTAGTGGAAAGGTAGGCAAAGCTTTTGCACAATCTCTAAGAAATTATGACTAATGTAGTCTCCAGCTGTATTTTTCTGTCGTGCTCTTCACTCCAATTTTTGGTTCTGTAACGTATTTATTTCGTTCTGTTATTATTGTATGCACTCATGCTATGTTTGAACTTTCAGCTATCATATTTTCTTTTGGTTTTGCCACTTCTTCTCAGCTACAAAGCTCACATCTTTAGCTTAAATAGAACTCCCAGATTCCTTATTTATTTTATGTAGATACAACAGATAACCTAATGAACATTAATTCTTATTAGCCTGAAGCAGTATTTTAAACTAGTATTAACTGAATGCGCATGAGATTAAAAGAAACAATGAAGAACAAGCAGCTGCAAGAAGGTAAATCTACCTGAATATAATGCAGAAGGGAAGAATTTTCATCCTGCTGATTCAAGCACATTGCTGGATAATAATACCTCAAACCCCTTTCAAGCTTAACAATTCGCTTTGTAAGATGCTGTGACGGTGGTAATGATTTGCAAACACTTGTGGATGAATTAAACAATATGCCTTCAATATGCTGGACAACACTTTCCGCTTCGCTTGGTTCAATATTCCCTAAAATCAATTGCATGCACAATTAAGAATGACATAGAGCAATACAGAAAAGCAAATCATTTTTCAATAAAGTACTCTGTTTTAAATTATAAGGCTAGCATTATTTTTCCGTCCGAATTAGTTGACGCTCAAATGGATGTATCTAGTACTGAAATACGTCTAGATACATCCGTTTGAGCGTCAACTAATTCCGGACGAGGGAGTATAAATTAAGAAGACTTAAGTTGGCAGGATGAAAGAATGCTGCCCACGAACATGACATATATTGTGATGGGAAAAGAGAGGGACATGGGTGGCTTCATGGGACATGAACCAAATGGTCAGAGGTGAAAGTGGGGGTTAATAGGGCTGCTGTGTGGTGGGTGGTACACACCTGTTGTAATTAGGAGTAGAAAGATAATATAATTAGAGGGGTAAATATGTAAGCTAATGCTAAAAACTTATTGTGTGCCCTATAACTTGAAGGTTAACTTAAATATGCGCCTTAAAATCAAAATGGAGGGAGTACCAAAGAAAGATAGAGAGAACAATAAAGGCATCAAATAAGTTAATGACCAAATACAGAGATGTTCCAGTCTAGTATTGACAAACCTGCAAAATAGCACTCTATAAATGTCTTTGCCAGCATACGAGGCAAGAAATCCTCTAAATTGCGAGCTTCAAGATTAGAAAGTGCAGCAAGTTCTTCATCCCAAGGCCAAGTTTGCTCCTCCAATATCAATGTGCAATTGTACATTGCTTGCTGATATGGCTGCCGAAATTTAAAATTCTCATATCCCTTCGTTATAGTTTCCTGGCAACAGCAACAGGAGACAAACCCTTTCAGATCATATAAGATGCATATTATTCTAGCTTTCATTGCATCGCTGGGAAAGCAAACCGTAAAAAAATCACCAAAATGCATTACAAAATGTCTGAATGCTCATTTTCCTCTTCCAGAACACCCTATACTAACCAAAACCATGTTGTGCTTAATCAAGTTAAAATTCTACAGAAGGTCAGGTATGCATATCTAACAGCACCCTTTCGTTTGGCTGCTCATAGCTACTCAGTTCTGTATTCTCTCCATGGAAATATAATAACACATAAACATATGTGCCCATGTATATGCCATAATTGTATTGCATACATACTCGGCTTCACCCGCCAAATACCACCTTTGTACAAATAGTCAAATACAAAAAATTTCTGTCCAAAAAATAACCTAATAAAAAAGAGCACCAGATGATAAGTATTGTTCTAATCTTAGCAAGGTGCATTAATGCACAGAGCTAGCAGTGACATGGTTGCTAAACTACTCATGTGTATTTTATACAACAATATATTAGCATGTAATTTGAATTCATCGATGGTTGAGGAAAAGAGCATTCACTCCAAGCAAGAACAGTCCCTGTAGGGAAGGCCCCCCATATTAAACAACAATTATAGTAATAAAGAAAAATATAGCTCCACCAAGTTCGAAGGCAATAGATGGTGTTTTCCCAAGTTCACTTTGAAAAAGTATTGATAATAATACACACGCCAAAAATATTATACATCTAATTACTGCATTTTCCACAACCAAAGTAACTCTGGCAAGGATTAACGAGTCACCTACATGTTATCTGATTTCCCTACCCAGCAGAATAAATAACAACAGAACTTGCCTCCAGAGGACAGTTAATAACCAAAAATCAGAAAACAGCTTATACTGCAACACTGGGCCCACTGGCCATTACCTTTATCACAGAAAAGCGGTCAATCTTAACTTCAAAGTCTGCAATTTTGCCAATAACAGTGTCCAGAAGGGTTCTCATTTTGTCATTATAGCCAACCATAGTAACCTATAATCAATCACAAATATCGGATGCTCATTAAAAAAGAGAATAATTTCAGTAAGACACATATCATATGCACACTATTGAATAATAAATCCCGAAACATCCATGATCATAAGTAAAATGTGTGCATAAAACCTGACCATTGCTTTTAATAACAAGTACAATTAACAGGAACCACATGTTAGTTTGCTCGATCCTTTCCACCATAAGAACTATTGTGATGTTTCCAACACTGTATCTGATGTGAAACTTGGTACATATAAGATATCTACCTTGCAGTGGATGACCAGAGAACAGACATGGATGTGAGAACTTGGGGAGTTAAGCTATATACAGAGGAGAGAAATATTTTTCTTGTTTATTTCATATGGATACACTGATATCCATTTTATAGGGATGACTAGACTTGAGCACTAAGAAATGATCTGTAATGGAAGAGATCTCTATTACATGGAACCTAAAATATATCTGCAAGGAATTAACACAAACCAGGAAGCCGACTCAAAGTGTCCAACTACATTACCATATGGTTGCTACAACAACTAACACCAAATCATCATCTGAATCAGCAATGAAGAAAAAATAGTTTCTTCTACAACTTAATAACATAACTAACCTGAAAACCGGTGTCGTTCGGCCTAACAGCATAATAAAGACCAGCAACTTCAGCATCATAAGCTAAAAGCAAAACAAAAGTAGCTGGATTATTGCAACAGGCAATGAAAAAAAGGGCAAAATAATCAGGAGGTAGCTCTGCACAGCATGAAGCAAGAAGTCATCGGGTGACTATGTGCTTTACCCATCAATGTTTCACGATGTATGGAACAGCCTTAGGATGACTGTAGGCACCCAAAAAAAAATCTTAACTCCACCGACCCCTGCCCCGTCCCACAATTGTTTTCATATATCGATCTACCACTTGAAAGAGCGGATCATAGGGGCAGTGTGTAAACAGAATGAAACAAAAATCTTCCTACCACATGACTATCTGAAATTGACTAACACAAATAGAAATCTAGATATTGCTGGACCAACTTAATCAACTATGCAGTAAGCACAATGCATTAGAAATCTGTAAGTTACTGATACACACCATAATCATTCAAATAATCCATCAGCAACCTAGTGAATACGTCAGTAAGAACTGATGATTCAGGGGAGCTATTGGACAGAGGACAGTGGAAATCCATCTTGATGAAGACCTTGGGTGTGAAGAACATTGTATCGGGCTTGTACCACAATCTGGAAAACAGTGTTTTCCTCAGCATGCAAGGAAAACTTGTCTGAATAAGCCAAAAAGATAAAATGTCAGTTTATAATAATAAAATTAGGTACATATTTGGCTGAAAATAAATACCTTTTCCTCAACATTTTTCAATGAAAGATCAGTTGGAATGAAGATATTAGGTTTTGGCAGGTGTAAATCTTCGTTGGGAGCATTTTCTACCCATTTCTGCAACACAAATATTTAACTTAAGAAACTATATTGTTTTCTGTATCCAGGAGTTGGAGAATGAAATAAGAAGCGTGACATCCAAATGTCTACCTGCATAACGGAAGGAGGCACTGCTTCAACACAATATGACGTACCATACCAAGGTTCTGTTAAGTCTGTATGCCCTTCAAATAATTTCGACTCCCAGAATATTCTGAAAGGAGATACAGAAAATAGTCAATATTAAAAAAATCCCATAAGCAAATATGTATTTGGTCAAGGAAAAGGGAGAAAAGCAAACCAAAGGTAGGAATAAATTCATGCTGCAGAAAAGGAGAGAAGAAAGTGCATGACCCTTGAACGGGTCAAGGAAAATTTGGGACTCTCAAGGGTTTTTGAATTAAATAACAAAATTAGCATCCACTTTTTTGTGAGAATAAACATCATATTTATGGTAATTGGAAATCATCTTCAGTGCATCATCTTTCTGGCTATAGCTTCTTTTGCTAGAAAAGAACCTTACTAACATTAAAAAATGTTTTATTGTTCACTAAATCAAGACAAAAAATGAATCTTCATCAACAGCTACATGTAACAATCTGCCAATTCTCCTTCAAAAGCTCGAATAACCAATTGGAGAGAAACATAAAAAGAAATACAGGATCTTTTTTACTGTTAACCATTGAAATATGTAACTGAATCACAGTGGCTGGTACCCGTTTCTGCCGAAAGCATTTATGCATCAGATTATCGTCACGAATCATGATAACTGACTTATAAATGACACACTTCATTTTAGTTCATACTGGTTGAGAAGTTCTATTGGATAGTGGCTACATGATTTGGCGATATGCTCCCAATAAGCCTAGGAAATAACTCTTATCTTTTGTATACAGGAAGAAAGTATCTTTAGATATCCAAATGTGGTGACCTCTAGGAGTCATCAAACACAAACGATTTTATGAATGATGTATTAAGAGACCAACAAGCTTTGAAAGATGAAGGGAGAAGCAAATTTAAGAACATGGTTTCACATTATTTCCCGATAATAGTGGACTGGAGCATATAACTGACTTAAGTAACAAAATCATCAGCTTTTAACTAGCATGTGTTGAGCATAGAATGAGCGTGAAAATATCGGTAACTTCATTTTGAATCAGAACAGGAGAACCTGATATGGCAACTTGGCAAGAGTGCTCTAAATGCCTACCTAACATTCTCTGTAGTCAATTCATTTAGCACCTTCTGAATAGCATCTGGTGAAAACTTTGATGGTACAGACGACGCGATCAGCCAATCTTCTGGTGGAAAAATCTATACAGATAATGAGGAAAAACATGAGAAATGGCAAAAATCAGAAAAACTCACATACCACTTATGAAGAAACATTTTGGCAGAACTAATTGGAATGAAATTAGAACGTTCCAATTCAAAAGGACGTTACTTTATTGTGCCTACACTGGAAAGGACACAAGAACCTAGATGTGTAACACAAACCGATTATTTTCCAGGAAAGGCAATTGAAGAAGGTGCTTCAACCAGAACATTGGTTTGCAGCACTCAATTCTTTCCCACACATCTATCTATGCATTATAGCACTCTCATGGAATTAGCTCATTGCACATCCATCTGATTGAAAAAACCTAAGTAATAATAAGACTTTGAGTGAGTTATCTCAGAATTGTTTGCTCTCAGACAACGCATTTAAGGTGGAACAGTTTACTCAGAGACAAGCAAGAAAGAATCTAGGGCGCACATGCACGCAACAAGAAATAAGAAACTATGGAATTAGATTGTGTCAATTTCGAACTTCCTACATGCAAATACAAACAAAAACATGACTCATGATAATACAACGAGAACAATTTATGAGAACCAGGCAACATATATGTCCATAGAAACAACTAGAATATACCTGCATGTTTGAGGAAATATTGACAACATAATTGCTAGGAGGGCTCTTGTCTCGATAGTGGAATCCCGTCTCGCAGATGGCTAGAAGCTTCACAGTCCAAAAGAAATAACGCAATTAATAAGCATCAGGCTAAACGTAATTTTTTTTAATCTATGTGATGCCTAAAATCAGTTTAGTCATTAGCATTTACCAGTCCGTAATATGTTTCCTTTACTCTAGTTTAAATTGTTAGTGATACAAAATAAACTGTCTCAAGGCAGCATACATGTTTCGTTTGAGTAAAAGATGCAACTTATATATCCTCAGTCCAAATGTGCTTGTTTAGCAAGACCAACAGCAGCAATTAGAAGATACTCACTATAAACCTAAGTGAAGGCAGCGGCTAATTAATACTGGTACGTATCCGAGCAATCGATCATTCGGTGATTTTTTTTGGCGCGCATGGGGGGGGGGGGGGGGGTTTAAGAAGACATATCACAAATTAAATTCACCTCATCAAAAATCCACTTTGGAGTTCCAGAGGTCTGAAGCAATGTAATGTATCTGAACAGCAACCCAACGACATCCTCCATGTGCTCTATCATCAATGATATCAATTATCAAATAGGCATACCACTCACAATTCAAAATTTCAGTATCAAATGGCCTTTCTTGAATGAGAACTCACCATGGCCTACATCTGTGAGCTGTATAACGACACTGAAGAAAGAGAACTCATAACTCCAATCCCTTCCCCTGCTTCCAAACTCATAGCCCATCCTGGAGAATTTAACAGAATAAAGAGTTAATCCGGGTAACCACTGTGAAATATCAGAACAGATATGCTTCCATAGGTGAAGAATGACCAAGTAAATCATATCAATCAACGGAACACTAAGTTGAGAAACACCAACAGAGAGGTTTTACTTTCCACATATTGCGCCTGTGGGATGTATTTGCTCTTTCCTTTGTTGCATGTTCAAAAAATAATAATAATAATTCAACATTCAACTCTGACAATAAACACCATATTAGCCGCTTAAAATACAAACTAAAAAGAACTAATGACTCAATAGACTTGATATGATGCTCAATACAAGAGAGAAAATTAGCTTTGTATGTAATACCAACTGAAAGCGAAAGGAGTTTTTCTATATACAGGGAAACCCAAGACATTATATTAAACTGTACAACAGCATGTACAAAAGGATAAGAACCAAGCTATGGCCCGATAGATTGAGACACTAAGCCTAATTAGAAATCAGTCACCCCACAACTGAAATATCAAGACTTTCTTGGAATCAAAATGCATTAACCATCAGTGCATGCAAACCAATAAGGCATTAGCATAAGCAGTAAAGAAAGAGACAAAATTTAGACTCCTAGTAAATCTTGCCGCATGCTGACAATAACGCTTGATAGGCTTCGTCTGCGTTTGGCATTAAGGTGGATTAAAATAATCCCGTCAGGCACATCAATTTTTGCCTATTTTAGTGTTTGTTTGACCACATTTTGAGAACTTTTACTGCTAATTTCTACGGCAGATTATAAAATAAGCACAGCACAGCAGAATTCAGCAACTGCAAACTGCGCATCAACAATACAGGCAATTCTGGAAATAAGAAGCATAAATCTCGTTACTTCAAATAGCCAAGAGACTTACCCAACTTTTTTAGTACGTAAAAGAGAGATCCTTCTCCTTCATGACCGATTAGATGGCTCACATACTTACAAGGACCTTCCTTGTAATGCCTAACATTTGGAGTGATTGGCCACAGTATTCGCAAATTATGACCTTGTTTTATAGGAACCGCTTTAACAAGGATCTGCGAGTTATGAGCTATCAAATAAATTTGATCCAGTGGTGCACTTGAATTGTAAATTCATTGTAAGCAAATGTAAACCTGGAGGTCTTTGCTTGAACATGGATGACCAGGAAAAGAAAAGTGCTTCCTCCCAACGCTCTTGATATCACAGAACTTACTTTCGACAAGGGTTTGAATGTTGTCAAGACTCTCTGCAAATACAGCAGATATAAGGCGAAATCAGAAAATATGGAGAATTTGCAAGGAAATGAAAAAGGTTGTAACATGGTCCGACGAAAAACCTTTTCCATACACAGCAAGCTGCATCAAGTTGGCTGAGTAGTGTGAATCATAGAAATTAATAAGCTCAGCCCTTGTGTCCAATCCTTTCTCCTTTGGTTTAACCTCCAGTGTGTCCCAATTTCCTAGATGACGCATGAGCAGAAAATTCGTCAGAAAACGACAAGTGTTCACCTTTCTCCCAAGTAGCAAAAATGTTCAGCTCACGTCAAAACTTGCATGACTTTTCATAACTTCCATGGCCCTAAGTGTTCTCTATGTCTCCAGTTTACAGCTTTGACCACCAATAAATAAAATATTAAAACAATTGTTTAGTTTCGATGACCATTCTACAGAAAATAAATGTTTGTATGGCCACACTAAATCCATCTACATATGTTTGTGGTAAAATAAATCAAAGTTTAACTGCACTATGCTGAACCAACACTTGCTTTAGGGACCGAAGGGAGTACCACTGACGATAAAAAAATGAGGGCATTGTACACCCACCCAAAGCAATCGAAGACCAGTTATTCTTAAGGTTGCAGTGAAGTACTACCACCGTCCTGGTTTATTAGTCCCCCTCGTATTTAGAGTCATATTTTGACTAGGATTTTAACTAATAAATATATGTTATACATAGCAAAAATAGTATTATCGGAAACTATGTTCAAATACGAATCCAACGATATGATTTTTGGTTACATGCATTAACATTTTGCTAGTTAAATCTATGGTCAAATTTTACGGAGGTAGTACTTTTCTTTTGCTATTAACAAGATTGTAATATTTAAGTGAAAGTTACAACAGTATGGCTTTGTTTCGTGCGGCATGACAGTAATATTAAGATAACAATATAAAGATGAAATAAATATTAGGTTGCAAGAAAGAGTATAGTTTCAATGTCTCATGGATGCATAAAAATGAGACACTGGCATTGATATGGAGCTAAAATACCCACCAGTGCTGAACTTCTGATATGGGTGGTTATTCGAGCAAAGATGCTTCTGGAGCTGAAACCAAAAGAGCATAGATGAGGAAAAGAGAACAAACAAAAAAGTCAATGACATGAAATACAACTGCAAGCACCAAATTAGGAAGGACTTCTAGGTGCCTATAATAATTGGACAAAGTGGTCGCAATGACACAATCACATGCAAAACGAAGTGGCCTTTGGCTGTACCAGTAATAGGCACAAGACAGGTCGTGCTTAAAATGGTTTACAATGTGCTTTAGAGTTCAGACTGGGCATTTTAATTATGTGTAGATAGGTGTATTATCATCTTGTCAGAAGATTCAATTCCGAAGATGGACTTCAGGTATTTATCCTGCTAGACTGGGTGTCTGTCGTTGCTAGACTGGGTGTCTGTCGTTGCTATATCCATTCTTCCACCAGACGTATGGTTTTCAGAGGGATATGTTCCCCTTATCCTCATGGCTATCTCAGCCAGGACTATAATCATTATAATCACGGTAGAGCCTTAAGTTGTATTAAGAACACTTTTTTGAGTGATATTAGTCTTAATGAACTAGGATTTCTTACATTGTGCTCTTAAGGATTCCCAGATAAACTGAGCCCAGGAAGTTGTTTGAGTTCAGCATATAAAATGATAGGCAGTCTTAGTAACAAAAATGAAGAAGCACAAGTAGTACAGGACACATAGCAATTCGCTAGTCACATTGCATGGCAAAACAAATACAAAAGTTCATCCTATTTCTTGCGGGGAGGTATGATAGAGTATCAGAACTTGAATATTAAATTATCATCAACTCATTATATCCTAGCAATGAAGAACCTTTAGAATGAGTGATACACATATCATTCGTTTCTGGTTACCCAAATACCTATAGAGCAAAGACACTTAGGGTTGAGGACATTGATACCTCAATAAAGGTAATACAGGACATAAGTTTTAACATTTCTAGCTTAACATAACGCCATGCTCGTAGCAAGGTAAATCGCAAATCAAACCAGATATAAAACCATATGTCAAGCACAGTTGTCATGGGGAACAACTGCATTATCCAGTGATGCAACACCCATTAGGACCAACAAAGCTATCCCTAAAAAGTGAGAAACAATGTGACTCTAAACTCTGGTTATTTAATTATTAATTACTCTGTTGAGGGTCTTTATTATAATCACAGGTCACAACCCTCCAAACAGTTATCAAATGGACACATGTTTCTGGAAAGGGTCCCTAGCTTCATGGCATACAGAACAAGGACAAAATAATTCAATTGCAATATGATACTTCGAAAACATTTAGTATGAAACGGAGTCCAAAATTGTTGAAAATGATTTCTGAATTTAGTAAACAAATATTGTCACGACTCCAAAATGTCAGAATACCATCCAACTTTATAACAGAACAAGATTTCTATCAGCAAGCTGTTTGTTGATTCAACATAAGCCTGAAAACTGGGAGTACCTGACTCATTCGCCATGGATCTGACAATAGATTTTTCTGGTTTTCTGCCAATGAAGAAAAATAGAAAAATTAGAAGCTGGTCCTCTCATTAGAATCAGCAGAACAGGTAAGAGACAACATATACCAGAGTCAACAGCTTTTATTTCCCTAAGGGTTGCATCAGGGGACATCAATGGCTTTATAAAAAATTGTGCGAACCTGAAAACAGGAGACAAGATGGAACAGGAATTAGCTTTTGCAAAACAAGGACAAGAAGGTAGAAAGAAAGAAACAAAAGGTACCTATCTAAAGCATCATCCAGGCTGTCATTGTTCACATCAAAATAAAAGTTTGTGTGTTCAGAGGCTGTAAAGGCATTTGTCGAACCACCATGCTACAAGAAACACACATATTAGCTAGCTAATGGTTATTGATTAATAACAGAGGATCCACCTAAGATGGTAATATCACTGTATGAACTATGAATCTGAAAAATAGCTAAGCCTCCAAGCAGAAGCTTTCCTACTAGCATTGTTGATGGTTTACAAGGCTTGACCTATGCCTGGCAAAATACCAGTGGTATACCATATGTTAGGACTTAGTTTAGGCACTGCCACAACAGCAATTTTCTCACTTTACTCAATAACAGGACATTGTGGCCACATATCTCTGAAAAGAACTATATATCGAAACCAACCAGCACCCTATGATGATAAAATCATAAAAGAAGACTGTCCCATGATCAAGCAGATAATAGATTAGTTGCCCAAATTTTAGTCTATTCTGATGCCTGCTGCTTCTGTAACTATAGAGTCCTTAAATATAGAATTGTCTTGCAAGGATCACACTATGTTCAAACTTCAAAGTCATGTTGCTGTTTTTCTGGGCAACTGAGTTGTTCTGAAGCATTTCCACTTTTTAAAAATCAGCTTGAGCTCAATCAAACAAATTACTACCACGGTGATACCAATCAGTTACAGAGAACCCTTTTTAATAATATATACAAACTGGAAAGGTGGAAATTTTACCCCTGGCAAACTACGTACCTCAGCAATGTACTTTGAGTAACTGTCTTCTATTGGATATTTTTCACTCGCGTAGAAAAGCATATGCTCTGTGGAAGTAGAACCAGGCATAAGCATGTTACAGATTAAAAAATGCACAAACACCCACACGCTAATACTGGAACATACATGTCATGGAGCTTTTTAAATGCTAGAATATAAACCAACAAGATGAAAAACAATGCAATGAGATTTATACAGTAGATGGCGGTGCACTGGTACACAAAAAGTTACATCCTAGAGATAGAGCGATATGGAAAACAAGTCTAAAATATAGCAAGCACAATTTGTGGCATCTACCCTTAGGTTTATTTTGCAGGTCTACTTGGTACAGCTAGTTGCCACTCCTCACCACGTAATCTTTGAGCTCCTCGGTCACTATTACTTACTCCCTCCGTCCGGAAATACTTGCCATCAAAATGAATAAAAGGGGATGTATCTAGATGTATTTTAGTTCTAGATACACCCCTTTTTGTCCATTTTGATGACAAGTTTTTCCGGACGGAGGGAGTATTAGTATTAGTAAGATGCTGTGTTCAACATTCTATCAGGAGATGTCAATTTCACATTCAGATGTTCAGTTGCAAGCGAATCAAGTTCTCTCATGGCCATGCCATATGTGTTTTCGCTGTTCTTTTTTAAAGATGAAGAGATGATGCTAGAACTTTACTCTAGGATGTCAAGGGGAATATGCAGAACTCAAACATCTTGAAAACCTTGTTTTTTATGGTATGATGCTTGAAGTTTGCGTTGTGTGTGTGTTTGGGGGTCGGTCACATATGGTTTGGTCTGACCACGCCAGGTACATCTTACATTTTCGAGGACCTGAAGACCTTGGCTCTTGTAGTTTGATTTCATCACCGAAATCCCCTTTACCCAGAAGGGAAATATGCAAAACTCCAGCCAATCAAGAGGCCAGACAGCAAATTGAAGAAGCGAGTACCTGCTGATGTATGAACATCCAGAATTCTGTTTCTTTCTCCCTGGTTATTTATGGTACACGGACTGTGAAAAGAACATGCACATCCAAATTGGTGCCAACTTGTATCTGTATTTACTTATTCGATGATTAATGTCATGCTAGTGGTTACTCTACTGAACAACCCAGAAGCACACACATCCCAATATATCAGGACATTCTATAGCAGTAATCCCAAGTGAAAAAAGCCTTTCATAACAAACTAGCAAATTGCAGTGATAGGCCACACATGTATAAAATCATAACAAGAGCAATAGCACGGCAACAGAGAGACCCTCTTTCAGGGGGCTGTTGTTGGTTGAACTGGCACGCTGGGCTCCATCAAGGGTGAAGTTGTTCGTTTGGCTTGCTTGCCTTGCTGCACCGCCGAGAGGCTGGCAAGGCTGGGCTTGCAAGACCAGCCGTGTTGTCTGCTTTCCGACCAATCGCAGAGACCATGACTCACCTTCTCACTGGTTACCCCTTCTCGCTAACCCATGGCATGAGGTCCTAACTTGGATCGAATCCACTGCAGTGCCTCTGGTTATCGGTGAGGACTTCATTGACTGGTGGCGGCGGCCCACCAGGTTCACCCCGGCCGCTGGCGCGCAATGGCATCTCATCAGTGATCATGCTCACAACTCGGTCGATTGGAAGCATCACAATGTCACCTCTTTGCCAAAACGCCGTCCACCACCAGTTCGCTTGGCAAGATCAAATCTGAGGCGCAGTCATGGGCGAGGGCGGCCGTGGGTCTTACCGCGACTGTCTACCTAGCTGTGTTGCCTTGTACTTTGGAGCTCCTAGTGAACTCTCTTTTTATCTATCAATGCATCGAGATGCAATCTTTTGCGTTTGCACAAGAAGAAAAGGCACGGCAACAGAGAAATCAAGGTTGTTAGGTCGCAGCTGCATTAAGATTTTCATCACTAGCGTGTGTAAAATGATCACTGAATGACTAATTTAAGCAGCAGTATCTAGCATGCCCCTGGGTGGGTGTAACACAACAAGCCAGAGCAGAGCGCTCACCGAGGAAGTGCGCGAGCCCCTCCATCCCGTCGGGATCGCAGAAGTACCCCACCGATACATTCATCGACGCCGCCGCCTGCAAACAAATCGCGAATTTCAGAATCTGGAAGAAACCAAGAAGCGGCCAAAACCCCGGCGCCCGGCCCGTCCAGATTGAAGAGCGAGTGAGCGACTGGAGCTGACCTTGTCGGTGTCGGGGTCGCTGATGAGGAGGCACTCGAGGGCGTTCGGGAGCACCACGCGGCGGTACCCGCGCCTATCGTTGCGGGGCTTGGTGACTTCGACCTCACCCTTCGCGGTGGCCAGCGCAGCGGCGCCGTCGGCCGGCTCGGCGGGGGCGTCTACCTCTCGCAGCCTCGAATCCATCGCGTCGCCGCCCAGTCGTCGTCGTCGCCAGGGGAGGGCAAGTCTCGCACGGGGGTTGGGGAGGCTCGCTGATCGGGTTGGCTCCGTTTGGATCGCTGCCCTCAACTCCCAAGCCAAATATTAGCGTTGACTGGGATGTGGGTGTCTGTTTAGATTACTTCCGATTCTTTGGGCACGCCCAGCTCGCCCGCCCTCCGTTCATCTGATTCCACGCCATATTGTTGGCGAAACCAGGGTATGAACCAAACAGCCCTGATCTTGAAGCCGCAAATCGGCCCTTTTCGCTAAAACAATATAAGGGCATCTTCAATAAAATATTTATTTTAGCAACATCTTCAATAGATGATGTAGAGAAAAAACTAACTTTTATATCTTCAAGGCTAAAAAACCCCTCTCCAACAGATAATGTAGATGCAATAAAAAAATTACACCGTCTCTTTCCGAAGATGTAAAATACAACACCTTTGCATCTTCACCTACAGGAGATGTAAAATCGGCGGCCGCGCGCCAACCGTCCAACTACTTTCACTCGGCTTCCGCCCGCCCACCCAACTTCGCCGCCTGAGATTTTGCTAAAAATCGACACCGTTGCCGCCCACCCAACTCATTGCCGCCGATTTCGAAAATCGTCCGCCGCCGCCCGCACCGATGGTCACCGTCTCTCACCGCCTCACCGGAGTAGCGACGGTTGTCCCCCGCAGCCGCCGATTCGATTTTGGCCGCCACTTCGAATCGAAGCTTCGCCGGAGGTCCGGTTGTCGTAATGGCTTCCACGGCGCGGTCGTGGATGGGTTGGGCTTGTTCCGAGCCTCGGCCCACCGCCGGAGGTATCGGAGGCGCGCCACGCCACCCGCTCGACGGTCGCCCACCTCCTCGTTCTTCCCGCCGCGTGAAGTCAGCCGCCCGCAACGCCGAGCTCCCACCATATTCTCTGCAGGGCTCTGGTCGTCTCCTCTGCCGAGCTGCCACCGCCAGCCGCACAAGCCGCCGCCGGACGTCTGCCCAACCCGCAGCCAACCGATTTCTTCCACCCCACACGAAAGGTGTTTGACAAAATTCCCCCAAGGTAAAAATCGAGCAAACTTGAAGGTTTTTTATTGGGGTTGAAGGTGGATTTTGACGGTGATTTCCGCATTGTAGATGAGCTCGTGCGGCTCGTCTTTCATGGACGATTCCTCGTCGGATGAGGAATTTGATTTGATCGAAGAAGAGGACATTGTTATGCTAGTGGCGATGCACAAGAGGAAGAAGCCGGAGCATGACGGTTCTGTGTATGGCCGTGAGTTCATCCGGAGAGAACGGTTTGACGCGCACAAGAGGTTGATGCGCAACTATTTTGGTTCACCACCTATTTTTCCAGAGAGGTACTTCCGATGCTGATTCAGAATGTCCGAAGATTTGTTCATCCATATTTGCAATTCCGTGAAGCAGCATGAAAGATCCTTGGAGCAGAGGAGGAATTGTGCCGGGTTGTTTGGACATAGCACCGAGCAGAAGGTCATTGCCGCTTTGCGCATGATGGCCTATGGTGTTCCCACAGACTACATTGATGACAACTTGGCGATGGCAGAGAGCACTTTTATCTTCCATGTCAAACAAATTGCAAGGACTATGGTAGAAGTGTTTGGTACAGAGTAGTTGAGAGCACTCAATGCTTAGGACAATCATAGGCTTTTGGAGATGAACAAAGCTCGTGGGTTTTCAGCTATGCTAGGGTCCATCGATTACATGCATTGGAAATTAAAAATTTCCTAAAAGCATAGCATGGGTAGTTTAAGGGTCGCGGTAAGGATGCCACTATCGTTCTTGAGGCCGTTGTCGATCAAGAAACATGGTTTTGGCATTCATATTTAGGGATGTATGGATCTTGCAATGACATCAACATGCTCGACCGGTCACCTTTTTTTGCCAAGTTAGCAAATGTAGAAGCATTACCGGTGACCTTCGAAGCAAATGGCCGCACATACAGCTATGGGTATTATCTTGCGGATGGGATCTACCCGAGGTGGAGTACTTTTGTCAAGCCAATTGCAAAACCACAAGGTAAGAAAGAACTCATCTTTCACAATGCACAAGAGGCGGCTAGGAAAGATGTTGAGAGGGCTTTTGGTATTTTGCAATCCCAATTTGCTATTATGTAAGGACCATCTAGATTCTAGGATCAAAAAAACCTTTGATATATCATGGCTGCTTGTGTGATCATGCATAACATGATCATTGAGAATGGGCGTGGACAGGCTTTAGATTACAACTTCTATCATATGATGTGCATACGCATTATGCGGATGAGAAAAGAGGAGCGAATCAGACATTTCATGAAGGTGTACAACGAAATTAGAGACTCAAAAGCACAACCAACTTCAGAAGGATTTGATGGAGTATTGGAAATGGCATGGCAAAAGAGATGCCTAGTTTCATTATTTGTTTGTTGTATTGTGCAATAACTTTGGTGTATTTGTATTGCATTTGGTGTTGTGGATTTGATGAATTATATAATAAGTTGATATTGTGTACATGTGAAATTTTTAAGTTGTCTTCGGGATGTTTTATTTCAATTTGTGCGGTTGTACAATGGTTGTACACGACCGCATGGTCGGCGGCCGGTTTTCACATCTTCACTTTGCATCATTTATTAGAGTTTCTCTTTTACATCTCCAATATACATCATCTGTTGGAGTAGCCTCTTTTTTGAAGATGCAAAATACACTTTTTGAGATGTTAATTTTTACAACTCTTGTTTTACATCTCCAAATTTGCATCATCTATTGAAGATGCTCTAACCAAGACCGGGATAAAAAGTTGTGAGAAAAGTACACCTCCAAGTCTTTAACACATAACAATTTGGTCCCACAAGTTAAGAAACACTCCAATATGATTCTTATACATGAGAATACATAACACTCTACGGTCCCCTCGACAGTCGAGCGCCTTGGTGCTTCCATGTACCCTCTCTGTCTGTGTCAGACTCCTTTTGTGGTGATACCCCTTGCTGTTTCTAGAAAATAACCACGTTCCACCACGGACGGCCAGATCTGGATGTGTCCTAAATCCCCAATCCCCATCCCTTAGCCGTTCTTTCTCTTCTTTCTCCCACTCCCCCTCCCAATCCCCTCTCCAAATCCATGGATAGCGAGAGCGTTAAGGACGACTGTGAGATCTCTATTGTTGTTGTCCTTCCAGCATAGCAGATGTGCACTGTCGTTGCCCTGCCAGGTAAGTAGGCGCGCACTGATGGACCAAGTTGTGCAAACCTACACTAGTGGGTTATGAGGAAGTTCATGCAGGAGGTGTGGCGGCGCGGGGAGCCAGAACTTCGGTTGGATTCCGACTATGTTCTCGTCCGGTGCACGCCTGGGATGGATGTGTTCGGGGCTCAGTACCACGATCAGGTATTGCTTGCGGTCGCTGTTGGAGACCGCATAGGTAAGCTGACAACAGAGGCCATGCTTGACGTTCTGGAGAAGAAAGCTTTGGCCTTGCCAACGCAGGTATGCATTGAGGGGGCCACCCCACCACATGACAATTGGCTCACCCTCAAGGAGGAGGCAACATGCACACGCGTGGTAGGATCATCAATGCAGGTGAAGTGCGCTGGCTCTTGGATCCGGTTCGTACGCTGGCACCACGCGATGCACGGTACTCCCGACGAGTTGTAGTACAAGAAGCATGATGAGCTTCGAAAGGCTACCCCAGGAGGTGTGATGACCCACAAGTATAGGGGATCAACCGTAGTCCTTTTGATAAGTAAGAATGTCAAACCCAACGAGAAGCAGAAGGAAATGAAAGTGGGTTTTAGGAAGGTAATTTCTAGAAGCACATATATTGTCGGTAACAGGTAGTTTGACAGCAAGATAATTTGTAACAAGTAACAATAGTAACAATAACTGCAGCAAGGTAGCCCAACCCTTTTTGTAGCAAAGGATGATACGTCTCCAACGTAGCTATAATTTTTGATTGTTCCATGCTATTATATTACCCCTTTTTGATGTTTATGGGCTTTATTTTACACATTTATATCATTTTTGGGACTAACCTCCTAACCGGAGGCCCAGCCCGTATTGCTGTTTTTTTTTTTGCCTATTTCAAAGATTTCAAGAAAAGGAATATCAAACGGAGTCCAAACGGAATGAAACCTTCAGGAGCGTGATTTTTGGAACGAACGTGATCCAGAGGACTTGGAGTGCAAGTCAAGAAGCAGCCGAGGCGGCCACGAAATAGGAGGGCGCGCCCACCCCCTTTGGGCGCGCCCCCTGTCTTGTGGGCCCCTCGGGCGGCCACCGACGTACTTCTTCCTCCTATATAAGCCTACGTACCCCGAAAACATCCAGGGAGCCAACAAAACACAATTTCCACCACTATAACCTTCTGTATCCGCGAGATCCCATCTTGGAGCCTTCGTCGACGCTCCGCCGGAGGGGGAATCGACCACGGAGGGCTTCTACATCAACACCATAGCACCTCTGATGAGTTGTGATTAGTTTACCACAGACCTTCGGGTCCATACTTATTAGCTAGATGGCTTCTTCTCTCTTTTTGGATCTCAATACAATGTTCTCCCCCTCTCTTGTGGAGATCTATTCGATGTAAACTCTTTTGTGGTGTGTTTGTCGAGATCCGATGAATTGTGGGTTTATGATCAAGTTTATCTATGAGAAACATTTTAATCTCCTCTGAATTCTTTTATGTATGATTGAGTTATCTTTGCAAGTCTCTTCGAATTATCAGTTTGGTTTGGCCTACTAGATTGATCTTTCTTGCCATGGGAGAAGTGCTTAGATTTGGGTTCAATCTTGCGGTGTCCTTGCCCAAAGGATGTTAGGGCAGCAAGGCACGTATTGTATTGTTGCCATCGAGGATAAAAAAGATGGGGTTTATATCATATTGCTTGAGTTTATCCCTCTACATCATGTCATCTTTCTTAATGCGTTA
Source organism: Aegilops bicornis (assembly GCA_021605145.1). Lineage (NCBI taxonomy): Eukaryota > Viridiplantae > Streptophyta > Magnoliopsida > Poales > Poaceae > Aegilops > Aegilops bicornis. Next base: position 246,838,820 of record CM038670.1, on the reverse strand, counting down.
CTACTGCTCTTTATGAACTTAATAATGTAGATGCAGCAGGAGTCGGTCGATGTGTGGAGTAATAGTAGTAGATGCAAAGGGTGAGTCGGTCTACTTGTCGCAGACGTGATGCCTATATACATGATCATGCCTAGATAATCTCATAATTATTCGCTTTTCTATCAATTGCTCGACAGTAATTTGTTCACCCACCGTAATACTTATGCTATCTTGAGAGAAGCCTCTAGTGAAACCTATGCCCCCCTGGTCTATCTTTTATTATATAAGCTTTCAATCTACTTTTATTTGCATCTTTAATTTTTGCATCTATATTATAAAATACCAAAAATATATTTATCTTATCATACTATCTCTATCAGATCTCACTTTCGCAAGTGGTCGTGAAGGGATTGACAACCCCTTTATTGTGTTGGTTGCGAGTTCTTTGTTTGTTTGTGTAGGTGCGTGGGACTTTTGAGGAGCCTCCTCTTTGGATTGATACCTTGGTTCTCAAAACTAAGGAAAATACTTACACTACTATTCTTGCATCACCCTTTCCTCTTCAAGGAAAACCAACGCAAGCTCAAGACGTAGCAAGAAGGATTTGGCGCCCGTTGCCGGGAGGTCTTCGCTCAAGTCAAGACATACCAAGTACCCATCACAAACCCATGTCCTCGCATTTACATTATTTGCCATTTGCCTCTTGTTTTCCTCTCCCCACTTCACCCTTGCCGCTTTATTCGCCCTCTCTTTCCCAATCTCCTCTCTCTTTCGCTTGCCTTTTTCTGTTTGCTTGTGTGTTGGATTACTTGTTGCCATGGCGCAAGATAATACCAAATTGTGTGATTTCTCCAATACCAATAATAATTATTTTCTTAGTACTCCGATTGCTCCTCTTAATGACATTGAGTCTTGTGAAATCAATCTTGCTTTCTTGAATCTTGTTATGAAAGATCAATTCACGGCCTTCCTAGTGAAGATGCCGCTACTCATCTACACAACTTTGTTGATTTGTGTGATATGCAAAAGAAGAAAGATACGGATAATGATATTGTTAAATTGAAGTTATTTCCGTTTTCACTTAGAGATCGTGCTAAAGTTTGGTTTTCGTCTTTGCCTAAAAATAGTATTGATTCTTGGAACAAGTGCAAAGATGCTTTTATCTCTAAGTATTTTCCTCCCACTAAGATTATCACTCTTTTAACGATATTATGAATTTTAAACAACTTGATCATGAGCATGTTGCCCAATCTTGGGAAAGAATGAAATTGATGATTCGCAATTGCCCTACTCATGGTTTGAATTTATGGATGACCATACAAAAATTTTATGCCGGTTTGAATTTTGCTTCTAGAAATCTTTTAGATTCAGTCGCGGGAGGCATGTTTATGGAAATCACATTAGGAGATGCTACAAAACTTCTTGATAATATTATGGCTAATTATTCTCAATGGCACACCAAAAGATCTTCTAGTAAAAAGTGCATGCTATAGAAGAAATCAATTTTTGAGTGGAAAGATGGATGAACTTATGAAGTTGTTTGCTACTAAAAATACTCCTCTTGATCCCAATGATATGCCTTTGTCTACTTTGATTGAGAATAATAATGAATCTATGGATGTGAATTTTGTTGGTAGGAATAGTTTCGGTAACAATGCTTATAGAGGAAACTTTAATTCTAGACCGTTCCCTAGTAATTCCTCCAATAATTATGGAAATTCCTACAATAATTATTATGGTAATTTTAATAAGATGCCCTCTGATTTTGAGAATAGTGTGAAAGAATTTATGATTTCTCAAAAGAATTTTAATGCCTTGCTTGAAGAAAAATTGCTCAAAGTTGATGATTTGGCTAGGAACGTTGATAGACTTTCGCTTGATGTTGATTCTCTTAAACTTAGATCTTCTCCTCCTAAGCATGATATCAATGATTCTCTCAAAGCCATGAGAATTTCCATTGATGAGTGCAAGGAAAGAACCGCTAGATTGCTGTAACGCCCTCGATGCGGCTATATCTCCCACGTGTCGAAGCACGACTTAGAGGCATAACCGCATTGAAAGCAATGTCGCAAGTGAGGTAATCTTCACACAACCCATGTAATACATAAGGGAAAGAGATACATAGTTGGCTTACAATCGCCACTTCACACAATACATAAATAAACATCCATCATCCAGATTACACTCAAGGTCCGACTACGGAACCAAAATAAAAGAAGACTACCCCAAAAGCTACACAGGATCCCCGATCGTCCCAACTGGCTCCACTGCGATCATCAGGAAAAGACACATAGTAACGACCACGTTCCTCGTCGAACTCCCACTTGAGCTCGGTTGCGTCATCTCTGACTGACATCGTTGGCACCTGCAATCGCTTTTGGTAGAATCTGTGAGTCACGGGACTCTGCAATCTCACACCCATGAGATCAAGACTATTTAAGCTTATAGGTAGGACAGAGTTGTGAGGTGGAGCTGCAGCAAGCGACTTAGCATATATGGTGGCTACATTCGCAAAAGAGAGCGAGAAGAGAAGCAAGGCACGGTCGTGAAGCTAGTAGCGATCAAGAGGTGATCCTGAAACTACTTACGTCAAACATAACTCCAACACCGTGTTCACTTCCCGGACTCACGAGAAGAGACCGCCATCATTACACACGCGGTTGATGTATTCTAATTAAGGTCAACTTCGGGTTTTCTACAACCGGACATTAACAAATTCCCATCTGCCTCATAACCGCGGGCACGGCTTTCGAAAGATTATACCCTGCAGGGGTGTCCCAACTTAGCCCATTATAAGCTCTCACGGTCAACAAAGGATATTCCTTCTCCCGGGAAGACCCGATTAGTCTCGGAATCCCGGTTCGCAAGACATTTCGACAATGGTAAAACAAGACCAGCAAAGCCGCCCGTCTGTGCCGACAAATCCCGATAGGAGCTGCACATATCTCGTTCTCAGGGCACAACAGATAGGTCAGCCTACGAGTAAAACCAGCCCTTGAGTTGCCTGCAGGTGGCAGTGATCTGCGGTTCGGACCAACACTCGAAGGAGCACTGGCCCCGGGGGGGGGGGGCTAAAATAAAGATGACCCTCGGGCTCGCGAAAACCCAAGGGAAAAGTAATAGGTGGTAGGTAGTCAAATGGTAAAATCAAGGTTGGGCCTTGCTGGAGGAGTTTTATTCAAAGCGAACTGTCAAGGGGGTCCCATAAATCACCCAACCGTAAGGAACACGAAATCAAGGAACATAACACGGTATGGCGGACACGAGGGCGGCAAGAGTGGAACAAAACACCAGGCATAAGGCCGAGCCTTCCACCCTTTACCAAGTATATAGATGCATTAATTAAATAAGAGATATTGTGATATCCCAAAATAACCATGTTCCAACATGGAACCAACTTCATCTTCACCTGCAACTAGCAACTCTGTAAGAGGGGCTGAGCAAAGCGGTAACATAACCAATCAACGGTTTGCTAGGAAAGGATGGTTAGAGGTTTGACATGGCAATATGGGTGGCATGATATAGCAAGTGGTAGGTAACGTAGCATAGGCATAGTAAAAGAGCGAGCATCTAGCAAGCAAAGATAGAAGTGATTTCGAGGGTATGGTCATCTTGCCTGCAAAGTTCTTAGAGTTGTCGAAAGCTTGATCCTCGCTCGCGTACTCAACAGGTTCCTCGTTCACGTACTCGTCTCCCGGCTCTACCCAAAGCAAGAACACAAGCAATGGAACCACAATAAATCACGGTGCAATGCACAAGCAACATGATGCAATACATGGCATGATATGCGAGATGTGATATGCAATGCGTATGCGTGCTCCGGAAGGAAAATGATGAACAAGGCATCAACTTGGCAAACCAAGTATGCCTCTGGAAAGGTGAGATGATTTCGGTTGAAATCGATATAAAGATCACCGGAATCGGATGCATGGTTTGCAAATGACAAGCAAAACAAGTATGGCACAAATCATGATTAACAAAGGATGCCACTTAGCAAGCAACAAGAAATTAAGCTACTGCACCCAAACATATCAACGAAGCACATGACAGTGATCTACTCAAGATGCTTGACAAAAGATGAACACTGAGCTACGGCTAAATCATATCATAACAGGTTCAAACAAGCATGGCAAAAGTGCAAAATATATCAGCTTCACAGACTTAGTGAAAAACTGAACATGGCAGAAACATCATCAGGAAGCAATGTTTAGAGCACGAAAACATCATGCTACAGGAACATATCATAGAAACTTAAGGCATGGAATGATACTACTATATGAATAGAACAAAAATCCTTTAATGACCATGAGCCAAAAAGGATCAGAAGATAGGATTGCACCCATGTAAACATAGCAAGTTTCGTTAACAGATTCAGGAAACAGAGCATGGCATTAACAGCATCATGAAGGCATCTTTGCGAGCTCGATTCACTCATCACAAGTCATTGCATGACAAGACAAGCATATCACCAGCAAGAATACATGTTTATTAAACTAAACATGGCAAGAACAAGTTTATAGCATGCAAGGATCAACTACAACAACCTTGGCAAAATTGAATAACATGTAAACAATCTGCCAGGAAACATTCTATAGCAAAAGTAGAGCTCGATTGACTCAAGCTATGGCACTCCATAATTGCAAACAAAGGCATGGACGGATAGAGCATAACCATATGTTCAAAACATCCTTACTGAAATATATCAAAATATGGATGGATCTCTCTGTAGCATCAAGTTTACATGGCATAAAAATAACAAGCGTATCAGGACTGAAATCAGCAACATCACGAAGCCTAGTTTGCATGCTTGTGCTAGTCACCACAGAAATCACAAAAAATAAATGGCATACACCCCTGTAAAGATGGCATGGCATATTACGAAACACATGTAGGACTCAAGTTCATAGGGTGCACACATCAATCATGGAAAAAATGACAAAAGTGCAAGTTCTGATAAGAATCTGAAACTAACATCACATAGCCCTCTTCTAACAGCATTTCGGGCATTAAGATGAGCTCAAATTGAAATGATGCAATGAGATGAAATGATGTACTCGTTGAGGTGAACAAATCGGTATGCCATACGCCCAAAACGGTGCCATGAGTACAGAGTTATGGTGCGATGAAAATGCAACAATTAATCTGCAGAATAAATAACTTGAGAGGATTTCGGGGGTCAACCGGATAGATCTAGGGTTCGTCGCCCGAACCGAGGCGGCGGCGCGGCGGCTCACGGAGAGGCGCCGAGAGGAGGAAGGAGGGCCGGGAGGCACGGGCGGACGGATCCGCCACGCCCTTGCCGGATCCGGTGGGCCGGGTCGAGGCGGCGGAGGCGGCGTGACATGCGGCGACCTCGGCGCGGCCGGTGAAAGAGGCGGCAGTGCTTTCGCCGGCGGGTGGCGGACGGGCGGCGTTGGGCGTGCGGGCTCGGGGCAGAAGCGGCGGCAGGCTCGGGAGGGCCTCGCCACGGGCCTCGCGGGCCCATGGGTCGGCGATCCGGGACCGGCCGGGACACGTGGCGGGCGATTGGACCGGGCGGCGGCGGACGTCCGCTCCGCCCGGACGTGTCCGGCGGCGGGGAGAGGAGCGGGGCTAGGGTTAGGGGCGGATTTGATCCGGAATTTCGGGGGAGGAGGTGTTTTTATAGGTAGGAGGAGTTAGGAAGATCCAAATGAGGTGCGATTTTCGCCCACACGATCGTGATCGAACGACGATGGACATGGAAGTGACTTAGATGGGTTATTGGGCTGTTTTGAAGGGGTGTTGGGCTGCAACCCAAAAGAGGCCTTCGCAGTTACCCGGTTAACCGTTGGAGTATCAAACGACCTCCAAATGGCACGAAACTTGACAGGTGGTCTACCGGTGGTGTACCAAGGCCACTTGGCAAGCCTCGGTCCATTCTGAGAACGTTTAACACCCGCTCACGAAAAAGAGACAAGAGGGGTGCGCCGGTGCATGTAGGAGTGTCAGATTGCAAAACGGACAACGGGGAAGATGCTCGGATGCATGAGACGAACACGTATGCAAATGAGATGCACATGATGACATTATATGAGATGCATGACATGAACAAAATGCAAAACGAAAGACAAAAACCCAACCACGGAGGGAATACCATAGCACCTACCGAAAATGGCAAGAGTTGGAGTTACAAATATGGAAAGTTACATCCGGGTGTTACAACACTCCACCACTACAAGAGGATCTCGTCCGAGATCTAGGACTGAAAGAACTCCGGATATTGAAGCGGAGGTGATCCTCGCGCCCGTGTGGCTTCTCATTGAATGGTGTGACCACTTCACTTTCGAGAATTCGATTGACTTGTTGCGAGTCTTGCGCTCGGTTTCTTCAAGAATAGCAACGGGGTGCTCATGATAAGAGAGATCTTCTTGGAGGTCAATTTCTTCGAAGTTGATAGTGCGCTCAGGAGTCTTGAAGCACTTGCGAAGTTGTGACACGTGAAACACATCGTGCACGTTCGCGAAGTTGGACGGAAGCTCAAGTTGATAGGCGAGGTCGCCTATTTTGCCAATGATCTTGAAAGGACCCACGTATCTAGGGGCAAGCTTCCCTTTGATACCGGGCTGACGAGTGCCTTTCATTGGAGAGACGGAGGTAGACATGGTCTCCGATTTCAAAAGCCACATCACGGTGCTTGTCATCATAATAGCTCTTCCGGGCGCGATTGCGCGACTTTGAGATTCTCACGAATGACTTTGCACATTTCTTGGCTTCGTGATCAAGTCGTTGCCAAGAAGTTGGCGTTCACCTGTCTCGGACCAATTGAGAGGAGTACGACTCTTTCTGCCATAGAGAATTTCGAATGGGGCCTTGCCCGAACTCGCTTGGAAACTGTTGTTGTAGGAGAACTCGGCATATGGAAGACAATCTTCCCACTTCATACCGAAAGAGATGACACAAGCCCTGAGCATATCTTCGAGGATTTGATTGACTCGCTCGACTTGGCCACTTGTTTGAGGGTGGAAAGCTGTGCTGAAACGAATGTTGGTGCCCATGGCCTTCTAAAAGGAGTCCCAGAATTTAGAGGTGAAGATGCTTCCACGATCTGAAGATATCAAATGTGGAATGCTGTGCAAGGAGACAATCCTGGAGGTGTAAAGCTCTGCCAACTGAGCTGCTGTGATAGATTCTTTGATAGGAAGGAAATGAGCCACTTTAGTGAGCTTGTCAATGACAACGAAGATATCATCATTTCCACGCTTGGACTTAGGAAATCCAGTCATGAAGTCCATCTCGATATGATCAAACTTCCATTCTGGAATAGCAAGAGGTTGGAGGAGACCAGCTGGTCGTTGGTGTTCTGCTTTCACCCTTCTGCAGACATCACACTCATTCACAAATTGAGCAATTTCTCGCTTCATTCGAGTCCACCAATACGATCGCTTGAGGTCATGGTACATCTTCGTACTTCCGGATGAATGGATAGAAGGGAATTGTGTGCCTCGTTCATAATGACTTTACGTAGATCACCCTTTGGAACCACAATCCGGTCCTCGAAGAAAAGAGTATCTTTGTCATCAATGTGGAAGCACTTGTATTTGGAAATGCCCTTGTCGATACCACGTTTCACCTTTTTCACCATGGTATCCAGGAGTTGTGCCTCACGAATTTGGTCTTCCAAAGTAGGAGAGACTATGAGGTTGGCAAGAAAGCCTTGAGGAACAACTTGAAGGTTCAGCTATGGAAAGCTTCACAAAGGTCCGGTTGGAAGGGCTTGAGGATTAAGCTGTTGCAATAAGCCTTCTGCTCAAAGCATCTGCAATGACATTGGCCTTGCTTCGAGTATATTCAATACTCGGGTTGTACTCTTGAATCATTTCGACCCATCGAGTTTGCACGAGGTTGAGGTTGGGTTGAGTGAAGATATACTTGAGACTCTTGTGATCGGTGAAAAAGTCCACTTTCCTTCCCAACAAGAGATGTCTCCATGTTATTAATGCATGGACAATCGCCGCCAACTCAAGATCGTGAGTGGGGTAGTTCTTTTCGTTGGGCTTCAACTGACGAGAGGTATAGGCCACAACTTTATTCTCTTGCATTAACACAGCACCGAGACCTTGAAGAGAAGCATCACATAAAACTTCGAATGACTTGGATTCATCAGGAGGAGTTAAGACAGGAGCTGTGACTAGCTTCTCTTTGAGAGCATTGAAAGCAACGTCACACTTAGGAGTCCAGACATACTTGACATGCTTCTGGAGGAGGTTGGAAAGAGGCTTTGCAATCTTGGAGAAATTCTCAACAAATCTTCGGCAATAGCTTGCAAGTCCAAGAAAACTGCGAAGCTGCTTGACATTCTGAGGAGGTTCCCAATTCACAACTGCAGACACCTTCTCGGGATTAATAGCGATGCCCTTGGCGGAGATGATGTGACCAAGATAAAGAACTTCATCAAGCCAAAATTCACATTTGGAAAACTTTGCATAGAATTGATGCTCTCTGAGCTTGTCGAGCACCAATCGCAAATGTTTGGCATGATCCTTCTTATTCTTGGAGAAGACCAAAATATCATCGAGATAGACCAATACGAATTCATTGGTGTAGGGGTTGAAGATGAAGTTCATCATTCGAGAGAATGTTGGAGGAGCATTGACAAGGCTGAAAGACATGACAGTATATTCATAAGAACCAAAGCTTGTTACGAATCTTTGTCTTGGGAATATCTTGTTCACGAATGCGAATTTGATGATAATCCATACGAAGGTCAAGCTTGGAGAATACTTTAGCACCTTTGAGTTGCTTGAAAAGCTCATTGATGTTGGGAAGTGGATACTTGTTCTTGATTGTCTTCTTATTCAATGGACGGTAATCACCGCAAAGTCGGTCCGTGCCATCCTTCTTCTGGACAAAAAGAACTCCACAACCCCATGGAGATGAACTCGATGCGATCAAACCCAGACGCTCTTGTTCATCGAGCTGTTTCTTCAATTCCTTCAGCTCTTTAGGTCCAAGCTTGTATGGACGCTTGCAAACGGGTTGATGCCGTGCTCAAGATCGATAACGAACTCAAATGGCGGTGAGGAGGCATTCTGGAAGCTCTTCCGGAAAGACATCTTGATACTCACAAACGATCGGAATCGAGAGATAGCATCCAACTCGCCCTTCTCATTGAGAGAAAACAACCGAATGGTTTCATCACGAGCGGCATAGATGATCACATCCTTAGAAGAGTGTGTCAATTGAATTTCCCTGGCAGCACAATCAAGTTGAGCTTTGTGCTGAGAAAGCCAGTCCATCCCAAGAATAAGATCGATATCAGAGTCACCAAGAACAGTTGGTTTAGCCAGAAATTTATAGTCGCGCATCTTGATACCGACATTCGGAACCATCAAACTAGAACTCATGTGCTTGCCCGGGGAAACAATTGCTAGAGGTCTATCCAAATATTCCGAAGTGAAATCATGCTTGGCAAAAAACGGTCTTGACATGAAACAATGCGATGCACCAGTATCAAATAAGAATTTGGCAGGAATATCATTAACTGAGAGATTACCCATTATCACATCTGAAGAATCCTCTGCCTGAGCTGCATTCATCATGTTCACCTTTGCATGCTTTGGATTATGCTTGACCACTGCATTGCTTGAAGATCTCACAGGAGGAGGAGGCGGAAGGCGCCTTTGGTTGAAGCACTTGTTCACATAGTGACCTTTCTGCTGGCACTTGTTGCAAGTCACCTCTGAGAGCGGACAGTGATAAGGAGCATTTGACCTTGGATCTTGAGAATTAGACTTGTTCTCATAGCCAGGGTTGGGTGGGTGGGAAGATCCACGACCACGAGTTCTTCTGGCCGATAAGGCCGACGGAACGGAGGAGGGGAGGCAACCAGAACTTACATTGCTTAGCTGCCACTAGTGAGGAAGAAGAAGACTGAGCTGCGTCCTGACTCTCTTCTTAGAAGCCTCACATTTGAGCTGGGCAGCTTCTTGTTTGATGCCATGTTGTAGAATTCATCATACTTTTTCGGCTCAAAAAGCACGAGAGCTAATTGCAGATCTTCTCTGAGGCCACCTCTGAATTGATAGATCATACTCTTTTCATCAGGGACATCTTGCTTAGCGAAGCGAGCGAGTTTTTGGAACTGGGTATTGTATTGATACACAGACATGCTGCCTTGCTTGAGATTGTGGAACTCCTCACGCTTGCTCTCAACAACACTTTGCGGAATGTGGTGAGCTTTGAAGTCTCGGCGGAAATCATCCCAGGTAATCACACAACCTCCTCTGGAATCTTTGTATTGTTGATACCACTCGGCGGCTTGGTCCTTGAGTTGAAACGACGCAAACTTAACAAAGTCCTCAGGTCTGACATTGCTACATTCAAAATGTTTGCAGATGTCCACAAGCCAATCGTCGGCGTCTGTGGCCTCGGCACAGAAGCTAAAAGACTTCGGCTGATTAGCAAGGAACTGATTGAGGGTAGCGAAGTGCGGCTGATTGTTGCCTTGGCCTTGATTTCCTTGGCTGCCTTGCCCTTGGGTACGCTCTTGCAAGAGTTGCAAAATCATCTGAGCATTTGCGTTGGTGGCTGCCATGACATCTTGCCATGCCTCCGGAGGTGGAGGTGGAGGTGGAGGGTTCGACTGACTCCCATCATTGCGTTCCGGATTCTGACGCGTTGGCGGAGCCATCCTGAAGAGGGTGACATCTGTTAGCATCTTGAAAGACAGATAGACAAGTTGAATCAACGGCTATAAATTGCAACATATAGTCTTCACAATAAACATTCGAACAAGGATGAACGAATGAATTCCAAAAGCTAACATCACACGTCCATTAAGGTGAGAAGCCACTTGATAAAGGGTTGATGAATGAAAAAAACAAGGTACGACTGGAACTAATAAGTGGTAAGGATTACCCAATCACAAACCAAATATCTGCGGGAAGAAATGCTAAGAGCTACTTGAATCCCACCTATAAACTTCCGAAACTTTACGGTTATGCAATCAGGTGTTGGGGATACAGGGACACAAAATATATCACCCAAACTAACAATACCTACATCCATTTGTATCCATCCGTCAACACATAACCAAGAAACCTTCGGAAATCGTGGTACCTCAGACCTTGAAAAGCATCCGTTATAGGAGTCATGGCAATACTCGAGCTCGCCTGATCGGGTTATCGGGGTTATCTCACCAACAACTGTACAAAAGAGATTTTCGATGTCGGCAAAGCTTCGTATTCGAACTGCAACGATAAAATTGTGACGACAACACCTCGAGCTCAACTCCCGGACATCGCCACAACCCCTAAATGTCGAGGCACCAAGAACAATGTTCTCGTCACAAAACCATCGGAACGATTCCAAGATACCCGCGTGATCCTAAATTTTTTTTAGTGAAATTTGAGGAGAGGAGAGTCAAAACTTCTACGTCAGGAGACATCACCAGAGCGACGAAGGGACTGAGGAGTAAAAAGAATCCTACTCTCCGATATATATAATCCTAAGACTCAAAACATTTTTGTTCTAGACTCAACAACGCCAAAGAAACAATCAAGCAGGGGCTCCTAAGTCGGGATGGCTCGATTACCAACTTGTAACGCCCTCGATGCGGCTATATCTCCCACGATGTCGAAGCACGACTTAGAGGCATAACCGCATTGAAAGCAATGTCGCAAGTGAGGTAATCTTCACACAACCCATGCAATACATAAGGGAAAGAGATACATAGTTGGCTTACAGTCGCCACTTCACACAATACATAAATAAACATCCATCATCCAGATTACACTCAAGGTCCGACTACGGAACCAAAATAAAAGAAGACTACCCCAAAAGCTACACAGATCCCCGATCGTCCCAACTGGGCTCCACTCATCGATCATCGTGAAAAGACACATAGTAACGACCACGTTCCTCGTCGAACTCCCACTTGAGCTCGGTAAGGCCATCTCAGACCGACATCGTTGGCACCGCAACTGTTTTGGTAGAATCTGTGAGTCACGGGACTCAGCAATCTCACACCATGAGATCAAGACTATTTAAGCTTATAGGTAGGACAGAGTTGTGAGGTGGAGCTGCGACAAGCGACTTAGCATATATGGTGGCTACATTCGCAAAAGAGAGCGAGAAGAGAAGCAAGGCACGGTCGTGAAGCTAGTAGCGATCAAGAGGTGATCCTGAAACTACTTACGTCAAACATAACTCCAACACCGTGTTCACTTCCCGGACTCCACCGAGAAGAGACCGTCACTGTTACACACGCGGTTGATGTATTTTAATTAAGGTTAACTTCGGGTTTTCTACAACCGGACATTAACAAATTCCCATCTGCCTCATAACCGCGGGCACGGCTTTCGAAAGATAATACCCTGCAGGGGTGTCCCAACTTAGCCCATTATAAGCTCTCACGGTCAACGAAGGATATTCCTTCTCTCGGGAAGACCCGATTAGTCTCGGAATCCCGGTTCGCAAGACATTTCGACAATGGTAAAACAAGACCAGCAAAGCCGCCCGTCTGTGCCGACAAATCCCGATAGGAGCTGCACATGTCTCGTTCTCAGGGCACAATGGATAGGTCATCCTACGAGTAAAACCAGGCCTTGAGTTGCCCCGTGGTGGCCCCGCAGTCTGCCCGGTTCGGACCAACACTCGAAGGAGCACTGGCCCCGGGGGGCTAAAATAAAGATGACCCTCGGCTCGCGAAAACCCAAGGGAAAAGTAATAGGTGGTAGGTAGTCAAATGGTAAAATCAAGGTTGGGCCTTCTTTGGAGGAGTTTTATTCAAAGCGAACTGTCAAGGGGGTCCCATAAATCACCCAACCGTGTAAGGAACGCGAAATCAAGGAACATAACACTGGTATGACGGAAATTAGGGCGTCAAGAGTGGAACAAAACACCAGGCATAGGGCCGAGCCTTCCACCCTTTACCAAGTATATAGATGCATTAATTAAATAAGAGATATTGTGATATCCCAAAATAACCATGTTCCAACATGGAACCAACTTCATCTTCACCTGCAACTAGCAATGCTATAAGAGGGGCTGAGCAAAGCGGTAACATAGCCAATCAACGGTTTGCTAGGAAAGGATGGTTAGAGGTTTGACATGACAATATGGGTGGCATGATATAGCAAGTGGTAGGTAACGTAGCATAGGCATAGAAAAAGAGCGAGCATCTAGCAAGCAAAGATAGAAGTGATTTCGAGGGTATGGTCATCTTGCCTCGCAAAGTTCTCGAGTTGTCGAAAGCTTGATCCTCGCTCACAGACTCAACAGGTTCCTCGTTCACGCACTCGTCTCCGGCTCTACCCAAAGCAAGAACACAAGCAATGGAACCACAATAAATCACGGTGCAATGCACAAGCAACATGATGCAATACATGGCATGATATGCGAGATGTGATATGCAATGCGTATGCGTGCTCCGGAAGGAAAATGATGAACAAGGCATCAACTTGGCAAACCAAGCCGCTTGAAAGCTGAGATGATTTCGGTTGAAATCGATATAAAGATCACCGGAATCGGATGCATGGTTTGCAAATGACAAGCAAAACAAGTATGGCACAAATCTGTGATTAACAGCAGGATGCCACTTAGCAAGCAACAAGAAATTAAGCTACTGCAGCCAAACATATCAACAAAGCACATGAAAGTGATCTACTCAAGATGCTTGACAAAATATGAACACTGAGCTATGGCTAAATCATATCATAACAGGTTCAAACAAGCATGGCAAAAGTGCAAAATATATCAGCTTCACAGACTTAGTGAAAAACTGAACATGGCGTAAAACATCATCGAGGAAGCAATGTTTAGAGCACGAAAACATCATGCTACAGGAACATATCATAGAAACTTAAGGCATGGAATGATACTACTATATGAATAGAACAAAAATCCTTTAATGACCATGAGCCAAAAAGGATCAGAAGATAGGATTGCACCCATGTAAACATAGCAAGTTTCTATTTGCTGCTCTACTCCCTCCTTTATGCCACTCTACTCCCTCCTATTTGCTGCAAGATGGTGGTTTCCAGAAGATGCTAGTCTTCGATAGGACTAGGCCTTCTCTCTATTCTGGCATTTCTGCAGCCCAGTCCACATATACAGCCTTCCTTTGATAATGTTGCATATGTAGTGTAGATCCTTGCTTGCGAGTACTTTGGATGAGTACTCACGGTTGCTTTGCTCCCCCTTTCCCCTATTCTTCTTCTTCTTTCCGGTTGATGCAACCAGATGTCGGAGCCCAGGAGCCAGATGCCACCGCCGATGCTCACTACTACGTGGAGGCCGCCGATGACCAGGAGTAGTTAGGAGGCTCCCAGGCAGGAGGCCTTGCCTTTTCGATCGATCACTACTACAAAAAGGGCTATAGATGGAATGGCTACTAATGGCGCACCTGTGATGTGGTGCGCCATTAGTATATTCTAATGGCGCACCATGTCTCGGTGCGCCATTAGTAATATATTGCGCCATTAGTAGTTTGGGAAAAAAACATAAGAAATTTTTTTGTTACTAATGGCGCACCTTGGGGTGGTGCGCCATTACTAGTTTTAACTAGTAATGGCGCACTTTCCACTGGTGCGCCATTACTAAGTTTTTTTTAAAAAAAAAATCAAAAAAAAATATCATTTTTTTTCAAAACTACTAATGGCGCATCATGGAGTGGTGCGCCATTAGTAGTTGAACAACTACTAATGGCGCACCACCCCAGTGCGCCATTAGTAACTTGGCCACCTTCCACCTTCCACGATGCGTCGTCGGTGGAAGGTGGCCAAGTTACTAATGGCGCACCGTGAGTGGTGCGCCATTAGTAGTTCAACTACTAATGGCGCACCACCCCCACGGTGCGCCATTAGTAACTTGGCCACCTTCCACCTAATGCACCCCCCCTGTGGATCGCCTTTTCAGTTTAAAAAAAAATAAAAGAAAATGATGAAAATGTCAAATAAATAAAAGAAAATAAGTTTCCCATGTGATATGTGGTCTAGTTGTTGGGAAAATTTGCAAATATGAATTTTGACTTCATTTGCAAAATCTCTCGAGAATTTGTAAAAATGGGCATAACTTTTGCATACTAACTCGGATGAAAAAGTTTTTTATATGAAAAATCATCTACTCGAAAATTTACATCCAAATTTAACGGGGGAACCCCGTTAAACATTTTCAAAATCCCCAAAAACCTAACAGAAAAAAAGTTACGGGCCTTTCAAGATCTAGCGGCAAAAAAATTCAAAAAATTTCAAAAAAAATTGGTTTTGAAATTTTTTTTTCAAAAAATGATACGTAATATGATCGAGAAGTTTGAAATATTTTTCAAAATTTCATCATAGTCATTAACATGAACAAAGTCCTAGACATCAATAAGGTATAACATGATTGATATGCTAGATATATCAACAAGTGCCCGTGAAGTGAGTATTCTTTGGGGTTGGATAGAACTACGAAGTTAAGCGTGCTTGAAATTTGGAGTAGTGTGAGGATGGGTGACCTTTCGGGATGTTTGACCACGGAGTGCGATTTGACCTGAGATTAAGCCATAGTGAACTGAGATTAAGAAAAAATTGAAAAAAAATTGAAAAAAAAATTAAAAAAATTTTAAATTTTTTTTGAAAAAAAAGTAAAAAAAAAAATGAAAAAAAGTAAAAAAAAATTTGAAAAAAAAATGTTACTAATGGCGCACTTCTATATGGTGCGCCATTAGTATCTCAGATACTAATGGCTTAAGTGGGCTATACATGGTGCGCCATTAGTATCTGTATACTAATGGCGGCGCAGGTGGTGCCATTAGTAAAAATTACTAATGGCGTGCTATTAATGGCGCACCACAGATGCGCCATTAATAGCCATAATAGGTGCGCCATTAGTAGGGGTTTTTCTAGTAGTGGATGTTGCTTTTGTGCTAGCCTTCTTAAGGCAAACTTGTTTAACTTATGTCTGTACTCAGATATTGTTGCTTCCGCTGACTCTTGTGTATTCGAGCTTATGTATTCGAGCCCTCGAGGCCCATGGCTTGTAATATAAAGCTTGTATTATTTTAATTGGTGTCTAGAGTTGTGTTGTGATATCTTCCCGTGAGTCCTTGATCTTGGTCGTACACATTTGCTTGCATGCTTAGTGTACGATTGAATCGAGGGCGTCACATTGTTGAAGTTGGCAAGTCCCGTAGCATGCACGTATGGTAAAAGTTGTGTGACAAATTTGTTGCATGAGGTGCTCTTTTGATTGTATTCCTTATGAGTGGCAGTCGGGGACAAGAGATGGTCTTTTCCTACCAATCTATCCCTCTAGGTGCATGCGTAGTAGTACTTTGCTTCGAGGGCTAAGTAGACTTTTGCAATAAGTATATGAGTTCTTTATGACTAATGTGAGTCCATGGATATACGTACACTCACCCTTCCACTTTGCTAGCCTCTATTATACCGCGCAACTTTCACCGGTATCATGCACCCAATATTTACCTTCCTCAAAACAGCCACCATACCTACCTATTATGGCATTTCCATAGCCATTCCGAGATATATTGCCATGCAACTTTCCACCGTTCCGTTTATTATGACACGTTCCATCATTGTCATATTGCTCTTTGCATGATCATGTAGTTGACATCGTATTTGTGGCAAGGCCACCTTCATAATTTTCATACATGTCGCTCTTGATTCATTGCATATCGATACATCACGGAGGCATTCATATAGAGTCATATCTTGATCTAGCTTTGAGTTGTAATTCTTGAGTTGTGAATCAATAAAAGTGTGATGATCTTCATTATTGGAGCATTGTCTCAGTGAGGAAAGGATGATGAAGATTATGATTCCCCCACAAGTCGGGATGAGACTTCAGACTTTACAAAAAGAAAAAAAAAGAAAAAGAGAAAAAAAGAGAGAACAGCCAAAAAGAAAGAAAAAAAGAAAAAAGGCCAAAGAAAAAAAAAGAAAAAGAAAAAAAGAAGAAAAGAAAGAAAAAACAATAAAATGAGAGAAAAAGAGAGAAGGGACAATGCTACTATCTCTTTTTCCACACGTGTGCTTCAAAGTAGCACCATGATCTTCATGATAAAGAGTCTCCTATGTTGTCATTTTCATATACTAAGTTGATGTGAGACTATCTTCTCCCTCTTTTTGTCCTCACAACCACCACCTTATACCACCACAGTGCTATGTCCATGGCTTACGCTCATGTATTGCGTAAGAGTTGAAAAAAGCTGAAGCGCGTTAAAAACTATGAAACAATTGCTTGGCTCGTCATCGGGGTTGTGCATGATGGGAGTATTTTGTGTAATGAAAGTGAAGCATGGCCTAACTATATGATTTTGTAGGGATTTCTTTGGCTATGCTATTTTGATAGGACATGATTATTTGTTAGTATGCTTCGAAGCATTATTATTTTTCTGTTTTATAAGCTTTTATCTTGAATCATTTGGATCTGAACATTCATGCCACAATAAAGAAAATTACATTGAGAATTATGCTAGGTAGCATTCCACATCAAAAATTCTGTTTTTATCATTTACCTACTCGAGGACGAGAAGAAATTAAGCTTGGGGATGCTTGATACGTCTCCAATGTATCTATAATTTTTGATTGTTCCATGCTATTATATTACCCCCTTTTGATGTTTATGGGCTTTATTTTACACATTTATATCAATTTTGGGACTAACCTACTAACCGGAGGCCCAAATATTCGTGTTTTTTTTGCCTATTTCAAGATTTCAAGAAAAGGAATATCAAACGGAGTCCAAACGGAATGAAACCTTCAGGAGCGTGATTTTTGGAACGAACGTGATCCAGAGGACTTGGAGTGCAAGTCAAGAAGCAGCCGAGGCGGCCACGAGATAGGAGGGCGCGCTCACCCCCTCTGGGCGTGCCCCCTGTCTTGTGGTCCCCTCGGGCGGCCACCGACGTACTTCTTCCTCCTATATAAGCCTAAGTACCCCGAAAACATCCAGGGAGCCAACAAAACACAATTTCCACCACCGTAACCTTCTGTATCCACGAGATCCCATCTTGGAGCCTTCGCCGGCGCTCCGCCAGAGGGGAAATCGACCATGGAGGGCTTCTACATCAACACCATAGCCCGTCCAATGAGTTGTGAGTAGTTTACCACAGACCTTTGGGTCCATAGTTATTAGCTAGATGGCTTCTTCTCTCTTTTTGGATCTCAATACAATGTTCTCCCCCTCTCTTGTGGAGATCTATTTGATGTAAACTCCTTTTGCGGTGTGTTTGTCAAGATCCGATGAATTGTGGGTTTATGATCAAGTTTATCTATGAGAAATATTTGAATCTCCTCTGAATTATTTTATGTATGATTGAGTTATCTTTGCAAGTCTCTTCGAATTATCAGTTTGGTTTGGCCTACTAGTTTGATCTTTATTGCCATGGGAGAAGTGCTTAGCTTTGGGTTCAATCTTGCGGTGTCCTTTCCTAGTGACAGCAGGGGCAGCAAGGCACGTATTGTATTGTTGCCATCGAGGATAAAAGGATGGGGTTTATATCATATTGCTTGAGTTTATCCCTCTACATCATGTCATCTTTCTTAATGCATTACTCTGTTCTTTATGAACTTAATACTGTAGATGCAGGCAAGAGTCGGTCGATGTGTGGAGTAATAGTAGTAGATGCAGTGAGTCGGTCTACTTGTCATGGACGTGATGCCTATATACATGATCATGCCTAGATAATCTCATAATCATTCACTTTTCTATCAATTGCTCGACAGTAATTTGTTCACCCACCGTAATACTTATGCTATCTTGAGAGAAGCCTCTAGTGAAACCTATGCCCCCCGGGTCTATCTTTTATTTTATAAGCTTTCAATCTACTTTTATTTGCATCTTTACTTTTTGCATCTATATTATAAAATAAAAATATATTTATCTTATCATACTATCTCTATCAGATCTCACTTTAGCAAGTGGCCGTGAAGGGATTGACAACCCCTTTATTGTGTTGGTTGCGAGTTCTTTGTTTGTTTGTGTAGGTGCGTGGGACTTTTGAGGAGCCTCCTCGGATTGGTACCTTGGTTCTCAAAAACTGAGGGATATACTTACGCTACTATTGCTGCATCACCCTTTCCTCTTCAAGGAAAACCAACGCAAGCTCAAGACGTAGCAAAGCACAGGCCAGAATGGTCCGTGATAATAAGTAAAACATTCTCGAGGACACACGGGAACTTCATCTAGTCATTTTCATCATGTTGGTGTTGGGGAATGTAGCATGAAATTTCAAAAAAATCCTACGATCACGCAAGATCTATCTAGGAGATGCATAGTAACGAGAGGGAAAGAGTGTGTCCACGTACCATCGTAGACCGAAAGGGGAAGCGTTAGTTTAATGCGTTTGATGTAGACGAACGTCTTCATGATCCAACCGATCAAGTACCAAATTTACGGCACCTCCGAGTTTAGCACACGTTTAGCTCGATGACGTCCCTCGAACTCTTGATCCAGCAGAGGGTCGAAGGAGAGTTTTGTCAGCACGACGACGTGGTGACGGTGACGGTGATGTGATCCGTACAGGGCTTCGCCTAAGCACTACGACACTATGACCGGAGGAGTAAACTGTGGAGGAGGGCACCGCACACGGCTAAGAGAACAATTGATGTGCCTTTGGGGTGCCCCCCGCCCCAGTATATAAAGGAGGAGGGGAGGAGGCCGGCCACAAGGGGCGCGCCAAGGAGGGGTAGTCCTACTAGGACTCCACTCCTAGTAGGATTCCCCCCCCCCCCCGTCTTTTTCCCTCTTACGGAGGGGGAAAAGGGGAAGGGAGAGGGAAGAGGAGAAGGAAAGAGGGGTGTGCCCCCTCCCCTAGTCCAATTCGGACTCCCCATGGGAGGTGGGCGTGACCACCCCTTGTGGGTTGCCTCCCCTCTCTCCTATGTCCCATGTAGGCCCAACAATCCCCCGGGGGGTTCCAGTAACCTCTCGGTACTCCAAAAAATGCCCGAACCTTTCCGAAACCATTCCGGTGTCCGAATGTAACCTTCCAATATATCAATCTTTACCTCTTGGACATTTCGAGACTCCTCTTCATGTCCGTGATCTCATACGGGACTCCGAACAAACTTCGGTCACCAAAACACATAACTCATAATACAAATCGTCATCGAGTGTTAAGCGTGCGGACCCTATGGGTTCGAGAACTATGTAGACATGACCGAGATACATCTCTGGTCAATAACCAATAGCGGAACCCAGATGCTCATATTGGTTCCTACATATTCTACGAAGATCTTTATCGGTCAAACCGCAATAACAACATACGTCATTCCCTTTGTCATCGGTATGTTCCTTGCACGGGATTCGATCGTCGGTATCCTCATACCTGGTTCAATCTCGTTACCGGCAAGTCTCTTTACTCGTTTCGTAATGCATCATCCCGTAACTAACTCATTAGTCACACTTCTTGCAAGTCTTATAGTGATGTGCATTACCGAGAGGGCCCAGAGATACCTCTCCGATACTCGGAGTGACAAATCCTAATCTTGATCTATGCCAACCCAACAAACACCTTCAGAGACACCTATAGAGAATTTTTATAATCACCCAGTTACGTTGTGACGTTCGATAGCACACAAGGTGTTCCTCCGGTATTCAGGAGTTGCATAGTCTCATAGTCAGAGGAATATGTATAAGTCATGAAGAAAGCAATAGCAATAGGACTTAACGATCATTATGCTAAGCTAACGGAGGGGTCTTGTCCATCACATCATTCTCCTAATGATGTGATCCCGTTCATCAAATGAAAATACATGTCCATGGTTAGGAAACTTAACCATCTTTGATCAACGAGCTAGTCAAGTAGAGGCATACTAGGGACACGGTGTTTTGTCTATGTATTCACACATGTATCAAGTTTCCGGTTAATACAATTCTAGCATGAATAATAAACATCTATCATGAAATAAGGAAATATAAAATAACAACTTTATTATTGCCTCTAGGGCATATTTCCTTCAGTCTCCCACTTGCACTAGAGTCAATAATCTAGTTCACATCGCCATGTGATTTAACACCAATAGTTCACATCTGTATGTGATTAATACTCATAGTTCACATTGCCATGTGACCAACACCCAAAGGGTTTACTAGAGTCAATAATCTAGTTCACATCGCTATGTGATTAACACCCAAAGAGTACTAAGGTGTGATCATGTTTTGCTCGTGAGAGAATTTTCGTCAACGCGTCTGTCACATCCAGAGTCGTATGTATTATGCAAATATTCTATGTCTACAATGCTCTGCATGGAGCTACTCTAGCTAATTGCTCCCACTTTCAATATGTATACAGATTGAGACTCAAAGTCATCTGGATCGATGTAAAAGCTTGCATCGATGTAACCCTTTATGACAAACTCTTTATCACTTCTGAGAAATATTTCCTTATTCCTCTTAGGTAACTAAGGACAACTTTGACCGTTGTCCAGTGACCCACTCCTGGATCACTATCGTACCCCCTTGCCAAACTCATAGCAAGGCACACAACTGGTCTGGTACATAGCATGGCATACTTTATAGAACCTATGACTGAGGCATAGTGAATGACTTTCATTGTCTATCTATCTTCTGCCGTGGTCGGGCTTTGAGTCTTACTCACCTTTACATCTTGTAATACTGGCAAGAACTCTTTCTTTGACTGATCCATTTTGAACTCTTTCAAAATCTTGTCAAGGTATGTACTTATCAAAAAATCTTATCAAGCGTCTTGATCTATCTCTATAGATCTTGATGCCTAATATGTAAGCAGCTTCACCGAGGTCTTTCTTTGAAAAACTCCTTTCAAACTCTCCTTTATGCTTTCCAAAAAATTCTACATCATTTTCGATCAACAATATGTCATTCACATATACTTATCAGAAAGGCTGTAGTGCTCCCACTCACTTTCTTGTAAATACAGGCTTCACCGCAAGTCTGTATAAAACTATATGCTCTGATCAACTCATCAAAGTGTATATTCCAACTCCGAGATGCTTGCACCAGTCCATAGATGGATCGCTAGAGCTTGCACACCTTGTTAGCACCTTTAGGATCGACGAAAACTTCTGGTTGCATCATATACAACTCTCCTTAGAGATATCCATTTAAGGAATGCAGTTTTGACTTCCATTTGCCAGATTTCATAAAATATGGCAATTTCTAACATGATTCGGATGGACTTAAGCATCGCTACGGCTGAGAAAATCTCATTGTAGTCAACACCTTAAACTTGTCGAAAACCTTTTTGCGACTAGTCGAGCTTTGTAGATAGTAACACTACCATCAATGTCCATCTTCCTCTTGAAGATCCATTTATTCTCAATGGGTTGCTGATCATCGGGCAAATCCACAAAAGTCCACACTTTGTTCTCATACATGGATCCTATCTCAGATTTCATTGCCTCAAGCCATTTTATCGGAATCTGGGCTCATCATAGCTTCTTCATAGTTCTCAAGTAACATGACTTCCAGAATAGGATTACCATACCACTCTGGTGCGGAACGTGCTCTGGTTGTCCTACGAGGTTCTGTAGCAACTTGATCTGAAATTTCATGATCATTATCATTAGCTTCCTCTCTAGTTGGTGTAGCCATCATGGGAACAGATTTCTCGGATGAGCTACTTTCCAAATTGAGAGAAGGTATGATTACCTCATCAAGTTCTACTTTCCTCCCACTCACTTCTTTTGAGAGAAACTCCTTCTCTAGAAAGGTTTTGTTCTTAGCAACAAAAAACTTGCCTTCAAATCTGTGGTAGAATGTGTACCCAATTGTTTCCTTAGGGTATCCTATGAAGACACACTTCTCTGATTTGGGTTCGAGCTTATCAGGCTGAAGCCTTTTGACATAAGCATCACATCTCCAAAATTTAAGAAATGACAGCTTAGGTTTATTGCCAAACCACAGTTCATATGGTGTCGTCTCAATGGATTTTGACGGTGCCCTGTTTAACGTGAATGCAGCTGTCTCTAATGCATAACCCCAAAACGATAGTGGTAAATCGGTAAGAGACATCATAGATTGCACCATATCTAATGAAGCACGGTTACGACGTTCGGACACACCATTACGCTGTGGTGTTCCAGGTGGCATGAGTTGCGAAACTATTCCACATTGGTCCAAATGAAGACCAAACTCGTAACTCAAATATTCACCTCCACGATCAGTCTGTAGTTTTTCTTGTTATGATGATTCTCCACTTCACTCTGAAATTCTTTGAACTTTTCAAATGTTTTAGACTTGTGTTTCATTAAGTAGATATACCCATATCTACTCAAATCATCTGTCAAGGTCAGAAAATAATGATACCCGCCACGAACTTCAATACTCATCGGACCACATACATCGGTATGTATTATTTCCAATAAGTCATTAGCTCGTTCCATTGTTCCAGAGAACATAGTTTTAGTCATCTTGCCCATAAGGCACAGTTCTCAAGTATCAAGTGATCCCAAAAATCCATCTGCATGGAGTTTCTTCTTGCGCTTTATACGGATATGACCCAAACGACAGTTCCACAAATAAGTTTCACTATCATTATCAACTTTCGCATCTTTTGGCATCAGTATTATGAATATGTGTATCACTATGATCGAGATTCAATAAACCATTAACATTGGGTGTATGACCATAGAAGGTTTTATTCATGTAAACAGAATAACAATTATTCTTTGTCTTAAATCAAAAACCGTTTTGCAATAAACATGATCTAATCATATCCATGCTTAACGCAAACACCAAATAACATTTATTTAAGTTTAACACTAATCCCGAAAATATAGGGAGTCTGCAATGACGATCATATCAATCTTGGAACCACTTCCAACACACATTGTCACTTCACCCTCAACTAGTCTCTATTTATTCTGCAACTCTTGTTTCGAGTTACTAATCTTAGCGACCGAACAAGTATCAAATACCCAGGGGCCACTATGAGCACTAGTAAGGTACACATCAGTAACATGTATATCAAATATACCTTTGTTTACTTTGCCATCCTTCTTATCCGCCAAATATTTGGGGTAGTTTCGCTTCCAGTGACCATTTCCTTTGAAGTAGAAGCACTCAGTTTCAGGCTTAGGTCCGGCTTTGGGTTTCTTCAGGGGAGTGAAACTTGCTTGCCATTCTTCTTGAAGTTCCCTTTCTTTCCCTTTGCCCTTTTCTCGAAACTAGTGGTCTTGTTTAATCATCAACACTTGATGCTTTTTCTTGATTTCTACCTTCGTCGATTTCAGCATAACAAAGAGCTCGGGAATCGTTTTCGTCATCCCTTGCATATTATATTTCATCACGAAGTTCTAGTAACTTGGTGATAGTGACTAGACAACTCTGTTAATCACTATCTTATCTGGAAGATTAACTCCCACTTGATTCAAGTGATTGTAATACTTAGACATTCTGAGAACATGCTCACTGGTTGAGCTATTCTCCTCCATCTTTTAGGCGAAGTACTTGTCAAAGGTCTCATACCTCTCGACACGGGCATGGGCCTGAAATACCAATTTAAGATCTTGGAACATCTCATATGCCTCGTGGCGTTCAAAACTTTTTTGAAGCCCCGGTTATAGGTTGTAAAGCATGGTGCACTAAACTATCAAGTAGTCATCATATCGAGCTGGCCAAACGTTCATAACGTTTGCATTTGCTCCTGCAATAGGTCTGTCACCTAGCGGTGCATCAAGGACA
Source organism: Aegilops bicornis (assembly GCA_021605145.1). Classification (NCBI taxonomy): domain Eukaryota; kingdom Viridiplantae; phylum Streptophyta; class Magnoliopsida; order Poales; family Poaceae; genus Aegilops; species Aegilops bicornis. The sequence goes on along the minus strand of CM038670.1, from coordinate 246,814,211 downwards.
TAATTCTTCTGTACAAGAATGAGGATAATCCTCATATCACGAACCTAGTCTACATCATTGCTACTATCATCTTTCAACTTAGTTTTCTCTAGGAACATATCAAAAACATAGGGGAGCTACAACGCGAGCTATTGATCTACAACATAATTTGCAAATACTATTAGGACTAAGTTCATGATAAATTAAAGTTCAATTAATCATATTACTAAGAACTCCCACTTAGATAGACATCTCTTGAGTCATTTGAATGATCACATGACCCAAGTCAACTAAACCATGTCCGATCATCACGTGAGATGGAGTAGTCATCAATGGTGAACATCTCTATGTTGATCATATCTACTATATGATTCACGTTCGACCTTTCAACCTCCAGTGTTCCGAGGCCATATCTGTATATGCTAGGCTCATCAAGTTTAACCCGAGTATTCCGCATGTGCAAAACTGGCTTGCACCCGTTGTATTTGAACGTAGAGCCTATCACACCCGATCATCATGTGGTGTCTCAGCACGAAGAACTTTCGCAATGGTGCATACTCGGGGAGAACACTTATACCTTGAAATTTTAGTGAGGGATCATCTTATAACTCTACCACCGTACTAAGCAAAATAAGATGCATAAAAGATAAACTTCACATGCAATCAAAATATGTGACATGATATGGCCATGATCATCTTGTGCCTTTGATCTCCATCTCCAAAGCACCGTCATGATCTCCATCGTCACCGGCTTGACACCTTGATCTCCATCGTAGCGTCGTTGTCGTCTCGCCAACTATTGCTTCTACAACTATCGCTACCACATAGTGATAAAGTAAAGCAATTACATGGCGATTGCATTTCATACAATAAAGCGACAACCATAAGGCTCCTGCGAGTTGCCAATAACTTCTACAAAACATGATCATCTCATACAACAATGTATATCACATCATGTCTTGACCATATCACATCACAACATGCCCTGCAAAAACAAGTTAGACGTCCTCTACTTTGTTTGTTGCAAGTTTTACGTGGCTGCTACGGGCTTCTAGCATGAACCGTACATACCTACGGCACAAAAACCACAACGGTGATTTATCAAGTTTGCTGTTTTAACCTTCGCAAGGATAGGCTGCAGTCAAATTCGATTCAACTAAAGTTGAATAAACAGACACCCCCGGCCACCTTTATGCAAAACTAGTTGCATGTCCATCGGTGGAACCGGTCTCATGAACATGGTCATGTAAGGTTGGTCCGGGCCGCTTCATCCAATAATACAACCAAATCAAAACAAGACATTGGTGGTAAGCAGTATGACGATCACTACCCACAACTCTTTGTGTTCTACTCGTGCATATCATCTATGCATAGACCTGGCTCTGATACCACTTTTGGGGAACGTAGCATGCAATTTAAAAAAAAATTTGTACGATCATGCAAGATCTATCTAGGAGATGCATAGCAACGAGAGGGGAAGAGTGTGTCCACGTACCCTCGTAGACCGAAAGCGGAAGCATTAGTTTAACGCGGTTCATGTAGTCGAATGTCTTCTCGATCCAACCGATCAAGTACCGAACATACGACACATCCGAGTTCAGCACACGTTCAACTTGATGACGTCCCTCGAACTCTTGATCCAACAAAGGGTCGAGGGAGAGTTTCATCAGCACGATGGCATGGTGACGGTGATGGTGATGTGATCTGCGCAGGGCTTCGCCTAAGCACTACGACGCTATGACCGAAGGAGTAAACTATGGAGGGGGGCATCGCACACGGCTAAGAGAACAATTGATGTGCCTTCTGGGTGCCCCCGCCCCCGTATATAAAGGAGGAGGGGAGGAGGCCGGCCACAAGGGGCGGGCCAAGGAGGGGGGAGTCCTACTAGGACTCCACTCCTAGTAGGATTCGCCCGTCTTTTTCCTTCTTACGAGGGGGGGGCAAACGGGAAGGGAGAGGGAAGAGGAGAAGGAAAGGGGGGCGCGCCCCCTCCCCTAGTCCAATTCGGACTCCCCATGGGAGGGGGGCGCGGCCACCCCTTGTGAGCTGCCTCCCCTCTCTCCTATGGCCCATGTAGGCCCAACAATCCCCTGGGGGGTTCCGGTAACCTCCCGGTGCTCCGAAAAATACTCGAACCTTTCCCAAACCATTCCGGTGTCCGAATGTAACCTTCCAATATATCAATCTTTACCTCTCGACCATTTCGGGACTCCTCGTCATGTCCGTGATCTAATCCGGGACTCTGAAAAAACTTCGGTCACAAAAACACATAACTCATAATACAAATCGTCATCGAACGTTAAGCGTGCGGACCCTACGGGTTCGAGAACTATGTAGGCATGACCGAGATACATCTGTGGTCAATAACCAATAGCGGAACCTGGATGCTCGTATTGGTTCCTACATATTCTATGAAGATCTTTATCGGTCAAACGCAATAACAACATACGTTATTCCCTTTGTCAATGGTATGTTACTTGCCTGAGATTCGATCGTCGGTATCCTCATACCTAGTTCAATCTCGTTACCGGGAAGTCTCTTTACCTGTTCAGTAATGCATCATCCCATAACTAACTCATTAGTCACATTGCTTGCAAGGCTTATAGTGATGTGCATTACCGAGAGGGCCCAGAGATACCTCTCCGATACTCGGAGTGACAAATCCTAATCTTGATCTATGCCAACCCAACAAACACCTTCGGAGACACCTGTAGAGCATCTTTATAATCACCCAGTTACGTTGTAATGTTTGATAGCACATAAGGTGTTCCTCCGGTATTCGGGAGTTTCATAATCTCGTAGTCATAGGAATATGTATAAGTCATGAAGAAAGCAATAGCAATAAAACTAAACGATCATTATGCTAAGCTAACGGATGGGTCTTGTCCATCACATCATTCTCCTAATGATGTGATCTCGTTCATCAAATGACAACACATGTCCATGGCTAGGAAACTTAACCATCTTTGATCAACGAGCTAGTCAAGTAGAGGCATACTAGGGACACGGTGTTTTGTCTATGTATTCACACATGTATCAAGTTTCCGGTTAATACAATTCTAGCATGAATAATAAACATTTATCATGAAATAAGGAAATATAAAATAAGAACTTTATTATTGCCTCTAGGGCATATTTCCTTCAGTTGGTTTGATTCACATTCGCTACTTTGATAATTTGATATGTGGGTGGACCAGTGCTTGGGTGTTGTTCTTACTTGAACAAGCCTACCACTTATGATTAACCCCTCACGCAAGCATCCGTGACTATGAGAGAATAATTAAGATAAAAATCTAATCATACCATTAAACATATGGATCCAAATAAGCCCCTTATGGAAATAGCGCATAAACTAGGGTCTAAGCATGTGTCACTCTAGCAACCCATCATCTAATAACTACTCCACAATGCATTCCCTTAGGCACAAAGATGGTGAAATGTCATGTAGTCGACGTTCACATAACACCAATAAGGGAATCACAACATACATATCATCAAAATATCAAACGAATATCAAATTCACATGATTACTTTCAACATGACATCTCTCGTGTCCTCAAGAACAAGAGTAATTAATCACACAACATATTCATGCTGAAGATCAGAGAAATAATAAATATCATAATGGATCTGAACATATAATCTTCCACCAAATAAACCGGCTAGCATCAACTACAAGATGTAATAAACAGTACTAGTTACCCACAGGTACCAATCTGAGGTTTTGATATAAAGATTGAACACAAGAGATGAACTAGCTAGGGTTTTGATATGAGATGGTGATGTTGAAGATGTTGATGGAGATTGGTCCTCCCAAGGTGAGCGGGTTGTTGGTGATGACGATGGCTTCGATTCCCCCCTCCAGGAGGGAAGTGTCCCCAGCGGAATCGCTCCGCCGGAGAGCAAAAGTGCTCCTACCCAAGTTCTGCCTCGAGACGGAGGTGCTCCGTCCTGAAAGTCCTCTCCTTATTTTTTTTCTAGGTCAAAATAACTTATGTACCAAAAGATGGGCACCAAAGGTGGGCCAGGGCCCCCACTACCCACCAGGGCGCCCTAGGGGGGGAGGCGCGCCCTGGTGACTAGTGGGCACCTATGTGGTCCCCTTTGGTATTTCTTTTCTCCAATATTTTTTATGTATTCCAAAATAATTCTCCGTAAAATTTCAGCTTATTTGGAGATGTGCAGAATCGGTATCTCCGACATAGCTTTTTCACGTCTAGAATTCCAGCTGCCGGCAATCTCCCTCTTCATGTAAATCTTGCATATTATGAGAGAAAATACATTAGAATTAATCCACAAAGTGTTATATTGAATAAAAACACTATGAATAATCGTAGGAAAACATGATGCAAAATGGACGTATCTGTTGGGAAACGTAGCATCCAATTTCAAAAAAATTCCTACGCTCACGCAAGATCTATCTAGGAGATGCATAGCAATGAGAGGGGCAGAGTGTGTCAACGTACCCTCGTGGAATAAAAGTAGAAGTGTTTGACAACGCGGTCGATGTAGTCAAACTTCTTCTAGATCCGACCGATCAAGCACCGAACGTATGACACCTCCGAGTTCTGCACACGTTCAGCTCGATGACGTCCCTCGTCTTCTTGATCCACTTGAGGTGTCGAGGAAGAAGATGAGTTCCGTCAGCACGACAGTGTGGTGACGGTGATGGTGAAGTGATCCGCGCAGGGCTTCGCCTAAGCACTACGAAGATATGACTGGAGGCGTAAACTGTGGAGGGGCCGCCGCACACGGCTAACTATTGTTGCTGTGTGTTCTAGACGCCCCCTCTCCACGTATATATAGGCGGGATGGGGAGGATAATAGCCGTGGGGCGCCCCAAGTAGGAGGAATCCTACTTGGGGGCCTATTCCAATCCCCCCTTACCATATTCACTGGAAGGGAAAAGGAAGAGAGGGGAGAGGAAAGGAAGGGGAAGGCTGACTCCCCCCTTTCCTTCTCCCACTTGGCCGGCGGCCTAGGAGGGGTGCGCCAGCCCCTTGTGTGCTGGTGTGCCCCTTCCCCTTTGGCCCATGTGGCCCATTAACCTCCCGGGGGTTCCGGTAACCCCCCTGGTACTCCGATAAATACCTGATACACTCCGGAACACTTCCGATGTCCGAATACCATCATCCTATATATCTATCTTTACATCTTGACCATTAGAGACTCCTCGTCATGTCCGTGATCTCATCCGGACTCTGAACAACATTCGGTCACCAAATCACATAACTCATATAATACCAAAACCTCATCGATCGTTAAGCGTGCGGACCCTACGGGTCCGAGAACTATGTAGACATGACCGAGACACCTCTCCGATTAATAACCAATAGCGGAACCTGGATGCTCATATTGGCTCCTACATATTCTACGAAGATCTTTATTGGTCGAACCGTAATGACAACATACGCTATTCCCTTTGTCATCGGTATGTTACTTGCCCGAGATTTAATCGTCGATATCCACATACCTAGTTCAATCTCGTTACCGGAAAGTCTTTTTACTCGTTAATAGATCATCCCGCAACTAACTAATTAGTCACTTTGCTTGCAAGACTTCTTATGATGTGCATTACTAAGAGGGCCCAGAGATACCTCTCCGATACTCAGAGCGACAAATCCTAATCTTGATCTATGACAACCCAACAAACACCTTCGGAGATACCTGTAGAGCATCTTTATAATCACCCAGTTACGTTGTGACATTTGATAGCACACAAGGTATTCCTCTGGTGTCTGGGAGTTGCATAATCTCATAGTCGAAGTAATATGCATTTGACATGAAGAAAGCAATAGCAATAAAACTGAGCGATCAATATGCTAAGCTAACGGATGGGTCATGTACATGGTTAGGAAACCTTAACCATCTTTGATCAACGAGCTAGTCAAGAAGAGGCTCATTAGGGAAATGGTGTTTATTTATGTATTCACACATGTATTAAGGTTTCCGATCAATACAATTCTAGCATGAATAATAAACCTTTATCATGAATAAGGAAATATAAAATAACAACTTCATTATTGCCTCTAGGGCATATTTCCTTCAGTCTCCCACTTGCACTAGAGTCAATAATCTAGTTCACATCGCCATGTGATTAACACCAATAGTTCACATCGCCATGTTATTAACACCCATAGTTGACATCGCCATGTGACCCCCAAAGGGTTTACTAGAGTTAATAATCTAGTTCACATCACTATGTGATTAACACCCAAAGAGTACTAAGGTGTGATCATGTTTTGCTTGTGAGAGAGGTTTAGTCAATGGGTCTGTCATATTCAGATTCGTATGTATTTGCAAATTTCTATGTCTACAATGCTCTAAAGGGAGCTACTCTAGCTAATTATTCCCATTTTCAATATGTATCCAGATTGAGACTCAGAGTCATCTGAATCGGTGTTATAGCTTGCATCGACGTAACTCTTTACGACGAACTCTTTATCACCTCCATAACCGAGAAACATTTCCTTAGTCCTCTTAGGTAACTAAGGAAAATTTTGACCGCTGTCCAATGATCTACTCCTGGATCACTATTGTACCCCTTGCCAAACACATGACAAGGTACACAATAGGTCTAGTACACAGCATGGCATACTTTATAGAACGGCTAAGGCATAGGGAATGACTTTAATTCTCTCTTTATCTTCTGTCGTGGTTGGGTTTTGAGTCTTACTCAACTTCACACCTTGCAACACAGGCAAGAACCCTTTCTTTAACTGATCCATTTTGAGCTTCTTAAAAACTTTATCAAGGTATGTGCTTTGCGAAAGTCCTATTAAGCATCTTGATCTATCTCTATAGATCTTGATGCCTAATATATAAGCATCTTCACCGAGGTCTTTCATTTAAAAACTTTTATTCAAGTATCCTTTTATGCTATCCAGAAATTCTATATCATTTCCAATCAACAATATGTCATCCACATATAATATTAGAAATGCTACAGAGCTCCCACTCAGTTTCTTGTAAATATAGGCTTCTTCGAAAGTCTGTATAAAACCATATGCTTTGATCACCTCATCAAAGCGTATATTCCAACTCCGAGATGCTTGCACCAGTCCATAAATGGATCGCTGGAGCTTGCACACTTTGTTAGCACCTTTAGGACCGACAAAACCTTCTGGTTGCATCATATACAACTCTTCTTTAAGAAATCCATTAAGGAATGCAATTTTGATGTCCATTTGCCAGATTTCATAATAATCATAAAATGCGGCAATTGCTAACATGATTCAGACAGACTTAAGCATCGCTACGGGTGAGAAAGTCTCATTGTAGTCAACTCCTTGAACTTGTTGGAAACCTTTTGTGACAAGTCGAGCTTCGCAGACAGTAACATTACCATCAACGTCAGTCTTCTTCTTGAAGATCCATTTATGCTCTATGGCTCGCCGATCATAGGGCAAGTCAACCAAAGTCCATACTGTGTTCTCATACATGGATCCTATCTCAGATTTCATGGCCTCAAGCCATTTACCGGAATCTGGGCTCATCATCGCTTCTTCATAGTTTGTAGGTTCGTCATGGTCTAGTAACATGACTTCTAGAACAGGGTTACCGTACCACTCTATTGCAGAACATGCTCTGTTCGACCTACGAGGTCCTGTAGTAACTTGATCTGAAGTTTCATGATCATCATCATTAGCTTCCTCTCTAGTTGGTGTAGGCATCACGGGAACAGTTTTCTGTGATGAGCTACTTTCCAATTCAAGAGAAGGTACAGTTACCTCATCAAGTTCTACTTTCCTCCCACTCACTTCTTTCGAGTGAAACTCCTTCTCTAGGAAGTTTCCATTCTTGGCAACAAAGATCTTGCCTTCGGATCTGTGGTAGAAGGTGTACCCCAATTGTTTCCTTAGGGTATCCTATAAAGACACATTTCTCCGATTTGGATTCGAGCTTATCAGGCTGAAGCCTTTTGACATAAGTGTCGCAACCCCAAACTTTTAAGAAAGATAGCTTAGGTTTCTTGCCAAACCACAGTTCACACGGTATCGTCTCAATGGATTTAGACGGCGCCCTTTTTAACCTGAATGCAGGTGTCTCCAATGTATAGCCCCAAAATGATAGTGGTAAATCGGTAAGAGACATCATAGATCGCACCATATCTAATAAAATATGGTTACGACGTTCGGACACACCATTACGCTGTGGTGTTCCAGGTGGTGTGAGTTGTGAAACTATCCCACATTGTTTTAAATGAAGGCCAAACTCATAACTCAAGTATTCGCCTCCGCGATCAGACCGTAGAAACTTATTTTCTTGTTACGATGATTCTCCACTTCACTCTGAAATTCTTTGAACTTTTCAAATGTTTCAGACTTGTGTTTCATTAAGTAGATATACCCACAAATGCTCAAATCATCTGTGAAGGTCAGAAAATAATGATACCCGCCGCGTGCCACAACACTCATCAGACTACATACATCGGTATGTATTATTTCCAATAATTCATTGGCTCGCTCCATTGTTCCGGAGAACGGAGTTCTAGTCATCTTGCTTATGAGGCATGGTTCACAAGCATCAAATGATCATAATCAAGTGATTCCAAAAGTCCATCCACATGGAGTTTCTTCATGCACTTTACACCAATATGACCTAAACGGCAGTGCCACAAATATGTTGCACTATCATTATCAACTTTGCATCTTTTGGCATCAATATTATGAATATGTGTATCGCTACGATCGAGATTGAGTGTATGACCATAGAAGGTTTTATTCATGTAAATAGAACAACAATTATTCTCTGACTTCAATGAATAACTGTATCATAATAAACATGATCCAATCATATTCATGCTCAACGCAAACACCAAATAACATTTATTTAGGCCCAACACTAATCCCGAAGGTAGAGGGAGTGTGCGATGGTGATCTTATCAACCTTGTAATCACTTCCAATACACATCGTCACCTCGCCCTTAACTAGTATCTATTCATTTTGCAACTCCTGTTTCGAGTTACTAATCTTAGAAATTGAACCGATATCAAATGCCCAGGGGATACTATGAACACTAGTAAAGTACACATCAATAACATGTATATTAAATATACCTTTGTTCACTTTGCCATCCTTCTTATCCGCCAAGTATTTGGGGCAGTTTTGCTTCTAGTGACCATTTCCTTTGCAGTAGAAGCACTCAGTTTCATGCTTGGATTTAGCTATGGGTTTCTTCATGGGAGCGGCAACTTGTTTGCCATTTTCTTGAAGTTCCCTTTCTTTCCCTTTTGCCCTTTTTCTTGAAACTAGTGGTATTGTTAACCATCAACATTTGATGCTCTTTCTTGATTTCTACCTTCGCTGATGTCAGCATCGCAAAGAGCTCGGGAATCGTTTTCGTCATCCCTTGCATATTATAGTTCATCATGAAGTTATAGTAGCTTGGTGATAGTGACTAGAGAAATCTGTCAATCACTATCTTATCTGGAAGATTAACTCCCACTTGATTCAAGCGATTGTAGTGCCCAGACATTCTAAGCACATGCTCACTAGCTGAGTGAAGGAAATATGCCCTAGAAGCAATAATAACGTTGTTATTTTATATTTCCTTATATCATCATAAATGTTTATTATTCATGCTAGCATTGTATTAACCGGAAACTTGATACATGTGTGAATACATAGACAAAAAACCGTGTCCCTAATATGCCTCTACTAGACTAGCTCATTCATCAAAGATGGTTAAGTTTCCTAGCCATAGACATGTGTTGTCATTTGATGAACGGGATCACATCATTAGGAGAATGATGTGATGGAAAAGACCCATCCGTTAGCTTAGCATAATGATCATTCCGTTTTATTGTTACTGCTTTCTTCATGTCAAATACATATTCCTCCGACTATGAGATTATGCAACTCGCGGACACCGGAGGAATGCCTTGTTTGCTATCAAAAGTCACAACGTAACTAAGTGATTAGGTATCTCTGGGCCCTCTCGATAACGCACATCGTATGTAGACTTGCAAGCAATGTGATTAATGAGTTAGTTGCGGGATGATGCATTACAGAACGAGTAAAGAGACTTGCCGGTAACGAGATTGAACTAGGTATGAAGATACCGACGATCGAATCTCGGGCAAGTAACATACCAATGACAAAGGGAATAACGTATGTTGACATTGCAGTTTGGCTGCTAAAGATCTTTCGTAGAATATGTGGGAACCAATATGAGCATCTAGGTTCTGCTATTGGTTATTGACCGGAAAAGTGTCTCGGTCATGTCTTCATAGTTCTCGAACCCGTAGGGTCCGCCCACTTAACATTCAATGACGATTGGTATTATATGAGTTATGTGTTTCGGTGACCGAAGGTTGTTCAGAGTCCCAGATGAGATCACAAACATGACGAGGAGACATGAAATGGTCGAGAGGTAAAGATTGATATATTGGAAGGTTACACTCGGACACCGGAATGGTTTCGGGAAGTTTCAGATGTTTTTCGGAGTATCGGGAGGTTACCGGAACCCCCGATGAATTATTGGGACTACATGGGCCATAGGAGAGAGGGGAGGCAGCCCACAAGTGGCGGCTGCGCCCCCTCCCATAGGGAGTCCAAATTGGACTAGGGGAAGGGGCGCGCCCCCCTTTCCTTCTCCGTTTCCCTCTCTCTTCCCCTTTTCCCTTCCGGAAAGAAGGAAAAGGGGGGGGGGGGCTAATCCTGCTAGGAGTGGAGTCCTAGTAGGACTCCCCCCCAAGGCGCGTGCCCCTGGTGTCCGGACTCCTCCCCCTCCTTTATATACGGGGCAGGGGGGCACCCCAAAGACACAACAATTGTCTTAGCCGTGTTCGGTGCCCCCCTCCACCATTTACTCCCCCGATAGTATCATCGTAGTGCTTAGGCGAAGCCCTGCACGGATCACATCACCAACACCGTCTCATGCCATCGTGCTTACGGAATTCATCGACTCCATCGACACTCTGCTCGATCAAGAGTTCGAGGGACGTCATCGAGCTGAACGTGTTTAGAACTCGGAGGTGCCGTACGTTTGGTACTTGATCGGTTGACTCGAGAAGACGTTCAACTACATCGACCGCGTTAAGCTAAGGCTTTATCTTTCGGTCTACGAGGGTATGTGGACACACTCTCCCCTCTCGTTGCTATGCATCTCCTAGATAGATTTTGCGTGAGCGTAGGATTTTTTTTTTAAATTGCATGCTACGTTTCCCAACAGTGGCATCCGAGCCAGGTCTATGCGTAGATGATATGCACGAGTAGAACACAAAGAGTTGTGGGTGGTGATCGTCATACCGCTTACCACCAATGTCTTTTTTTGATTCGGCGGTATTGTTGGATGAAGCGGCCCGGACCAACCTTACATGACCACGTTCATGAGACCGGTTCCACCGACAGACATGCAACTAGTTTTGCATAAAGGTGGCTGGTGGGTGTCTGTTTCTCCAACTTTAGTTGAATCGAATTTGACTGTGGCCGGTCCTTGTGAAGGTTAAAACAACAAACTTGATAAATCACCGTTGTGGTTTTTGTGCCGTAGGTTTGTACGGTTCATGCTAGAAGCCTGTAGCAGCCATGTAAAACTTGCAACAAAGAAAGTAAAGGACGTCTAACTTGTTTTTGCAGGGCATGTTATGATGTGATATGGTCAAGACATGATGAGATATAAGTTGTTGTATGAGATGATCATGTTTTGTAGAAGTTATCGGCAACTGGCAGGAGCCATATGGTTGTCGCTTTATTGTATGAAATACAAACTTGATGTAATTGCTTTACTTATCACTAAGCGGTAGCGATAGTCGTAGAAGTAATAGTTGGCGAGACGACCACGACGCTACGATGGAGATCAAGGTGTCAAGCCGGTGACGATGGAGATCATGACGTTGCTTTGGTGATGGAGATCAAAAGCACAAGATGATGATGGCCATATCATGTCACATATTGCATGTGATGTTTATCTTTATGCATCTTATTTTTCTTAGTACAACTGCAGCATTATAAGATGATCCCTTACGTAAAATTTCAAGGTATAAGTGTTCTCCCCGAGTATGCACCATTGCGAAAGTTCTTCGTGCTGAGACACCACATGATGATCAGGTGTGATAGGCTCTACGTTCAAATACAATCGGTGCAAGCCAGTTTTGCACATGCGGAATACTCGGGTTAAACTTGACGAGCCTAGCATATACAGATATGGCCTTGGAACACTGGAGACCGAAAGGTCGAACGTGAATCATATAGTGGATATGATCAACATAGAGATGTTCACCATTGATGACTACTCCATCTCACGTGATGATCAGACATGGTTTAGTTGATTTGGATCATGTATCATTTAGATGACTTGAGGGATGTCTATCTAAGTGGGAGTTCTTAACTAATATGATTAATTGAACTTTAATTTATCATGAACTTAGTCCTGATAGTATTTGCAAATTATGTTGTAGATCAATAGCTTGGGTTGTAGATCCTCGTTTATTTTTGATATGTTCCTAGTGAAAACTAAGTTGAAAGATGATAGTAGCAATGATGAGGACTAGGTCCATGATCTGAGGATTATCCTCATTGCTGCATAGAAGAATTATGTCCTTGATGCACCGGTAGGTGACCGACCTATTGTAGGAGCTGATGCAGATGTTATGAACATTTGGCAAGCTCAATATGATGACTACTTGATAGTTTAGTGCACCATGCTTCACGGCTTAGAACCGAGACTGCAAAAATGTTTTGAACGCCACGGAGCATATAAGAAGGGCAAGGGTAAGAAGGGGAACTTCAAGAAGAATGACAAGCAAGTTGTCACTCCCAGGAAGAAACCCAAAGCTGGACCCAAGCTTGAAACTGAGTGCTTCTACTGCAAAGGGACTGATCACTGGAAGCAGAACTACCCCAAATATTTTGCGAATAAGAAGGATGGCAAAGTGAACAAAGGTATATTTGATATACATGTTATTGATGTGTACCTTACTAGTGCTCATAGTAGCCACTGGGTATTTGATACCTGTTCGGTTTCTACGATTAGTAACTCGAAACAGGAGTTGCAGAATAAATAGAGACTAGTTGAGGGTGAAGTGACGATGTGTGTTGGAAGTGGTTCCAAGATTGATATGATCATCATCGCACACTCCCTATACTTTCGGGATTAGTGTTGGACCTAAATAAATGTTATTTGGTGTTTGCATTGTGTATGAATATGATCAGATCATGTTTATTTGTAACATCCCAAATTTCCTATTTGGAATGTTTTACAATTATAGATAAGCACCCTATGCATTCTGTTTGAATTTGATTGTCATTTGAAGTTTCAGAGCAAATTGAGTTTGAATTTGAAACTTTGGCATGTGGGAAACAATTCAAAAACTAAGCCTGATAAATACTTGATCAAAAGTATGAGAGGAGCAAACATGACACTCCAAAAATATCAGAGGAAACAATGCCAAAAGATTTGGATTCAAATCTGAAATTTATTTGAATTTGTAATTAATAGTTTTTTATGATTTTTTGATTTTGGCTTTGGAAATATGTTCAAATGAAAGGGAATATTCCCCTGATCATTTTGGTATATATATACCCTATATAAATTATTTCTAGATTTGGTTTTATTTTTGTTTTAGTTTTATTAAAAAAATAAATAAAAGAAAACTCCCTCGGGCGCCAGCTAGGCCACCCCTGGCCCAGCCAGCGCCGCACCCTCCTTGACCCAGCGCTGGCCCAAGCCACCCGGCCCACTAGGCCAACAGCCCAGCCTTTGACCGGCCTCGCCGCCTGAAAACCCTCCGTCTCGGCCACCTGCTCGACCCCCTCGCCTCTCTCTCTCTCGCTGACTCGTGGGACCCGCCCTCTTCTTCCCCGCCCACGCCATGACCTCATGGGAGATCGACCGGATCGAAGGATCCGAGATCCCGACAACCCCGATGCCCTTCCGAGGCAAGCCCGACCCAGGGCTATAAAGGGCCGAGCCCCGCACCCCATCCCGAGAGCCCGCCAGACCCCTCTTCTTCCTGCTTAGCTCATGGAGTCCCGAGCTCTCCTCACGCCATTGTCGCCTGCCGACGCCTCTAGTCCACCCGACCACCCCGACCCCACCGAACCACCTCGTGCTCCCGCGTCCTCCCGACGACTCCTCGAGCTCACCGCCTCGGGACGCCTGACGCACTCTCGCCCGGCTTGGCCGTCCGAGTCCGGTAAGTCCCGACATCCCTCCACCGTTCGATCCTAGATCTAGGGCTAGGATTAGACACCCCGAAGGGTTAGGTTTTAGTTAGAAAACCGGCCGGTTCCGATCGGTTTATTTATTAGTTAGGTTTTATTTTTTTTACCGGTTCGTTTAGTTTAAACCTAGAGCCCGTTTAGACTATTTAACGCCTAGTGCACAGTATAGGCCCATAGGGCCTTTTTCTTTTTATTTTGATTTTCAGTTTTAGCCGAATAGTTTCAGTTTTCAAAAATGTATATCTTTTATTCTGTTTAATATTTTTGAGTGATTTTTTTTGTTGGATTGCAAGTTTTATGTAGTTTCTGAAAAATATATATTTAGCTATGTTAAAAATAATTAAAAATGCTTTAATATTGTTTTAGCCAGAATAGTAAATCTGCTATAACTTTAGTTAGAAAAATTATTTTTGCATGATTCTTTTTGTCACCACTTTATTTTGACTTTGCCAAACCCTAGAAATTAACTTTGGTATTTTAGGATTAATAAATAATTAGTTCTAGACAGAATCCTATTAATCATAATTAATTGACTAGTTCTGTTTTCCTAATTAATTAATTAGTAAATTAATTTATTTTTAACTTGTGATTAGTTATTCTAGGATAGTTTCTGTCATTCTAGTAGATGAACTTTTATTTATAATTAATAAAAGTTTTAAATTATTTTTCTTAATAGAAATTGGATTAGGCCTAAAATGAGTTTTATAATAGCTTTTTAATTAATTCTTTTTGCTCCTAATTGCTTAGTGAATCCTTTTCTGTTAAGTTAACCTAAAACCATGATTTGGTTATTTCAAGAAATTTTTGTTATATAAAAACTATTTTTGTTATTGTTTGGAGTAGGAAAAAACTTTGAATTGGTTTCTTTGAGTTTTTCTTTTGGATTTGGTTTTGATTGTTTTGTTGTGCTATGTTACTATTGTTATCTTGTGTGATCCTCTTGCTTTGTGCTTATTGTGTTATTGTTTGTCTCGGTAGAGTTTCCGGAGTCTAAGCTTGCTACTACGACTCTTTAGCTTACGAGGATCATCAAGAAGGCAAGTTTTGATCATGTTATTTCTATACCTATGTTTTTGTGCATTAGTAATTGTCACCACCCCACCATGCATGCAGTAGTGAAATCTTGAAGTCATTAAACTTGAGTAGTATCATGTGGTAGGATGAACCAATCCCCTTGTTACCATGACCGGGACGTAGTAGTTATTTTGCTATGCTCAGAGACGGGATTTGGTATGAGTGATATTCATAAGCAAGATGTGAGAGTCAATGATGATGATAACCCCATGAACTACAATGATCAAGATGGACTTCGAAAATCACTACTGGGTGGAGGACGGTTGACGGGCACCTGAGCACCCAGTGGTGGCTGGGATGCATGGAGAAGCGCCATGACATCCTGCGAAAGCTTCACCCAGCCACGAAGAGAAGGATGGATGCCCCATGACCGGAAGCTTACGTGCAGCCGCAAGCCATTATGGGCTCTGGCTGGGTTGACCCTAGTAGTGACGCTGGGCGGTACTCACGAGAAGTAGACGAACGGTAGGATTGGATGGGTACCGGCGGTGGCGGAAGAACTCTTTGGAAGACCCGTTTCATTCGTCCGTCTTCAAACACCATGAAGTGCGAAGACTCTAAAGGAGGAATGATTCTTGCGGGAAAGTCATAAACCTCTGCAGAGGGTTATAACCTAATCGATTAGCCGTGTCCCGATTCACGGACATTTGAGCCTCTGGACCTTGGAAGTATTCGGATATCTCAACGCTAAAACTAATGAATTAATTTGAGGGTTTATGACTTAATAATTTGGGAACGAGATTTTGGTTGGCGGAACCATCTCAATAACTACCAACAATTTGTAGTAATTTGCAAATAAGTCCACCGTAGTAGGATAAAATTGGCTTTTCGCAAAATGATGAAACTTAGAGCTCCACACCAAAATGCATATAGTGTAGTAACTTTATTATTGTTATTCTTCATGACTTGCCGACTTATTCCAAAAGTCGACCTACATGGCTGCAACGTCTTATGTTGCGTAGGTATATTCCGATCAGGAGTGAGGCTACGCTCCGCGCTTGGCGATTGCCCTTTTGAGTCGGATGGACTCGCTTTACCTCGACGCTTCCGCAGCATTAGTAGTTTATTTCTCATGAGTTGGCCTTGAGCCGAATTTATTCCCTTGTAATAAAGACTCTATATGAGAATCGTGTAATAAAATTCAGGTGTGATTGAACTTTGATTACTTTATCGATGTACTGTGAGTACCAGCATGATCTTGGGATGGTACAGACACAGAGACTTGACCGATGTTGGGTCAGGTCGCTACATTATTGCAATACGGTTATTCATTTAAGACAGAGAATAATTGTTATTCTGTTTACATGAATAAAACCTTCTATGGTCATACACCCAATGTTAATGGTTTATTGAATCTCAATCGTGGTGATACACATATTCATAATATTGATGCCAAAAGATGCAAAGTTGATAATGATAGTGCAACACATTTGTGACACTACCGTTTGGATCATATTGGTGTAAAGGGCATGAAGAAACTCCATGCAGATGGACTTTTGGAATCACTTGATTATGAATCATTTGATACTTGCAAACCGTGCCTTATGGGCAAGATGACTAAAACTCTGTTCTCCAGAACAATGGAACGAGCTAACAACTTATTGGAAATAATACATACCAATGTATGTGGTCCAATGAGTGTTGAGGCTTGTGGTGGGTATCGTTATTTTCTGACCTTCACAGATGATTTGAGGAGATATGGGTATATCTACTTAATGAAACACAAGTTTGAAACATTTGAAAAGTTCAAAGAATTTTAGAGTGAAGTGGAGAATCATCATAACAAGAAAATAAAGTTTCTACGGTCTGATCGTGGAGGTAAACATTTGAGTTACGAGTTTGGCCTTAATTTAAAACAGTGTGGAATAGTTTCACAGCTAACGCCAACTGGAACACCACAACGTAATGGTGTGTCCGAACGTTGTATCTGCACATTTATTAGATATGGTGCAATCTATGATGTCTCTTACCGATTTATCACTATCGTTTTGGGGATATGCATTAGAGACAGCTGCATTCACATTAAACAGGGCACCGTCAAAATCCATCAAGATGACACCGTATGAACTGTGGTTTGGCAACAAACCTAAGCTGTCGTTTCTTAAAGTTTGGGGAGGCGATGCTTATGTAAAAAGTCTTCAGCCTGGTAAGCTCGAACCCAAATGGGAGAAGTGCGTCTTCATAGGATACCCTAAGGAAACAATTAGGTACACCTTCTACCACAGATCCGAAGGCAAGATTTTTGTTGCCAAGAACGGAACCTTTCTAGAGAAGGAGTTTCTCTCGAAAGAAGTGAGTGGGAGGAAAGTAGAACTTGATGAGGTAGTTGTGCCTTCTCTCAATTTGGAAAGTAGCTCATCCAAGAAATCCGTTCCCGTGATGCCTACACCAACTGGAGATGATGCTAATGATAATGATCATGAAACTTCAAATCAAGTTGCTACAGAACCTCGCAGGTCAACCAGAGCACGATCCGCACCAGGGTGGTACGGTAATCCTATTTTGGAAGTCATGTTACTTGAACATGATGAACCTACGAACTACGAAGAAGCTATGATGAGCCCAGATTCCGACAGATGGCTTGAGGCCATGAAATCTGAGATAGCTAGGATCCATGTATGAGAACAAAGTGTGGACTTTGGTGGACTTGACTGATGATAGGCAAGCCATTGAGAATAAATGAATCTTAAAGAGGAAGATAAACGCTAATGATAGTGTTACTATCTACAAAGCCCGACTTGTCGCAAAAAGGTTTTCGACAAGTTAAAGTTGTTGACTACAATGAGATTTTCTCAACTGTAGCGACACTTAAGTCCATCTGTATCATTTTAGCAATTGTCATATTTTATGAAATATGGAAAATGGATATCAAAACCGCATTCCTTAAATGGATATCTCTAAGAAGAGGTTTATATGATGCAACCAGAAGGTTTTGTCGATCCTAAAGGTGCTAAGAAGGTAAGCAAGCTCCAGGGATCCATCTATGGACTGGTGCAAGCATCTCGAAGTTGGAATATACACTTTGATGAGTTGATCAAAGCATATAGTTTTATACAGACTTGCGGTGAAGCCTGTATTTACAAGAAAGTGAGTGGGAGCACTACAACCTTTCTAATAAGTATATGTGAATGCCATATGGTTGATCGGAAATGATGTAGAATTTTCTGGAAAGCGCAAAGGAGAGTATGAAAGGAGTTTTTCAAAGAAAGACCTCGGTGAAGCTTCTTACATATTGGGCATCAAGATCTATAGAGATAGATCAAGACGCTTGATAAGATTTTCCGATAAGTACATACCTTGACAAGATTTTGAAAGAGTTCAAAATGGATCAGTCAAAGAAGGAGTTCTTGCCTATATTACAAGGTGTAAAGTTGAGTAAGACTCAAATCCCGACCACGCAGAAGATAGAAAGAGAATGAAAGTCATTCACTATGCCTCAGTCATAGGTTCTATAAAGTATGCCATGCTATGTACCAGACCATTTGTGTGCCTTGCTATGAGTTTGGCAAGGGGGTACGATAGTGATCCACGAGTGGATCACTGGACAACAGTCAAAGTTATCCTTAGTTACCTAAGAGGACTAAGTAAATATTTCTCGGTTATGGAGGCGATAAAGGGTTGGTCATAAAGAGTTACGTCGATGCAAGCTTTTATACTGATCCGGATGACTCTGAGTCTCAATCTGGATACATATTGAAAGTGGGAGCAATTAGCTAGAGTAGCTCCATGCAGATCATTGTAGACATAGAAATTTGCAAAATACATACGGATCTGAATGTGGCAGACCCGTTGACTAAACTTCTCTCACAAGCAAAACATGATCACACCTTAGTACTCTTCGGGTGTTAATCACATAGCGATGTGAACTAGATTATTGACTCTAGTAAACCCTTTGGATGTGGGTCACATGGCGATGTGAACTATGGGTGTTAATCACATACAGATGTGAACCATTGTTGTTAAATCAGATGGCGATGTGAACTAGATTATTGACTCTAGTGCAAGTGGGAGACTGAAGGAAATATGACCTAGAGGCAATAATAAAGTTGTTATTTTATATTTCCTTATATCATTATAAATGTCTATTATTCATGCTAGAATTGTATTAACCGGAAACTTGATACATGTGTGAATACATAGACAAAACACTGTGTCCCTAATGTGCCTCTACTAGACTAGCTCATTCATCAAAGATGGTTAAGTTTCCTAGCCATAGACATGTGTTGTCATTTGATGAACGGGATCACATCATTACGAGAATTATGTGATGGACAAGACCCATCCGTTAGCTTAGCATAATGATCCTTCAGTTTTATTGCTACTGCTTTCTTCATGTCAAATACATATTACACCGACTATGAGATTATGCTACTCCCGGATACCCGAGGAATGCCTTTTGTGCTATCAAACGTCCACAACGCCCTTTGGGTGATTATAAAGATGCTCTACAGGTATCTCTGAAGGTGTTTGTTGGGTTGGCATAGATCGAGATTAGGATTTGTCACTCTAAGTATCGGAGAGGTATCTCTGGGCCCTCTCGGTAATGCACATCATATGTTGCCTTGCAAGCAATGTGACTAATGAGTTAGCTACGGAATGATGCATTACGGAACGAGTAAAGATACTTGTCGGTAACGAGATTGAACTAGGTATGGAGATACCGACGATCGAATCTCGGGCAAGTAACATACCGATGACAAAGGGAATGACATATGTTGACATTTGCGGTTCGACCAATAAAGATCTTCGTATAATATGTGGGAACCAATATGAGCATCCAGTTTCCGCTATTGGTTATTGACCGGAAATGTGTCTCGGTCATGTTTACATAACGTTCGATGACGATTGGTATCATATGAGTTATGTGTTTTGGTGACCGAAGGTTGTTCAGAGTCCCGGATGAGATCACGGACATGACGAGGAGTCTCAAAATGGTTGAGAGGTAAAGATTGATACATTGTAAGGTTACATTCGGACAACGGAATGGTTTTGGGAAGTTTTAGATGTTTTTCGGAGTACCGGGAGGTTACTGGAACCCCCCCAGGGAATTATTGGGCCTACATGGGCCATAGGAGAGAGGGGAGGAATCCCACAAGGGGTGTCCGTGCCCCGCTCCCGTAGGGAGTCCGAATTGGACTAGGGAAGGGGGCGCGCCCCCCTTTCCTTCTCTGGCTCCCTCTCCCTTCCCCTTTTCCCCTCCAGAAAGAAGGAAAAAGGGGGGGGGGGGGCGAATCCTACTTGGAGTGGAGTCCTGGTAGGACTCCCCCCCATGGTGCGTGTCCCTGGTGGCCAGCCTCCTCCCCCCTCCTTTACATACGGGAGCAGGGGGAACCCCAAGGACACAACAATTGTCTTAGCCATGTGCGGTGCCCCCTCCACCGTTTACTCCTCCGATAGTATCATCGTAGTGCTTAGGCGAAGCCCTGGCAGATCACATCACTAACACCATCATCACGCCATCATGCTGATGGAATTCATCGACTCCATCGACACTTTGCTGGATCAAGAGTTCGAGGGACGTCATCGAGCTGAACATGTGCAGAACTCGGAGATGTCGTATGTTTGGTACTTGATCGATTGACTCGAGAAGACGTTCGACTACATCAACCGCGTTAAGCTAACGCTTCCGCTTTCGGTCTACGAGGGTACGTGGACACACTCTCGCCCTCTCGTTGCTATGCATCTCCTAGATAGATCTTGCGTGAGCGTAGGAATTTTTTTTGAAATTGCATGATACGTTTCCCAACACTTAGCTATTCTCCTCCATCTTGTAGGCAAAGTACTTGTCAGAGGTCTCATACCTCTCGACACGAGCATGAGTCTGAAATACCAATTTCCGCTCTTGGAACATCTCATATGTTTTATGGTGTTCAAAACATTATTGAAGTCCCGGTTCTAAGCCATAAAGCATGGTGCACTAAACTATCAAGTAGTCATCATATCGAGCTTGCCAAACATTCATAACGTCTGCATCTGCTCCTGCAATAGGTCTGGCACCTAGCGGGGCATCAAGGATATAATTCTTTTGTGCAGCAATGAGGATAATCATCAGATCACAGACCTAGTCCGCATCATTGCTACTATAATCTTTCAACTTAAATTTCTCTAGGAACACATCAAAAACATAGGGGAGCTATAACGTGAGCTATTGATCTACAACATAATTTGCAAATAATATCAGAACTATGTTCATGATAAATTAAAGTTCAATTAATCAAATTACTTAAGAACTCCCACTTAGATAGACATCCCTCAAGTCATCTCAATAATACGTGATCCAAATCAACTAAACCATGTCTGATCATCACGTGAGATGGAGTAGTCATCGATGGTGAACATCTCTATGTTGATCATATCTACTATATGATTCACGTTCGACCTTTCGGTCTCCAGTGTTCTGAGGCCATGTCTATACATGCTAGGCTCGTCAAGTTTAACCCGAGTATATATTGCGCATGTGCAAAACTATCTTACCCCCATTGTATGTGAACGTAGAGTCTATCACACCCGATCATCACGTGGTGTCTCAACACGACGAACTATCGCAACGGTGCATACTCGGGGAGAACACTTATACCTTGAAATTTTGGTAAGGGATCATCTTATAATGCTACCGCCTTACTAAGCAAAATAAGATGCATAAAACATAAACATCACATGCAATTAAAATATGTGACATGATATGGCCATCATCATCTTGTGCTTTTGATCTCCATCTCCAAAGCATCGTCATGATATCCATCATCACTGGCTCGACACCTTGATCTCCATCATAGCGTCGTGGTCGTCTCACCAACTATTACTTCTACAACTATCGCTAATGCATAGTGATAAAGTAAAGCAATTAGACGGCGCTTGCATTTCATACAATAAAGAGACAACCATAAGGTTCCTGCCGGTTGTCAGATATCTTACAAAACATGATCATCTCATACAATAGTGTTTAACACATCATGTCTTGACCATATCACATCACAACATGCCCTGTAAAAACAAGTTAGACGTCCTTTACTTTGTTGTTGCAAGTTTTACGTGGCTGCTATGGGCTTCTAGCAAGAACCGTTCTTACCTACGCATCAAAACCACAATGGTGATTTATCAAGTTTTCTATATTAACCTTCAACAAGGACCGGCCGCAGTCAAATTCGATTCAACTAAAGTAGGAGAAACATACACCCGCCAACCACCTTTATGCAAAACTAATTGCATGTCTGTTGGTGGAACCGGTCTCATGAACGTGGTCATATAAGGTTGGTCCGGGCCGCTTCATCCAACAATACCACCGAATCAAAATAAGACATTGGTGGTAAGCAGTATGAAGATCACCGCCCACAAATCTTTGTGTTCTACTCGTGCATATCATCTACGCATAGACCTGGCTCTGATACCATTGTTGGGAAACATAGCATGCAATTTCAAAAAAATTCCTACACTCATGCAAGATCTATCTAGGAGTTGCATAACAACGAGAGGGGAAGAGTGTGTCTATGTACCCCCATAGACCGAAAGCGGAAGCGTTTGACAACGCGGTTGATGTAGTCGAACTTCTTCTAGATCCGACGATCAAGCATCGAATGTACGGCACCTCTGAGTTCTGCACACGTTCAACTCGGTGACGTCCCTCGTCCTCTTGATACAGTAGAGGTGTCGAGGAAGAAGATGAGTTCTGTCAGCACAATGGTGTGGTGACGGTGATGGTGAAGTGATCCGCGCAGGGCTTCGCCTAGGCACTACGAAGATATGACCAGAGGCATAAACTATGGAGTGGGGCGCCGCACACGGCTAACAATTGTTGGTGTGTGTTCTAGGCGCCCCTCCCCACATATATATAGGTGGGAGGGGGAGGAGAATAGCCTTGGGGTGCCCCAAGTAGGAGGAATCCTACTTGGGGGCCTATTCCAATTCGCCCCCTTACCATATTCACTGGAAGGGAAAAGGAAGAGAGGGGAGAGGAAAGGAAGGGGGAGGCTGACTCCCCCCTTTCCTTCTCCCACT
Organism: Aegilops bicornis; assembly: GCA_021605145.1. Taxonomy (NCBI): domain Eukaryota; kingdom Viridiplantae; phylum Streptophyta; class Magnoliopsida; order Poales; family Poaceae; genus Aegilops; species Aegilops bicornis. The sequence goes on along the minus strand of CM038670.1, from coordinate 246,790,994 downwards.
TGCTCGGCGGCCTAGGAGCGGTGCGCAAACCCCTTGTGGGCTGGTTTGCCCCTTCCCCTTTGGCCCATGTGGCCCATTAACCTCCCGGGAGTTCCGGTAACCCCCCGGTACTCTGATAAATAGCCGATACACTCTGAAACACTTCCGGTGTCCGAATACCATCGTCCTATATATATATCAATCTTTACCTGTCGACCATTTCGAGACTCCTCGTCATGTCCGTGATCTCATCTGGGACTCCGAACAACATTCGGTCACTGTCGATGTCAAAACCGGCGGATCTCGGGTAGGGGGTCCCGAACTGTGTGTCTAGGCGGATGGTAACAGGAGACAAGGGACACGATGTTTTTACCCAGGTTCGGGCCCTCTCGATGGAGGTAATACCCTACTCCTGCTTGATTAATATTGATGATATGGGTAGTACAAGAGTAGATCTACCATGAGATCGAGAGGCTAAACCCTAGAAGCTAGCCTATGGTATGATTGTTGTTGTATATATCTATCGACTAGCTTTGGCCCGGTTTATATAATGCACCAGAGGCCTAGGATAACAAGAGTCCTAGCCGAATACGCCGGTGGGGAGGAGTCCTTGTCTTGATCGCCAAGTCTTGTGGATTCTTCCTTGTATGCGCCACTGTCCGGATCGCCCATGAGTATCTGACCATGGGGTCCTCGGCCCAATCTAACAGATCGGGAGATGACGTGGCGATTACCCCCTAGTCCAGGACATCGTCAGTAGCCCCCTGAACCGGTCTTCAAGTTAGGGACGCTCCATGATTCTTCCGAACTATTCTTCATCTTCAGTCGTCGGTCTTGAAAACTGGTTCAACAAATCTTCTCATCTTCGATCTTGAGGATCGCCTAAGTGCATACGAAGAGTTTACACGTTGGGTATCCGAGGAGCCCCTTTAAGCTTACGACCTTTATCAATGCCTTGTTATTTTTATGCCACGCCTCGGGTTTGAAGTTATTCCCGGGAGGCAGTGTCCTCTTCGTCCGAGCTCTAACGCGGACTACATTCGAGGTATCTTTTGCGGTGAGCACCAACGCCGCACTGCTTCCCAGCTTTATCGCCGGACTATGTATCCGAGCTCCAACGCCGGACGGTATCCGAGCTCCAACGCCGGACTATGTATCCGAGCTCTAACCCAGACTGTATCTTAGGTGTCGTAAATCACCTTGGTTCAAAGAAGTTTGAAGGAGTTTAGCCGAGCTTAATGCCGGAAATGCCCTCTATGGAGCCAGCCACTAGCGTCCAAGCTTTATGCCGATCGCTTCCAAGGTGGTGCACCACCCGAATGTGGGCGATTTTGTCAATATTTTTTATTGGTGCAATTTATTCTCTGCCGAGATACATAGCCCGATAGCCCACAAGGTGTGTATCGGTCTAAAACCCGAGATGCACGAAGGATGACGTAAGACCGCCGATCCCAAGAGTCACCGAGACTCAAAGTTGATTTGCAAAATCGGCACGAGGATCAAGTCCTAGCTCAGCAGAATACTTGGGACACAAAAAGCGGCGTGCTCGATCCCGAGACTCGGGTTGGGTGCGGCCGACCAACCCGAGGATCAAAATCTCCTCGAAAATCAGTATTGCACTTAAAATTTTCTGCATAGAACAGGCAATGCAAGAGCCCCCCGAGACATCGGTCGGGTGGCAACACCGCATCGGGGATCGATGTGCCCTTTAGTATTTATAAATAATAAGACCGAAGCCCAGTAGCCCCCGAGCCTTAATGCGGGCACGGAGGCCGAATTAAGGATCGATATCCATAGTAAAATCACAAATTATGTGTAATGACTCTATGTATCCAAGTACTTTATGTCATTAATGCTCGGATCCGCATTGTACAAAACTTTGTTGACCGACCATCGGCTTCCACCTCCTCGGCCAATAGCCGAGGAGTGTTTGTCCTACTTTATAAAGCCTTTATGAGGGCAAAGATTTACAACAAACAAGGCAATCTGGCCATACGGTTTTATAAACAAAGGTACGCTGGAGAGACATGTTATATTACTGTTAATGAAGAAATGTCTTCCAAAGAAAGTAGTCCCGCTTCTCGATTCCTTTCTTTGGGTTGTCATGTTAAGCATGATCATGAAACCTCAGCTCCAATGTAAGAGCAAAATATCGAGGATTTAGTTTGGGAGGCGATTAATAGCCCCGGTAGTGTTCGGCGACAGTCGAGGTCAAGCCGTAAACACTTCGGCCATTGTTATGAATGGCCTGCCGTTTAACACCGTCATCGGATCGCCGACTAGTTTACACTTATTGTGACAGTCAGTTTTCGGCTTTCTCCATTGAGGTGCTTAACCATGTGAGCTGGAAGCACAATCGCAGTGGTTCTCCCTTTGCACACCTAGCCGAACAAAGCGGAACGTAGGAGGCAAGCGCAGAGCCGGGCAACCCAACTATTGACCGAAGACACAATTCGAAACGATGCATATATAGCAATATCCGAGAATGTTTTTGCCGAATCACTAAAGGTGTCCGGCGTTGCACTGCGAGACTTGTGCTGAAAACACACAAATAGTTTAAAAGTGCCATGGGCTCAAAAAGCCAAAAAACTTATTCAAAAGGTTAATGTCCGAACTAGATCAAGTGTTCGGTGCCAATCCGAAAATTGGACTTTAGAAAATAAAAGGTGCTTCTGCCGTGCTTTAACATGACACATCCTATCTCAAAACTTCAAGCGGGTCAGCCTACGGCTTCAACCTCCTATCCCTAAGGTGGAGTACTTCTTACTAGGCCAGTTTAGCAAACTAAACTCTAGCGGCTTTGAGAGAGAAATTAGGCTCCCCGGCTAGTGACCGCACACTTGTGTCGAAAAAAGGAGTGATAAATAATAATAAAAACTTTGCAACGACTAAGAAGAAAAACACTTATCATAAAACGGCTCATATAAATTTAAGAGCCCCCAAGTGACTTGGGTAAAAGAATGATTGCATGTACCGAAGTACTTATATCATATCTATGTTCAACCGAACTTTAAACGCGTCTTAACCGACCGTCGGCTTCTCCCTCTTCGGTCAAGGACCGAAAAGTGTTATGTTCTCCATCTGTCGAGAATATCGACGGCGTTTCCAATAACCAGGCAATCAGGCCATAAGGCTGTAACAGACAAAGCGCGCTTAGGGAACTTATGCTATATTACTTCGAAGAGTAAGAAGCATCTTCGAAGAAAATAGTACCCCCACCGATACCTTTCTTCGGTGCTCATTGTTAATATGAGACTTGTGCAATAGATTTTTTGTACTCATGAGTTCCGTTGTGTGCCGACCATTATTGAAAAGCGATGAAGCGCTTAGCTTCGGCTTCACCAGTCTAAGGTCCGGCTCGGGTGACCCGATCGTGACAATTGCAGAGGTGCTCCCTTTACTCCCTAGCCGAACAATGAGGAACGTAGGGGTAAATACAGGAGTAAGGCAACCCAGCTTGCAAATCACTTAAGTCAATATGTTGCATATTGTGGCGTAATACACGAACAAGGAACGAAGCCGTACAAGTATAATCATGTGCAAGAGGAAAAGCTTCGTGAAGGAAGCCCCCAAATGAATTGGGAATTTGAATTTGCGCGTCACAAACAAAGTTTAGACAAGGAAATATTTTACAAGCAACTTTTCCCCAAAAAAGTATAATGCTTGGTCGAGCCGAACACAAGTTAAATTTTTTAAAACTTTGAGCATGAAAGCGACTTAGCTGGTTAATGTGTTCGGTATTGATGACGCGGTCCGAGCTTGATACGGGACAAGGTTCCATCCCTCAAGCTAGTCCCGAGGTGGCGGAGCAAAGAGCTCGGCACTCCGAAGTAGTGACATAGCACGGTCAATGCAGGCCGGCAGAGTGATGTTGAGGTCATCGGCATGGGGTAATGAAGTGTTGACGAAGCCCCCCGTCCAGCCGAGGTGACACCAAACGATATAGTCCGGCTGGATCATTTTACTGTGCACAAAAAATAGTGCAAACCGGAGATAATAGTAATAATAATAAAAATAAAAAAATTCGTTGCATAACAAATAATTTATGCAAAGTGAGTAATAAAAGAAATATGGCCTGGCGCCAAAGTTAATGTCGATGCAGGGCGGCGGCGTGATGCGGTAAAGGCATGGCAAGGCCTGAATTCACAGGTCGCTTTGAGTTCCGGATGCGGCATTCGCAGGACTATGTCTGAAATCGACCGAACCATCATGCGACCGTCACGATAATGCGGCCACCACTTGATAGACCTGTGTACATATGATGGACAAACCAGAGTAATAATTCCTTGGGAAAAATGAACCCAAACAAGCAAAAATACTAGGATTAATAGCACCTGGTTTATTTGTTGTAGTAATCCGAAGGAAGGTGATTCCCAAAATTGGGACTCGATCCGCGCACCCATTGCCTAATGGGCGATAAAACGACGACATGGCAATGCTGGCAAAGGTTGGCTTGCCGAGGCAAGGCCCTCGGTCCAGCTAACGTGACGGAGCTGGTCGGGTAGTGATGCCGAAGTGTCCGGAGTAGGTTGATGAAGAGATGGCGAAGCCCCCGGTCCAGCCAAGATGTCGAAGTAGGTCGGCGTGATGGACACCAGCTTGAAGAAGCAATAGTGCGGCCCTGCCGATGCAGGTCGTGACGTGGTCGATGCCGGCTTGATGAAGCGACCGTGCGGCGATGTCGGTAAGACCGCTCCGTGTAATCTGTGGGGCGGCGATGTTGGTGATGATTTATTCTTCACGATGTCGAACTCTTGTTCGGCCTGCCGAGATGATGATCCGAAGAAGTTGAGCTCGGCTCAACACAGTGACGACGTGTCTAGCGCAGGTTGGCAGCCGTGGAGCAATATTGCCGGACTGATTTGACACCAGCATGATGTTGAAGATCATGTTCAAAAGATTTTAAAGTTAGTGGGATGTGTTCGGGAACAAAACACAACGCCCCATACAAAACTTCCTTCAAAAAGGATGTCCGAAATCCCGTTCAAAAAAAAGACGAACTCGGGTCGGATTCGTTTTCGCGCAGAAAATAGATCTGAAAAGTGATGCACTAATCGGAAGGTTCCCGGAGTTTGGACGGTCGGATCGAGCTGAAATTTTGAGGGATGGTACATATAAGAATTCCGCAGCCGATCAACAGTTGGATCTTCCAAAGGAAGTCCTAGCTAGAAGCTGGACACCATGCCCTAAACCCGTCCGGATTCTCGTCCAGATTCAATGCGGCTCCGGTATATCGGAGATTGCCAGAGATTCCTCCATCGGAACTCGACGAAATTTTCCAGGGTTGTTGTAGACTCAATTCCGCACAATTTCACCGAAGCAATCGTTAAAACGACGCTTGAGGAGGCGGTGGCGGCGGACACAAGTCCGCTGTCCAGAAAAACAGTACGGTCGCCCGAGGGCAATGTTGACGTTGAGCCCCCGGGCTCCCTGGATGATTCCTCCATGATCTTGATAGAGATAGGAGTTGATGTTGACGAAGGCCCTCATCCGAACATGACGATCGGAGGTAGGGCGCAGTCCTTGGTCGAACCAAGGTGACCGGGTCGAGCTGGTGACGAAGATGCCAAGTCACAGCTTGATCTGCAGCGAAGCTATCGACCTTTTGCCGAACACACAGCGGGACTCTCAATGAAAGCACCAATGTCGGTGTCAAAACCGGCGGATCTCGGGTAGGGGGTCCCGAACTGTGCGTCTAGGCGGATGGTAACATGAGACAAGGGACACGATGTTTTTACCTGTGTTCGGGCCCTCTCGATGGAGGTAATACCCTACTCCTGCTTGATTAATATTGATGATATGGGTAGTACAAGAGTAGATCTACCATGAGATCAGAGAGGCTAAACCCTAGAAGCTAGCCTATGGTATGATTGTTGTTGTATATATCTATCGACTAGCCTGGCCCCGATTTATATAATGCACCAAAGGCCTAGGATAACAAGAGTCCTAGCCGAATACGCCGGTGGGGGAGGAGTCCTTGTCTTGATCGCCTAGTCTTGTGGATTCTTCCTTGTATGCAGCAGCTGTCCGGACTGGCCCATGAGTATACGGCCATGGGGTCCTCGGCCCAATCTAACAGATCGGGAGATGACGTGGCTAGTACCCCCTAGTCCAGGACACCGTCAGTCACCAAACCACATAACTCATATAATACTAAATCGTCATCAAACGTTAAGCACGCGGACCCTATGGGTTCGAGAACTATGTAGACATGACCGGGACACCTCTCTGGTTAATAACCAATAGTGGAACCTGGATGCTCATATTGGCTCCTACATATTCTACGAAGATCTTTATCGGTCAAATCATAATGACAACATATGTTATTCCCTTTGTCATCAGTATGTTACTTGCCCGAGATTCAATCATCGGTATCCACATACCTAGTTCAATCTTGTTACCGACAAGTCTCTTTACTCGTTCCATAATACATCATCCCGCAACTAACTCATTAGTCACTTTGCTTGTAAGGCTTCTTATGATGTGCATTACCGAGAGGGCCTAGAGATACCTCTTCGATACTCAGAGTGACAAATCCTAATCCCGATCTATGCAAACCCAACAAACACCTTCGGAATCCTACTTGGGCGTCTCCCAATTCGGCCTCCCCCCTTCCATATTCATCCAGAGGGGGAAGGAAGGAGGAGGGAGGAGAGAAGGAAGGGGAAGGCCGAATTGCTCCCCTTCCTTTCTCTCTTCCCCTCTTTACTTCCCCCTTATTTCGGCCTACATGGGGCGCACCAGCCCCCTAGGGGCTGGTCTGTCCCCTTCTTGTCCCATTAGGCCCATGTCGCCTGGGGATGCCCGGAACCCCTTCCGGTGACCCGATATATACCCGGTACCCCCAGAACACTTCCGGTGTCCGAATATCATCGTACAACATATGAATCTTTACCTCTCAACCATTTCGAGACTCCTCGTAATGTCCGTGATCTCATTCGGGACTCCGAACAACATTCAGTCACCAAATCACATAACTCAATATAATACAAAATCGTCATCGAACGTTAAGCGTGCGGACCCTAAGGGTTCGAGAACTATGTTGACATGACCGAGACACCTCTCCGGTAATAACCAATAGCGGAACCTGGATGCTCATATTGGTTCCCACATATTCCATGAAGATCTTTATCGTTCGTACCGTAATTACAACGTATGTTATTCCCTTTGTCATCAGTATGTTACTTGCCCGAGATTCGAGCGTCGGTATCCACATACCTAGTTCAATATCATTACCGACAAGTCTCTTTACTCGTTTCATAATACATGATCCCGCAACTAACTCATTAGTCACTTTGCTTGCAAGGCTTCTTATGATGTGCATTATCGAGAGGGCCGGAGATACCTCTCCGATACTCGTGAGTGACAAATCCTAATCTTGATCTATGCCAACCCAACAAACACCTTGAGAGATACACCAGAGCATCTTTATAATCACCCAGTAACGTTGTGACGTTTGATAGCACACAAGGTATTCCTCCGGTGTCCGGGAGTTGCATAATCTCATAGTCGAAGGAATATGTATTTGACATGAAGAAAGCAATAGCAATAAAATTGAACAATCAATATGCTAAGCTAACGGATGGGTCTTGTCCATGGTTAGGAAACCTTAACCATCTTTGATCGACGAGCTAGTAAAGTAGAGGCTCATTAGGGACATAGTGTTTGTTTATGTATTCACACATGTATTAAGGTTTCCGATCAATACATTTCTAGCATGAATAATAAACCTTTATCATGAATAAGGAAATATAATATAACAACTTTATTATTGCCTCTAGGGCATATTTCCTTCAGTATCAACTCCCCCAAGCTTAGACCTTGCTTGTCCTCAAGAGCGCGAAAGCCGATATCAAAAATCACGTCAACATGTTTAGAGAGAGAGAGAGGTGTCGATGAAACAAAATACAGCCATATGAGCAAGTAACAGTTCATCACAACATCAAAGTATAAAGCATAAACTTTATTGAAAATCAACAAATTATGTTCTCAGTCAACTTTGCAGTCGCAATTCGTCATATTTTCAGGAAGGGTCTCGTATCAGAGCCTTTTGTCAAGTCCACATACTCAACCATCATTTACTCTTTTATGATTGCTAACACTCACAACATATATATATGGAGCAAAAAATTTCAGCCAGACACATAGAAAGACAGGGGCTTGTAGTTTCGCCTCCAAACTTATTCACCTCAAGGGTGATGTCAACAATAATAACTCATGATCACTCATATTCAATTGGATATATGTGCCTAGATCTTTCCCCACCACATGATGCTTGCAAAAGAGAAAAATAAAAAGGAGTACAGGAGAGCACTATTGGCTCTTGCGTAAAAAGTAAATACATAAAAGTAAAAGATAGGCATTTCGTAGAGGGAAGTAGAGGTTGTCATGTGCTTTTATTTTTGGATGCACAAGCTCTTAGTGCAAAAGAACGTCATGTTATATTACCCCTTGTGATAGCAACCTTTATTATGCAGTCTGTCGCTTTTATTACTTTGCCATCACTAGTTCGTACAATGCTTATTTCCCCTTACACTAAAAGATCATACATATTTAGAGGCAATTTTTATTGCCTTATGTACCGATGAAAACTTACTTGAAGGATCCTATTCAATCCATAGGTAGGGGTATGGTGGACTCTCTTGAGATTGGGTTTAAGGATTTTGGATGCACAAGTAGCATCTCTACTTAGTGCGGATTTTTGGCTAGCAAAGATATTGAGCAAGCACCACATGTTGGAGGATCTATGACAATATAACTTCTATGTGAATATGAACAAACATAAATCATTACCTTTGTCTTCCTTGTCCAACGCCAACAATTTGGCATAAAATATTTAATGAGGGCTCACAATCATAAAAGATGTCCAAGATAGTATATTTGCATGTAAATCTTCTCTTCCCTTATTAATTCTTTCATGAATTGCATCATTGACCAATGCTATGTTTGTTAACTTTCAATAAATTTTACCAATTATACTTTTCCTTATGTAATGTCATTACTTTCCATAAGATTAGAATATGATCTTTTTCATTATTTTCTTTATTTTGATTGAGACAAAATGGTAAAGAAGCAAAAACTCAAACTAATCTTTATTATATAACTCCCCTTCCCACTTGGAGAGAAGTTTTCCTGCAAAAAATCTAAAATGAGAATTATACAATAGACATATCACCAACTTTGAATTCCCGCTTTTGGATTCTTTTGTCATGCCATCTTTTGACTTTTTCTTTGAATAGTTTGGCACTTTCATAGGTTTGGTGAAAGAACATGCGGTGCCCCCATGTTTGGTTTTGGTAATTGATGACAATCTCTATGGACTAATGGTTGCCTTGAGTTATATTCATAGGATTTATCCATAAGCATTTCTTGAAGTCCATTGGTTGGTTTCAATAAGTTTATGTGTTGACCAAGGTTCTATTCAAGGAATTGTCCAAGGATTGGTCATAGAGAAGACATGATACAAGGTTGATCAAGACTATGTCAAAGAGTGAATCAAGTTGATCAACACATAAAGCGTACAAGATGTGCCGAGAGGGATCAAGTGATCCCATGGTATGGTAAGCATTGTACATTACGCTTTGTGTACTAACCTATGTTCTACGTGAGAGTTCTATGTGGGGTTAGGTGTGTTTCCATGGGCTTGTGTCAAGAGGAAGATCTAATACAACCCATGGAGGATGACATCAAGTGGTGATCGTCATCAAGATTGCGGTGTGCAAGTTCAAGTGGAGCATCACGAAGAGATCATGCTTCAAGCTTGCTGTCCATTATGGTATCAATGGACTTGTGAAGATATGCCGAAGAGTGGCTCACCCGTAGTGGAGTATAGGGGAGCAATCAACTAGTCTTCATCGAGCCAACACAATCAAGAAAGGTGGTCCAACTTGAGGAAGTCAAGACCGTCATCATCTAGCTCGAGTGAACTTTATGCAAGGCAAAGGTTTGCCCTTGATATGTTTCTATTTTACCGGTCTCATGGTGGTAGTTGGGAGACTGGGCTATAGGATCAATTGCCGTACTATCAAGGGGGGTTCTCAAGTAAGTAGCTTGATCGTATCGTTCACAGAGAGCTCAAACCATTGCATCCTTGCATCATCTTTCTTGGTTCTTGTTTGGTGTTTCTCTTTGTGAGTTTTAGAGCTTATGATCATCTTCATGACAAGCTCGAGTTCATCGGAAACAAAGTCATATGCATCTTATATGATGTTTTCGATGTTGGAATTTTTGCCGGTTCTTCATTCATAGAGGTTTCGCATCTCTATATCATTGGCATTTTTCTACGGCCTCTTCTCACCATATTCTTGTCTGTTTGGATAGTACTCATTGTCATCTACCCAACAATCTTGAGTTTTCTCAATTCAGAGCTCATATGCAAAAGTTATGGAAGTTCTAGTTTTCTTGCTCCTTCTATTTGCTTGGGCAGTTTTTTAGCGTGAGCGGTAGTAGAGTGGTAGTAGAGAGCGATAGTACCTCTCCAAGCGGTACTGCCTCTCCCCCGAGCAGTACTACCTCTCTGGCAGATCTACAACTCGTTTCTGTCTCGTTGGGCTGTTTTGACCGTGCTAAGCGGTAGTACCGCTCCCACAACCGGTAGTACTGCTTGAGCACGACTTGTGGGCATAACGGTTGGATTCTGGGGTGCCTATTTAAGGGGGAATTCTTCCCCAATGGTCCCTATCCTTTGAGATCGTGTTCTCCCCCATTGTTGACCTTCTTCGAGCTTGCTAACTCTCAATCCCTCCATGGATTCTTGCTAGTTTCTTAGGGAAAAGAGAGAGGGGATCTAGATCCACATTTCCACAAATCACTTTCTCCTCTTTGTGAGGGGAACCCCTTGGATCTAGATCTTGGAGTTCTTCGTGTCCTCCTCTTTGTTCTTCCTCTCATTTTCCTCCATAGCATTAGTTGTTGTGGTGGGATTTGGGAGAGAAGGACTTGGGCACTCCGTGTGCCTTGCCACTACATTTGGTGCATAGGTTTGAGGTCTCCACGGTGATATGTGGAAGTGAAGTTTGAGAGCTTGTTACTCTTGGGTGCTTGGTACCATAGAGCTTGTTCCTCTTGGGTGCTTGGGTGCCCTAGACGGTTGGTGGTGTCTCGGAGCTTAATCATCGTGGTGTAAAGCTTCGGGCTTGTGTCGGGGTCTCCAATTAGGTTGTGGAGATTGCCCCGAGCAATTTGTACAAGTTCCGGTGACCGCCCCCAAGGGTTGCCAAAGTGTATGGGTTCGTTGACCGCCCCCAAGGGTTGCCATTTGTACTGGTTCAGTGACCGCCCTCAAGGGTCCCTTAGTGGAATCACGACATCTTGCATTGTGCGAGGGCGTGAGGAGATTACGGTGGACCTAGTGGCATTTTGGGGAGCATTATGCCTCCACACCGCTCCAAACGGAGATTAGCATCCACAAGGGTGTGAACTTTGGGATACATCGTCGTCTCTGCGTGCCTCAGTTATCTCTTACCCGAGCCCTTTACTTATGCACTTTACTTTGTGATAGCCAGTGTTTCATGTTATATGTCTTGCTATCACCTAGTTGTTTATCTTTCTTAGCATAAGTTGTTGGTGCACATAGGTGAGCCTAGTTGTTTTAGGTTTTGTGCTTGACAATTTAAACGCTAGTTTTATTCCGCGTTTGTTCAAGCCTAAACCATAATTATTTTAAAGCACCTATTCACCCCCCTCTAGGCGTCATCCACGATATTTCACTTGGGTTCTCCATTCATTTAGTGAGCTAATATCAAATAACCTCTTTTCACCGGCAAGTTTGAAGTCATAGTTGAGTTCCTTAATGTTGGAGAACGTTGCAGAAAATTAAAATTTTTCTACGGTTTCACCAAGATCCATCTATGAGTTCATCTAAGCAACGAGTCAAGAGAGAGAGTTTGCATCTACATACCACTTGTAGATCGAGTACGGAAGCGTTTGAGGGAGTGGTGATGATGAAGACGTTCCCAACGTGATTCCGATCACCGATGACCAAGTGCTGAACGGACAGCACCTCCGCGTTCAACACACGTACGGGACGATGGCGTCTCCTCGGTCTTGATCTAGCAAGGATGAAGGAGAGGTTGAGGAAGACAACTCCAATGGCAGCACGACGCAGGCGTGGTGCGGTTGGTGCAAGCTGTTCTCCGCAGGCTTCTACAAGCTCTCGTGGAGAAAGAGAGGTGTTGGGGAGGGGAGGGGCTGCGCCTTCAATGGTGTGTGCAGCCCTCCCCCCCACCCCTCTATTTATAGGAGGAAGGGAGAGGGGGCCGGCCCCCTCTAGATGGCATCTAGAGGGGGGGCGGCGGCCAAGGGAGCGGCGGAAAGGGGTGGCGTGCCCCCCAAGCCGGCGCCCCTTTGCCCCTTTAGGGTTTCCTCTCCCATGCCCTAGCATGGGCCTAGGCGGGAGGTGCGCCCAGCCCACCAGGGGCTGGTTCCCTCTCCACTTAGCCCATGTGGCCCCCCGGGAGGGGTGGCCCCTCCCGGTGGACCTCCGGAACTCTCCCGGTGGCCCCGGTACATTACCGGTATACCCCCGAAACTTTCCGGAGTCCGTTTAACCACTTTCCATATATAAATATTTACCTCCGGACCATTCCGGAACTCCTCGTGACGTCGGGGATCTCATCCGGGACTCCGAACAACATTCGGTAATCACATACTTGTCTTCCTATTAACCCTAAGCGCCACCGAACCTTAAGTGTGTAGACCCTACGGGTTCGGGAGACATGCAGACATGACCGAGACGCTCTCCGGTCAATAACCAACAGCGGGATCTGGATACCCATGTTGGTTCCCACACGCTCCTCGATGTTGTCATCGGATGAACCACGATGTCGAGGGTTCAATCAACCCCGTATGCTATTCCCTTTGTCAGACGGTATGTTACTTGCCCGAGACTTCGATCGTCGGTATCCCAATACCTCCTTTAGTCTCGTTATCGGCAAGTCACTTTACTCGCATCGTAATGCATGATCCCGTGACGGACACTTGATCACTTTGAGCTCATTATGATGATGCATTACCGAGTGGGCCCGGTGATACCTCTCCGTCATACGGAGTGACAAATCCTGTCTCGATCCGTGTCAACCCAACAGACACTTTCGGAGATACCTGTAATGCACCTTTATAGTCACCCGATTCGTTGTGACGTTTGGTACACCAAAGCATTCCCTACGGTATCCGGGAGTTACACGATCTCACGGTCTAAGGAAGAGATACTTGACATTGGAAAAGCTCTAGCAAAAGCGAACTACCACGATCTTTGTGCTATGCTTAGGATTGGGTCTTGTCCATCAGGTCATTCTCCTAATGGCGTGATCCCGTTGTCAATGACATCGATGTCCATAGTCGAGGAAACCATGACTATCCGTCGACCAACGAGCTAGTCAACTAGAGGCTCACTAGGGACGTATTGTGGTCTATGTATTCACACGTGTATTACGATTTCCGGATAATCTGATTTATAGCATGAATAAAAGACAATTATCATGAACAAGGAAATATAATAATAATGCTTTTATTATTGCCTCTAGGGCATATTTCCAACAGTCTCCCACTTGCACTAGAGTCAATAATATAGTTACATTGTGATGAATCGAACACCCATAGAGTTCTGGTGTTGATCATGTTTTGCCCGCGGAAGAGGTTTAGTCAACGGATCTGCGATATTCAGATCCGTATGCACTTTACAAATTTCTATGTCTCCATCCTGAACGTTTTCACGGATGGAGTTGAAGCGACGCTTGATGTGCCTGGTCTTCTTGTGAAACCTGGGCTCCTTGGCAAGGGCAATAGCTCGGTGTTGTCACGGGAAGAGTTTGATCGGCCCCGACGCATTGGGTATGACTCCTAGGTCGGTGATGAACTCCTTCACCCAAATTGCTTCATGCGCTGCCTCCGAGGCTGCCATGTACTCCGCTTCACATGTAGATCCCACCACGATTCTTCGCTTGGTACCGCACCAGCCATCGCTCCACCATTCAACATATACACGTATCCGGTTTGTGACTTAGAGTCATTCAGATCTGTGTCGAAGCTAAGCGTCGACGTAACCCTTCTGACGCAGCTCTTCGTCACCTCCATAAACGAGAAACATGTCCTTTGTCCTTTTCAGTACTTCAGGATATTCTTGACCGCTGTCGGTGTTCCTTGTCGGGATTACTTTGGTACCTTCCTACCAAACTTACGGCAAGGTTTACATCAGGTCTGGTACACAACATGGCATACATAATAGATCCTATGGCCGAGGCATAGGGGATGACACTCATCTCTTCTTTATCTTTTGCCCTGGTCGGGCATTGAGCTGAGCTCAATCTTACACCTTGCGATCTGTGCAAGAACCCTTTCTTGGACTGATCCATTTTGAACTTCTTCAAAATCTTATCAAGGTATGTGCTTTGTGAAAGACCTATGAGGCGTCTCGATCTATCTCTATAGATCTTGATGCCTAATATGTAAGCAGCTTCTCCAAGGTCCTTCATTGAAAAACACTTATTCAAGTAGGCCTTAATGCTGTCCAAGAATTCTATATCATTTCCCATCAAAAGTATGTCATCTACATATAATATGAGAAATGCTCTGAGCTCCCACTCACTTTCTTGTAAACGCAGGCTTCTCCATAAGTCTCAAGATAAACCCAAACGCTTTGATCATCTCATCAAAGCGAATGTTCCAACTCCGAGATGCTTGCACCAGCCCATAAATGGATCGCTGGAGCTTGCATACTTTGTTAGCGCCCTTAGGATCGACAAAACCTTCCGGCTGCATCATATACAGCTCTTCCTTAAGATAACCATTAAGGAATGCTTTGTTTTGACGATCCATCTGCCATATCTCATAATCATAGTATGCGGCAATTGCTAACATGATTCGGACGGACTTAAGCTTCGCTATGAGAGAAAGTCTCATCTTAGTCAATCCCTTGAACTTGTCGATAACCCTTAGCGACAAGTCGAGCTTTATAGATGGTGACATTACCATCCGCGTCCGTCTTCTTCTTAAAAATCCATTTGTTTTCTATCGTCGCCGATCATCGGGCAAGTCGGTCAAAGTCCACACTTTGTTTTCATACTTGGATTCTATCTCGGACTTCTTGGCTTCTATGCATTTGTTGGAATCTGTGCCCGCCATCGCTTCTTCATAGTTCTATGGTTCATTGTTGTCTTACTACATGATTTCCAAGACAGGTTGCCGTACCACTCGGTGCGGAACGTGTCCTAGTGGACCCTCTGAGTTCAAGAGCAACTTGATCCGAAATACCTTGATCATCATCATGAATTTCCTCTTCGGTTGGTGTAGGCATCACAGGAACATTTTCTGAGCTGCACTACTCTCTGTTCAAGAGGTAGTACTTCATCGAGTTCTACTTTCCTCCCACTTACTTCTTTCGAGAGAAACTCTTTTTCCGAGAAAGGATCCGTTCTTGGCAACAAAGATCTTGCCCTCGGATCTTAAGTAGAAGGTATACCCAATGGTTTCTTTAGGGTATCCTATGAAGACGCATTTTTCCGACTTGGGTTCGAGCTTTTCAGGTTGAAGTTTCTTGACATAAGCATCGCATCCCCAAACTTTTAGAAAGCGACAGCTTAGGTTTCTTCCCAAACCATAATTCATACGGTGTCGTCTCAACGGATTTAGACGGTGCCCTATTTAAAGTGAATGTAGCTGTCTCTAGAGCGTATCCCCAAAATGATAGCGGTAAATCGGTAAGAGACATCATAGATCGCACCATATCCAATAGAGTGCGATTCTGACGTTCGGACACACCGTTATTACCGAGGTGTTCGGCGGCGTGAGTTGTGAAACGATTCCACATTTTCTTGTGTGTACCAAATTCGTGACTTAAATATTCTCCTCCACGATCGATCGTAGGAATTTTATTTTTCGGTCACGTTGATTCTCTACCTCATTCTGAAATTCTTTGAACTTTTCAAAGGTCTCGGACTTGTGTTTCATTAAGTAGACATACCCATATCTACTCAAGTCATCGGTGAGAGTGAGAACATAACGATATCCTCCATGAGCCTCAACACTCATTGGACCGCACACATCGGTATGTATGATTTCCAATAAGTTGGTTGCTCGCTCCATTGTTCCGGAGAACGGAGTCTTGGTCATCTTGCCCATAAGGCATGGTTCGCATGTGTCAAATGATTCATAATCTAGAGACTCCAAAAGTCCATCGGCATGGAGCTTCTTCATGCGCTTGACACCAATGTGACCAAGGCGGCGATTACACAAATATGTGGGACTATCGTTATCAACTTTACATCTTTTGGTATCCACGCTTATAAACATGTGTAATACTAAACCGAGATTCATTAAGAATAAACCATTGACCATCGAGCATGACCATAAAACATATCTCTCATATAAATAGAACAACCATTATTCTCGGATTTAAATGAGTAGCCATCTCGCATTAAACGAGATCCAGATACAATATTCATGCTCAAACTTGGCACCAAATAACAATTATTAAGGTTCATAACTAATCCCGTAGGTAAATGAAGAGGTAGCGTGCCGACGGCGATCACATCGACTACGGAACCATTCCCGACGCGCGCCGTCACCTCGTCCTTTGCCGATTCCGCTTATTCCGCAGCTCCTGCTGTGAGTTACAAATATGAGCAACGACACCGTATCAAATACCCAAGAGTTACTACGAGTAATCGGCAAAGTACACATCAATTACATGTATATCGAGATATACCTTTGGTGTTGCCGGCCTTCTTGTCCGCTAAGTATTTGGGGCAGTTCCGCTTCCGGTGACCCCTCCTTGCAATAAAAGCACTCGGTCCCGGGTTTGGGTCCATTCTTTGACTTCTTCCCCGCAACTTGCTTACCGGGCGGCAACCTCCTTGCCGTCCTTCTTGAAGTTCTTCTTACCCTTGCCCTTCTTGAACTTAGTGGTCTTATTGACCATCAACACTTGATGGTCTTTCTTGATTTCAACCTCGGCTGACTTCAGCATAGAGAACACTTCAGGAATGGTCTTTACCATCCCCTGCATGTTGTAGTTCATCACAAAGCTCTTATAGCTTGGTGGGAGCGACTGGAGGATTCTGTCAATGACAGCCTCATCGGGGAGGTTAATATTCATTGGGTCATACGGTTGTGCAACCCGGACATCTTGATATGTGCTCCTTGTAACTGTTTTCCTCCATCTTACAACTATAGAACTTGTCGGAGATGTCATATCTCTCGACCGGGCGTGAGCTTGGAAAACAAGTTTCAGCTCCTCGAACATCTCATATGCTCCGTGATGCTCAAAACGCTTTTGGAGCCCGGTTCTAAGCTGTAAAGCATGCCGCACCGAACGAGGGAGTAATCATCGGTTGAGTTTGCCAAGCATTCATAATGTCTTGGTTCTGCAGGACGGAGGCGTCACCTAGCGGTCCTTCTAGGACATATTGTTTCTGGCAGCTATGAGGATGATCCTCGTGTTAGGACCCAGTCCGTATAGTTGCCGTCATCTTTCGACTTGGTTTTCTCTAGGAGCGTTGAAGTTCAAGTTGACATGAGCGTTGGCCATTTGATCTACAAGACATATTATTCAAAAGTTTTAGACTAAGTTCATGATAATTAAGTTCATTTAATCAAATTATTTGAATGAACTCCCACTCAGATTAGACATCCTCTAGTCATCTAAGTGTTACACGATCCGAGTCGACTAAGCCGTGTCCGATCATCACGTGAGA
Source organism: Aegilops bicornis (assembly GCA_021605145.1). Lineage (NCBI taxonomy): Eukaryota > Viridiplantae > Streptophyta > Magnoliopsida > Poales > Poaceae > Aegilops > Aegilops bicornis. The sequence goes on along the minus strand of CM038670.1, from coordinate 246,773,325 downwards.
CGGACTAGTCATCATCGGTGAACATTCTCATGTTGATCAGATCTTCTATACGACTCGTGTTCGACCTTTCGGTCTCCGTGTTCGAGGCCATATGCGTACATGCTAGGCTCGTCAAGTAAACCCCAAGTGTTTTCGGCGTGTGTAAATCTGTCTTACACCCGTTGTATGTGAACGTAAGAATCCATCACACCCGATCATCACGTGGTGCTTAGAAGCTGACGAACTTTAGCAACGGTGCAGTTAGGGAAACACTTCTTGAAATTGTTGTAAGGGATCATCTTATTTACTACCGTCGTTCTAAGTAAACAAGATGTATAAACATAATAAACATCACATGCAATTATATATAGTAGTGACATGATATGGCCAATATCATAAAGCTCCATTGATCTCCATCTTGAGGCTCCATGATCATCTTGTCACCGGCATGACACCATGATCTCCATCATCATGATCTCCATCATTGTGCCTCCATGAAGTTGTCACGCCAACGACTACTTCTACTTCTATGGCTAACGCGTTTAGCAATAAAGTAAAGTAAGTTACATGGCGTTCTTCAATGACACGCAGGTCATACAAAATAAAGACAACTCCTATGGCTCCTGCCGGTTGTCATACTCATCGACATGCAAGTCGTGATTCCTATTACAAGAACATGATCTCATACATCACAATGTGTCATTCATCATTCATCACAACTTGGCCATATCACATCACATGACAATTGCTGCAAAAACAAGTTAGACGTCCTCTAATTTTTGTTGCATCTTTTACGTGGCTGCAATTGGGTTCTAGCAAGAACGTTTTCTTACCTACGAATAACCACAACGTGATCTTGTCAACTTCTATTTATCCTTCATAAGGACCCTTTTCATCGAATCCGCTCCAACTAAGGTAGGAGAGACAGACACCCGCCAGCCACCTTATGCAACTAGTGCATGTTAGTCGGTGGAACCGGTCTCACGTAAGCGTACGTGTAAGGTTGGTCCGGGCCGCTTCATCCCACAATACAGCGGAAGCAAGATAAGACTAGTAGCGGCAAGTAAATTGAAAAGATCCACGCCCACAACCAAATTGTGTTCTACTCGTGCAATAGAGAACTACGCATAAACCTGGCTCCGATACCACTGTTGGAGAACGTTGCAGAAAATTAAAATTTTTCTACGGTTTCACCAAGATCCATCTATGAGTTCATCTAAGCAACGAGTCAAGAGAGAGAGTTTGCATCTACATACCACTTGTAGATCGAGTACGAAAGCGTTCGAGGGAGTGGTGATGATGAAGACGTTCCCAACGTGATTCCGATCACCGATGACCAAGTGCTGAATGGACAGCACCTCTGCGTTCAACACACCTACGGGACGATGGCGTCTCCTCCGTCTTGATCCAGCAAGGATGAAGGAGAGGTTGAGGAAGACAACTCCAATGGCAGCACGACGGCGTGGTGCAGTTGGTACGGCTGTTCTCCGGCAGGCTTCGCCAAGCTCTAGTGGAGAAAGAGAGGTGTTGGGAGGGAGGGGCTGCGCCTTCAATGGTGTGCAGCCTTCCCCCACCCCTCTATTTATAGGAGGAAGGAGAGGGGCGGCCCCTCTAGATGGCATCTAGAGGGGGGGGGCGGCCAAGGGAGGAGGAAAGGGGTGGCTTGCCCCCAAGCCGTGGGGTGCCCCCTTTGCCCCTTTAGGGTTTCCCTCCCCATGCCCTAGCCAAGCATGGGCCTAGGTGGGGAGGTGCGCCCAGCCCACCAGGCTGGCTCCCTCTCCCACTTAGCCCATGTGGCCCCGGGAGGTGGCCCCTCCGGTGGACCTCAGGAACTCTCCCAGTGGCCCCGGTACATTACCCAGTATACCCCGAAACTTTCCGGAGTCCGCTTAACCACTTTCCATATATAAATATTTACCTCCGGACCATTCCGGAACTCCTCGTGACGTCAGGGATCTCATCCGGACTCGAACAACATTCGGTAATCACATACTTGTCTTCCTATTAACCCTAAGCGCCACCGAACCTTAAGTGTGTAGACCCTACGGGTTCGGAGACATGCGAACATGACCGAGACGCTCTCCGGTCAATAACCAACAGCGGGATCTGGATACCCATGTTGGTTCCTACACGCCTCGATGTTGTCATCGGATGAACCACGATGTCGAGGGTTCAATCAACCCGTATGCTATTCCCTTTGTCGACGGTATGTTACTTGCCCGAGACTTCGATCGTCGGTATCCCAATACCTCCTTTAGTCTCGTTATCGGCAAGTCACTTTACTCGCACCGTAATGCATGATCCCGTGACGGACACTTGATCACTTTGAGCTCATTATGATGATGCATTACCGAGTGGGCGATGATACCTCTCCGTCATACGGAGTGACAAATCCTGTCTCGATCCGTGTCAACCCAGCAGACACTTTCGGAGATACACGTAATGCACCTTTATAGTCACCCGATTCACGTTGTGGACGTTTGGTACACCCAAAGCATTCCTACGGTATCCGGGAGTTACACGATCTCACGGTCTAAGGAAGAGATACTTGACATTGGAAAAGCTCTAGCAAAACAAACTACACGATCTTTGTGCTATGCTTAGGATTGGTCTTGTCCATCACGTCATTCTCCTAATGACGTGATCCCGTTGTCAATGTCATCGATGTCCATAGTCGTGAAACCATGACTATCGTCGACCAACGAGCTAGTCAACTAGAGGCTCACTAGGGACGTATTGTGGTCTATGTATTCACACGTGTATTACGATTTCCGGATAATACAGTTATAGCATGAATAAAAGACAATTATCATGAACAAGGAAATATAATAATAATGCTTTTATTATTGCCTCTAGGGCATATTTCCAACACTTAATTGCCCAATATGCTTTATGTTCTAACTCAAGAGGCAAGCGACATGCTTTTCCATAAACCATTGTATGGAGATATACCCATAGGATTTTTATAAGCAGTTTTGTAAGCCCATAGTGCATCATCAAGTTTCTTAGACCAATTTTTCCTAGATCTGTTAATAGTCTTTTGTAATATCAACTTTATTTCTCTATTGCTAAGTTCAACTTGACCACTAGATTGAGGGTGATAAGGAGATGCAATTCTATGGTTGACATCATATTTAGCAAGAAATTTACGGAGAGCACCAAGGATAAAGTGTGAACCACCATCAATCATTAAATATCTAGGGACTCCAAACATAGGGAAAATAACTTCTTTAAGCATTTTAATGGACGTGTTATGATCAGCACTGCTAGTTGGAATAGCTTCTACCCACTTAGTGACATAATCAACAACAACCAAAATATGTGTATACCCATTAGAGGATGGAAAAGGTCCCATACAATCAAATCCCCAAATATCAAATGGTTCAATAATAAGTGAATAATTCATAGGCATTTCCTGACGTCTACCAATATTACCAATTCTTTGACATTCATCACAAGATAAGACAAACTTACGAGCATCTTTGAAAAGAGTATGCCAATAAAAACCATATTGTAATACCTTGTGTGCAGTTCTATCTCCCGCATGATGCCCTCCGTGGGCTTCAGAGCGACGTTTCCATATGATTTGTTCCTGTTCATGCTCAGATATAAAACGTCTAATAATACCATCTAGTCCCTCTTTATAAAGATGTGGGTCATCCCAAAAGTAATGTCTTAAGTCGAAGACGATTTTTTTTCTTTTGTTGGTATGTGAAACTAGGTGGTGTAAATTTACCAACAATATAGTTAGCATAGTGTGCATACCAAGGAGTGTTATGAGAAGCATTTATGACAGCTAATTGTTCATTGGGGAAGCTATCATCAATAGGTAGTGGGTCATCAAGGATATTTTCGAACCTAGACAAGTCTTGTAACAAAAGAACCCACCTAATGAGTCTAGGTTTTGCATCTTTCTTTTCCATGAGATTTTAATAGCAGCATGATTGGTGTGAACAATTACTTTAGAATCAACTATGTAAGATCTGAATTTATCACAAGCAAATACAACCGCTAGAAATTCTTTTTCAGTAGTAGCATAATTTGTTTGGGCACTATCTAGAGTCTCACTAGCATAATGAATAACATTTAAATTTTTATCAACTCTTTGTACTAGAACAACACCAACAACATAATCACTAGCATCACACATAATTTCAAAAAGGGAAGTTCCAATCAGGTGGTTCAACAATAGGTGCAGAAGTTAAGGCTTTCTTAATTGTTTCAAAGGCTTCTACACAACCATCATAAAAAACAAATGGAATATCCTTTTGCAAGAGATTGGTAAGAGGCCTGTTGGGGATATGACTATTAGGTATGACCCGCCCAGGAGGGGCCGGGTTATACCTATGGCGGTTCATCAATACGAAGCCCATGAAGATATTGAAGATGGTGGTTCATGAAGTAAGGGCCCAAGGACCAAGGGCGACTTAAGGCCCATAGGGGTAAACCGCCATATATGTGTAATTTATATTGTAAGGAAAGTATACTTAGTCACCGAGCCGGACACATTGTGTATGAGCCTGGCGGGACTCCGTGAGCCGCTGGGCGTCAACCTGTGTATATAAAGGGACGACCCGACAGCGGTTCAGGGCAAGAATCGAGAGATCGAAATCTAGGTCAAGCGTATTCGCTCCCTGGTAATCAAGACATAAGCAATACCACCTCAAACTGGATTAGGCCTTTACCTTCACCGCAAGGGGCCGAACCAGTATAAACTCCTGTGTCCTTTGTCCCGTTTAACCCCTTTAAGCTAACCTAGTTGCGATGGCTCCACGACTAAGTCCTCACACTACATTTGTCGTGATTATTCCACGACAGTTGGCGCCCACCATGGGGCCAGCGCATGATGATTTGGAGTTCTTAAAGGGCAGCTTCGAAGGGATCAAGGGATGCGCCGTGGGCCGGATGACTAAGAGTTGTTGCGACAAGCTCTACATCGACGATGCAGGCTGGGGCCCCGAGGCCGGCTCAATTGAGTACGGGTACCCGATCCCCTTTGGTGGAATTCACGTCTTCATCGGCAAGATCGGCGAGCCGGGCCCCGAGCCGGACATCTGCACCGACATCATCGAGACGGCTCAGCATGCACGACCTGCCCGAGCTCAGCCTGCCATGAAACGTGCCTTCGTGGGATTCATCCATGGGGCGAAATTTGATGAAGGATCCATGTCTGGCGGTGAGACGACCATCTATTCTGAGTCGTCCATGGGCGAGACTACTTCATTGTACCAGCTGCAGGATGGCAGGCTTGGGGGCTGTTCCGATGGCGGCAGTATTCTGGAGCCCTATGAGCCGCCGAATAGGGTTGCAATCTTCATGGCCGGTACACAGCCCGTGCAGAATTCTTCGACTGCAGCAGCAATGGTCTCCGGGTCAGCAACGATGATGGCAGCCGGGGCAGGAGGCCCTGTGAGCCCCCCGGCTCAGGTTTTGATGGATTTGCTAGATAAACTGACAGCCTTGTTAACAACAGAGGTTAGCCCGACAAATCAAGCTCAGCATAACGCGGAAATTGCAAAACTGCGTGTCGAGGTAGCACACGCCAAGGAAGACCTGGCGGCAGAGGACGCTAGGATGACAGCAGAGCGAGCTGTTTTGGATGCCCAGGCACAAGAGATCCAGGCTAGTTCCTTTCGGCTCTCATTGGATCAGAATGCTTCAAATGAAATCATGAGAAGAAGGCACCGGAGTCGTCTACTGCCAGTTTACGAGGCGAGGAATCTCTTTTGCATGCTGGGAGCGGGGACCACTAACCAACCAGAGATGAATTGGGTTGAAGCGCCCGGGGCTGGAGTGCTGGCTCAACCGTGCACGACGGAGCCGCCTCGTCTGGATAATACACCGCCCCAGTATGTGCCGACACCACGGGGTCATTTTTCTAACCCTTTGGATAATATGATCACTGCGACGACACGATTGGCGGCTCTCCGAGTTGAAGGCGACTCTCCAGCGGCGGTTGAGACGTGGAGGGCTAGAGAGCTTCTTCAAACAGCATTGGTTCAACATGAGGCATATTCTTACAGTCGAGGGAGGATTCATTCGACCCCTCGACCAAGCCGGAGTTATAGCAGACACATGGACTCACCTGCCGTTTCAAGCAATGACCAGCGCTGTAACCAGCTACGTGGGCATGACCCAGCGCGTGATGGTGCTCATGGTTTGGTCGATCAAGACAGGGCACGTCGAGAAGCTGAGCAGGCGGCTCAGCAGGAGGCTCATCAACATCTTTCGGTTTATCCGACGGCTTCAGTGGAGGTAGGTGTGACCTCTAGAACCACGGGTATACCATGTCTAGTGCCGGCTCTGCGTAATGAGCGTCTACCCAAGGATTTCAAAGGACCTCGTAAGGTGCCTACCTACACAGCCGACTTACCCCCTGAGGTGTGGATTGAAAGTTATGAGATGGCCATGGAACTGTTGGAGGTCAGCGATGCTGTGTGTGCCAAATACTTCACCATGATGCTGGATGGGATGGCCCGTACTTGGTTAAAAGGGCTGCCCGCCAATTCCATCGGGTCATGGGATGAGCTAAAAACCCGGTTTATCCAGAACTTTAAAGATACGTGCAAACAGCCCATGTCGATTGTGGATTTGGATGCTTGCACCCAAGAAGAGGGCGAGTCAATGACCCATTGGGTGCACCGGGTCAAGGCTATCCTGCACTCATCGGATAACATTAATGCTAGCTCAACAGTTCTAATGTTAGAGAAGAATTGCCGTTTTTTGCCTCTCAAACCGAAGCTAGGGCGGCTCAAGCGTGATTGCAATGATATGGGGCAGCTGATGGCGTCTATAGTTAAATATGCTGACTCTGATAGTACCAAGGACCCCGAGTCTGATGATGAAAAGCCGGGAAAGGGAAAGAAGAGTGGCAACACCAAGGGTCCGCAGCATAACCCAGTGAGCCAGGGGAGCAACGGTAAGCGCAGGGCTGATAGTAGTTTAGATTTTGTGGCTAATACCAATACGCAGAACAATGGTCAGCGTCGTAAGGGGAGGCCACCTCCTCGGACAGGTGGATCAGGTCCCAATCTTGAGCAGTTGCTGAATCAACCCTGCCCAAAGCATGACACGAAGGAAGGGTCGTCCAGTCACCTTTGAAAAGATTGTCAAATTATGCGGGAGTTCAAAAATTCTGATTTATTCCAGAACAATCATGGGCTGGGCGGCGGCTCAGGTTCTGGCAGCGGCGGTTCTCATGGCCCGGGTTACTGTGGTGGCGGTTCTAGTTCCGGCTTCCAGGGTCACCAAAACCATCAAGGTAATCAGGGTGGTTACAATCAACAATCCGGTCAGGGGGATCAGCAACAGTAGTAGTCTGGATATCAAAGTCATCCGAAGCAACTGAATAGTGGGCAGTATGACGTCTTCACCACAAGTTTATACAAGCGGGACCAGAAGCTCCACAAGAGGGTTGTGAACGCCGTTGAGCCGGCAGTTCCCCATTACATGCGATGGTCTGAGCAACCTATTATGTGGAGTCGAGAGGATCACCCGCCCCGGGTTGATAATCTGGGTCACTTGGCTTTGGTGGTGGCGCCTCAAGTTGGTGGATACAAATTCACTAAGGTACTCATGGATGGGGGTAGCAGCATTAATATCCTTTACTATGATACTTTCAGTCGCATGGGGTTGACTGATAAAAATCTTAAGCCGTCCAATACTGTTTTCCATGGAGTGGTGCCTGGTAAGTCGGCGTATCCTGTGGGCAGGATTGATCTCGAAGTAGCCTTTGGGGATGAACATGATTCCAGGGCCGACAAACTAACCTTTGAAGTGGTCAAGATTAGACGCCCGTATCACTCTCTGTTTGGACGGTCAGCTTATGCCAAGTTCATGGCACGGCCTTGTTATGTTTATCTGTAGCTCAAGATGCCGAGTTACAAGGGGACCATCATAGTGCATGGAAGTCGGAAAATAGCTTTGGAGTGTGAAGAAGGTGGCGCTGCTTATGCTGAATCTGTCAGTGCAACAGACGAATTGAAGTTCTACAAAGACAATGTTGATCCGGCAGACATGACATCTTTGAAAAAGCCAACCACAGAGCATGATCCGGTATTGAAGTTTAAGTCGGCCGATGACACTAAGCTAGTTGACTTTGTTCCTGGCGATTCATCCAAGCAGTTCAGTATCAGTGCTAACCTGGATCCTAAATAGGAAAGCACGCTCATCGAGTTCATCCGTGAGAATCAGGACATCTTTGCATGAAAACCTTTTGATATGCCAGGTGTACTGAGGGAACTTGCTGAGCACACTCTTAATATTGATCTGAAGTTTAAGACGATCAAGCAATTCATTCGTCGCTTCAATGAGGAGAGGCGTAAGACCATTGGTGAAGAAGTGGCCCGGCTCTTGGCAGCTGGGTTCATTCTCGATGTCTTTCATCCTGAGTGGTTGGCTAATTCGGTGCTGGTGCTTAAGAAAAATGGCACTTGGCATATGTGTGTGGACTACACTGACTTAAACAAGGCATGTCCGGCTGATCCTTTTTCTCTCCCTCGTATTGGTCAAATTATTGATGCTACGACGGGTTGTGAGCATTTGAGGTTTTTGGATGCTTACTCTAGTTATCATTAGATCAAGATGGCAGTTAAGGACCAGGAGAAGACAACTTTTATCACTCCCTTTGGAGCCTTCTGCTATGTGTCTATGCCTTTTGGGCTCAAGAGTGCCCATGCGACTTACCAGCGATGTGTGCAGAATTGTCTTCACAATCAGATTGGGCACAATGTTCACACTTATGTGGATGATATTGTGGTGAAATCTAGGGAGAAGGAAATTTTTATAGATGATTTGAAGGAGACATTCATCAATCTTCGGGACTACAAGATGATGCTTAACCCGGCCAAGTGCGTTTTTGGTGTGCCAGAGGGCAAGCTCTTGGGTTTTCTGGTTTCTAACAGAGGCATTGAAGCTAACCCGAAGAAGATCAAGGCCATTACCTCCTTGGGAAAGCCGGCGTGTATCAATGATGTTCAACGTCTGGTGGGTCGTATTGCTGCCTTAAGCCGGTTGGGTGAGAAGGCAATACCACTATACCAGATGATGAAGAAAACAAATCACTTTGTCTGGAGTGATGCTGCTAATGACACGTTTGATGCCTTGAAGAAACAGCTAGCTGAGCTGCCAGTCCTTGCTGCTCCCATTGATAAAGAGCCGTTGTTATTATATGTGTCCGCTAACTCCCGGTCTGTCAGTGTAGCTGTTGTGGTGGAACGGAAGGAAATAGGCAAGGAATATCCGGTTCAATAGCCAGTTTACTATATCAGTGAAGTACTCATTGAGTCCAAGCAGAGGTATCCGCACTGGCAGAAGCTCGTTTATGGGGTGTTCATGGCTAGTCGGAAGCTTAAGCAATATTTTCTGGGTCATCCCATCACTATGGTTAGTTCTGCTCCCTTAGGGGATATTAATCAAAAAAGTGAAGCCACAGGTCGGGTAGCCAAGTGGGCTATTGAGCTTGGACCTCATGGTTTGAAGTATATGCCTCGCACGACCATCATGTCTCAAGCACTTATGGATTTCATCAATGACTGGACAGAGCTGCAGATGCCTGAAGAAAAGCCAGATAACACATATTGGACTATTCACTTTGATGGGTCCAGGCAATTGGAGGGCTCGGGGGCTGGAGTGGTCTTAGCTTCCCCTCGAGGTGACAAGTTTTGTTATGTTTTAAGGTTGATGTTTCCCTGTACTAACAATGCAGCTGAGTATGAAGCCTTGGTCCATGGTCTTCGGATGGCTAAGGAGATGAATTTAAGCTGGGTGAGATGTTTCGGCGACTCAGACTTGGTGGCTCAGCAAGTTTCAGGCATTTGGGATTCTAAGGATCCACCCATGGCGGCGTATCGTCGCGAGGTTGAAACTATTCCTGGGCACTTCAAGGGTTATCAAGTGGAACACATTGGTCACAGGAAAAATGAGGCGGCTGATGCCTTAAGCCAATTAGGGTCCCAACGTAAGCCGGTGCCACCTAACACTTTCTTGGATATTCTGCATAATCCTTCTGTCAAGTTGCCTACAGAGGAAGATCTGGCTATTCCTGACCCGGAAGCACAATTAGTGGTGGCTCTTCATGCTATTCCTGATTGGACAGTTCCATATTTGGCTTATATGACCCGGGGCGAGCTACCTGAGGATGAAACCTTGGCTAGACAGATAACCCGACGGTCTAAGTCAATGACAATTGTTAATGTAGAGCTGCACCACTGCAGTGTTACTGGGGCGTTTCAATGTTGCATCTCTCCTGAAGAGGGCAGTGAGATTCTTCGCGAGATTCATGAAGGAGATTGTGGTCATCATGCCGGTTCAAAGTCTCTTGTGGCTAAAGCTTTTCGTCATGGATTTTACTGGCTGACGGCTCATGCTGATGCAGAGGATTTGGTCGGTAAATGTGATGGTTGTCAAAATTTTTTACGGCGAGCTCACATGCCGGCTCAAGAATTGAGGATGATTCCAATTACTTGGCCGTTTGCAGTTTGGGGGCTTGATATGGTTAGGCCTTTCAAAAGGTCCAAGGATAAAAAGACCCACCTTTTGGTGGCGGTTGACAAATTCACAAAGTGGGTTGAAGCAGAGCCGGTCAGTAAGTGTGACGCGGCAACGACGGTTCAATTCATCAACAAGGTGAATTTTCGCTTTGGTTTTCCAAACAGCATTATAACTGATAATGGCACTAATCTGTCCAAAGGTGCTATGAAAGAGTTTTGTCAACGTGAGCATATTCGATTTGACGTGTCCTTAGTAGCTCACCCCCAATCCAATGGTCAAGCTGAAAGAGCCAATCAAGAAATTTTGAGAGGCATCAAGCCCCAACTTATGGTTCCTTTGCAAAGGACGTCGGGTTGTTGGGTGGAGGAGTTACCTTCGGTGCTATGGAGTATCAGTACTACCCCCAATAGATGTATGGGTTACACGCCTTTCTTCATGGTTTACGGAGCAGAGGCGGTTCTCCCTAGTGACATCCGTCATGACTCGCCGCGCGTGGCGGCTTATGTTGAAGTTGATAATGAAAAAGCACGTAAGGATGCACTTGACCTGTTAGATGAGGAGCGTGACCTTGCGACGGCTCGTTCGGCAATTTACCAACAAGATCTACGCCGTTATCACAGGCGCCGAGTCAAGACCAGAACCTTTCAAGAAGGTGACTTGGTGCTCCGGCTTATCCAGGATCAAACTGATATGCACAAGCTATCCCCACGTTGGGAAGGACCCTTTGTGGTCAGCAAGAATTTAAATAATGGGTCATACTACCTTATCGATATTCGAGACCACAAGGACTCACATCAGTCGGAGGAGGAGACCCACCGGCCATGGAATATTGCTCATCTTCGGCCTTACTACACTTGAGCCACCGGCTCTTATGATCTACATATTTTGACAGTGTATATATTATGGTGTTTATAATAAAGCCGGCATCCCTGATAAAGCAAGGCCTCTGTCGTTTCATTTCCAAGAATAATGAGTCTTTTTCATCATAATTTCAATGGTCATTTGGCGGCTTCCTGCTCATATTTGAAGCATAGCTGTGAATATCCCTCTTGATCGGTGCAATGCCAAAACTTATGGTCACTTGGGGGTTCCTACTCATATTTGAAGCATAGCTATGAATATCCCTCTTGATCAGTGCAATGCCAAAACTTATGGTCACTTGGGGGCTTCCTGCTCGTATTCGAAGCATAATTGTGAATATCCCTCTTGATCGGCACAATGCCAAAACTTATGGTCACTTGGGGGCTTCTTGCTCATATTCGAAGCATAGCTATGAATATCCCTCTTGATTGATCCAAGGGCACAAGCACTTGGGGCCTTCCTGTTCAAACATAGGTGTATTCACCAAAGAGAACATAGCGTTAGTACCCTTGTGAGCGGGTTTGGAACACCAGGTGTATTCACCAAAACCTTCCGAAAGCCTCGTTTTTTTTCGTTTTGCTTAGTTTTTTGAACATTTTTTGGGTTCATCTTGACATATGGTTTCAAGTGATTCAGGCCATGTAGCCTCAGTTCTCACAGCTCATATTTGAAGCATACCTATGGTTTTTGTTAACCCGACCAGGCTTTGGACGATAAGTTGCCAGTATATGATGATATTAAATACTTGGAAGTATTGGCTTCCAAGTTTCGGGTTATCACCCTTACTGCACGGGTATCATAAGCCGGCAATACGATTCAATATCACATGTATGATATTTTTGTTATGGTTGTGATTAAACCAGCCCTATCTATAAACTTTTTTAAAACATTAGTGGTTATATATGGGATATTATGACCCGCCCTGCGGTAAACCGCCAGGGCTCTTGTGATCTACTTGTGTGCAGGATAAAACTAAATTTCATCTGCATAAATCAACGTTATCCTTCCTCGCAAAAAAGAAAGAAAATCAAATACTTGAGAAGGAGTATAGAACAAGCTAGTGTACTAGTAAAGAGACGTTGCCGAGTTTTAGAAAAAAAGAGGACATGCTCCTGTAGCTGGTTCGAATCCAAACCTAGACTATGACTATATATGGTGCTATGCTACTCTGCAAGTAATGAAACTGACATATCCAATGTTCGCTTCTCCTCTTCTCTACTTACTCTGCCTAGCATCAGAAGCTTTGGCCGCAGCAACCATGTCCGCTGGTTGCTCGTCCACCTACTCTTCAGCAGGCAACAACCAGATATGTGCCAAGTCGCCACCCGTACCATCGCCTGTTGGTCTCATCACACCCCCACTGGCACATGCACCGCAGCCGGTTTCTCATCGCAACCCGTTGCTGTTGGTGTGGTGCCACTACTGCAAATAACGCAGAGTCATCCGTCGCGTCTCAACCACAATCCTCAACCCTGGCCGAGTCTTCTACAAATGCCCAAATCATGGGGTAATAATATGTTTAAGTGTTGTTCTGCTGCTTTCAGTTGCTGTTTTTTTAATAGTTTGGTTGATGATCTTCCATTTTGATTCATGCAGAAAAGGGAATATTTGTGTGATTTGTTGTAACACCCCGGATGTAACTTTCCATATTTGTAACTCCAACTCTTGCCATTTTCGGCATTGTGATATGATATTCCCTCCGTGGTTGGGTTTTTCTTCATTTTGCATTTTGTCCATGTCATGCATTTCATATCATGTCATCATGTGCATCGCATTTGCATACGTGTTCGTCTCATGATTCCGAGCATTTTTCCCGTTGTCCGTTTTGCAATCCGGCACTCCTATGTCCCCCGGCGTCCCCTTTTACGTTTTTCCGTGAGCGGGTACTGAACTTTCTCGAAATGGACCGAGGTTTGTCAAGTGGCCTTGGTATACCACCGGTAGACCACCTGTCAAGTTTCGGGTCATTTGGAGCTCGTTTGGTACTGCAACGGTTAACCGCACTCTCGCAAAGGCCTCTTTTAAGTTGCAGCCCAAACCCTTTCAAAACAGCCCAATAACCCATCTAAGTCGCTTCCATGCTCTCCGTCGTCGGATCACGATCGCGTGGGCGAAAACTACACCTCATTTGGACTCTCCTAGCTCCCTCTATGCCTATTTATACACCCCCCCCATTCCAAATCACGGTACAAACCCTAGCCTTCCCCTACCTCGCGCCCCCGGACACGTCCGGACGAAATCCGCCGCCGCTCCCGGCCAATCGGGCCGCGCCACGTGTCGCCGCGCGCTGCCCTGGGGTCGCGAGGCCCACCGCGAGCCCTCCGCGCCTCCTCCGACGCCGGCCGCCCGCAGCCCGTCCCCGGCGCTCGCGCCGCGCCCTCCGGCAGCCGCGCCTCGCCGGCAGCGCCGTCGCCGCCTCCCCGCCCGGCCGGTCGCCTCGGCCGCCGCCCGGCAGCCCGTCTCGGCGTCCCGCCGCCGCCGCCGCCGCCGCCACCCGGCGTCTCCGCGGCCGCCCGGCCCGCCGCCCTCTCCTCGGCCCGGCCGAGCTCCGGCGAGCAGCGCCGCCGTCCTCGCCGTCGGCGGATCTCGATCGGATCGAAGGGTTGACTTCTTCCCCAAATTCGTCCAAGTTTTTATCTCAGTGATTATTTTGTGGTATTTTCAACGCATCATAATTTCGCATCTGTAGCTCCGTTTCGTGCGTGTAATATGTCAAAATGTTTGACTCGAAGAGCAGATCATTTCATCTCATTGCATCATTTTCATTTGAGCTCATCTTGATGCCCGAAATGCTGTTAGAAGAGGGCTATGTGATGTTAGTTCCTGTTTCTTAACACAACTTGCACTTTTGTTATTTTTTCTATGATTGATGTGTGCACCCTATGAATTTGAATCCTACATGTGTTTTGTAATATGCCATGCCATATTTCTAGGGGTGTATGCCATGTATTTTTGTGATCTCTGTGGTGACTAGCACAAGCATGCAAACTAGGTGTCCTGATGTTGCTGATTTCAGCCCCTGTTTTGCTGATATTTTGATGCCATGTTAACTTGATGCTATCGAGAGATGCATGCATATTTTGAGATACTTAAGTAAGGATTTTTTGAACATATGGTTATGCTCTATCCATCCATGCCTTTTTTTGCAATTATGGAGTACCATAGTTTGAGTCAATCGAGCTCTACTTTTGCAATAAAATGTTTCCTGGCAGATTGTTTATATGTTATTCAATTTTGCCAAGGTTGTTGTGGTTGATCCGTGTAGGCTATGATGTTGTTCTTGCCATGTGTAGCTTCTATACCATGTCTTCTTGATGGATGTATGATTAGTTTATCATGAAATGCTCTGTAGTGGGTGCATGGAGCTCTTAAACATGCCTACTTGTTATCTGTTTTTGTCATGCCTGTTGCTGAATCTGTTAACGAAACTTGCTATGTTTACATGGGTGTTATTATATTTTCTGATCCTTTTTGGCTTATGGTAAGTAAGGGACTTTTGTTCTATGATTTGATTAGATTCATGCCATGCCTTGGGTTGCTACTATAAGTTCCTGTAGCATGCTGTTTCATTGCTCTGAACATTGCTTCCTGATGCTGATTTTGCCATGTTCAGTAATTTCAGTGTCTGTGAAGCTGATATATTTTGCACTTTTGCCATGCGTGTTTGGACCTGTTATGTTGTGATTTAGCCGTACCTCAGTGTTCATCTTTTGTCAAGCATCTTGAGTAGATCTCTGCCATATGCTTTTTTGGTACGTTTGGATGCAGTAGCTTAATTTCTTGTTGCTTGCTAAGTGGCATCCTGCTGTTAATGGCAGATTTGTGCCATTCTTGTTTTGCTTGTCATTTGCAAACCGTGCATCCGATTCCGGTGATCTTTATATCGATTTCAACCGAAATCATCTCTCTTTCCAGCAACACATTTGGTTTGCCAAGTTTATGCCTGGTTCATCATTTTCCTTTCGGAGCGCGCATACGCATTGCATATCACATCTCGCATATCATGCCATGTTTTGCATCATGTTGATTGTGCATTGCACCGTGATTTATTGTGGTTACTTTGTTTGTGTTCTTGCTTTGGGTAGATCCGGGAGACGAGTACGTGAACGAGGAACCTGTTGAGAATGCTTACGAGGATCAAGCTTTCGACAACTCTGAGAACTTGGCAGGCAAGATGACCGTACCCTCGAAATCACTTCTATCTTTGCTATGCTAGTTGCTCGCTCTTTTGCTATGCCTATGCTATGATGCCTACCACTTGCTTATCATGCCTCCCATATTGCCATGTCAGCCCGTAACCATCATTTCCTAGCAAACCGTTGATTGGCTATGTTACCGCTTTGCTCAGCCCCTCTTATAGCGTTGCTAGTTGCAGGTGAAGATGAAGTTTGTTCCTTATTGGAACATGGAGATGTTGTTCCTTGTTGGAACATGTTTACTTGTTGGGGATATCACAATATATCTGCTATAATTAATGCATCTATATACTTGGTAAAGGGTGGAAGGCTCGGCCTTATGCCCGTGTTTTGTTCCACTCTTGCCACCCTAGTTTCCGCCATACCGGTGTTATGTTCCTTGATTTTGCGTTCCTTACATGGTTGGGTGATTTATGGGACCCCTTGACAGTTCGCTTTGAATAAGACTCCTCCAAAGAAGGCCCAACTTTGGTTTTACCATTTTCCACCTAAGCCTTTTTCCCTGGGGTTTTCGAGAGCCCGAGGGTCATCTTTATTTAACCCCGGGCCAATGCTCCTCGGGCGTTGGTCCAAACTAGAGCCACTTGCGGTGCCACCGAGGCAACTTGGGGCATCTTCGCTGCCGTCAGACGTCATCGCTCATCCGGTGTGCCACGAGAACGAGATATGTGCAGCTCCTATCGGATTTGTCGGCACATTCGGGCGGCTTTGCTGGTCTTGTTTTATTCTTGTCGAAATGTCTTGTAGTCCGGGATTCCGAGATTGATCGGGTCTTCCGGTAGAAGGAATATCCTTCGTTGACCGTGAGAGCTTATAATGGGCTAAGTTGGGACACCCCGCAGGTATTATCTTTCAAAGCCGTGCCCGGTTATGAGGCAGATGGGAATTTGTTAATGTCCGGTTGTAGAAAACCGAAGTTGACCTCAATTAAAATACACATCAACGCGTGTGTAACCGTGATGGTCTCTTCTCGTGAGTCCGGGAAGTGAACACGGTGTTGGAGTTATGTCTGACGTAAGTAGTTCAGGATCACTTCTTGATCGCTACTAGCTTCACGACCGTGCCTTGCTTCTCTTCTCGCCCTCTTTTGCGAATGTAGCCACCATATATGCTAGTCGCTTGCTGCAGCTCCACCTCACAACTCTGTCCTTCCTATAAGCTTAATTAGTCTTGATCTCATGGTGTGAGATTGCCGAGTCCCGTGACTCATGATTCTACCAAAACAGTTGCAGTGAAGCGATGCCGGTGCAGGTGACGAACCCGAGCTCAAGTGGGAGTTCGACGAGGAACGTGGTCGTTACTATGTGTCTTTTCACGATGATCGATGAGTGGAGCCCAGTTGGGACGATCGGGGATCTATGTAGCATTTGGGGTATCTTCTTTTATTTTGGTTCCGTAGTCGGACCTTGAGTGTATTCTGGATGATGGATGTTTATTTATGTATTGTGTGAAGTGGCGACTGTAAGCCAACTATGTATCTCTTTCCCTTATGTATTACATGGGTTGTGTGAAGATTACCTCACTTGCGACATTGCTTTCAATGCGGTTATGCCTCTAAGTCGTGCTTCGACACGTGGGAGATATAGCCACATCGAGGGCGTTACAAGTTGGTATCGAGCCTTCCCGACTTAGGAGCCCCTACTTGATTGTTTCTTTGGCGTTGTTGAGTCTAGAACGGAAAATGTTTTGAGTCTTAGGATTATATATATCGAGAGTAGGATTATTTTTACTCCCAGTCCCTTCTGTCGCTCTGGTGAGGTCTCTGACGTAGAATTTTGACTCTCCTCTCCTCAATTTTCGCTAAATTTTTTTAGGATCACGCTGGTATCTTGGAATCGTTCCGATGGTTTTGTGACGAGAACATTGTTCTTGGTGCCTCCTCGACATTTAGGGGTTGTGGCGGTGTCCCGGGAGTTGAGCTCCGAGGTGTTGTCGTCACAATTTTATCGTTGCAGTTATGGAATACCGAGTTTTGCCGACATCGAAATCTCTTTTGTGCAGTTGTTGGTGAGATAACCCCGATAACCCGATCTTTGGGCGAGCTCGGGAGTATTGCCATGACTCGTATAACGGATGCTTTTCAAGGTCGAGGTACCCGATTTCGAAGGTTTCTTGGTTATGTGTTGACGGATGGATACAATTGGATCTAGGTATTGTTAGTTTGGGTGATATATTTTGTGTCCCTCAGATCCCCAACACCAGAGTGCATAACCAGAAAGTTTCGAGAGTTTATAGGTGGGAATTCAAGTAGCTCCTAGAATATCTTTCCGACAGATGCATGATATGAGATTGGGTAAATCTCTATCATATGTATTTGTTCCGGCTTACTCTGCAAGCCAAATCCTTTGTTTTGTTTTATTTGTGATATTTGAGTTGCTTCAATGTCAAATGTTGAATCCATACTTTTCCTGAACGGTGTTCTCATATTTCTATGGGAGTACTAATCCTTTTGATAATCGAGATTGTGATGTCAATTCTTTCCAACCGGCGTGTTTCTCTTCAAGTGGATCCGATCATTTCAACATTTCTGAGATCAATTCTAAGATTTTTCTCAACGGTGTTCATTTCATCCGACCCAAGTTGCCTTTGTTTTCCCACCCTCCCACCCCTTTTTCGTCAAGGACTCATATATCCCTAACCAAGTACCCATTTTATTGCTGTGAAGTCTCTTCATTCTTTTCCTCAATGCTCTTATCCGGTGATTCTCATGAAGATGCTAAAGGAAGCTTCGAGTTTATTATTCTTCGTTCTTTTCTTCTCCGGTGGATTTAGTTCAAGATTTCGGTGTTGATCTTATCCCTTTTCCTCTGTTCACAATGCTTTCTCATGCCGGTGTATCTCGTAATCATTCACTTCTCGCTATTCATTTGGTTGGGAGTGTTGAAGATATCTCAGAAGATTCGTGTTTCCATTCTTAATCCGTTCAAGTTATTTCGAGTTGTTATCCCTCTTGAGCCATTTAATTCAACCGGTGCAATCTCTCTTCTCAAATAATTGTTCAACGGTGGTTATTTTGAGTGGGCCCTAACCCACAGGTCTTTTCCCAGGATCTTACCTGACTCTTCTATTTTCACGGAGCTTCTAAAATTCTTTTCAAAGTTTGACGTAAGTATGAATTTCATCAGTCATATGCCTTTGTCCAAGATCTTCCAAATTTGTTTCATTGTTAGCTCAAACTTTCTAATTTTCATCCCGGAGTATCTCAACAATTCATGCTGGTGTTTCTCTTCGTCATTCTCAACATTTGAAGACCAAAGAAGAGTTTCTCTTACATCTTGCTCCATTCTCTTCAAGATTCATGGTTCTAGCTTGATGCCATCCTCTCATAATTGTTTTAGATTGTGAGAATTCTTTTCGCCCATCCGGAGCAATTCAGAAATCTTTTCAGTTTGATTCTCCAGAGCCATCATCTCAGAATTATTCATTCCAGCTTTCAGCTCTCGTTCTCCAAATCATACCGGTGCATCATTCAAGTATTATCTAATCAGCTCGGGATCTCTGCGTTCACTTGTATCTAAATTCTCTCAAGTATCTTGGTTCATTTTCTAATTCTTCCGGTGTTTCTTTATCTTTTCTTCGCTCAATTTCAATTCTTACGGTGGTTCGTTCAAGATTTCACTTCCTTCTTTATCATATCAATTCATTTGTTGTTTCCAAATCCCAATGGTGGTTCCATCAATACCCTCTCAAGTTTGCGCTTATATCTCTATCTCGTAATCATTTTCAACGAGAATAAGTAGTATGCCAAATCCGCTTGCTTGTCATCAATTTAAATTGGTGAAGGATACACATAACATAATTCTTATTTTTGTTTCATCCAAGTGATTAATCCTTTCCTTCGGAGTTTGTTCGGAGGAATAAATTCTTGGCTTCTTGTTGTTCATCTTTCTTCCGGAGTTCCAAGTTTTTCCAAGATTATCTCGCCGCAAGCTCCATCTAAACCATCGCAAGGCTTCACCTTGTGTTTTCAACTTCTCTTTCTTTTTATCATCCTTTCATTACCGGAGTTCTTCATGGAGGCTCTACATGGTGGTTCGTCAAGGATTCCTTTCATTCTTCAATTGTTCTTCAAGTTTTTCTCTCGGAGTTAAGATCCGTCAAGCCATACTTCAAAATAAACATGGTGCTCAACACATGTTTTGTTTTGAGGAGTTCAAGCATTCTTCATCTTGCATTCAAGTGCAATTCTTTCGACCTTATCTTTTGAGGTGGTGTTATGTCATTTTGACAGTTTCATTCATGTTTCATGATTCACTTGTTGTCAAGAATGAGATATTTTAAATCCACCAATCTCTTCGTTGGAGTCATCTTGTGTCATGTTTCACCTAAAGCCTTCCCTAAGGAATGTTGCTATTTGTGGTGCTTGTCAATGATCCAAGTTATCTCTTTATCATCTTGATGAAGAAGTGTTCATCTCTTCGTCGATCTAAAGCAAGCAATTGTTTCCTTTAGTGGTCGGTTCTCACCTCATAATGTTGAGATGTTTCCATAAGCCCACTACAAACTTATTCTTTTTGTTGTTGATTTTCTAACAACTCCGTTCAATTCTTCTTTGCAAGGTGCTTTCCAAGTTCATTTGTGGCAGAAGTTGGCATTTTCTTCTCCGTCCCTTTATCCCAACGATCTAACTTCTATTCTTTCGTTACGGAGGCATTGTGATGTTGTGCTCATCACCCATCACCTCGTATTGTGAGGACCGTGTTCTTTTCATGCTTATCCATTTAACCGGAGTGTTGTGTCATCTCTTCAAGTTCTTTTCATCTTATCAAGTTTTCCTTCTTATTTTAGTCCGAGTGCTGTCCAAATTATATCAATCTTATTCCTTTGCTATCTAGTTTTAACTGGAGGGGTTTTAATATCGATCTTATCACCAAAACTCTTGGTTCTCGTCGTATCCCTTGTTCCTCTTTTCTAATGGAGTGTTTTCAATTTTGCTCATCTTCGTTCTTTTCTTTCATTCATATTGCTCAACCTCTCAAGGTTCGTGGTTTCACTCGTTTGTCGAAGAAGCAACTTAGTTTTACCTATTCTCTTCCTCTTCCGTTTCTCTCCGGTGCCATCCTAGATCTCGGGACGAGATCCTCTTGTAGTGGTGGAGTGTTGTAACACCCCGGATGTAACTTCCCATATTTGTAACTCCAACTCTTGCCATTTTCGGCATTGTGATATGATATTCCCTCCGTGGTTGGGTTTTTCTTCATTTTGCATTTTGTCCATGTCATGCAATTCATATCATGTCATCATGTGCATCGCATTTGCATACGTGTTCGTCTCATGATTCCGAGCATTTTTCCCGTTGTCTGCTTTTGCAATCCGCACTCCTATGTCCCCGGCATCCCCTTTTACGCTTTTTCCGTGAGCGGTACTAAACTTTCTCGAATGGACTGAGGTTTGTGAAGTGGCCTTGGTATACCACCGTAGACCACCTGTCAAGTGTCGGGTCATTTGGAGCTCGTTTGGTACTCCAACGGTTAACCGCACTCTCGCAAAGGCCTCTTTTAAGTTGCAGCCCAACACCCTTTCAAAACAGCCCAATAACCCATCTAAGTCACTTCCATGCTCTCCGTCGTCGGATCACGATCGGCGTGGTAAAACTACACCTCATTTGGACTCTCCTAGCTCCTCTATGCCTATTTATACACCCCCATTCCAAATCACGGTACAAACCCTAGCCTTCCCCTACCTCGCGCCCGGACACGTCCGCCCGGCCGGACGAAATCGCCGCCGCGGCACCAATCGGGCGCGCCACGTGTCGCCGCCAGCGCCCGCCGGCCCTTGAGGCCATCATGGCCCTCCGCGCCTCCTCCGGCCGGCCGCGTGCCGCAGCCGCCCCCGTCGGCGCTCGCCGCCCGCGCCTCCCCGGCCGCGCTCGGCCGGCGCCGTCGCCGCCTCCCGCCCGGCGGTCGCCTCGACCACCGCCCGGCAAGCCCGTCTCCGGCGCCCGGCGCCGCGCCGCGCCGCCCGCCACCCCGGCGTCTCCGCGGCCGCCGGCCCGCCGCCCTCTCCTCCCGGCCCGGGCGAGCTCGGCGAGCAGCGCCGTCCTCGCCGCCGTCCGGCGGATCTCGATCGGATCCGAAGGGTTGACTTCTTCCCCCAAAATTCGTCCAAGTTTTTATCTCAGTGATTATTTTGTGGTATTTTCAACGCACCATAATTTCGCATCTGTAGCTCCGTTTCGTGCGTGTAATATGTCAAAATGTTCGTCTCGAAGAGGAGATCATTTCATCTCATTGCGTCATTTTCATTTGAGATTATCTTGATGCCCGAAATGCTGTGAGAAGAGGGCTATGTGATGTTAGTTCCTGTTTCTTAACAGAACTTGCACTTTTGTTATTTTTTCTATGATTAATGTGTGCACCCTATGAATTTGAGTCCTACATGTGTTTTGTAATATGCCATTCCTTCTTTCTACGGGTGTATGCCATGTATTTTTGTCATCTCTGTGGTGACTAGCACAAGTATGCAAACTAGGTGTCCTGATGTTGCTGATTTCAGCCTCTGTTTTGCTGATATTTTGATGCCATGTTAACTTGATGCTACCGAGAGATCCATGCATATTTTGAGATACTTAAGTAAGGATTTTTTGAACATATGGTTACGCTCTATCCATCCATGCCTTTTTTTGCAATTATGGAGTACCATAGTTTGAGTCAATCGAGCTCTACTTTTGCAATAAAATGTTTCCTGGCAGATTGTTTATATGTTATTCAATTTTTCCAAGGTTGTTGTGGTTGATCCGTGTAGGCTATGATGTTGTTCTTGCCATGTGTAGCTTCTATACCATGTCTTCCTGATGGATGTATGATTAGTTTATCATGAAATGCTCTGTAGTGAGTGCATCGAGCTCTTAAACATGCCTACTTGTTATCTGTTTTTGTCATGCCCTGTTGCTGAATCTGTTAACGAAACTTGCTATGTTTACATGGGTGTTATTATATTTTCTGATCATTTTTGGCTTATGGTCAGTAAGGAACTTTTGTTCTATGCTTTGATTAGATTCATGCCATGCCTTGGGTTGCTACTATAAGTTCCTGTAGCATGCTGTTTCATTGCTCTGAACATTGCTTCCTGATGCTGATTTTGCCATGTTCAGTAATTTCAGTGTCTGTGAAGCTGATATATTTTGCACTTTTGCCATGCGTGTTTGGACCTGTTATGTTGTGATTTAGCCGTATCTCAGTGTTCATCTTTTGTCAAGCATCTTGAGTAGATCTCTGCCATATGATTTTTTGGTACGTTTGGGTGCAGTAGCTTAATTTCTTGTTGCTTGCTAAGTGGCATCCTGCTGTTAATGGCAGATTTGTGCCATTCTTGTTTTGCTTGTCATTTGCAAACCGTGCATCCGATTCCGGTGATCTTTATATCGATTTCAACCGAAATCATCTCATCTTTCCAGCAGCACATTTGGTTTGCCAAGTTTATGCCTGGTTCATCATTTTCCTTTCGGAGCGCGCATACGCATTGCATATCACATCTCGCATATCATGCCATGTTTTGCATCATGTTGATTGTGCATTGCACCGTGATTTATTGTGGTTACTTTGTTTGTGTTCTTGCTTTGGGTAGAGCCGGAGACGATTACGTGAACGAGGAACCTGTTGAGAACGCTTACGAGGATCAAGCTTTCGACAACTCGAGAACTTAGCGTGCAAGATGACCGCATTCTAAATCACTTCTATCTTTGCTATGCTAGTTGCTCGCTCTTTTGCTATGCCTATGCTACGATGCCTGCCACTTGCTTATCATGCCTCCCATATTGCCATGTCAGCCCCTAACCATCCTTTCCTAGCAAACCGTTGATTGGCTATGTTACCGCTTTGCTCAGCCCCTCTTATAGCGTTGCTAGTTGCAGGTGAAGATGAAGTTTGTTCCTTATTGGAACATGGAGATGTTGTTCCTTGTTGGAACATGTTTACTTGTTGGGGATATCACAATATATCTGCTATAATTAATGCATCTATATACTTGGTAAAGGGTGGAAGGCTCGGCCTTTTGCACGGTGTTTTGTTCCACTCTTGCCACCCTAGTTTCCGCCATACCGGTGTTATGTTCCTTGATTTTGCGTTCTTTACACGGTTGGGTGATTTATGGGACCCCTTGACAGTTCGCTTTGAATAAGACTCCTCCAAAGAAGGCCCAACTTTGGTTTTACCATTTGCCACCTAAGCCTTTTCCCCCGGGTTTTCGCGAGCCCGAGGGTCATCTTTATTTAACCCGCCGGGCCAATGCTCCTCTGAGCGTTGGTCCAAACTAGAGCCACTTGCGGTGCCACCCCGAGGCAACTTGGGGCATCTTCGGTTGCCAGACGTATCGCTCATCCGGTGTGCCACGAGAACGAGATATGTGCAGCTCCTATCGGGATTTGTCGGCACATTCGGGCGGCTTTTGCTGGTCTTGTTTTATTCTTGTCGAAATGTCTTGTAGTCCGGGATTCGAGATTGATCGGGTCTTCCGGTAGAAGGAATATCCTTCGTTGACCGTGAGAGCTTATAATGGGCTAAGTTGGGACACCCCTGCAGGTATTATCTTTTCAAAGCCGTGCCCACGGTTATGAGGCGATGGGAATTTGTTAATGTCCGGTTGTAGAAAACCCAAGTTGACCTCAATTAAAATACACATCAACCGCGTGTGTAACCGTGATGGTCTCTTCTCGGCGAGTCCGGAAGTGAACACGGTGTTGGAGTTATGTCCGACGTAAGTAGTTCAGGATCACTTCTTGATCGCTACTAGCTTCACGACCGTGCCTTGCTTCTCTTCTCGCCCTCTTTTGCGAATGTAGCCACCATATATGCTAGTCGCTTGCTGCAGCTCCACCTCACAACTCTGTCCTTCCTATAAGCTTAATTAGTCTTGATCTCGCGGGTGTGAGATTGCTGAGTCCCCGTTACTCACGGATTCTACCAAAACAGTTGCAGGTGCCGATGATGCCAGTGCAGGTGACGGAACCGAGCTCAAGTGGGAGTTCGACGAGGAACGTGGTCGTTACTATGTGTCTTTTCCTGATGATCAGTAGTGGAGCCCAGTTGGGACGATCGGGGATCTGTGTAGCATTTGGGGTTTCTTCTTTTATTTTGGTTCCGTAGTCGGACCTTGAGTGTATTCTGGATGATGGATGTTTATTTATGTATTGTGTGAAGTGGCGATTGTAAGACAACTATGTATCTCTTTCCCTTATGTATTACATGGGTTGTGTGAAGATTACCTCACTTGCGACATTGCTTTCAATGCGGTTATGCCTCTAAGTCGTGCTTCGACACGTGGGAGATATAGCCGCATCGAGGGCGTTACATTTGTCTTGCTGGGAAGTTGCTGATGTGGGAGAATGCAACTACACTGATTATTTGGTTAGCCGAGGAATCCCAATACTAGCAGGTTGGGGTGCTGGACAAGTAACTGAAGGAATGGCAGAAGAGGAATATGCAGAGCAGAAGGTTAAAGATGCAGTTCCTCTGATCATGGCCAAGCAACAGCTGCTGAACAGCCTTGACAGCAATGAGATGAAAGAGCTTATGAAGATAATGGGCAAAATCGATGTGCTCTGTAGGACGATTGTCTCTTTATTTGCAGCGTATGTAGCACTCGTGATGTATTCAGTGGCTATGACATGAGCACTTTGCTGAAACTAGTAATGAATGAAACCTGTTTAGCAGGATGGGCATAGTGTTGTGAACGTCTAATGATTTCTATTAACGGAAATTGGGGACTATCCCCTTTTGCTCATAAATAAATAAATAATAGAGGCCCGTTTGCTAATAAATAAATAAATTAGCAGAGGCCCTGTCGGGTCAGCTTTGTTCCCGTCCTAAGACGTCGAGCAAATTGCAATCCAACAGCAAACTATGTCATCAAATTCAAGTTTCAAACCAAATATGAGTACAACTAAACAACAATGTCATCATGTTTTAGTCGTTACAATCACCAAACACAAATCAACATACATAATAAGTGATGTTCTCACAGCAAAATACTAAACAACAAGTTCATCAGGTTTCAGTTGTCATACCAAACACAATTTCACATAGTAGATAAGAAAACATCTTCTAACAGGCAAATACGACAAAAGCAATCTAATCATCATCCACAACAGTAGTGTCAACATCTTCGCCATGTGTATATGTCTAAATCATAATTCCCCATAGTGTCATCTTCTTCTTCATCCTCAATGTCCTCGAATGTTGGCTTCTTCTTGATCAACTCTTGTATGTCCATAGCCCGACAGACAATCTTTTCGCCAGCGTCATTGACGTGATGGTTCTCAAAGATATTAGGAACATCTGTGGAATCTTGTACACTAGGAGCAGTGTAAGCATCATCTTGTTGTGCAACTTCATTAAACGAATTTCTCTGCTCAATCCTTTGCAATACTCTCTAGTCATCGCTACGTGCAAATGTGTCTTCCAAGAAAAATATTTATGTTGCTTGATTTGCCAAAATAAAAGGCTCGTTGGTCTGGTACGCTGCCTTGACATTGATGGATTTGAAATAATCATCAACTCTAGGTTTTGCGATCCTGGAAAACAGGTTATACCAACGACAGCACAACAGAACCAGACACCGATGAACCTCAAAACTAAAGATATACTGCAACTGAACAATGTCTGTTATGTTAGCATACATTTCAGTTGTCTCTCTGCCGTACGTATCCATGCTCATGCTGGCACTATTTTGTGTCTTCGTGCCTTTGTCGCATGCAAGGGTGTTGTAGCACACATCTCCAACAACACAAGATTCATAATGTCTTACCCGAGTATCAGGACCCATTGCTAGTGCCTAAAGGGCATCATCAACTACCTGCCCATCCTCCCGCATCTTCTTAACCTATGGTTAGAAAATAGACAAGCTAATCATCTTATGTACTCAATATATTAAAAAAACTGACAGTGCAATTCAAAAGCTTACATGGCTCTTGAACCATTTCGCAAATCCTGCCATAACCAGTTTGTCAATGTTTCTTGGATTTTGTGGCAGTAACTCCTTTCTGTAGATGCTGCACAACATAGTGATCGCGTCAAACATCTAAATATATAAGAATGTGCTGCAAGTTTAATTACGATGTATAAGCTGCAGTACTTAGCACTCACTTGATATAAGGTAATATCTCAAGACAATTATTCAACACATACCAAACCATTTTTTCCAAATCTTTAGGTTTGTCCTCTTGTTGACTCTTCCCTGTAACTCGAACAGAACAATTGAAAACATTGAGCCTGGGATTTTCTTCACCAACATCTTTGCTAAGCTGATCAGCTGTTTCAATGTATTTTGAGCAGAATGTCAACGCTTCTATAGCAATGTAGGCCTCTGCAATGGAACCCTCTGGTCTAGCTCTATTCCTAACATAGCCCTTGAAAGTGCCTAGCCGCCTTTCAATAGGGTACATCCAACCATACTGTACTGGACCTCTAAGTAGTGCCTCATCAGGTAGATGAATAGCCAAATGCACCATCACATCAAAGAAGGCTGGTGGATATATCTTCTCAAGGTCGCATAGGATAGTTGGCATCTTGTCTCTAAGACGCTCCAAAGCATCTATCCCGATATTTCTACTGTAGAGTTCCCTGAAGAATTGTCCCAACTCTGCAACTACTCTCAGATAAGTCGTATGCCCAATCCTCTAAGGATAACAGGTAAAACCCTTTGAAGTAGGATGTGGCGGTCATGAGTTTTCAACCCTTGTACCTTGTTTCCATCTCAGACCGACTCTCCTTTCGGGGTTGGAAGCAAATCCATGTGGGAATCTCACACGTGTGAGGACCTCGAAGAATTCTTTTCTTTTTACCTTGTCCAAGACGTTACTGGCGGTGCCATATCCCGTGGTTTACCTTCATCTTGCACCTGCAAAATCCTTTCTGATACCTAGGTGTGTCAAATCAATCCCAGATTTTAAGGTATCTTTCGTCTTGGCTTAAATATTAAGAAGTATGCCGATAATGCTGTCACATATATTTTTCTTGATGTGCATCACATCAAGATTATGCCCCAGATCCAAATCTTTCCAATACTCCAAGTCCCATAAAGTGGGCCTGCGGGTAAACAATAATATCTCTTCTGCCTTGCCACGCTTCCTTTTCCCGCTACCATTATCAAGATGGTTTCCTGGTGTAATATGCCCGACCTTCTCTAATTCCACTTGCAACTCATTAGCGGTGAGCCTCTTTGGCCCATCACGGTTTTCATGCTTTGCACTGAACACATGTCTTCGGTATTTTGTAGGACGGGGCTTGTCCTTCGAAGGAAACGGCGGTGTCCAATGTTACAGATCTTGCTAAGTATTGCGTATGACAGCGGTTTCCTATCACATCGAACACATGCATTGTAACCATGTGTCGTTCGCCCTGACATAGTTCCCAAAGCCAGATAATCATGGATGCACCAAATTATAACAACACGTAGAAAGAAATCAGCTGGTGGGCTGCTATATAGGTGTCTAGTGAGAACACCCCTCCATAGCTGTTGAAGTTCCTCCGCAAGAGGCTCCATGAATAAATCAAAATACTTTCTAGGACTTTTTGGACCTGGGATGAGCAAGGCCATCATGTAGTTTGATTCTTTGGTGCAGACATTTGGAGGCATGTTGTAAGGGATAACAAGCACTAGCCACATGCTATATGTGGCGCTTTGGTGGCCAAATGGGTTAAATCCATCTGAAGCTAAGCCAAGTCTAAAGTTTCTCGGGTCAACAGAAAACTTTTTGTGTTTCTGATTGAAGCTTTTGCAGTCACTACCATGAGATGGTTGGCTCATTACATTCCGACCTCTGTACTCCTGGTTCCTAGAATGCCACAATACATCCTCTCTTGTTTTAGCATCATGAAACAACCTCTGCAATCTTGGTATAATTGGAAAATGCCTCAGAACATTATGAGGAATCCTCTTCACAGCATCACCATCTTTCCATCTTGATGATTTGAATTTTGGGCAAGTTGGCATAATCCTTCTAAAATAGAACACAATTATTCTTACAAACATGGATCATATCATGTCCAATTCTAACTGCATGAAGGAAATTCTTCATTTTACTGTAGGTGTGTGGCGGCTCAGACGCATATGGGAAAGATTTGCGGAAAGCAACCAACATCGCATCGAATGATTTGTTGGTCATCCGCTCAGATGTCTTCACCTAAATAAAGGTGACCATAGCTGAGAATCTTGTGACTTATTTCCTAGGGGTGACAGCCACGTTGCATTGTTCCAACATGCGGGCCCACTATTTTTTTGCAGGTGAAAGTTCACGAAATGCATGAGTATTTTGTAGCATTGTTTCAATGTTGGTCAAACTCATTAGCTCTGCCACCACCACTTCCTCCTCCTCTTCCACCTGAGCATCAGGCAGATCAAGATGGTGATCTGCTACTTCCACATAGTCAGTAACATTGACGTTCATAGCTTCACCATGATGAACCCACATAGTATATGTGACCGACATCCCATACAAGTGTAGATGATTTTGCACTGATTGGCGGGATCTTATGGCTGAATTCATACAAGCTGCTACGGGTAGAGCACATCTGATTTCGGACCACCGTACTCAGCTCTGATAAAGTTCATGAAGTTTTCAACCCCCTCGACATATGCAGCGGAGAATCTTCAAGCAGAAGTTATCCAAGTCATGTCCATCTGTTAGACATACAAATTATTGCTTCTACTAGATATTACAGGAAAAACATATATGCTTTATTATGAAGTCCAGGAAAAAAACCTAGGTCGATGTCTAAAGCTATCTCAAGATATTTGGACAAGCAAATCTAAGTAACAAAATATAAGTAAAGCTAATTATGGCAGGATGTTTCAGTAGTCAATGAGGCCGAGCACACATCCATCTAACTATTGAAGGCCATCTCAGCAATAAAGATCGAGTATAAAACGGTGTAGAGCTATTTCACCTAACAGATTGGCTACTAGACCATGGCAATCTACGTCACAATAAATATATGGCAGGATATTTTAGCAACTAATCGGGCTTGGCATGCCATCTCAGCTAAGCAAATTGAGTGCAGAACAGGGCAAGGAATCTTCTTAAGCAGAGCATATTGACTGTAAACTACTTCGGCAAATAGTGAGATTAACAACGTCTATCAGCTAACATTCAGCGCTACACCGACATGCACGGGGCCTCAGTCTAGAATGCGCGCACCGTGGGAGAAGCTGACCGCCGTGCATCTCCACATGAACGTCGCCAGTTGTAACATCCCAAAATTCTAAATTTTGGAATGTTATAAACACATAGATAGTTTTGTTTGATTGTTTGATTGATTGACTGAAAGTGAGTGAATTCGAAACTTTTGAAAGTTAAATGAGAGGGAATAAAAGGACTTTCCCAAACTTTCATTTTGCTTTTATGATCTTCGAATTCAAATTCTTTTCATCACAAAACCACGGAGAGAAGATGACATGACTTCTTCCATTTATTTAAATGACAAGGCGTTGAAAATATTTGAATTTCATTTGGAAAACATTTCCAATTACGAAACTTTATGCAACTCGATGATTTTCACGGCGAAGATAAAATGACTTCTTCAAATTATACGAAATATGAGTTGGGAGTTTTCAAAGAATTAAAATTCAAAGTTCTTTTGAATTTATTTTCAATTTGGAGTTATTTGAGTTTTATTCAAATTATTTTTCTCCAAAAAAATAAAATATATGGAAAATAGGGTAACATGATTCCCTACATCAGAAAATTGGAGAGAAATTAATTTGAAGTCATTTTGGTATTTTTAAAATGATTTTATTGGGTTTTAAAATAGGTCAAGAGTAACCTTTGTTTGAATTATTAGAATTTTGTGGATTTTATTTGAAACTAGAATAATGTCCATGTTGTAGAAATTCTTTTTCTGAAAATTTTGATATATTAAATGCCTATATAAAAGTTTTATTTATTTTGTTTCTATTATTTTAGTTACGTGAAAATTTGTTTAAAAAGCGCTTGAGCGATGCGGTAGGAGCCCAAAGATCGCTCTCTCTCTCTCTGGGCCCGATAGCCAACGGCCAGAGCCTGACCCAGTAGTGGCCCATCCGGCCCATGTCGCCGTCGCCCTCGTCCCGGCGGGACTCCGCTCGAGTCACCCGCCCATGGCCGTCTGAGTCCCGTGGGGCATGCCTCCCGTGCCCTTCCCCACGCCACCTCATCCCGGCCCCCCTTAAATCTGGGGCCCGGATCCCCTCTCTCTCCTCTCACCGCCACCTCCTCCCGCCCTCGCCGGAGCCATCGCCGCTTTCTCGCTTGCCCCTCGCTCCCATGCCCTCGCCCATGGCCGTTCTGTGGGGCAGCAAATCTTGCCTCGACTGCTGGCCTTGTCATGGGAGGACCACCGAACCTCAGCGCGCCTCCACCGGACTTCGCCGGGAATTCGACCTCGCCGACGCCGCCGGTTTTCTTCGCAAACCGCCGCAAACCGGTATAAACCGACCCCGGTTCTTTTCTTTAAAGATCGGTTTTTTTTGGGTTTCGGTTTTGTTTAAAACCCGTTTTTTTATTTTGGTTAGTTTATATAGTGAGCGTTCGTTGTTTAGATCTCCTTAGCGAACGGTTTTTCGTTGGTTTAGGTTCTGTAGCGAGCGTTCGCTCGATAGATTTTTCTTTTTATTTTTAATTTCGGCCAGGGACCCATCCGTGAATATTTTTCTTCACAGATTAGTCCCTAATCTTCAAACGCTCATAACTTTTTACTCTTTAGTCCAAATCCAACGAAACCAACGCCCACTTCTTCATTACGATCCCCTCTATCCAGTAATCCAACTCAAACAAGTTTTTGAAAGTTTTAAAATTTGAATTGAAACAGATTTGTATTCGAACTTTGTTTGATCATAACTTGAGTTTTATAACTCCGATTTAGTTGATTCTTTTTGCGAATCGAAGCTCTTGACCTAAACTTTCTGATAAGGCCAAATTCACATAATTTTAGTACTGTTATAAATTGTTTTATGTTGCAAGAGTTATTTGCTTGGTTTTGATGTTTTCCGAATTGTTTTATTCGATCTTTCCGATCTTTTGAGTGATTGCTTATGTGTGTTACTACTGCTTGCTTACGATAGATTGACTGGAGTGTGACGAGTAGAGCTATCAAGAGTTTTGAGTGCGTATCATCTTCATTAACTTTGCAGGCAAGTAACACTTGATCATACTTTTTTCTACTACCCAGTTTTATGCATTAGATCAATCCTCAAACACTTGCATGATTAGGATCTAATTAAATTGTGGGATGGGAAGTAGTTGAGGTAGTACCTATTACCTGTTTTACTTATGAAACCTTGGGAGTTACTTCTACGTTTGCTTATTTGCCATGCTATGCTAGTAGACGTGGATTGGGTGAGTGTATCCATGAATGATGTGATATTGTTAGATTAATGGTTTATTTAAGGTGGCAACTTAAACACACATCTGGGTGGATTGAGGCACTGGGGTATCCGATGATTACTGTTTTTTTATGGACCGCCACCCAGGCTCAAAGGGATCATAAGATTATTCATGCTAGAAACTTCCGTGTGCAGCTACATGCTATTATGGGCTCTAGCATAGTTGATTAAGTCGTGTGAACTCTTACAGTGGTAGACTAGCAGATGTAGGGGAAAGTAGGTGTGCCGGTCTACCCGTCGTAAGGTGCTAGCACTTCTGAAAGACTATGTCTCGGTCATCCGTTTCTCAAACATCCTGTAGTGCGAGAAGTCCAACGGAGGCGATCGAGTTTTGTGGGGAAAAGTGCGCAAACCTCTGCAGAGTGTATAAACTAATCATGATTAGCCGTGTCCCCGGTTATGGACATCTTGAGTATCTAGTTCTTGGATTATCCTGTTGATCTCATCATGTTACTCTAATAAATATTGTTGGGTTTTTAATGAGTACTTTTAATTGGGATTGAGGATGCTGTCAACCATTCTCAATGTTCAACAACCACCATGATAGTTAAATAAATTTATTTCCTTTGAAATAGGGAAAAAATGGCTTTTACATAAAAGCGTAACCATAGAGCTTTCCACCAGCCATATATGCATGTAGTATAGCTTATTCTTTCATTACTCTCTATGTGTTACTTTGCCAAAGATATTCCATGTCTTGACCCGTTTTCGGGCTGCAACTTTTCATGTTGCGAGACTTTCCCGACGACAGTAAGTGATACGTTAGGGTTACGATTTCCTATACTCAACTTTGCCGTTGGTGTTGATGGGAATCCACAACCTTGTTGCTTCCGCTATATTTTTGGATTGAGGTAATAGTATTTACGTTACTTTATACATGTGATTTACCTCTGTTATAAATCCTTCGAGTCTTTGTGTGTCGACATATCGATCCGAGGATGACACGAAAGCGAGAGACTTGATCCATTCGGTCAGTCGCTACAAGATGGTATCGAGCACATGTTGGTAGAGGACGTGACCCTAGAAACCCAAGCCCATAGGAAAGATTTTTCTCTACAACTTCATTTCAAAAGGATCTTTTACCTCTCTTCTCTTGAGCTTATTCAAATATCCCTTTTAGTGAGACCATACCCTTTTCCCTTTTGACCACTTTCGAAGATTCGGTGATGAGACCACTCCAAGGAGACAAGATATCGAGACAACTAAGACCATTTGGAATGAAGAGGATTTTCTTGTGTAAATGGAAACTATAACTGTTGAAGACTCAAGACTAGGAGAATTTGAAGGCTCAAGAATTCCTAGATCAAGGTGTATCGAGAGAAAGATCGAATATGGAGCCTTAGAACTCAAAGTTTTGTTAGGAAAACCCTAAGGCAGGAGATATCAACTATGGAGAGATAGCTCATGGAAATGAAAAGAGCAGAAACACGGCTATCCATGATGTTATCACCGCTTATGCTATTGTCGCCGTGCTGAGTTAAGCATGCATATGCATGGAAGGATTGGATGGTAGAATGCTG
Source organism: Aegilops bicornis (assembly GCA_021605145.1). NCBI lineage: Eukaryota > Viridiplantae > Streptophyta > Magnoliopsida > Poales > Poaceae > Aegilops > Aegilops bicornis. The sequence continues at coordinate 246,739,922 of CM038670.1, read as the reverse complement.
ATGGAGCACCTATCAGCAAGATGAAGTTTTAACCTTAGCTGGTGTATCACCAGGGTCTGGAGTGTTACATCAAGAAGTTAAATGGACCTACAAGAAGCAGTATTTGATAAGGAAGCGTTTCGTGAAGAACCCAGGTCCCAGAAGATTAAAATAGCCAAGCTGGAGGAGCAAAACCTTGAGACATCAAAGATTAAATCGGGGCCCGAAGACGATGGGACCATGGTTCATGTCAAGGAAGTTGAAACCAGAAGTTTGGAATGCAACTCAGAAATATTAAAGGGCGTCGCGAGAGACTTCAAGGCGTCAACGAGAGGTGATCCGGCAAAAGGACAAGCATGATCAGAAGAAGCCATCGGAGACATGACCAAGACTTGAAGAGTTTGATGACATTGACCTTTAGAAGACCAAACCCCTGTTATACCCTTACGTTAGACGCGACGATTGTGAGCTGTCATTTGTTTGATGTTTTTCCGACAGCCACAATAAAATCTGTTTTTTTTTAACTTTTGTTTGTATTGTGTGCATCCCTCTCTATCTCTCTTATCCCACCCCAAACCAATGGACCCAATAGAGGATGAATGGAGATGAGCTTGTATTTTTCTGGATCGATGAGTCAATTGGAGACAAACCGATGTATTCAGAACATGGAGGATCACATGGAGAATAACCCTATAGCCAGAAAGGATATAGCCCAACATGCTCTTCAGTGCTTTGAAAGAGGTGCTGCTATTTGGTGGAGGATGTACCAAACCATCAATGGATTGCAAAGAGTAACCACTTGGGAAGAATTTAAGTTGACTCTGCCAAGATCTCGTCTTGTGTCCCAGAAGTTGAGGCCTTATGGAAGGGATATGAAGAAACCTTGTGCATACAAGCTTTGTGGAGAAATAGGACACAGCCATAATGAAAATAAGGACGAATACCTTCATAAGCAGAGGATTACCAAAGGAGTTAGCCGAGGACTTTCAGGGAACTTCAGTTGGAGATTGTTCCCAAAGGTTTTGTTGCAGCAATGGAAGTTCAGCCTACATTGTTGGGAAAGATCCGTGAAGCTCGGAAGGATGAAAAAGATATTCTTGAGGTAAAAGAGAGGATGAGTAAAGGAAAGGCCAAAGGTTTTCGTAAGGATGAGCCACGACACCTTATGGTTTGAGGACGGTGTACATATACCCAATGATTGCAAGATCGGGAAGTTAATATCAGAGGCTCATGACTCACCATACTCGATTAATACAGAAACACCAAGATGTATTTGGATTTGAAGGAGTGTTTACGGTGGACTGGTATGAAGAAGGATATTGCGGAGTATGTAGTCGTAAGTGATGTATGCGGAGAAAGTAAAAGCGAGAGCATCAGAAGCCAGCAGGATTACTACAGCCTATGCCGATACCCGAATGGAAGAGGGATACGCTTGGCATGAATTTCATTACCAGATTTCCCAGAACCCGATTTGGATATGATTCTATCTGGGTAGTAGTTGATTCACTTGACCAAAGTGGCTCGCTTTATCCCAGTGAAAAACCACCTATACAAGTGTGAAGTTGGCCAAGATATATTTGACAAGGATCGTATGTTTGCATGGAGTTCCGAGGACCATCATAGAGGAACACAGTTTACCTCAAAGTTTTGGAATCAGCTGCACCAGACTTTGGGTACTAGGCTAGAGTTCAGTACAGCCTTTCATCCGCAGACAGATGGACAAACTGAGAGAGTAAATCAGATTCTGGAGGACATGTTGAGAGCGTGTGCGCTAAATTTTGGATCTAGTAGTGATGATAATCTACCTTACGCGGAGTTCTCGTACAACAACAGTTACCCAGTCAGTTTGAAGATAGTCCCTTTTTAAGCTTTGTATGGAAAAAGGAGCCAGACACCGTTGATATGGGATGAAGATGGAGACTGTCATTTGTTTGGACCAAATGTGATCAAGGAGTCGGAAGAGGATGTTAAGTGGATTCGAGATAGACTGAAGGTAGCTCAGTCCAGGCAGAATAGTTATGCATACTCAATAACGCAAGGAGGTCGTCTATGAATAGGAAACAGAGAATATCTCCGTGTGCCCCCTCTGTGAGGAGTTAAACGATTTGGAGTTAAGGGAAAGTTAGCCCCGAGATTTGTAGGACCATACCGAGTTTGCAACGTATGGGAGAATTGGCTAACAAATTGGAGTCACCCAAAGGGCTGTCAGGAGTTTATGATGTGTTTCATGTCTCCCAGTTGAAGAAGTGCCATGCGGAGATGGCCAATATTCCCTTGTAAGGACGCTTGACCCTGGAAAGGATAATGATGTTCCACAAAGTGGAGTATGGATTTCATAAGTATAAGTTTTATCACGGTATGTGGGACATCCCACGAGGATGAAGAGATGAAGTATTATTGGATATAAAGGAGGTATGATGTTGGAAATATGGATCAATGGAAATTCCATGATGAGTCTGAGTAATCATGTCTAGTTTGGTGCCAATAGAAGGAAGGGAGACATGACAATTGAATGGTTTTAATAATACTGGAAGTTGAAGGTTGGAATAAGGATCAGTTGCCCCGATGATGAATTCAAGGATTTTAAGTGATGAGATGGGCCATAACCCACAGGCCCCAGGACTTGCTAAGAAGCAAGCACACTCTTGCTGAAGGAAAAACCCTGGAAGAGGATATGCCTTTATCGACAAGCGATTCTATAGGAGTTCATAAAACACGAGAGTTGTTAAGGAGCGATAGATGTTTGTTTGGCTTGCGAGAATCAATGGATTTTCCGAACTTGGTTCGTCGACAAGAGAAATTCTGGAATGCTTGTGAGGATGACCGAGTGTTAGAATGTGAGATTCGCTAAACCATGTACAAGGTAATGATTTGGGTGCGGAATGGATTGATCACCATAGCGACTTACTCTTATTATTCGCTTTGCTATATGGGATGGTAAATCTGAGTGACTTACCTATAGTAGAGAGAGACGACGATCAAAACCTTGTTTGAACATTAGAATGGTATAAGTATTCTTCCCTTGTACAAGGCAGTTGTTGCCAACCGTAGGATATACTGGCGAGGTTCAACCTGACCCGTTTCTGCGGGAGAAACCATAAATCGAAGACCACCATGAGATATCGATAGTTGTTTAGAATTGGCGCCGGACCCGTCGACTAAGAAGACCGGTTTGGGATAACCTTACCAAGATGAAAGGACAAAAGGATTGAGGAAAAGGTTATGCCGTTACAAAAAGAGCCCAGAGAAGGAATTATCCTTACGATCTGAGAAGACCGACATTGTCAGTTATAAGGATGGAGTATATGAGTTTTGATGGAACTGTAACCATGTTTTTAAGGGTGGTAGCACCCGAGACCCCGGAGACGATCGATGGATTTTTGAGAAGACCCCCAAACCCTAACCTATTTCTTTCTAGCCTCTCCGAATCTCGAGGACGAGATTCATTTTAAGGGTGGTAGGTTTGTAACATCCCAAAATTCTAAATTTTGGAATGTTATAAACACATAGATAGTTTTGTTTGATTGATTGACTGAAAGTGAGTGAATTCGAAACTTTTGAAAGTTAAATGAGAGGGAATAAAAGGAATTTCCCAAACTTTCATTTTGCTTTTATGATCTTCGGGAATTCAAATTCTTTTCATCACAACACCCTGGAGAGAAGATGACATGACTTCTTCCATTTATTTAAATGACAAGGGGCGTTGAAAATATTTGAATTTCATTTGGAAAACATTTCCAATTCTGAAACTTTATGCAACTCGATGATTTTCACGGCGAAGATAAAATGACTTCTTCAAATTATACTGAAATATGAGTTGGGAGTTTCAAAGAATTAAATTCAAAGTTCCTTTGAATTTATTTTCAATTTGGAGTTATTTGAGTTTTATTCAAATTATTTTTCTCCAAAAAATAAAATATATGGAAAATAGGGTAACATGATTCCCTACATCAGAAAATTGGAGAGAAATTAATTTGAAGTCATTTTGGTATTTTTAAAATGATTTTATTGGGTTTTAAAATAGGTCAGTAGCACTGTTTGAATTATTAGAATTTTTGTGGATTTTATTTGAAACTAGAATAATGTCCATGTTGTAGAAATTCTTTTTCTGAAAATTTTGATATATTAAATGCCTATATAAAAGTTTTATTTATTTTGTTTCTATTATTTTAGTTCCGTGAAAATTTGTTTAAAACGCTTGAGCAAAGGTTCTACCGAAGCCCAAAGATCGCTTCTCTCTCTATGGGCCGGCCAGCCAACCGGCCAAAGTTAGCCAGCCTGTCTATCCGGCCCATCGCCATTCGCCGCTTCGTCTCGAAGCGGGACTCCGCTCGAGTCCGCCGCCACCGTCAAAGTCCCGTGGCATGCCTCCCGTGCCCCTTCCCCATGCCACCTCATCCCGGCCCCCTTAAATCTGGGGCCCCGGATCCCCTCTCTCTCTCTCGCGCCGCCACCTCCTCCGCCCCTCATGGGAGCTCGCATCCGCCACGCCACCTCATGCCCTCGCTCCCAGCCCTCGCCCCGCCGCCGTTCTGTGGGCAGCCGTCTTGCCTCGCCATGGCGGCGTCGTCATGGGAGGACCACCGGAGACCTCGCCGCCTCAGCCTCGCCGCCTATCAGTTTTCGCCATAAACCGGCGAACGGTATAAACCGACCCCGGTTCTTTTCTTTAAAGATCGGTTTTTTTTGGGTTTCGGTTTTGTTTAAAACCCGTTTTTTTTATTTTGGTTAGTTTATATAGTGAGCGTTCGCTGTTTAGATCTCCTTAGCGAATGGTTTTTCGTCGGTTTAGGTTCTGTAGCGAGCGTTCGCTCGATAGATTTTTCTTTTTATTTTTAATTTCGGCCAGGGACCCATCCATAAATATTTTTCTTCACAGATTAGTCCCTAATCTTCAAACGCTCATAACTTTTTACTAATTAGTCCAAATCCAACGAAACCAACGCCCACTTCTTCGTTACGATCCCCTCTATCCAGTAATCCAACTCAAACATGTTTTTGGAAGTTTTAAAATTTGAATTCAAACAGATTTGTATTCAAACTTCGTTTGATCATAACTTGAGTTTTATAACTCCGATTTAGTTGATTCTTTTTGCGAATCGAAGCTCTTGACCTAAACTTTCTGATAAGGCCAAATTCACATAATTTTGGTACTGTTAGAAATTGTTTTATGTTGCAAGAGTTATTTGCTTGGTTTTGATGTTTTCCGAATTGTTTTATTCGATCTTTCCGATCTTTTGAGTGATTGCTTATGTGTGGTTACTACTGCTTGCTTACGATAGATTGACCGGAGTGTGACGAGTAGAGCTATCAAGAGTTTTGAGTGCGTATCATCTTCATCAACTTTGCAGGCAAGTAACACTTGATCATACCTTTTTCTCTTGCCCGATTTTATGCATTAGATCAATCCTCAAACACTTGCATGATTAGGATCTAATTAAATTGTGGGATGGGAAGTAGTTAAGGTAGTACCTATTACCTGTTTTACTTATGAAACCTTGGGAGTTACTTCTACGTTTGCTTATTTGCCATGCTATGCTAGTAGATGTGGATTGGGTGAGTGTATCCATGACAGATGTGAGATTGTTAGATTAATGGTTTATTTAAGGTGGCAACTTAAACACACATCTGGGTGGATTGAGGCACCTGGGGTATCCAGTGATTGCCTGTTTTTTTTATGGACAGCCACCCAGGCTCAAAGGGATCATAAGATTATTCATGCTAGAAACTTCCGTGTGCAGCCACATGCTATTATGGGCTCTAGCGTAGTTGATTAAGTCGTGTGAACTCTTACAGTGGTAGACTAGCAGATGTAGGGGAAAGTAGGTGTACCGGTCTACCCGTCGTAAGGTGCTAGCGCTTCTGAAAGACTATGTCTCGGTCATCCGTTTCTCAAACATCCTGTAGTGCGAGAAGTCCAACGGAGGCGATTGAGTCTTGTGGGGAAAAGTGCGCAAACCTCTGCAGAGTGTATAAACTAATCATGATTAGTCGTGTCCCCGGTTATGGACATCTTGAGTATCTAGTTCTTGGATTATCCTGTTGATCTCATCATGTTACTCTAATAAATATTGTTGGGTTTTTAATTAGTACTTTTAATTGGGATTGAGGATGCTGTCAACCATTCTCAATGTTCAACAACAACCATCATAGTTAAATAAATTTATTTCCTTTGAAATAGGGAAAAATTGGATTTTCGCAAAAACTGTAACCATAGAGCTTTCCACCAGCCATATATGCATGTAGTATAGCTTATTCTTTCATTACTCTCTATGTGTTACTTTGCCAGCATATTCCATGTGCTGACCCGTTTTGGGCTGCAACTTTTCATGTTGCAGACTTTTCGCATAACGAGTAAGTGATACGTTAGGGTTACGATTTCCTATACTCAACTTTGCCGTTGGTGTTGATGGGAATCCACAACCTTGTTAAGCTTCCGCTATATTTTTGGATTGAGGTAATAGTATTTACGTTACTTTATACATGTGATTTACCTCTGTTATAAATCCTTCGAGTACTGTGTGTGTCAGCATACCGATCCAGGGATGACACGAAAGCACAGAGACTTGATCCATTCGGGTCGGGTCGCTACACCAGTGGTGGCGGCGCTGACCGCTGTGCGTCTCCACTAGAACGTCGCCAGCGGTGGCGGCGCGGCTAGAGGACGACGGTCTATGGGAGCGTACTGTGGGAGTGAGAGGATCACCGTGTGTCCCCTCGATGAACCACGGCGCTGACGTATCAGCGCGGTGGGGAGGGCGGCTTTAGCGGAGCGAATGGAGTGGAGGGGGCCGGGGGAGGGGTTTTGGGGAATATTATTGGCTAGTTGGCCGAAGGGCGACTGAATCTGGGATCTGGGGAATTTGGGGGGGGGGTGTTTCGTGCAGTGGGCGCGGGGGGAGTTTGGCGCATGGTCGGTTTCTCCAAGTGCAGTCCCACGTGTCAGTGAAGAGGCAAGCCGAAGCGCGTTCTATTGCGTGAGCCATGTGCAGGACCGACGTGTGTGGGGTGCAATGCGACCATGGCAGGGGTGTTGTGAGTGTACCGCCTTTTTCCCTTTTAAATTTGGTGCTTCGCCCCCTCAAAAAAAGAGAAAAAATTGGTGCTTCGTGCGATCCATCGATACTACTATTAGTAATCTGGTAATCCCGACTAAAACGGCGCGGCCGGGTCTTTTCCCGCACGATATGCTGGGAGGTTGGCTTAGTTGGTTTTTTTAGGACAAGTAATGCTACACCTACGTAATCCCAGTTACGTAATTAACATAATGTGGAACGTGTGAGCTGTTGATTGTAGATTGGGGAGAGGGAGGGGCCCATCACCATGAAAATCAGGGAGGAGAGAGAGAGAGGCAATTTACGTTAACCCTTTCGTAGGTTCCCGTAGATGTAGAAAGATGTGAAATGCGTGAACGTGTAGTGGATGTACTATTGGAGTGCCTAAGATAAATTGTGTATATAGACCCTATGTGTTTATTTACTTCGCATTTTAGCTTTGTCTCGGGTCAAACCTTCTAAGTTTATACACACAAAAACGAATCATCATTCCATATACTCCTACAATATATCTTACTATTATTGTGAAATTTCATAAACACCGGACGATATTAAAGCAAACACGACAGATTTTCATTACATTTCGAACTTTTATAGGACAGAAAAATAAAAGAAACCCGACCCTAAACCTATTCTATAGTGGCGACCGACGTCCTCCATCTGCGATCTCCATGTACGGGGGCAGGGTTCAAGGACCGTGAAGTGAAGGTGCAGTCTATGGTGAGGAAGAGTAGAACACGGGAGACGGACCGACCAGTTAGCACACCATGCCCTGCTGCTTCCCCTGCCCTACTCATCCTCGGAGGAGTCCCCGACCTCGGCGGTGCTGGGCGTTGGACGGCGGAAGGTAGGACGCGTGGCTGACAATGCTCCTGTCATCGGCCGCCAGAGTGGCCACCGCTTGTGCGGTCGCGTCCGCGTCTGGCTACGCCGCTATTACGTTGCAAGCGGCGACTCGAGCGAGGGTGGCGACCTCGAGCTTCATCCCCGAAGACAAGCTCTCGCGCAGAGCGTTTGCGCTCGCGGTCATGGCGGATGTGGTGCCAGGTAGCAGGACGATGCGCTATGGTGTGGAGTGTAGCTGGATGTTGCCGCTTTAAGTAGCACATTCCGGTGAGGCCAAGCGTCCGGGTGCGTCATTAAGTTGCCGGAGTTGGTTCCTCAGGCACCGAGCCTCTTAATGACGACATACAAATGGACGACATGAATGCGGGCAGCTAGCGCCGCCTGGGAACACACCGCGCGACGGCGCGAGGGACGAGGGTTTTTGGTGTGCCAGGGTAGTCAGCTGCGGTCATGGCAACGTTGGAGATACCCTTTGGTCACATGCGATCGCCACATGTCATTGAAAAAGCAAGACGACCCGACAAGGTCTCAGGTCCTGGGGATGCAGTTGCCCATGCTACACCACTCCGTGGACGCGTCGCGGCGCACACGCACTTCGACGCCCCATGCATCCTCGACGAGCCGGGTGTTGATCTGCTGGTCGTGCTATAGCGCTAACGCTACACTCAGCACACTGAAGCCGACCGTGTCTAGCAACAATGAGCGTGTCGCTCACCGCGGTCGCCGTGTCCAGAGGCAGTGTGGGAGCTGCGCCACGTTGCTGGCCTCCACGACCCACATGAACGGTTGTCGGTGGCGAGGAGGTGATGGGCCAGCTCCTCCATTGGACTAGTCTGGGCCATGTCGTCCCGACAGGTGTGCCCCACATGTCAGTTTCCCTGTTTTCCCGGCCATATTCGAGTGTCAGCGCTCCGCGTTTAGGGGTCCAACTTAGCATGTTCCGGCAGTAGTAACTATACTAGTCCATGCGTACTACCTCTGTTTTGATTTACTCTGCATTTTAGCTTTGCTCAAAGTCAAACTTTGTAAACTTTGAAAAAGTTTATAGACAGAAATAATAATATATACAATAACAAATCAATTCCATTAGATTCATTATTGAATATACTTTCACATCATATAGATTTGCTATTGTAAATTTTCATATTTTTTCAATAAATTTGGTCAAATTTTATGAAGTTTGACTTCAGTCAAAAAATATGCAGAGTAAATAAAAACGGAGGGAGTATCTTACTTTGTGAAAAAGACGGAAGGGAAAACAAGACAACTTATTGTTTATTTGAGCCGTTCAAGTATGTTGGAGTATAATATCCGACCCTCTCCCCTAGATCGGTCTTTTGGTTGCATTGGCTAGAGCATGCACTTATACATGGTATCGGAGCCAAGAGATCTCTAGTTCAAGACCCGGCTGGCGCGATTAAATTGCATCCCACTTTTGGTCCACATTTAGGCCTGAGGGAGCCACACGTGAGGGGGAGTGTTGACATATAATGTGTTTCCTAGTCTCTTCCATCAGATCGGTCTTTTGATTGCATTGGCTAGAGCATGGACTTCTACAAAGTATAATGATGTGGCCTTGCTTATTTGTCATTCCTCTCCAACCCTCTTCTCCATTGATCATGCTGCCCTCCGGTCGAGTCCATCCTCCCGCATGCCTCATTTGAACATTCCGCCGAGTATCATTCGCATGTGGGCCTAGACCATGCTTGTATTTCCAATGTTGTAATTTGTCTGACATGCATACAAACAAATAGTTCGTTCAAAGTTTCACTTTGCCTCCACTTTGTTTCGCTTCCCGTCTTAGTTCTGACATCCCATTCGGTTCATGCCCCGACACATCTTGACGAGATCGATTGATGTTGAGAGATCAATTACATGTCGTGCAAGGATATAAAGGTTTGGTTTGTTTCTATGATAGAAATGACATGCGGGGGAGGGGGGTCTGTGGGGATCAAAGGGAGTATATTGTACGTTCATAAGTGAAACGAACGTATTATACCCACCACGAGATGAAACCAAGAGAGAACGAGTGGGTGCATGTGTGATACCTAAGGCGGATTCAAAATTTTGAACTGGTGATCATAGCATCCGCAAATCATATATAAAGGGTATTCAATGTTCGTTCGCTTTTGAACGTACAATATACTCCCTCCGATCCTTTCTAGTAAAACATATAAGTTGTATGTGTAGTCAAAGTATCTCTACTTTGATCAAACTTATAGAAAAAAGTATCAACATTGAACAACGCCCAATCAATATTGTTAGACTCGTACGTACTCCTAGATTTGTATTCAAACATAGATGGTTTCCAATTTGTTTTCAAACACGTGAATGTGCTTGTTCTCGCGCATGCTCTTCCTACTAGGATTTCACCACGTATAGCCAGTCCAATGGTAACTTTTTTGAAGCTCCCTATCCGATAGTACTAGTGGAGTACTGACAACATCTGTAGTAGAGTATATAGTGCTCATAGTACTCCCTCCTTCCATTTATATAGGGCCTAAGAGAAAGTCTAATAAGGCCTAGTACTATGCAACTCCCTTCGAATCATATACCTTTCTCATGCAAATATTAAATGCTTAGAGACAACCTAATAGCCATTCTAAGGCTGGTCATAGTGGGGAGTATCATATACTAGTATGATGCATATGATACTAGGGTATGATACTACATTCATAGTGCATAGTATCGTAGATTAGTATCATATATGGTCTCATTTATTGCCATGCATGACATATAGTAGCAGAACATTTATTATGATATGGTATCTACCTATGTTACTATAACCCTCTCTCTCTTCTTTAATTGTCTGCACATAAGCATGTTTACGAGTCCCAAGTGCATGACACTGCTTATGTTACGCCCACTATGGCCAGCCGAAGAGCCAACCTGTTTATATGAGTATTTTTTATGATGGCTCTAAGTGAGGTGGCATCTCTTTATAGCCAACAGCCGCCTACATTATTAACCATGCTCTAATGCGTTTTTCAAAACTGCCTTTGACTATTGATAAGATTAATAGTACATGAGATGTATAATGTGAAAATTATATCATTGGAAGCTCCTTTTACATACGAATTTGACCGTATGCTTTGTGTAAGTTGCATGTCATATATTATTACTCTAACATTCGGTCAAAGTTAGCCTCGAAAAATGCATTAGGCCCTGTATAGATGGAAGAAGGGAGTAGTAGTGGAAGTTGATCCTCCGACGAAGGTATCCCAGCCTTACCCTGCCTTTCGGTCACTGACTGGCGGGCCCCATGTTTGCTAGGCCCCGCATGTCAGTTACTCAATGGGTTTGGCCACGTCAGGGGATCCTCATCCGTAGTATACTCCCTCTGTTTTTATTTACTCCACATAAAATGAAGGGAGTACTAGTATAAATGAAGCGGGCGGGGGAGAGGGAGGGACGTAGGTTTTCTCCCAAGTGCGGTCCCACAAGCGAGCGAAAATGCAAGACGAAGCGCATTCCATTCGGTGAACGACGTGGAGGGGCCAGCATGCCGAGGTGCAACACAAACGTGACAAGAGCAGTGTATAGTCAAAACCGATTGACCGGTCGTCATCGGAACCACTATTCACACGAGAACCTTCCCTGCTTAGCCTACGCCAGCCACTGCCCCAAAACCACACCTCCTCTCCAGCCCATCCCCCCACCTTTCGATCCCCTAGCCCGCATCAAGCGTCCCCTAGTTCGCCGGAAAGCCATGGTGCGCTGCAAGATCATGTACTACAAGATGCTAACGTCGGAGCGCCGCGCAGAAATCATGGCGGCGGTCGGTGCCACAGACGTCCGTTCCCAAGCTCGCTTTGCGGCGGGCCAATCCCCGAGTTCTCGGGAGCCAAGCTCCGAGGAGGAGGATGCCGATCCAATGTTCATGGTGGAGGTCGCAGTGCAGAAGGCCCCCGATGCGTATGAGACAATGGACGCCGACTTCATGCCGGCGTCCGGGTCCCCCATGGTGCAGGCGGACCATCGGTTCAACCTGGCGATACTAAAGGAGGACCGGGAGGTGGAGGCTCAACTCGACGTGGAGCGTGCACATGCCGCTGCCATCGAGGCTCTCCTGCAGGCGGAACCGGATGTCGTGGGTGTGAACCGGGCGGCGGAGGCTCAACTTGACGCGGAGCGCGCGGATGCCGCTGCCATCGAGGCCCTCCTGTAGGCAAAACCGGACGTCCTGGACTTGAACCGGGCGGCGGAGGCTCAACTCGACACGGAGCGCGCGAATGCCGCTGCCATCGAGGCCCTCCTTTAGGCGGAACCAGACGTCCTGGACTTGAACCGGGCGGTGCTCTCGTCCATGCAGAGCGCCCGCATGCTCCGCGTGAATGAGTAGCTGGAGGCCGAGGACAACGACGGTGCGGAGACACACGTCAGCAGCTACGGCTGGTTTGCGCCGACAACCAAAGATGACGAGGCTGTCTCGTACCACAAGCAGTGATAGTTTTTCTTTATGTTGTTGTTTTTAGGGATATTTTGCTGTGTAAAAACATATATTTATGCAAGTCGCCTGACTTTAATCATTGGGGTCAGTCGACCATTTCAGGTGGTTGGATGAATATCCTACGTCTCCTAACCCTTCTTCCTCACCTCTTCTTCTTCCCCAACAGACCGCCGCATGGTCCGTATGGATCTTCCCCAACATGCGGTTGGATAAACATACTGTGTGAATGAAAATTATGTGTCAGCGGTAGGATGGCTGAGTTTGGTTTGATCACATGCGGTAGCACGTGTCAGTGAGGGTGTATTCCCTTGATTGGTTTTGCGGTGTGCATGAGTGACTGTGTGAGGGTGCGGTGCAACCGCAATAGATGTGCGCAAGTGTACTTCCTTTTCAATTTGAAAACTTTAGGCAAGCTTGGCAAAAATGTGTGGCGAAGTAGGGCAATGCAAGGCCTAGACCCAAAGGATAAAAGTACATACGTAGGAGTACTACTTGTGTTAAAAAAGAAAGGCGGGGTTTTCCTTCACAGGATTGATCGATACAAATCCTCATTTGTAGGACGGCTGTGTTTGGTTTGATCACATGCAGTAGCACGTGTCAGTGAGGGTGCGTTCCCTTGGTAGGGCTTGCGGCATGCAGGAGCGACTGTGTGAGGGTGCGGTGCGACCGCGTGTGCAGGAGCGATTGTGTGAGGGTGCGGTGCGACCGCGACAGCCATGTGCAAGTGTACCTCCTTTCTCTACTCTTAAAAAAACCGAGTTGGTGATGATGTTGTGCCTGCCATCTTGTAATATAGACCATCCAATCTATATCTGACGGATAGAAAGCAATCTACGACAATTCTACAAAAGATACCCGCACCTCTCTCCACATTTACAGATAAGGCCTTGCCTCGTTCATCCTTATCTCCCACAACCTCATTGCTGAGCAATTAAAAAAGTAAGTCTCTGGAACAATCTGGCATGGTGGCCACTGCCGGCGCCGTCCATCCCCATGCCTCCGCCCAGTCCGACCACCAGTCACCACCATGCCCCACACCTCCTCACCTTATGTCTCATCTTTCTCGAGATATCATTTTTTCAATGAAATTCTCGAGATACAATTTTTCCGATAAAATTCTCGAGATATTATTAGTTTTTACACATGGGATTACTCCTGATGGGTCAATCACAACAGGTGTTTTGTAAAAGATGCATCTTGATGTTCCGTGCAATGCACGGGCATCTTGCTAGTTAATTTTGAAAACTTTAGGCATGCTTGGCAAAAATGTGTGGCGAAGTATGGCAATGCAAGGCCTAGACCAAACAGGATACAAGTACATACGTATGAGTACTAGTGTCAAAAAGAATGGCGGGGGTTTCCTTCGCGGGATTAATCGATACAAATCCTCGTTTGATGTGTCAATTAATGCGTATTTTTCTCCAAAGCCCAAAGTGCTAACCATCTCACTCCTCATCTCTTGATTAATGTAGCGCCATGCAAACCAACCTTCTCACTTCCGCATGCATGCAAGGGTATATTAATGTCCTTGGTTGCTAGTATGAGGCAAACCCTATCAAGTTTGCCTCGATTAGTGTTAGTGGCCTTCTACAAATTGTAATTTTGATATACTGGCCTTGTGTACAAAAAATGGAGGTAGTAACTATTTGACTTCCTTCCCCATTGCGGTGACGTCGACGATATCTCAAACTTTGTGGTTTGGCGAAGTGCGTTTGATGGAGAACATCATTGAGGGAGACCACGGTAAGTGGTTCGCAAGTGCCGCCTGCAAGCCGAGACAACTGCCTTATTTTCATCCATTAAGTCCATTGAACCAAAGGACGTGTAAATGTACTAGTACTACACAATAGCATCGTCCGTCCAGCTTAGTGTAGTGAGATGGTTTCTCGAAGAAGACGATGGAGAAGTGGAGTCAGCGAAGAGTGAAATGATGGTTGCTTCATCTGTGCTTTGTGATTTGACGCCTCACTGCTTTGTGATTTGTGATAGAAGGGACAGGGGAGTAGACTCTATGCTCTATACTGTACATGTGTCCAAGCACGGGAGAAAGAGGAGAGACGTTGCATTTTTATATTCCTTCAATAAATCAACTAGGGAGCTTTGGTTCCATCTTTTTGGCTTTGGCAGCACCGTCCACAACGGTTCCCATCGATGCCAAAAGCTATTTTCACATTTGGCTACACATTGTGGATGCCCTTAACTGTACCACTTGGTTTTGCTCCTGTGTGCTATCTATACAAATCTCAATTATATTGATCTAAAAAATTATAGTATCAAGATTAGTAAAAAGGAGGTGATTTTGCCGCGCGGATGGCGGGGGAGCCTGGCAGTTTGCTAACATGCGGTCCCACGTGTCAATGCTTTACCAAGCCAATCCGCGTCCCACATGAGGCAGAACAACGACATAAGAAACATTTGGTTAACTTGAAGAAGATGAGGGAGAAGAGGATTCAACAATGAGTGATTATTTTTTAGCATTATTACTTCATCCCTCCAACTTAACTGTGGGAAAGGTGCAACTTTGTGATTTGATGCCTCATTGCTCATTACTACACCAGCGCCATGGTAGGGTGCTTCACCCTATTTGCTCTGCACTATATTTCGGTATGGCACGTGGACCGGTAGCTTGATGTCCCACATGTCGTGAAAGGGACTAGAACATTTATGAAAGCGGCGCTCCACTCTTCTGACGGAGTACACGACCGCAATGACGAGTGAACTGTTACTTGTACTGTAGTACCAGTACTATAGTTTTGCTGTTTCGCATGATCCATCGATACAAACCCGATTAAATAGGAAAGGGCGGGATTTTTCCAGCGTGGTAGATGATACTGGCCATACATTTCAAAGGAAATTTTAATGTATGCAAACTGAATAATTAAGTAACAATATGATATCTAGTAAAACTAAAAACACATATGATTTATTGTGTTAGAGTGTAGTAGTAGTAGTGCTGTATTGCATAGTTGTTAGATGTAACATGCGAGAACACGTAGAGATGTAGTTTGGGAGGGCCTATAGAGAAAAAGCATAATACGGTCACCAGACTTCAGAATACGCTCATTACGGTTACTATATACGTTTTGCAGTGATTATACGGTCACTTGCTCACCGTTCAGCATCGGATTGCACTCTGTTGACCGGCCAAATAGTCTACGTGGCACTATGTTGACTAGTTAAATTGACCATGTTCCTTGTGGGTCCCACTTGTCAGTTCGCATAGGAAAAAGGTCAGATAAACACAAATTTATGCAGGCGCGACAAGACTCCAACCCATGCGCAGGAACCACCTAGTTGTGTATGTGTCTGTTAGGGTCTGTTGTGTGCACATGCACATGTAGGTTGAGCACTTGAGCGTGAGAGTGTGTGTTGGTCGTGTGGTGTGTGCATGCATGCGTGCCTGTGTGCGTGTGAGTGTTGCGTGTGTGCATGGCTGCGTGTGAGTGTTGCGTGCGTGCTGGCTGCATGTGTTCATGTGAGTGTTGTGTGCATGCAGTTCGTGTGCATGCATGCGTGCGTGTGTATAATCACCACACCAGCTCACATGTGTTAAAATAGGCGACTCGACATATCAATACAAGGCCACCTTGTCCATTGTGCCCATGATCATGACTTCGAACCACCGTCCAATATTTTGTTGTCGTTTTTTCATTCTTACTAGCAAGATGCCCGTGCATTGCACGTAACATCAAGATGCATTTGTATGAGTAGATTATCTTGTGGGAGAAAAAGAATGAACGAGGGAAGGCCTTATTTGCAAATGTGGAGAGGTGTGTGGGTACCTTTTTGCAAAATTGCCATAGTTTCCTTCCTATCCGCCAGATATAAATCCGACGGTCTATATTGCAGGATGGCAGGCGCACCATCATCACCAACTCTATTTTTTATAAGAGTGTAGAGTAGATACATGCCGACAGGTGGGCCCAATGGCAGTGAGATAATGTGATGCAACACTAGAGGTGGCACGTGGAGCGTTTAACTGGTAAACTAGTCGTGTCTTGAGCAAATACAGAGCTGCACGGTGAGCCTGTATAATAACCACAAAACATAAATGGTGACCATAATGAGTGGATTCTGAAGTCCAATGTACGTATCATGCTTTCACTTCAAATACAATGATCATCACTGTATATATCGCGAGAGAAAGATGAAACATGTGTGAATGTGTTGGGGGCGTACTTTTAGAGGACCTGGAGATAATTTGTGTGCGTACATGAAAGGGGCATAGAGGGGGTGTATGCGATGGAGAGAGAGATGCTCTTCGTTTCTCTTTATTATGACTAAGTTTATATATAGTATAAAAATATAAAAATTCACAATGCGGAATAAATATCATTGTGGGCACCATGCAATGCAAATTAACGTTCATACTTCTCCATATAACTTTGTAATGTTGTATATATGTAGAAATTCTACAATAAATTTTTGGCTACACTTTATTCAAAAGGAATGTTGTATGCGAAATAAACGTGAAGAGAGGGCTTTTTAGATCAATGGGGTACGTGATGTAACATGTGTGAATGTGTAGTTGATGTATTTGGCAGGGCCTAGAGAGGTATGTGTGTGTATTACGTATTCGAGAGAGGCATGGATAGAGGGGCCGGTGGGGGCGGGGGAGAGATAGCACGAGAAATGAGAGAGGTCTAGAGAGAGAGACGAATATGATGTCACGGTGAGAGATGCCCTTGAGTGTGTATATGCAAGGGGGGAGGGGATAGAGGCACGCGGAGAATTTTTTTTGTGTGGTGTCTGTGTGGGTGTGAGAAGATAACGAGACCTGGGGGCAGAGGGTGTGTCACCGCGTGAGGTCCGGTGGGCCGAGGTGAGGCCCTTGGTTTGGTTCCGTCCTGCGCCACATTGGTCAGCTCGTGATGCATTTAGGGAGACCCATGGATGACTAGTCGGACAAGACAAAGATAGCAGAATCGTGAAGGACTCTGTGTCCACTGACAAAGCCGGCTAGGATTTGTAACCCTAGGTCCTCGGACTAAGGTAACCCCTTATCTCTAATATTACTATTCATCCAACCTAACTTTAAGGGGCATCCTATAGAATGCTCTACTAGAATCATACTCGTCGATTAGGAAGAGAGGTGTGAGACAGTGCATGAGAGACATGCCTAAAGATAATGTGCATACGGGAGACACGTTGGCATGTCTATGTATATAGAAAGGGTCGATGGGGATTGTGCGTGTGTATGCTTGTGAGAGGAAGAGTGCTTGTGATAAAGGTTAGTGAAAACAGTAAATAGCAGTCACGAGAGGGAGGGAGGATTATATCGAGGGCATGTCTGCGAGAAAGACACCTCGGGAGAGAGTGTGTGAGCATGTGTGAGAGACCACCGATAGAGAGTGAAACTACACGTAAAATACTGATGTACACATTGATTATAAATATAAATTGTATCCAGATATTAGGATGGGATCATGATATTTGCAATTCGTGTAAGGAATGGTCATTGATCCATCAGACATCTAGATTCTATCGAATTTGAGCATGTATATTTTATGATTCGACATAATTGATCCACACAGTTAGTATTTTGAACTCCAGACAATGCATCGATTTAGCAATCGAATATAAACATGAGTATAGTTCATGTTGTGTGTGTAAAGCACATTATACATACGGAAGTTACATAATGAACATAATAAATAGCTAGCTATGAACTAGCATACATTTGAATTCAACTTAAGGTGGTTTAAAATTTTTGAATTCAACATGAAGTCCATTCAATTATTTGAATTCAATATCATGGCATTTGTAAATCATACCTAAATTATGGGGGCACCAATCTTTGCTCTGCTTTTGTACATAATAGCATATATAGTCGTGTACAAAATAGATTCAAATTTACCTCCTCCATTCCAAAATAATTGTAGTTATAGGATTTTCAAGTGTCAAAATTTCAAAAAGAAGCGCATAATTCAATGAGGTTTTCAAGCATACAAGGTCAAATTTAACGTTGTCTATTTAGGACAATCCTCAAAGTTCAAGAGTACTCTAAACATGAATGCTTCTGTTTCAAAATTTCAAATAAGCGCCAAAAAAGCCTCCACTCGCCCAAAACCGCATGAGACCAATGTTTGGTAGAAGGAAATTACTTTTCTAACTCCGACCCGTGAAACCTACCGGCTCGACGTCCAAAGGTCTAAACCGGGGTAGGTTTGTAGCTTCATCTAGACGCCACACAACTGCCTCCGAAAAACATTCATAGACAATGGCCGCCCAAGCACACATGCACGCGGCCGAAATCGCTCGCGCCCACTATTTGGAACACCTAGGATTACCATCCTACCCCCGACCCGCAGTAGGTCTGAAATTTAAGAGGGGGGCAAAGTTTGTACTTTCCCCAAATTTCAAACAAGCGCATCCCATCTGTTCAAAAAAACCCAAAAACAAGCTCGTCCCAGACCGAAACATGGTTCTTATTTAGCTCCCCCGCCCCCCGTCCGATTCCTCATTCACACTCCGTGGGCGCCATAACTACCTCTCTACCAGCCGTGAAACCCCGATGTACTCCGTCCGCCACCCCATCCCACCCATCAACCGCCGCCCTCCTCCATCACGCCGGAGCCGATACCCCGACATCGCCGTCCACCGCAACCAAAACCGCAATGCCCTCCATGGCTAGTAGTTGAAGCCGAGGCTGAGCTATTCGTACCTGAGCTAGTTCAACCGCGTTGTCCTGTGCCTCACCGCTGCAGCTCCAACTTCGCCACCGTCCGCCGCACCGGAGCTGTTCCTGCTACACCGTTCTTTGCCGCCTCGGATCTTCTTCCCCTCCGCTGACATACAACCACGGCAAAACATTCGACAATTTGGCCATGGGATCGTCCAAGGCTCCACCCTCCTCCAAAACATTGGTTCCCCCGGTAAAAACAAGAAAATCGCCGCGACATCTGGAGGACACAACACTGGCAACCGGAAATGGTACTCCTCTTCCCTTATTCGTGCAAATCTTATGTGTCTGCTTGCATGGTATTCATCCCACAAAAGACACTAGTTGACTGCTTCTTCTTGATACTAGATGTTCCTAGTAACTCGCGATGCACAAGGTTTCTCCTCATATACTATTTCACCTTAGCTAGAGGTCCGACGCCCCTGGATTTCAATTCCTGGTCAGTTGATTCCCAATTAAAGGAAGCATTCCCCGGCGTAACAGGCGCTAGTCTGCCTATTACGTTGGGGAAGCAGCGCCTCCGTGTTTATCTTAGGGATGTGTGGGGCCTAGAGCTACTGGCGCCCGATCTGGAGGTCGGCCGGGATTAAAGGGATGGTCGGGGGGCGCTGCCAAGCACAGTGGTGGTGTGAGGTCGAGGGGAGGGCGGGGCAATGAAGGCAGGGTGCAGGCGGTGGTGGTGGCGGTTCGAGAAAGATCGTCAACATGGTGACGGGGAGGTAGACAAAGGCCATCTGCCCATTCCTTATAGATCGAGCGTTCATAAAAAAATCGGTGACCTATTTATTTTCGATCATTTATTATTTGATAGGACCACATGTGGTGGTGTGCTGGAGGAGTACCTGCATTTCCCAACAATCCATGTGCTCATCTATTACAAAATCATACGGAGTATAATCTAATTTTGTTTGCCATGCAATGTTGTAGAGCTATCACATGTCTCCTGTCATTTATTTTTCAGCCACCTGCTATCTGCTACTTTTACAGTGCACTAGTTCTGCACACACTTCAACCATACTCTCACTATTGTGTTTTTATGCAAGGGTATTTCAGACTCTGCCTTGTGAAGCGAGAAAGAAAAGAGAGAAGTCGCTCTAGCTTTGTACACAGGTAGGCAAGACACGTTTCAGCACTTTAAAGGGTGTAGTGTCAGCAGATGGAGACGGTAAACATAGCTCTGGAGTTGATGATCTCGCTCGCAATTAACCACCATCCCAGGTGCCTGCTTTAACTTCACGTTGTCATATGTGGTTCCATGTTGCAAATGGTGTCTAGCTTGTATTCGAAAGGCCGAAGTTGGGCTTTATTAAGATAAGGAAAGATATTTTTTACATGAACCACCATCCCGGGAGCACCAGAAGACAAATAGCTAGTCAGGGAGGCCGAGCTAGTGACAAGCCCAGCACAGAAAGGCATCACCTGGAAGCCAACTAAAAGCCATGATGGTGGCGAAGCAGCCCGCCTCCCACCCGGATCTCAGGTCCTAGATGATCATGCTCATCACTCCAGCTGGATGTCTTGCTTGTATTGCTTCCAATTTCGTTAAATTGCATATGCTTAGCTTACACATTATACCTTTGAATATGATATGCCTTCCTATTTTTGGTACATACTAGTACATCTGTCTATTAACCATGTTCTTACATCAAAATAATGTTCTCGTGTATCCCTCATTAATCACTTATCATGAGGCAGTCAGGCCAGTGGACTACTGTGAGAAAAGATCCTCATTTAAAGAATGCAGCGTCAGCCCCCCACATGATTCTCAACAAACAACAAGGCTAGATGAATATAGTGAACGTAGCTCTGTAGTTGATTACCGCATTTCCCCTACACTAGCATCACATGTGCTTGCTCTAACTTGGCAGTGTGATATGTGGTTGCATGTTGCATATGGTGTCTATATTGTAATTCTTCGAATCTGGTTAAATTGCATGTGCTATTCTTCTTACACTACAAAAAAATACACTTCCGTGATGATACATGTTTGTCAAGGTAGGTCATGTTTTTTGTCATGCATGTACATCCATGACGATTTTATGACAGAATCAAGATAGTCATACTGTCTTTGTCGTAGAAGTGTTCCATGACATTACCAAAATTATCATCACGGAAGTGTCCACTTCCATGACGATAAATCGCGTCCACGAAGTGCTTTTCGTCAAGGGTGACCGACACATGGCATCCACCATAACGGAACGCCGTTAAGCTATCGGGTCGGGTTTTGGATCCGATAACCCGTTAACAGCCGCGACCAATGGGGATTTTCCACGTGTAAAATCATCATTGGCTGGAGGAAACACGTGTCGGCTCATCGTTGGTACAGATGTCATCCACTCATTGGACAGAAGGCGCCTATGATACGTCGACACGTGGCACGACCCATCAAGTTTAAATGTGCCGGCCCAACTAAAGGCCCACAAGATTTTGCGGACCATAATGGGCCAGCCCAGCTAAAGGCCCACGAGATTTTGCGGACCATAATGGGCTGGCCCGACTAAAACCCACAAGATTTCGCGGGCCATAATGGGCGGCCAGTAAAACCCACAAGATTTTTGTGTGTCATAATGGGCCGGCCCAGGTAAAGGCCCACAAAATTCTTGTGGATCATAATGGGCCGGCCCAGCTAAAGGCCCACGAGATTTTGCCGACACTAAAGGTCCGGCCGAGCTGTAGGCCCACAAGATTTTGAGGACCCTTGTAGGCCGGCCCATTAACTGGTTGCCATGTTTTGGGCCAAATGCCAGCCCATATTTGATCCAGTCCATTAATGGCATGCCACGTTCTTGGCCTAATAATGGCCCATATGAGATTCGGCCGTTAAAAGCCTCCCACGTTCTGGGCCAAATCACGACCCAGATTAGGTCCGGCCCTTTAAGAGGCTTTGGACCCAATTTTGGCCCATATCAGATTCGGCCCGTTAACTGGACGCTATACTTTTGGGCCCACTTGCTAAAGGCCCATTTAGTAATTCGGCCTGATATTAGTTTCGGCCTGTTAAGGGCCCGTTTAACATTTCAGCCCTATATTAATTTCGGCATGTTAAAAGCCCGTCATATAGTTGGGCCTAACTACGGCCTGGTTTGCATCCGGCCTGCTCACAGCCGATATCTGATTGGGCCAAACAAGGACCGAGACAATTTTGGCCTGTTAAAAGCCCGTGATTTGATTCACACAATCATGGGCCGGGGTCCATTTCGGGCTGCTGCCGGCTCGTGAGCTGTTCAACACGTTTCAGGCCCAACCTACTTCTCAGCCTCCTAAAAGCCCACTGAAAAAAGAGGGCCGGGGGTTACTCGGCCTATTAAAGGCCCGAATCTACTAGTGGGCCAGTTTGACGGGGCCCATGATGCGGATCATCCATCGTGATTGCATGACGGCCCGATTATGTACTGTAATTTTATGGTTTGGCCGGTTTACTGCGAAGACCGGATATATATATAGTAAAATAACTGCAGCATCGTGAATAAAAAAAAACCTAGACTATACAATAAAGAAATTACGGCATTTTACATCCACTTGGCATCAAAGTTCGCCACTATGATAATAAAGCACAAGCGAACAATGATTACATACACTGGGCATCAAAGATCGCTACCAGTCCAAATAAACACGCCGACAAAATAATATACAAAACCGACATCACTTCAATAGAGTTCAATAAAGGTTAGCCCTGCTGGCGAGCTGCAGCGCAAGCACCTGAGCAAGATGATGAGACTGCGCTTGTTCAACACTTATATCTTTCTCACTCTGAAAGATAAACAAGCACACAGATGACAGGTTTTGCACATAAAAGTATCAGTGCTGACAATTCATCACATTTCTTACTGACGAATAAAGTGACACAGTTTAAAATTGCATTAACACAATATGGTGTTGTTCAGGTCAAGACATGGCAGGAAATGACATTGTGAAGGAGTTGGCAGCTTCACGACACCACTGGATTACAGATCAAGAACTCATAAGTATCAATGGTTAGTGTCTTTGTCAATTTATCCCATTTCAGATTGGCAAATAAAGAGACGGTTTAAATAATAGTAGAATGATATGGCATTGTTCATAGTTAAGACATTGCAGAATATGACATTGTGCTATAGTTGGTAGGTGATGTCTACAACACAACCTTCTTCTTGTAGACGTTGTTGGGCCTCCAAGTGCAGAGGTTTGTAGGACAGTAGCAAATTTCTCTCAAGTGGATGACCTAAGGTTTATCAATCCGTGGGAGGCGTAGGATGAAGATGGTCTCTCTCAAGCAACCCTGCAACCAAATAACAAAGAGTCTCTTGTGTCCCCAACACACCCAATACAATGGTAAATTGTATAGGTGCACTAGTTCGGCGAAGAGATGGTGATACAAGTGCAATATGGATGGTAGATATAGTTTTTTGTAATCTGAAAATATAAAAACAGCAAGGTAACAAGTGGTAAAAGTGATTGTAAATGGTATTGCAATGCTAGGAAACAAGGCCTAGGCTTCATACTTTCACTAGTGCAAGTTCTCTCAACAATAATAACATGGATAGATCATATAACTATCCCTCAACATGCAACAAAGAGTAACTCCAAAGTCACTAATAGTGGAGAACAAACGAAGAGATTATGGTAGGGTACGAAACCACCTCAAAGTTATTCTTTCCAATCAATCAGTTGGGCTATTCCTATAAGTTTCACAAATAACCCTAGAGTTCGTACTAGAATAACACCTTAAGACACAAATCAACCAAAACCCTAATGTCACCTAGATACTCCATTGTCACCTCAAGTATCCGTGGGCATGATTATATGATATGCATCACACAATCTCAATTCATCTACTCAAACCGACACATAGAACCTCAAAGAGTGCCCCAAAGTTTCTACCGGAGAATCACGATTTAAAACGTGTGCCAACCCCTATGCATAGGTTCATGGGCGGAACCCGCAAGTTGATCACCAAAACATACATCAAGTGAATCACGTGATATCCCATTGTCACCACAGATCATACGGCAAGACATACATCAAGTGTTCTCAAATCTTTAAAGACTCAATCCGATAAGATTACTTCAAAGGAAAACTCAATCCATTACAAGAGAGTAGAGGGGAGAAGAAACATACGATCCAACTATAATAGCAAAGCTCGCGATACGTCAAGATCGTGCCAAATCAAGAACACGAGAGAGAGATCAAACACATAGCTCTGCTACATACCCTCGGCCCCGAGGGTGAACTACTCCCTCCTCGTCATGAGAGCGCCGGGATGATGAAGATGGCCACGGTGAGGGTTCCCCCTCCGGCGAGGTCTAACAGGCCCCGATTGGTTTTTGGTGGCTCTGGAGGTTTTATGGCGGAACTCCCGATCTATCTTCTGTTACGGAAGTTTTACGATACGTAGGTATATATGGGTGCGAAGTGCGTCGGTGGAGCTACGGGGCCCCACGAGGCGGGGCGCACCCTAGGGGTGGGCGCGCCCACCTTTGTGGCCAGCTCCGTATCTTGACGTAGATTCCAAGTCTATCCGGTGGCTTTCCTTCCAAAAATAACTTCTCCAGTTGATTTACGTTCCGTTTCGACTCCGTCGATATTCCTTTTCCTCGAAACCTTTGAAATTGGCATAAAACATCAAATCTGGGCTGGGCCTCCGGTTAATAGGTTAGTCCCAAAAATAATATAAAAGTGGATAATAAAGCCCAATATTTCCTAAAACAATATATAATATAGCATGGAGCAATCAAAAATTATAGATACGTTGGAGACGTATCAAGCATCCCCAAGCTTAATTCCTGCTCGTCCTCGAGTAGGTAAATGATAAAAAGAGAATTTTTGATGCGGAGTGCTACTTGGCATAATTTCAATGTAATTCTTCTTACTTGTGATATGAATATTCAGATTCGAAAGATTCAAGACAAAAGTTCAATATTGACATAAAAATAATAATACTTCAAGCATACTAACTAAGTAATCATGTCTTCTCAAAATAACATGGCCAAAGAAAGTTATCCCTACAAAATCATATAGTCTGGCTATGCTCCATCTTCCCCACACAAAATATTTAAATCATGCACAACCCCGATGACAAGCCAAGAAATTGTTTCATACTTTTGACATTCTCAAAACTTTTTCAATCTTCATGCAATACATGAGCGTGAGCTATGGATATAACACTTTAGGTGGAATAGAATGGTGGTTGTGGAGAAGACAAAAAGAGGGAAGATAGTCTCACATCAACTAGGCGTATCAATGGGCTATGGAGATGCCCATCAATAGATATCAATGTGAGTGAGTAGGGATTGCCATGCAACGGATGCACTAGAGCTATAAGTGTATGAAAGCTCAAAAAGAAACTAAGTGGGTGTGCATCCAACTCGCTTGCTCACGAAGACCTAGGGCATTTTGAGGAAGCCCATCATTGGAATATACAAGCCAAGTTCTATAATATAAAATTCCCGCTAGCATATGAAAATGACAACATAGGAGACTCTCTATCATGAAGATCTTGGTGCTACTTTGAAGCACAAGTGTGGTAAAAGGATAGTAGCATTGCCCCTTCTCTCTTTTTCTCTCATTTTTTTATTTGGGCCTTTTCTCTTTTTTGGCCTCTTTTTTTCTCTTTTTATTTATTTATTTTTTGTCTAGAGTCTCATCCCGACTTGTGGGGGAATCATAGTCTCCATCATTCTTTCCTCACTGGGACAATGCTCTAAAAATGATGATCATCACACTTTTATTTTTTTACAACTCAACAATTACAACTCGATACTTAGAACAAAATATAACTTTATATGAATGCCTCCGGTGATGTCTTTGGGATATGCAATGAATCAAGAGTGACATGTATGAAAGAATTATGAATGGTGGCTTTGCCACAAATACGATGTCAACTACATGATCATGCTAGCAATATGACAATGATGTAGCGTGTCATAATAAACGGAATGGTGGAAAGTTGCATGGCAATATATCTCGGAATGGCTATGGAAATGCCATGATAGGTAGGTATGGTGGGTGTTTTGAGGAAGGATATGGTGGGTGTATGATACCGGCGAAAGGTGCGCGGTATTAGAGAGCCTAGCAATGGTGGAAGGATGGGGAAAGTGCGTATAATCCATGGACTCAACATTAGTCATGAAGAACTCATATACTTATTGCAAAAATCTACAAGTTATCAAAGAAAAGTATTACGCGCATGCTCCTAGGGGATAGATTGGTAGGAAAAGACCATCGCTCGTCCCCGACCACCACTCATAAGGAAGACAATCAATAAATAAATCATGCTCCGACTTCATCACATAACGGTTCACCATACGTGCATGCTACGGGAATCACAAACTTTAACACAAGTATCTCTCAAATTCAAAACTACTCAACTAGCATGACTCTAATATCACCATCTTCATATCTCAAAACAATCATCAAGCATCAAACTTCTCTTAGTATTCAACACACTCATAAGAATTCTTACAAATCTTGTATGCTTAGCATATTAGGATTATTTAAGCAAATTACCATGCTATTTAATACTCTCAAAATAATATAAGTGAAGTATGAGAGTTCATCTATTTCTTCAAAATAAAACTACCACCATGCTCTAAAAGATATAAGTGAAGCACTAGAGCAAATGACAAACTACTCCGAAAGATATAAGTGAAGATCAATGAGTAGTCGGATAATTACGCAACTATGTGAAAACTATCTAACATTTAAGAATTTCAGATCTTGATACTTTATTCAAACAGAAAGCAAAACAAAATAAAATGACATGACGCTCCAAGCAAAACACATATCATGTGGTGAATAAAAATATAGCTCCAAGTAAGGTTACCGATGAACAAAGACGAAAGAGGGGATGCCATCCGGGGCATCCCCAAGCTTAGGATCTTGGTTGTACTTGAATCTTACCTTGGGGTGCCTTGGGCATCCCCAAGCTTAGGCTCTTTCCACTCCTTATTTCATAGTCCATCGAATCTTTACCCAAAACTTGAAAACTTCACAACACAAAACTTAACAGAAATCTCGTGAGCTCCGTTAGCGGAAGAAAACAAAACACCACTTCAAGGTACTGTAATGAACTCATTATTTATTTATATTGGTGTTAAACCTACCGTATTCCAACTTCTCTATGATTTATAAACTATTTTACTAGCCATAGAGTCATCAAAATAAGCAAACAACACAATGAAAACATAATGTGTCAAAAACAGAACAGTCTGTAGTAATCTGCAACTAACGCGAACTTGTGGAGATCCAATAATTCTAAAATAAATTGTTGGACCTGATAAATTTGTCTAGTAATCATATGCAAAAAGAATCAACTAAATAACACTCTCCAGTAAAAAGTTTTAGCTAATCTCGTGAGCGCTAAAGTTTCTGTTTTTTACAGCATGATCATAAAGACTTCACCCAAGTCTTCCCAAAGGTTCTACTTGGCACAAACACTAATTAAAACATAAAACCACATCTAAACAGAATCTATATGGATTATTTATTCCTAAACAGAACCAAAAAGGTAAGAAACTAAAATAAAATTGGGTTGCCTCCCAACAAGCGCTATTGTTTAACGCCCCTAGCTAGGCATGATGATTTCAATGATGCTCACATAAAAGATAAGAATTGAAACATAAAGAGAGCATCATGAAGAATATGACTAGCACATTTAAGTCTAACCCACTTCCTATGCATAGGGATTTTGTGAGCAAACAACTTATGGGAACAATAATCAACTAGCATAGGAGGGTAACACAAGCATAGCTTCAAGATTTTCAACACATAGAGAGGAAACTTGACATTATTGCAATTCGTACAAGCATATATTCCTCCCTCATAATAATTTTCAGTAGCATCATGAATGAATTCAACAATATAACCAACACCTAAAGCATTCTTTTCATGATCTACAAGCATATAATTTTTATTACTCTCCACATAAGCAAATTTATTCTCATGAATAGTAGTGGGAGCAAACTCAACAAAATAACTATCATATGATTGAGAATTAAAATCAAGATGACAAGTTTCATGGTTATCATTATTCTTTAAAGCATACGTGTCATCACAATAATCATCATAGATAGGAGGCATGCTTTCATCATAGTAGATTTGCTCATCAAAGCTTGGGGGACAAAAAAATATCATATTCATCAAACATAGCTTCCCCAAGCTTGTGGCTTTGCATATCATTAGCATCATGGATATTCAAGGAATTCATACTAACAACATTGCAATCATGCTCATCATACAAAGATTTAGTGCCAAATATTTTATAGATTTCTTCTTCTAGCACTTGAGCACAATTTTCCTTTTCATCATTCTCACGAAAGATATTAAAAAGATGAAGCGTATGAGACAAACTCAATTCCATTTTTTGTAGTTTTCTTTTATAAACTAAACTAGTGATAAAAAAGAAACAAAAAGATTCGATTTCAAGATCTAAAGATATAACTTCAAGCACTAACCTCCCCGGCAATGGCGCTAGAAAATATCTTGATGTCTACTACACAACCTTCTTCTTGTAGACGTTGTTGGGCCTCCAAGTGCAGAGGTTTGTAGGACAGTAGAAAATTTCCCTCAAGTGGATGACCTAAGGTTTATCAATCCATGGGAGGCGTAGGATGAAGATGGTCTCTCTCAAGCAACCCTGAACCAAATAACAAAGAGTCTCTTGTGTCCCCAACACACCCAATACAATGGTAAATTGTATAGGTGCACTAGTTCGGCGAAGAGATGGTGATACAAGTGCAATATGGATGGTAGATATAGTTTTTTTTTAATCTGAAAATATAAAAACATCAAGGTAACAAGTGGTAGAAGTGATTGTAAACGGTATTGCAATGCTAGGAAACAAGGCCTAGGGTTCATACATTCACTAGTGCAAGTTCTCTCAACAATAATAACATAGATAGATCATATAACTATCCCTCAACATGCAACAAAGAGTCACTCCAAAGTCACTAATAGTGGAGAACAAACGAAGAGATTATGGTAGGGTGCGAAACCACCTCAAAGTTATTCTTTCCAATCAATCCGTTGGGCTATTCCTATAAGTGTCACAAACAGCCCTAGAGTTCATACTAGAATAACACCTTAAGACACAAATCAACCAAAACCCTAATGTCACCTAGATACTCCATTGTCACCTCAAGTATCCGTGGGCATGATTATACGATATGCATCACACAATCTCAATTTATCTACACAAACCGACACATAGAACCTCAAAGAGTGCCCCGAAGTTTCTACCGGAGAATCACGACGAAAACGTGTGCCAATCCCTATGCATAGGTTCATGGGCGGAACCCGCAAGTTGATCACCAAAACATACATCAAGTGAATCACGTGATATCCCATTGTCACCACATATCATGCGGCAAGACATACATCAAGTGTTCTCAAATCTTTAAAGACTCAATCCGATAAGATTACTTCAAAGGGAAAACTCAATCCATTAAAAGGGAGTAGAGGGGGAGAAGAAACATAAGATCCAACTATAATAGCAAAGCTCGCGATACGTCAAGATCGTGCCAAATCAAGAACACGAGAGAGAGAGAGAGAGATCAAACACATAGCTACTGGTACATACCCTCAGCCCCGAGGGTGAACTAGTCCCTCCTCGTCATGGAGAGCGCCGGGATGATGAAGATGGCCACAGTGAGGGTTCCCCCTCAGGTGAGTCTTGGAACAGGGTCCCGATTGGTTTTTGGTGGCTCGGGAGGTTTTGCGGCGGCGGAACTCCCGATCTATCTTCTGTTCTTGAAGTTTCACGATACGTTGGTATATATGGGTGCAGGGGGTATGTCGGTGGAGCTGCGGGGGCCCCACGAGGCAGGGGGCGCACCCTAGGGGGGTGGGCGCGCCCCCCACCCTCGTGGCCAGCTCCCATATCTTCTGACGTAGAGTCCAAGTCTATCCGGTGGCTTTCCTTCCAAAAATAACTTCTCCAATTGATTTCGTTCCGTTCCGACTCCGTCTGATATTACTTTTCCTCAAAACACTGAAATAGGCATAAAACATCAAATCTGGGCTGGGCCTCCGGTTAATAGGTTAGTCCCAAAAATAATATAAAAGTGGATAATAAAGCCCAATATTGACTAAAACAATAGATAATATAGCATGGAGCAATAAAAAATTATAGATACGTTGGAGACGTATCAAGCATCCCCAAGCTTAATTCGTGCTCGTCCTCAAGTAGGTAAATGATAAAAAGAGAAATTTTGATGCGGAGTGCTACTTGGCATAATTTCAATGTAATTCTTCTTACTTGTGATATGAATATTCAGATTCTAAAGATTCAAGACAAAAGTTTAATATTGACATAAAAATAATACTACTTCAAGCATACTAACTAAGCAATCATGTCTTCTCAAAATAACATGGCCAAAGAAAGTTATCCCTACAAAATCATATAGTCTGGCTATGCTCCATCTACCCCACACACAAAATCATGCACAACCCCGATGAAAAGCCAAGAAAATGTTTCATACTTTTGACATTCTCAAAACTTTTTCAATCTTCACGCAATACATGAGCGTGAGCTATGGATATAGCACTTTAGGTGGAATAGAATGGTGGTTGTGGAGAAGACAAAAAGAGGGAAGATAGTCTCACATCAACTAGGCGTATCAATGGGCTATGGAGATGCCCATCAATAGATATCAATGTGAGTGAGTAGGGGTTGCCATGCAACGGATGCACTAGAGCTATAAGTGTATGAAAGCTCAAAAAGAAACTAAGTGGGTGTGCATCCAACTCGCTTGCTCATGAAGACCTAGGGCATTTTGAGGAAGCCCATCATTGGAATATAAAAGCCAAGTTCTATAATGTACAATTCCCGCTAGCATATGAAAATGACAACATAGGAGACTCTCTATCATGAAGATCTTGGTGCTACTTTGAAGCACAAGTGTGGTAAAATGATAGTAGCATTGCCCCTTCTCTCTTTTTCTCTCTTTTTTTTATTTGGGCCTTTTATCTTTTTTTGGCATCTTTTTTTTCTCTTTTTATTTATTTATTTTTCTTCCAGAGTCTCATCCCGACTTGTGGGGGAATCATAGTCTCCATCATTCTTTCCTCACTGGGACAATGCTCTAAAAATGATGATCATCACACTTTTATTTTTTTACAACTCAACAATTATAACTCGATTCTTAGAACAAAATATGACCTTATATGAATGCCTCCGGCGGTGTACCGGGATATCCAATGAATCAAGAGTGACATGTATGAAATAATTATGAATGGTGGCTTTGCCACAAATACGATGTCAACTACATGATCATGCTAGCAATATGACAATGATGGAGCGTGTCATAATAAACGGAATGGTGGAAAGTTGCATGGAAATATATCTCGGAATAGATATGGAAATGCCATGATAGGTAGGTATGGTGGGTGTTTTGAGGAAGGATATGGTGGGTGTATGATACCGGCGAAAGGTGCGCGGTATTAGAGAGGCTAGCAATGGTTGAAGGATGGGGAAAATGCGTATAATCCATGGACTCAACATTAGTCATGAAGAACTCATATACTTATTGCAAAAATCTACAAGTTATCAAAGCAAAGTATTACGCGCACGCTCCTAGGGGGATAGATTGGTAGGAAAAGACCATCGCTCGTCCCCGACCACCACTCATAAGGAAGACAATCAATAAATAAATCATGCTCCGACTTCATCACATAACGGTTCACCATACGTGCATGCTACGGGAATCACAAACTTTAACACAACTATCTCTCAAATTCAC
Source organism: Aegilops bicornis (assembly GCA_021605145.1). Taxonomy (NCBI): domain Eukaryota; kingdom Viridiplantae; phylum Streptophyta; class Magnoliopsida; order Poales; family Poaceae; genus Aegilops; species Aegilops bicornis. The sequence goes on along the minus strand of CM038670.1, from coordinate 246,708,194 downwards.
AACTACTCAACTAGCATGACTCTAATATCACCATCTTCATATCTCAAAACAATCATCAAGCATCAAACTTCTCTTAGTATTCAACACACTCATAAGAATTCTTACAAATCTTGTATGCTTAGCATATTAGGATTATTTAAGCAAATTACCATGCTATTTAAGACTCTCAAAATAATATAAGTGAAGTATGAGAGTTAATCTATTTCTTCAAAATAAAACTACCACCATGCTCTAAAAGATATAAATGAAGCACTAGAGCAAATGACAAACTACTCCAAAAGATATAAGTGAAGATCAATGAGTTGTCGGATAATTACGCAACTATGTGAAAAAAATCTAACATTTAAGAATTTCAGATCTTTATACTTTATTCAAACAGAAAGGAAAACAAAATAAAATGACATGACGCTCCAAGCAAAACACATATCATGTGGTGAATAAAAATATAGCTCCAAGTAAGGTTACCGATGAACGAAGACGAAAGAGGGGATGCCATCCGGGGCATCCCCAAGCTTAGGCTCTTGGTTGTCCTTGAATATTACCTTGGGGTGCCTTGGGCATCCCGAAGCTTAGGCTCTTGCCACTCCTTATTCCATAGTCCATCGAATCTTTACCCAACACTTGAAAACTTCACAACACAAAACTTAACAGAAATCTCGTGAGCTCCATTAGCGAAAGAAAACAAAACACCACTTCAAGGTACTGTAATGAATTCATTATTTATTTATATTGGTGTTAAACCTACTGTATTCCAACTTCTCTATGATTTATAAACTATTTTACTAGCCATGGAGTCATCAAAATAACAAACAACACAATGAAAACATAATCTGTCAAAAAATAGAACAGTCTGTAGTAATCTGCAACTAACGCAAACTTCTGGAACTCCAAAAATTCTAAAATAAATTGGTGGACCTGAGAAATTTGTCTAGTAATCATCTGCAAAAATAATCAACTAAATAGCACTCTTCATTGCATACAATGTTGGTTTCCCACTCATGATGAATCACATCGCCCAAAGAAATGCAATTCCATGCTGTCTCTCTATATGTGGCAATTTTGAACAAGAGTCATTAGGATCATATTCTGAACAAGAATCAACAGGTGGGGAGCGTATGAGTTTCATTGCATCCAGAATGGCACTCAATGCTTGGCGCCAATTTTGTAAGTCATTGCAGTGTTTAGCTTCAAGAGTGGACTGCTGCTAGTGCGACACAAAGCAGCTACACAGATCATAGTGTAGATATAACGGGAAAACCTTAAGCATCGGAGTAAAATCAGCAAAGTGGAACTTGCTTTGGAATATATGGGCTAGTATTGCCAGATGCGGCTAGAAAGGCTTCGGATACCAGCTCTCTTCAAGTGAAGGTGCGGTACTGTTAATATCAGTGTAACTCTCAAAGGCGACACAGCTCCCCGCATTTCCTTGCTATTCTTATAGGATTCAAGTGGGCAGGTGACTACAAATCCTATTCCTATGTTTACAAAATCATACGAATCAAAGAGGCTCAAAGTGTCCATCATAACCGACCGTATGGACCTCTACACTGCAAATGTCCCTGCTCATCTTCAGTACAAGGAACATGATGTACTACTATCATACTCCCTCCGTTCCAAAATATAAGTCTTGGTAGAGATTTCCTCTATGGATCACATACAGATGTATCCAGATACATTTTAGAGTGTAGATTCACTCATTTTGCTCCATATGTAGTCCATCATGGAATCTATACAAAGACTTGTATTTAGGAACGGAGAGAGTACATATTAAAGAAGAACGGAAGAGGAACATGGTAAAGAAGAGCAAGCAGATTTTGGATAATAAAATGTTGGTTGCGCAGTGCCCACACATGATGAACCAGGCGCATTAAGAATGCAACTCCCGATTGTCTCGACCATTTCAGGCGGTTGGATGAAGATCCTATGTCTCCTAACCCATATTATTCCTCGTCTCTGATTCTTCCCATACAGAACACCGCACAGGCCGCCGGCCGGACCACCGGCCCCCGCCGCCTGTGTTCCTCCGCCACCCCCACCCCCACTGATACGTCTCCGTCGTATCTATAGTTTTTTATTGTTCCATGCTAATATTCTTCAATTTTCATATACTTTTGGCAACTTTTTATACTATTTATTTTTGGGACTAACATATTGATCTAGTGTCCAGTGCCAGTTTCTGTTTGTTGCATGTTTTTTGTTTCGCAGAAACCCAATATCAAACGGAATCCAAACGGGATAAAAACGGACGAATAATTATTTTGGAATATTTGGGATTTTCCGGAGGAAGAATCAACGCGAAACGGTGCCCGAGGTGGCCAGGAGATAGGGGGCGTACCCACCCCCCTTGGACGCGCCTGGCACTCTCCTGGGCCACCCATAAGGCGGTTGACGCTCTTCTTTTTCCGCAAGAAAGCTAATTTTACGAGAAAAATCTGGCGAAAGATTCACCCCGATCGGAGTTACGGATCTCCGAATATAAAAGAAATGGTGAAGGTAAAGGATCAGAAAATGCAGAAACAGAGAGATAGATCCAATCTCGGAGGGCCCCTCGCCCTTCCCAAGACATGGGAGCCAAGGACAAGAGGGGAAACCCTTCTCCCATCTAGGGAGAAGGTCAAGGAAGAAGAAGAAGAAGGGGGGCTCTCTCCCCCCTTGCTTCCGGTGGCGCCGGAACGCCGCCGGGGGCCATCATCATCACCGCGCTCTTCACCAACACCTCCGCCATATTCACCAACATCTCCATCACCTTCCCCCCTCTATCTACAGTGGTCCACTCTCCCGCAACCCGCTGTACCCTCTACTTGAACATGGTGCTTTATGCTTCATATTATTTTCCAATGATGTGTTGCCATCCTATGATGTCTGAGTAGATTTTCGGTGTCCTATTGGTGGTTGATGAATTGCTACGATTGATTTAATTTGCTTGTGGTTATGTTGCTGTCCTTTGGTGCCCATCATATGAGCACGCGTGTGGATCACACCACAGGGTTAGTTGTATGTTGATAGGACTATGTATTGGAGGGCTAGAGTGACAGAAGCTTCAACCTAGCATAGAAATTGATGCATACGTGATTGAAGGGGGACCAATATATCTTAATGCTATGGTTGGGTTTTACCTTAATGAACGTTAGTAGTTGCGGACGCTTGCTAATAGTTCCAATCATAGGTGCATAGAATTCCAAGTCAGGGATGACATGCTAGTAGTGGACTCTCCCACATAATACTTGCTATCGTCTAGTAACATAGTCAATTGCTTAGGGACAATTCCACAACTCCTACCACCACTTTTCCACACTCGCTATATTTACTTTATTTCTTCTTTATCTAAACAGCCCCTAGTTTTTATTCACGTGTTCTTTATTATCTTGCAAACCTATCCTATCACACCTACAAAGTACCTCTAGTTTCATACTTGTTCTAGGTAAAGCGAACGTCAAGCATGCGTAGAGTTGTATCAGTGGCCGATAGGACTTGAGAGAGTATTTGTTCTACCTTTAGCTCCTCGTTGGGTTCGACACTCTTACTTATCGAAAGAGGCTACAACTATCCCATTATACTTGCGGGTTATCAAGACCTTTTACGGCGCCGTTCTTGGAGTCATAGCGTGGGGTGAATATTCTCGTGTGTGCTTGTTTGCTTTATCACTAAGTAATTTTTATTTACTGTTCTAAGTTGTCCTCTATCTTTAGTTGTGGATATGGAACACAAAATACCAAAAAATTAGGTTTACTTGCTACTCATGGAGATGGGGTAACTCCTAAAACCCTCGATTCTCATTATGTGAAAGATATTATGTACTACTTTGATAATCCTGAGAAAACCACATTCAACTTTATAATGGGGGACACGTTGGATCAACGTGAATACTTTAGGGATTATCGCTTTACACAAAAAGGGAAACTATTATGGGATCAAATTAATATGTTGCGTTGGTATGCTCAGGATCTATGCTTGAGATATGATATTACTTGTTGCTCTAGGATGAAGGCTTCACACCTTCCATTTTCATGCAAATTTAATGATAATGAAACCTTAGCTTCTTATGCTAATGGTATATATGATTACTATGATGTTGACCATGTTGAAGAATTTATTGCTTTTAAGGCTGCTTACGAAATTGAATCTTTGTTTGAAAAGTATGAAGCTTTTGATGATGATGTTTATAGGCCTGAAAATCTTGCTATACTTAGATATTGCTATGAAAATTATGAATGCAATTACAATATTAATGCATTTATTGAGAAAGTCTCCGCTGTCCAAGAAGAGATTAATATTTTGCAGGAAGCTATGGAAGAAGAAATTGATGAAACTGTGAGCTCATTGGATGAAAAAGATGATGAGGAGAGCGAAGAACAAAAGGAGGAAGAGTGGATTTATCACCCGTGCCCACCTTCTAATGAGATTAACTCTTCAACTCATACATTGTTTAATTCCCCTTCGTGCTTACCGAAGGATGATTGCTATGATCCCTTGAATTTGTTTGAAATATCCCTTTTTGATGATGCTTGCTATGCTTGTGGCAAAGATGCCAATATGAATTATACTTATGGAGATGAACTTGCTATAGTTCCTTATGTTAAACATGAAATTGTTGCTATTGCACCCATGCATGATAGTCCTATTATCTTTTTGAATTCTCCCAACTACACTATATCGGAGAAGTTTGTGCTTATTAAGGATTATATTGATGGGTTGCCTTTTACCATTGCACATGATAATTTTTATAGATATAATATGCATGTGCTTGCTGCTCCTACTTGCAATTATTATGAGAGAGGAACTACATCTCCGCCTCTCTATGTTTGCAATATGATAAAATTGCAAGATACTGTTTATCCTTTGCATTGGCCTTTACTATGTGTGCATGAATTGTTATTTTATGACATGCCGATGCATAGGAAGAGAGTTAGACTTCGTCTTTACTTGATATATGTTACTTTGTGCTCACTACTAAATTACAAATCATTGTTAATTAAAATTGGCTTTGATATACCTTGGGATCCGGGTGGATCCATTACTTGAGCACTAAATGCCTAGCTTAATGGCTTTAAAGAAAGTGCTGGCAGGGAGACAACCCGGAAGTTTTAGAGAGTCATTTATTTCTGTTGAGTGCTTTCATATAGTTTAAAAACAAAATTAAATAAAGAGGGGAACCTAAGAACTTTTCAAAAAGGAAAGTGAAAGTGAGAAAGACAAGCATTGTTGAAGTGGGAGCTATCCTTGAACTTTGTTCATGCTCACGGAAACTTTGTGAATCTTGATTACAGAAACTTTTCAACAAAAATAATTACCCCCTTGTACAATTCCATTGTATTATAAAAATAATGTGCTAAGGTTTGCCTTTAGGATGTTTACAATGCTTGTTGGTTTGTACGGTGCAGGACAGAAACTTTGGCTGTAGTGCGTGATTTTACATTTTTAACTGGAACGTCAATTGGTTCTGATTCCTTTTGCAATGTCTTGCTATACAAATTGTTTATGTTTCCTAATTTGTTTAGAATTTTTGGGGTACCAGAAGTATGGTGTATGTTCAGATTGCTACAGACTGTTCTGTTTTTGACAGATTCTGTTTTTGATGCATAGTTTGCTTGTTTTGATGAATCTATCAATTTATATTAGTGGATTAAGCCATGGAAAAGTTATATTACAGTAGACACAATGTAAAAACAAAATATGAATTGGTTTGCAACAGTACTTAGAGTGGTGATTTGCTTTATTATACCAACAGATCTTACCGAGTTTTCTGTTGAAGTTTTGTGTGGATGAAGTGTCTTGACGAGGAGGTCTCGATATGAGGAAAAGGAAGAGAGGCAAGAGCTCAATATTGGGGATGCCCGAGGCACCCCAAGTAAATATTCAAGGAGACTCAAGCGTCTAAGCTTGCGGATGCCCCGGAAGGCATCCCCTCTTTCTTCAACAAGTATCAGTATGTTTTCGTATTCGTTTCGTTCGTGCGATATGTGTAAGTCTTGGAGCGTCTTTTGCATTTAGTTTTCACTTTTATTTTATGCACCATGCTGGTATGAGATAGTCCTTGGTTGATTTATAGAATGCTCATTTCACCTCACTTAAATCTTTTGAGTATGGCCTTATAGAATGCGTCATGTGCTTCACTTATATCATTTGAAGTCTGGATTGCCTATTTCTCTTCACATAGAAAACTGCCACTTGTAGAATGCTCTTTTGCTTCACTTATATTTGTTAGAGCGTGGGCATATCTTTTGTAGAAAGAATTAAACTCTCTTGCTTCACTTATATCAATTTAGAGAGATTACAGGAATTGGTCATTCACATGGTTAGTCATAAAATCCTACATAAAACTTGTAGATCACTGAATATGATATGTTTGATTCCTTGCAATAGTTTTGAGATATAAAGGTGGTGATATTAGAGTCGTGCTAGTTGAGTAATTGTGAAATTGAGAAATACTTGTGTTGAGGTTTGCAAGTCCCGTAGCATGCACATATGGTGAATCGTTATGTAACGAAGTTGGAGCATGAGGTGTTTTTTGAGTGCTTTCCTTATGAGTGGAGGTCGGGGGCGCGCGATGGTTAACTCCTACCAACCTCCCCCCTAGGAGCATGCGTAGGAGTACTTTGCTTCGAGGGCAAGTAGACTTTTGCAATAAGTATATGAGTTCTTATGAATAATGTGAGTCCATGGATATACGCAAACTCACCCTTCCACTTTGCTAGCCTATATTGTGTCGTGCAACTTTCGCCGGTATCATGAACCCATTATTTACCTTCCTCAAAACAGCCACCATACCTACCTATTATGGCATTTCCATAGCCATTCCGAGATATATTGCCATGCAACTTCCATCATCATCATATACATGACTTGAGCATTCATTGTCATATTGCTTTGCATGATCGTAAGATAGCTAACATGATGTTTTCATGGCTTGTCCGTTTTTTGATGTCATTGCTATGCTAGATCATTGCACATCCCGGTACACCACCGGAAGCATTCATATAGAGTCATATCTTTGTTCGAGATATCGAGTTGTAATATTGAGTTGTAAGTAAATAAAAGTGTGATGATCATCATTATTAGAGCATCGCCCCAGCGAGGAAAGGATGTTGGAGACTATGATTCCCCCACAAGTCGGGATGAGACTCCGGACTTTATGAAAAATAAAAGAGGCCAAAGAAGCCCAAATAAAAAAGAGGCCAAAGAAGCCCACCAAAAATATATATAAAAAAAGAGAAAATAAAAGAAAAAATGAGAGAAAAAGAGAGAAGGGGCAATGTTACTATCCTTTTACCACACTTGTGCTTCAGAGTAGCACCATGTTCTTCATATAGAGAGTCTCTTGAGTTATCACTTTCATATACTAGTGGGAATTTTCATTATAGAACTTGGCTTGTATATTCCGATGATGGGCTTCCTCAAACGCCCGAGATCTTCATGAGCAAGCAAGTTGGATGCACACACACTTAGTTTCCAATTTGAGCTTTCATACACTTATAGCTCTTAGTGCATCCTTTGCATGGCAATCCCTAGTCACTCACATTGATATCTATTGATGGGCATCTCCATAGCCCGTTGATACACCTAGTTGATGTGAGACTATCTTCTCCCTTTTTGTCCTCACAACCACCACCATATACCACCATAGTGCTATGTCCATGGCTTGCGCTCATGTATTGCATAAGAGTTGAAAAAGCTAAAGCACGTTAAAAAGTATGAACCAATTGCTTGGCTGAAACCGGGGTTGTGCATGATGGGAGTATTTTGTGTGATGAAGATGGAGCATAGCCAGACTATATGATTTTGTAGGGATGAGCTTTCTTTGGCTATGTTATTTTGATAAGACATAATTGCTTGGTTGGTATGCTTGAAGTATTATTGTTTTTATGTCAAATGATAGACTATTGCCTTGAATCACTCGTCTTAATATTCATGTCATGATTAGACATATGATCAAGATTATGCTAGTTAGCATTCCACATCAAAAATTATATTTTTTATGATTTACCTACTCGAGGACGAGCAGGAATTACCCACCCACGCCCCAACCCGCACCCGCGTCGAGTTTTCTTCGTTCGACGCAGCCCCACAACCACCCGAGCCCCTTCGTTCGCACCGGCGAACTCCGACGAGCTCTAAAAAATCGACTGACCCAATTTTGAAATTTAGTCTACTGTGATTTAACTAGTGTGGAATATAAAAGGGGAAAACCATAAGCATTGGGAGTATAGTGTTGAGCGTGCCATGACGGATCTGAAGGTGCAAACCAGACAAAGGCAACTTCGCAACCAAGACAAGAAATCAGAGTAAAGCAGTGGCGATCTATTTTCTTGCTGCGATAAATAAGTTGAGCAGATATGAAAGAGTACCGCCTACAGTGCGGTGCAATGTCTTGATCTGCTGAGAATTTGACGGTGCTACGGTAGCGATTGTTGTTGGCAGCGTGGAAGCAGATCTAGGAGGGTAGACGGTGGCGGCAGGGCGCGGTGGACGAGACGATCGTAGGAGCGGCACGGGCAAGGTGGACGACGACGGGGATGAAGCGAGAGGACGGGATGCAAGGAACCCGGTCTGAAGCCGTGGATGAGAGAGGTCGATCTCTTGTAATGGACGGCGGCGTCGGGGTATCAGCTCCGGCATGGTGGAGGAGGACGACGGTGGATGGGGTGGTGGACAGAGGAGGGTGGGGTGGAGAGGGTGTTTTGGCGCCCACGGAGTACGAATGGGGAAAAGGGAGGTAGAGAGGAAGGGGGAACCATGTATTCAGGGCGCGCTTGTCTCAAATGCAAGGAAATTTACAAACTTAGCCCCCGTTTCAAATTTCTACTACATCACAGCAACATTAGTCGGTTGGGGATAGGACGGTAATCTCGCATACACCGAATATTTGCCGACGAGAGTTTGTTTTTGGTGCCCACCGTGTGTGAATATGAATCGGGGAGGGAGTCGATTTCGGCCGAGGACACACTATGTTTTGGCGCCCACCATGTATGAATCCGTGTGAGAGGCGGTTATGTCACATTTGGGTGAAATTACAAAACTACCCCTATCGAAACCTATAGAAATCCAGCAGACAGGCTTTGCATGGCAGGGATAGGTAGTAGTAATTTCCATCTCGCAGATTTTGGTTTCGGGCGGTTACTGCGACTTTCCCCGCTTCGTTCAAATTTTGCAGAGTGCATGTTTACCGTGCCAACTCAATTAAAATCGCGTTTGTATTCTATTTTTTTTGGGCGGGATCCATTTTCAATTGGAATTACATTCTATATACATCATTTTTTATATATACTTTCAAAAGCACAACACCATTTATACATAAATATAGTTTACAAATGGCATGATCTCAGATTCATAAGGTTGTATCCATCAATTTGGATTTTCAAATATTTGGAACCACTTTATGTTGAAATCCAATGTATGCATTCCTCGCTAACTGTCTCCAATTAATGTGTGTTTCATGCGGTTTTTTTAATTGCATATAAACCATGCATTGTTTGTAATCCCGTTTAGACATTAACCATGCATTGTTTGAAATTAAAGAATCTATGGATCACCAACATTGATAAACTATATAACATTACACGTGTGCCCAAATTCAAATGAATATGCATGTTTGATACACCAATTTGCGTTATGATATTATCGATGTTGTGATCTCCAGTTTAAATATTTGAATCCCCTTTAATCCAGATATTCGTCTCATATAGCTATCACTCATGCTTATATAGGACTATCTCTCCGGACCTATACGCTGCGTTCATCATCTCTCGGTATCTCTCGTGCTACTGTATGTCCACAATGATCTTTTATCTTCGTAACACAATCGACGGTACTCTCTCCCTCGACCTTCATCACTCTATCTCTCTCTAAGTATATCTCGCTCCCTGCTATGTGTCTCTAACTATGATTCTCCATGTGGAATCTCTTTCTCTCACACAAAACTTTGTCTCCCGGGGTCTCATTTCTCTCTACTATTCCCATGTGTGCCACTCGCACACCCCTCATACAGAGATGTCTTTCGCTCCTTAGATATGAGAACCTACGACTCTTCCTCTTAAATATCTCTTTCTCACACAAAAACACTAACTCTGTCTCCCAGGTCTTATATTTCTCCATTGTTCTCTTGTATGTCGCTCACACACACTCTCTCTCCCTAGAGATATCTTGCGTTCCCTCATATGTCTCTCTAGATATCACTCTCGTTGTGAAATATCTTTCTATCTCGCAGACACAAAACTCCGTCTCTAGGGATCTCATTTCTCTCTGATATCTGTTTGTATGTGACTCACATGCACCCTCTCTCTATCTCTCTCACACCCACACACATAACTCAGCCTTCTGATCCACTCGACTCCTATCTCTAACGCACACTAGCTAGCATCTTTATCTTTCTATTTATCATTTCTCCATCAACCTTCTTTCTCGCCCTCACTCTTGATTCCTATCACGCACACTACATATGTTTCTCTCTACATGCAGTCAAGTGCCCTCTCACACACATATATAACTTCACCCTCTAAACCACCCCGTGGTCATATCCAACACCCAAACTAGCAGATGTCCCTCTAGCTAGCATCTCCATCTCTGTATCTATCTGTAGTTTCTCCGTCAACATTTCTTTCTCGCACGGAGTCTTGCTTCCTATCAACCACACTATATATGTGTCTCCATACATATGCATTTATAGGTTGATCTCTTTTGCACAATCGTTGTGCCTCACTCCCTCTGCTCGCCATAGATGCATGCTCCAGCCCACGCCACTATCTCTTAAAGACAAGAACACATGCTCAATTGTCGGGCCTTCTTCCCTGCATTCTAACATGCATGCATATTGTCATACCGATCCGTCTCTCCCATGTCGTTGATCTTATGACTTATGTCTTCTTTCTTTTATCTCGATCATGCGCGCGCACACACACATACATCCCACGTATACATGTATACCTCTCACGCATGCACGTTCAAGGTCTCTATGTCTCCATACGTAATTAATTACCCTCAATCCTAACGCCACATCGACTCGTTCTCCTCTTTTGTGCACATAACTTCCGCCTGGATGGGTAAAACACACACTCACACTTAACAATCTCCTTCTAGCTACCGCCGCCTCTCACTCTTCCCCTATATCCCCGAAACCAATAAGACTATCCCTTTGTTTAATTCCCCCCTACATGCACCATCGATATATAGTAGTCTTCCTCAGTGTCTCTCGAACAAACACGTTCTCTCGATGTCGACTCCTCTCACGCGCACACACCTTCTCTTCCCTCTCTACGGGCATTTTCTCTCTCGCAGCCCATCGTTGGTGGCCTCTGCCATACACATCACCTCTCTATGATGAAGCCATGCACACTTAAATTACATCCACCACAGAGGACCCCGCGACACACACACACGCACGCACCCTCCCCACACACACACTAAGACTCCATCTCTCTCTCTCACACACACAAACACACACACACATGCACGCACCCCCCCCACACACTAAGACTCCATCTCTCTCTCTCTCACACACACACACAAACTAAGACTCCATCTCTCTCTCTCTCTCTCTCTCACACACACACACACACACACACCCCACACACACTAAGACTCCATCACACACACACATGCTCTAGGCGGAGCATTTGTTCCTACCACCCTTCATCCAACCTTACCCGTATGATAAACAATCACCTTTATTTACTTGCATAACATGGACAAATTCCACTTTACTTTAGTAGTCAGCAAACTTATCATCTGTACCCTTATAAAAAACCGAGTTGGCGATGATGGTGTGCCTACCATCTTGTAATACAGAGCGTATGATCTATATCTGACGGATAGAAAGCAAACTATGATAATTTTACAAAAGATACCCGCACCTCTCTCCACATCAGTATCTCCCACAACCTCATTGCTCAGCAACTAAAAAAGGAATAAGTCTCTGGAACAATATAGCATGCATGGTGGCCGCTGCCACCTGCCGGCGCCGCCCATCCCCATGCCTCCGCCCATTCCGACCACCAGTCACCACCACGCTCCACTCCTCCTCGCCTTATCTCTCATCTTTCATTTTTCGACGAAATTCTCGAGATACCAGTTTTCCGATAAAATTCTTGAGATATCATTAGTTTTTACACATGGGATTATTCTTGCATGGGTCAATCACAACAGGTGTTTTGTAAAAAAAATGCATATTGATGTTCCGTGCAATGCACGAGAATCTTGCTTGTAATTATATAACGCAAATCACGAGTAGGAAGTGACATTTTTTTGACATAACCACGTTAACATGGCCACGTAAATCACTAGCTAAAGTAAATACCATTATATTTATATCCCAATGCAAAAGGTTGAGTACATGTCCGAAGAGTAGAGTCGCACACACGCACTGCCTCTCGTAATCTCTCTCGCACACACACCGCCACGTGACGCCCACTTAAGGCACACATATGATACAATTTGTGCACCCGCGGGTACACGTGATGCTGCACATTTATTTAAGCCGGAAGGCGAACCCAAACAATAGCTGCATTCATTCCCCTCCCACCGCCTCTTCTCTGGTCGCCGTCGCCCGGTAGCCATGGCCCGGCCGAAGGTAACAACATACGCCATACTCCCGCCGGAGCGGCGCTTAAATATGGAAATTTTAGTGGTCATGCATGCATCTTTTTGTGCTAGCACTCCTATATAAGGGTTGACCGGTCGCTTCCCGCGGACGTGCGCGGGCGGTGGAAGAGGAAGGAGAAGGGAAGCGGGTTGTGGAGTAACGTTTTTTACCACAATTTCTTAGGAAACTGAGTGCAATAATTGAGTAGTTTTGCAAACTACCAAGATTACTACACAAACGGTTCAAAACCTACACTCCCTTGCCGGTAGCGCTTCCCGCTTGAAACGGCGTTGCAGCGTGCCTAGAGCCGCCGCAGATTAATGCCCGGCCAGAGCGGAGGTAACCTCTCTCACCGGCGCCCGGCTTTGAAGTGGCGCTGACGACCGAGAGAGCGCCTTTCCCGATGCACGCGATCGCCTGCTCGCGTTGAGATCGGCCATAGGCCTGTTTGGATCCATGGGTTAGAGTTAGTTTGAGCTAGTTGGGGCTCAAATAGCCCTAAAGTATCCAAGCATGAGGGTTTAAATTGGAGCAAGTTGCAGAACCCACCAAAAAACTATCCCACCCAAGAGGTGCTAATCGGAGATAGTTCTCATTGGGACCACTAAAATCACTTTTCTCTCTCCATCAAGTGCATTTATTGTCAATCTAACCCTGTCACCCAAACACCTCTTTGGCTACAGTTAGTTCAGGGTTATTCATGAGTTAGTCTAACCTCTAGCTAAGTTAGAGTATCAAACAAGAGCAGTATAGGACATGGAAGTTTCTCAAAGCATACATGCAAATTCGTACGTGAAAGGATTTTTTCTTTTTGAAAACAGAATGTGAAAGGAATTTTTTTAGAATGCTCTTGGCATGTCGCTAACATGTGATGAGTTAACCGACCTCAATAGACGGCAAAAAACGGCAGCCCGCCGCACTTTGATAGAGACGAGGAGGTAGAAGCGATACATGCTGCTGGATTACTAGAGATAGGTGTCGCACGGAAACCAAAAATATGGTGATAGCGTGGGTTAGCCATGTACTAGTATGATGTAACTACACTGGGCTGCCGTGTTTCATACTCTTCCAAATTAATCGTGGAGATGATTGGTTAATTTTATATCGCTGAATAATATTAAATATTATGAGTGCAGACGCTCCACCACGAGGTTCCTTGCTCCTTCTCGGTCGTCCGGAATCTATGTTCTTCCACTCTATTTTTTTACATGAGCTTTGTTCATCCTTTTGCCAACACGCGAGACATCTAGCATCAAAGTGCATGTGTTATGCAAGGATCGTTCCATCTATATGAAGAACACGTGGGACTGGCACTACGAGACGGACATGTACCCAGGAGTGGACGTACGAACCTGAGTAATGTAGTGTAGTAAGTGAAGTAGAAAGGCACAAATGGTATGACCATGCGTGGCATATAGGGTCTGTTTGGTTGCATTCTCATCTCAGCATAGTTGTTCCCTCTTCATGCATGCTCAACTCAACACCCCTCTTCATGCATGCTCTCTTCATGCATGCTTCTAGTGTATTTGTGCTAAACTAGTGTGGACTCATGCACCCTCCATACATTCTACCAAACACCCAAAAGTAGGTCGAGAAGGGAACTCTTGGGCGGCATTTGTCTCTTACTACGTACTACCACTAAATGTTGTGCGTGCAATGCACGGTGATTTCATGGAGTACGTGCCTAAGTACTCTACTATTACTATATTAGTTGGAGGCACATATTAACTTTTATATTTGTTTACGTGTATGCCCCGAGACCTTCCAACTAGACGTGTCTTTCTCTCCAGGTCGCACTTTGTATCGTTCATACCACTAAGTACTGCTACGTGTGGTCTCCGACCCAGAAGTGGAAGAAGTGGAGACGCTCTACCATGCTGTTTTTTTTACGCTGGGCTCTACCATGCTGTTCATGTCCCACTCCTTTCGTTGACGTGTGGGACATCCAGCACGTGCCATGTTTGGAATCCTTCGTCGTAAGAGTTGAAACGCTAGCTGTCGGTGTCAAAACCGGCGGATCTCGGGTAGGGGGTCCCGAACTGTGCGTCTAGGCGGATGGTAACAGGAGACAAGGGACACAATGTTTTACCCAGGTTCGGGCCCTCTTGATGGAGGTAAAACCCACGTCTGCTAGATTAATATTGATGATTTGTGTTACAAGAGTAGATCTACCACGAAATCAAATATGCTAAACCCTAGAAGCTAGCCTATGGTATGATTGTTGATAGTCCAACGGACTAAAACCCTCCGCTTTATATAGACACCGGATAGGGTTAGGGTTACCACAGTCGGTTACAATGGTAGGAGATCTACATATCCAGATCGCCAAGCTTGCCTTCCACGCCAAGGAAAGTCCCATCCGGACACGGACGAAGTCTTCAATGTTGTATCTTCATAGTCTTGGAGTCCGGCCGATGATGATAGTTCCGCTATCCGGACACCCCTAGTCCGGAACTCCTCAAGAGCCCCCGAACCAGGCTTCAATGACGATGAGTCCGGCGCGTATATTGTCTTCGGCATTGCAAGGCGGGTTCTTCCTCCGAATAATTTGTAGAAGATTGTGAACACCAGGATAGTGTCCAGCTCTGCAAAAATAAATTCCACATACCACCGTAGAGAGAATAATATTACACAAGATCAATCTGCTGACATATTCTGTGGCGTGACGTCGCACCACTACCAAGCCTTTATTCAAAAAAAATTTACTGTTCCACCTCAGCGCGTTTAGCGAAGCGGTTTCCTTGGCACATCTTGTCGAGGCAGAGATCGTGTTCCCCTTATTCCGGGATTCCCATCAATACAGACGTGGGTAACCTAACCGCGCCATTGATTGTGGCGCTTGGGGGATAAGTGTAACATCCCAAAACTCTAAATTTTGGAATGTTATAATAAATAGATAGATTTGATTGATTGTTTGATTGATTGACTGAAAGTGAGTGAATTCAAAACTTTTCGGAAAGTTAAATGAGAGGGAATAAAAGGACTTTCCCAAACTTTCATTTTGCTTTTATGATCTTCGGGAATTCAAATTCTTTTCATCACAAAACCCTGGAGAGAAGATGACATGAATTCTTCCATTTATTTAAATGACAAGGGGTGTTGAAAATATTTGAATTTCATTTGAGAATATTTCCAATTCTGAAACTTTATGCAACTCAATGATTTTCACGAGCGAAGATAAAATGACTTCTTCAAAACATATGAAATATGAGTTGGGAGTTTCAAAGAATTAAAATTCAAAGTTCTTTTGAATTTATTTTCAATTTGGAGTTATTTGAGTTTTATTCAAATTATTTTTCTCCAAAAATAAAATATATGGAAAATAGGGTAACATGATTCCCTACCTCGTAAAAATGGAGAGAGATAAATTTGAATTCATTTTGATATTTTTAAAATGATTTTTGTTGGATTTTATTGCACCAGAAGCACTCTTTGCTTTATTTAAATTTGTGTGAATTTTATTTAATGCTATAGAAATGTCCATGTTGTAGGATATCTTTTTCTGAAAATTTTGATATATTATATGCCTATATAAAATTTTTATTTGGTTTTTTTGTCTCTGTCTTTAAAAAATGTTAAAAAAGGGGACTCTCACCGACTGGGCCGGGCCCAAAGACTTCGCCAGGCTGCCTAGCCCACCAAGACTGCATCGCTTCCACTCCGAAGCGTAGTCCGCCGCCACCACGGGCCAAGGCCATCAAGGCTGACCTCAAGGTCTGTGTTCGCCTCGGTCTCCATCTGCCCCCCTCCCGCACGCCAAGTCGCCGCCTCTCCTCCATAAAACCCGAGGCCCCGGCCCCATTCCTCTCCTCCTCCCGAGCCCCGCCGCCCAAGTCGCCGCCGCCGGCGAGATCCACCTCGCCGCTCAAGCCGCCACCTCGCCGCCAATGCCCACCGGCCGTAGCTACCACCGCACTCCGCCCATGGCCGCCTCCCCGTGCGCCTCGCCGTCTACTCCGACGATCAGCCGCCTGTCGGAGCCTTCAGCGCTGCCTCGGGACTTCGGCTGGAGTCAACCGCCAACGCCACTGGTTTCCCCTCTCGAATCAAGATAACCCCGAAAACCGATCCGGTTTTCTTTTAATCTCGGTTTTATTTTAAAACCCGGTTTTCTTTTAATCTAGTTATTCAGAGAGCGTCATTTGGTTAGAGTTAGAAAGCGAACGTTCGCTCGGTAGAGTTTTCTTTTATAAATAGATTTCTGCCAGGGACCCGTATGTAATTATTTTCTTCACAGATTAGTCCCTAATTTTAAAACGATCATAACTTTTTACTCGTTAGTCCAAATCCAACGAAACCAACGCCTAATTCTTCGTTATGATTCCCTCTATCCAGTAATCCAACTCAAATATGTTTTCTGAAAGTTTTAAAATTTGAATTAGATCAGATTTGAATTCAAACTTCGTTTGATCATAACTTGAGTTTTGTAACTCCGATTTAGTTGATTCTTTTTACAAATCGAAGCTCTTGACCTAAACTTTCTGATAAGGCCAAATTCACATAATTTTGGTACTGTTAGAAATTTTTTTATGTTGCAAGTGTTATTTGCTTGGTTCTGATGTTTTTCGAATCGTTTTCTTCGATCTTTCCGATCTTTTGAGTGATTGCTTATGTGTGGTTACTATTGCTTGATTTCGATAGATTGACCGGAGTGTGACGAGTAGAACTATCAAGAGTTTTGAGTGCGAATCATCTTCATCAACTTTGCGTGCAAGTAACACTTGATCATACCTTTTTATACCCGCTTTTGTGCATTAGCTCAATCCTCAAACATTGCATGATTAGGATGTCATTAATTTGTGGGTTGGGAAGTAGATGATGAGGTAGGAACCTATTGCCCTGTTGCTATCAAACCCTTGGGAGTTACTTCTACGTGTTGCTTATATTGTCATGCTATGCTCGTAGACGTGGTTTGGGTTTGAGAGATATTCACGACAGATGTGAGATTGTTAATTAATGGTTTACTTTAAGGTGGAAACTTAAATACACATCTGGGTGGATTGAGGCACTGGGGAACCCAAAGGTGTTGTCTGTTTTATTTTGGAAATCCTGTGGTACCCGTGTGATCTTCCTATGGATCGCCACCTGTGCTCAAAGGGAATCGAGATTATTCATGCTAGAAACTTCCGTGTGCAGCCACAAGCTATTATGGGCTCTAGCATAGTTGAGTAAGTTACGTGAAGCTCTCAAGAGGTAGATCACAGGTAGTGGGTTTTATAGGTTTGGTATGATCTATCCGAGTAGAGAGTTAATGTTTACGAAAGATCGTGTCTCGGTCATCCATTTCTCAAACACCATGTAGTGCGAGAAACCAACGGAGGCGATCGAGTCTTGTGGGGAAAAGTGCTAAACCTCCGCAGAGTGTACAATCTAATCATGGTTAGCCGTGTCCCGGTTATGGACAATTACGAGTATCTAGTACTTGAGTATTCACATGTATCTCATCACTCTAAATTAATATTGCTGGGATGTTAATTATTTTAATTGGGATTGAGTTGGGGTTATACCTTCTCAATGATGTTTCAACCACCATGATAGTTAAATTAAAATTTATTCCTTTGATGTAGGGAAAAATTGGCTTTATGCAAAACTGTAACCATAGAGCTTTACACCAGCCATATATGCATGTAGTATAGCATATTCTTTCATTACTCTCTATGTGTTACATTGCCAGCATATTCCATGTGCTGACCCGTTTTCGGGCTGCAACGTTTCATGTTGTAGACTTTTCAGACGTCGAGTAAGTGACACGTTAGGGTTACGATTTCTACACTCAACTTTGCCGTTGGTGTTGATGGGAATCCACAACCTTGTTGCTTCCGCTATGTTTGGATTGAGGTAATAGTATTTACGTTACTTTACACATGTGATTTACCTCTGTTATAAATCCTTCGAGTACTGTGTGTGTCAGCATACCGATCCAGGGATGACACCTAAGCCACGTAGACTTGATCCATTCGGGTCGGGTCGCTACAAGATGGTATCGAGCTCATGTTGACTATAGGACGTGACCCTAGAAACCGACAAGCCCATAGGAAAGATTTTTCTCTACAACTTCATTTTCAAAAGATCTTTTACCTCTCTTCTGAGCTTATTCAAATATTCCCTTTTAGTGAGACCATACCCCTTTTCCCTTTTGACCACTCGAAGATTTGACCGATGAGACCACTCCAAGGAGACAAGATATCGGACAACTAAGACTACTATGGAATAAAGAGGATTTTTACCGTGCATTACAATGACGGAAACTACAACGGTGAAGACTCCGAAGACTAGGAGAATTTGAAGGCTTTGAAGAATATCCGGATTTGTATGACCTAGGAAGGCACCCCTTATGGAACTTGGCAGACTATGGAAGCTGTCAATACCCGAGATCAAGGTGTATCGGAGAAAGACCTGAACATGGAGCATTAGAACTCAAAGTTTTTGTCAAGAAAACCCTAAGACAGGAGATATCAATTATGGAATGAAAGCTCATGGCAGTAACATGGGCATAGACATGGCTAACCATGGTGTTTTTGCCCGCCTATGCTATTGTCACCATGCGGAGTTAAGCGTGCAGATGCATGGAAGAATTGGATGGTAGAAGGCTGAAGGAGCATCCGTCGTGAAGGATGCGCTTTTAACATAGCTGGTGCATCACCAGATCTGGAGTATTACATCAAGAAGTTTAGGGTGGATCTGCAGGAAGTCAGATTTGACAAGGAAGCAGTTCGTGAAGAACCCAGGTCCCAGAAGATTAAAATATCCAAGCAGGAGGAGCTAAACCTCGAGATACCGGAGATTTGTCAGGAACTGAAGGACAGCAGGATCATCGTTCATATCGAGGTTGATGAAATCCAGAAGTTGGAACGTAACTCCAGAAATATTGAAGGACGCCATGAGAGAGTTTGCGACAACAGAGATGAGCTGGCAAAAAGGACTTGAGAAAGACAAGCACGATCGGAAGAAGCCATCGGAGACATGAACACGACTTGAAGAGTTTGATGACCTTGAAGATTTATTGACCTTTAGAAGACCAAACCCTGTTACATACCTACGTTAGATGCGATTGTGAGCTGTCATTTGTTTGTTGTTTTTCCGATGTACCACAATAAAATCTGTCTTTTCAAAACTTTTGTTTGTATTGTGTGCATCCCTCTCTATCTATCTTATCTCACCCCAAAACCCATGGACCCATTAGAGGATGAATGGAGATGAGCTTGTATTTTCTGGACCAATGAGTCAATTGGAGACAGTCCGATGGATTCAGAACATGGAGGATCAAATGGAGAATAATCCTATAGCCGGAAAGAATATGGCCCAGCATGCTCTACAGTGCTTTATAAAAGGTGCCACGACCTTGTGGAGGATGTACCAAACCATCAATGGGTGGCGAGGAGTAACCACTTGGAAGGAATTTAAGTGGACTTTGTTAAAGTCTTGGCTTGTGTCCCAGAAATTGAGGCCTTATGGAAAGGATGTGAAGAAACCTTGTGCATACAAGCTTTGTGGAGAAATAGGACACAACCATAAAGAAAACAAGGACGAATACCCTCATAATCGGAGGATTATCAAAGGAGTTAGCCGAGGATCTCAGGGAACTTCGGTTGGAGATTGTTCCCAAAGGTTTTGTTGCAGCAATGGAAGTTTAGTCTACATTGTTGAGAAAGATCCGTGAAGCTCAGAAGGATGACAAAGAGATTGCTGAGGTAAAAGAGAGGATGAGCAAAGGAAAGGCCAAAGGTTTTCGTAAGGATGAGCATGACACCTTATGGTTCGAGGACCGCGTATATGTGCCCAATAATGCAAAGATCAGGAAGTTAATACTTCATGAGGCTCATGACTCACCATACTTGATTCGCCCTGGAAACATCAAGATGTATTTGAATTTGAAGGAGCGTTTCTGGTGAACTAGTATGAAGAAGGATATTGCGGAGTATGTAGTCGTAGGTGACGTAAGCCAGAGAGAGTAAAAGGAGAGCATCAGAAGCCAGCAGGATTATACAGCCTATGCCGATACCCGAATGGAAGTGGGATAAGCTTGGCATGGATTTCATTACCGGATTTCCCAGAACCCGATCGGGATATGATTCTATCTAGGTACTAGTTGATTCGCTTGACCAAAGTGGCTCACTTTATCCCAGTGAAAACCACCTATACAAGTGAGAAGTTGGCCAAGATATATTTGACCAGGATCATATGTCTGCATGAAGTTCTGAGGACCATCGTGACGATAGAGGAACACAGTTTACCTCAAAGTTTTGGAATCAACTGCACTGCACTTTGGGTACTAGGCTAGAGTTCAGTACAACCTTTCATCCGCAGACAGATGGATAAATCGAGAGAGTCAATCAGATTCTGGAGGACATGTTGAGAGCGTGTGCGCTAGATTATGGATCTAGTAGTGATGATAATCTACCTTACGCGGAGTTCTCATACAACAACAGTTACCCAGCCAGTTTGAAGATGGCCCCTTTTTAAGCTTTGTATGGGAGAAGGAGCCAGACACCGTTGATGTGGGATGAAGTTGGAGACCGTCAGTTGTTTGGACCAAATGTGATCAAGGAGTCAGAAGAGAATGTTAAGTTGATTCGAGATAGAATGAAGGTAGCTCGATCTGGCGTAAGAGTTATGCAGACTCAAAAACGCAAGGAGGTATTCTATGAAATTGGAGACAGAGCATGTCTTCGTGTGTCCCCTCTGTGAGGAGTTAAAACGATTTGAAGTTAAGGGAAAGTTAGCCCCGAGATTTGTAGGACCATACCAAGTTTTGGAACGTATGGGAGAATTGGCTAACAAGTTGAAGTCACCCGAAGGACCTGCCAGGAAGTTGGAAGTTGGAATAATGATCAGTTGCCCCGAGGATGTGTTCAAGGATTACAAGTGATGAGATGGGCCATAACCCATGTGCCCTGTGACCTGCCAAGAAGCAAGCACACTCTTGTTGAAGGAAAAACCCTGGAAGAAGTTACGATTTTATCGACCGACGATTCTATAGGAGTTTACGCAAAACCTGAGAGTTGTTAAGGAACGATAGTTGCTTGTTTGTCTTGCAGAATCAATGGATTTTCCGAACTTGGTTCGTCGACAAGAGAAATTCTGCAATGCTTGTGAGGATGACCGAGTGTTAGAATGCGAGATTCGCTAAACCATGTACAAGGTAATGATTTGGGTGCGGGATGGATTGATCACCATACCGACTTACTCTTATTATTCGCTTTGATATATGGGATGGTAAATCTGAGTGACTTACCTATAATAGAGAGACGACGATCAAAACCCTGTTTGAACCTTAGAATGGTATAAGAAATTTTCCCCTTGTACACGACAGTTGTTGCCAATCGTATGATATACGGTGAGGTTCAACCCAGACCCATTTCCTGCAGGACAAACCATAAATTGTTGACCACCATGAGATATCGATAGTTGTTTAGAATTGGCGCCAGACCCGTCATGCTATGAAGACCCATTTTCGGATAACCTTACCAAGATGAAAGGACAAAAGAATTGAGGAAAAGGTTATGCCACTACCTAAGAGCCCAGAGAAGGAATTATCCTCCGACCGAGAAGACCGACATCACAAGAATAAGGATGGAGTATATGAGTTTTGATGGAACCGTAACCATGCTTCTAAGGGTGGTAGCACCCCAGACCCCTTGTGATGATCGATGGATTTTGAGAAGACCCCCAAACCCTAACCTATTTCTTTCTAGCCTCTCCCAATCTCAAGGACGAGATTCATTTTAAGGGTGGTAGGTTTGTAACATCCCAAAATTCTAAATTTTGGAATGTTATAATAAATATATAGATTTAATTGATTGTTTGATTGATTTACTGAAAGTGAGTGAATTCAAAACTTTTTGGAAAGTTAAATGAGAGGGAATAAAAGGACTTTCCCAAACTTTCATTTTGCTTTTATGATCTTCGGGAATTCAAATTCTTTTCATCACAAAACCCTGGAGAGAAGATGACATGACTCCTTCCATTTATTTAAATGACAAGGGGTGTTGAAAATATTTGAATTTCATTTGAGAATATTTCCAATTCTGAAACTTTATGCAACTCAATGATTTTCACGAGCGAAGATAAAATGACTTCTTCAAAAGATATGAAATATGAGTTGGGAGTTTCAAAGAATTAAAATTCAAAGTTCTTTTGAATTTATTTTCAATTTGGAGTTATTTGATTTTTGTTCAAATTATTTTTCTCCAAAAATAAAATATATGGAAAATAGGGTAACATGATTCCCTACCTCAGAAAAATGGAGAGAAATAAATTTGAATTCATTTTGATATTTTTAAAATGATTTTTGTTGGATTTTTTTGCACCAGAAGCACTCTTTGCTTTATTTAAATTTGGGTGAATTTTATTTAATGCTATAGAAATGTCCATGTTGTAGGAAATCTTTTTCTGAAAATTTTGATATATTATATGCCTATATAAAATTTTTATTTGGTTTTTGTGTCTCTGTCTTTAAAAAAATGTTAAAAAAAAGGGGGACTCTCGCCGACCCGGGCCCAAGACTTCGCCAGCCGCTGCCCAGCCCAGTCAAGACCGCTTTCCTCCCGAGCTGGAGTCCGCCACCACGGCAAGGCCATCACTGACCTCGGCGTCCGTGGCCGCCTGCCTCCCTCTCGCCTTCTCCCGCACGCCAAGTCGCCGCCTCCTCCATAAAACCCGAGGCCCCGCCTGCCTCTCCTCCTCCCGAGCCCCGCCGCCAAGTTGCCGCCGGGCGAGATCCACCTCAAGGCCGCCTGGCCACCACCCCACGCCCATGCCCACCGGCCAGTAGCTACCACCACTGCACGCCCAGCCGCCTCCCGGCGCCTCGCCATCTCCTCCGACGATCAAGCCGCCGGAGCCTCAGCGCCATTGCCGGACTTCGCCGGAGTCAACTGCCACCGCCACGCGGTTTCCCTCTCCAATCAGATAAACTCAAAACCGATCCGGTTTTCTTTTAATCTCGGTTTTATTTTAAAAACCCGGTTTTACATTTTAATCTAGTTATTCAGAGAGCGTCATTGGTTAGAGTTAGAAAGTTTAACGTTCGCTCGGTAGAGTTTTCTTTTATAAATAGATTTCTGCCAGGGACCTGTATGTAATTATTTTCTTCACAGATTAGTCCCTAATTTTAAAACGATCATAACTTTTTACTCGTTAGTCCAAATCCAACGAAACCAACGCCTACTTCTTCTTTATGATTCCCTCTATCCAGTAATCCAACTCAAATAAGTTTTTTGAAAGTTTTAAAATTTGAATTAGATCAGATTTGAATTCAAACTTCGCTTGATCATAACTTGAGTTTCAGAATCTCGATTTAGTTGATTCTTTTGCAAATCGAAGCTCTTGACCTAAACTTTCTGATAAGGCCAAATTCACATAATTTTGGTACTGTTAGAAATTGTTTTATGTTGCAAGAGTTATTTGCTTGGTTTTGATGTTTTTCGAATCGTTCTCTTCGATCTTTCCGATCTTTTGAGTGATTGCTTATGTGTGGTTACTATTGCTTGATTTCGATAGATTGACCGGAGTGTGACGAGTAGAACTATCAAGAGTTTTGAGTGCGAATCATCTTCATCAACTTTGCAGGCAAGTAACACTTGATCATACCTTTTTATACCCAGTTTTTGTGCATTAGCTCAATCCTCAAACATTGCATGATTAGGATGTCATTAATTTGTGGGTTGGGAAGTAGATGATGAGGTAGGAACCTATTGCCCTGTTGCTATCAAACCCTTGGGAGTTACTTCTACGTGTTGCTTATATTGTCATGCTATGCTCAGAGACGTGGTTTGGGTTTGAGAGATATTCACGACGGATGTGAGATTGTTAATTAATGGTTTACTTTAAGGTGGAAACTTAAATACACATCTGGGTGGATCGAGGCACTGGGGAACCCAAAGGTTGTCTGCTTTTATTTTGGAAATCCTGTGGTACCCGTGTGATCTTCCTATGGATCGCCACCTGTGCTCAAAGGAATCGAGATTATTCATGCTAGAAACTTCCGTGTGCAGCCACAAGCTATTATGGGCTCTAGCATAGTTGAGTAAGTTACGTGAAGCTCTCAAGAGGTAGATCACAGGTAGTGGGTTTTATAGGTTTGGTATGATCTATCCGGAGTAGAGAGTTAATGTTTACGAAATCATGTCTCGGTCATCCGCTTCTCAAACACCATGTAGTGCGAGAAACCAACGGAGGCGATCGAGTCTTGTGGGGAAAAGTGCAAACCTCTGCAGAGTGTACAATCTAATCATGGTTAGCCGTGTCCCCGGTTATGGACAATTCCGAGTATCTAGTACTTGAGTATTCACATGTATCTCATCACTCTAAATTAATATTGCTGGGATGTTAATTATTTTAATTGGGATTGAGTTGGGGTTATACCTTCTCAATGATGTTTCAACCACCATGATAGTTAAATTAAAATTTATTCCTTTGATGTAGGGAAAAATTGGCTTTATGCAAAACTGTAACCATAGAGCTTTCAACCAGCCATATATGCATGTAGTATAGCATATTCTTTCATTACTCTCTATGTGTTACATTGCCAGCATATTCCATGTGCTGACCCATTTTCGGGCTGCAACGTTTCATGTTGCAGACTTTTCAGACGTCGAGTAAGTGACACGTTAGGGTTACGATTTCTACACTCAACTTTGCCGTTGGTGTTGATGGGAATCCACAACCTTGTTGCTTCCGCTATGTTTGGATTGAGGTAATAGTATTTACGTTACTTTATACATGTGATTTACCTCTGTTATAAATCCTTCGAATACTGTGTGTGTCAGCATACCGATCCAGGGATGACACCTAAGGACAGGGACTTGATCCATTCGGGTCGGGTCGCTACAATAAGCGAGTTTTACCAGGCCGGTGGGGACACATGTTTTTGTCCGCCCATATAAGGGGATAAGGATCCAGCCCCTTTTACCTGCGCCTTCTTCCTCCTTGGCTTATCCATCTCCGCGAACTCGAGCTCCAGCGCCCAAGTCCGCACTTCTCACCTCAACCTTCTCCAACTATGTCCGGAGCGGGAGGCAAGTGGATGGCCTCCTCCGTCACGGAGGGGCACATCACAAGACTGTGGGAGGCCGGATACTTGTCCGGCGATATCACAAGACTGCCGCCTGGACGCTGGGCAGCTCATTCCAACCCCCAGTCCCCATGAGAGGGTGGTATTTCTCCCCCACTTCCTCCACGGACTAGGTTTTACACTTCACCCATTTGTCCGGGAGCTCATGTTCTACTACGGCCTGGACTTCCACGACCTAGCCCTGAATTTCGTCCTCAACGTCTCGGTGTTTACCGTCGTGTGCGAGGCCTTCCTTCTGATCCAGCCCCACTTCGCTTAGGGCTCAAGACCTTGATGTCAAGTCAAGGTTGTGAAGGGCAGCCAAGCAGAAAAGTGCGGAGGCGCCATGGTCGACAAGATGGCCAAAGTCCTATGGCTCGAGGGCTCCTTTGTGGAGACAATAAAGGGGTGGCAATCGGGTGGTTCTACATCACCGAGCCACGTGACCTGAATGGGTGGCGCCCCAATTCAGATCTGGATTCCCCACACGGCTCTCGTCATGGAAAGAGACGGGCCTGAAGTGGGGGATTCGGACGAGCTATCCGGACTCCAAACACGCGTCCGGAACACGGTGGACAAGAATCGAGGCTTGTCGATGTAATCTGTGATGCTCATCCGCCGGATTCTCCCATGCCAACAACGGGACTTCAATTTGTGGGAGTTCGATCCGCACAAAGACCGAACCTTGAGCCGGCTCTTCGATACCACGTAGGAAGATGCCTGGAAGGTGCTGTTCAAGGGCGCCGAAGCCCCCGCATCCACTAACAAAGATCGCGGATACAGCTCGCGGCGTCAAGCCGGCGAGGTAAGTTATCTTACCCTTTACGAGACTCTTTTTTCATAGATTGACTCTACGTGGGTCTAAAAACTCCCTATTCTTCGGCTGTGTCCGGTTGAAGACGTCCGGACAGATTAACCGTCCGGCTCCTTTGCCGAAGATCCAGTGGATGCCCGATTGACGGGCTGCTGGCTCGGCACCCCATGTGGTGCCGGAGAAGAAGGCTAAGAAGGAGGCCACGGGAACTCGTGAGGAGTTCCCGATGCCGTAGCCGCCGGATTACGTCGAATCTTCTCCTGAAGACGAGGAGCAAGAAGAAGAAGCTTCTCCCCCAGCGGGGGAGGAGAGGAAAAGGAAGGCCACCCCAACTGGGGAGGCCGGAGGGTCCAAGAAGGGAAGAACCCTTCCTCCGGACTTCTCCACCAACGTCGACGATGATGAGCGGGATTGGCCTACAAGGGCCAAGCCCCTGGCGAGATCGTAAGTGTCCGGATACCCATGGCGTTTTATTATTGCAGAGTGTTCTCTAATGTCGAACAATCGTGCAGCCCGCCCAAAGGCGAGTTCGCTGATTCATCGAGCAAGTCCCTGGGCTCGTCAGAAATGGAGAGTACTTCGCTTCCGACTGCCTCCTCGCCTCATGCTGCGGACAACGCCGCGGCGGGGCCCCAAAGGGGGCTTGGTCCCGAGGAGGTGGCGCAGGAGGTGCCACAAGGCAACCCCCCGGACTCCAGGCGCGTGGGGGGCAAGACCCCCAGGGGCTCTAAGGCCGACCCTTGTCCGGACTCAATGCCGGAACCTTCAATGGTTCCGGAGTCCGGCAAACGATCCCTTCACAAGAAGGGTAAGACGCCGGCGTCCTTCGTCCAACCGGAGGCACCAGGATAGCATCGGAGGCGCCAACGGCGCCTCCATCGAGGAGGAGCACCGCACTGTTATGAGTGCGGTGATCCGGACAGTTCGATCCGCCAAGAGCGGGCTGATCAAGCCTGTACCAGTCTTCTAACAGGCTTTGAGGTAAGAAATTTCAATATATGTAAAATGGTACCGCATAGACAGTAGCCCCTATGCTCGATTCGGTGTTCGGAAAGAAAAGCCGGACTGAGGATCTTTAGAAAGATAAACGCAGGAGTCATAAAAAATATGTCAATATGGGATTGCAGGCTGTGCTGCTGACCTCCGCCAAGACCGAAGCGGAGGTCAATAATTTGAAGAAAACCTCGAAGCGGTCCGAGAACGAGCTTGGTCATGCCAAGAAGCAGCTCGAGGAAAAAGAAGGTGAGTAATACCTTATGAAAATTGTACCTTCTGAAAAGGATTTGGTTGCAAGAGAAATGACAAGGATAACGTGGGTATTGTAGGGGCCACTAACGAGGTGGCGACCCTGAAGGAGGCGGTGGCCGCGGCCGAACGTAATGCAGCCGCGGAACGCACCGAGCGAGAGAAGCAGGAGGCGCGGGTGGCGGAGATACATCAAGAGCTCCAGGATCTCGTGAAAAAACATGAGAACTTGGAGCGTGACTCAAAGACTCGAGAGTCTGAGCTTGCAATGGCTCTTGAGAGTGCCAAAGCCGCTAAGGCCGAAGCCTACAAGGCCCTCCAGGAAATTGAGGCGGTGAAGAAAATAGCGATGGGTAAGGCATTTTTCATGCGAGTAAGCATGTGAGTGTTAATTACCTGCTTACCCGAATTCGGAGCTCTCCAGGCGTTCGCAGATCTTCCTTGCAGCGTGTCCGATCTTGCCGCATTCTACCGGGCCGAGGAAGGGAGCTCGACGGAGAAGGTCTTCGGTCTCAGATGTCTGAGGCCGGACATCCGGTGTTTCCTTAGCGACCAGTCAAGCAGCTGGTCGAGCTCCACAAGGCGGCCGAACAGGCCATGAAGGGCCTCATAGTTCGGCTGTGGCCTAAGGAGGCCATGCCTGGAGCTACTTCGGTGCGGTGCGGCCGGTGGATGCGTGCCCGTGGGTTGAAGTTATCAAGCATTCCGCTTGTATCGAGGGTGCCCGTCGGGCCCTTGCCCGCATAAAGGTGCACTGGGGCAAGATGGATGCCCAGAAGCTCGTGACGGACCCGCCACCAGAGGGCAAGGAGCATCGCACGCCCGAGATGTATTATAAGACTCGGTTGAAGGGCGCCGACTATTGCGGGTGAGTGCTCCAAAGATGTAATATTTGAGTAGACTCGCATTTTGTTATCCTGCGCTGAAAACTTAGTTCATATGCGCTTAAGCAACGCTTGTTAATTTAAAATATTACCTTCGTGCGGCTGTTTATCAAATCGAGAGATGGCAAGTCCTCGGCTTCAGCCCCCCATGCTACGAGTCTTTGGGGTGTTCGGGATAAACTTGAACGCTCTTGTTCCCATTTTTGGGTCCATCTAGGAGGCGCTCAACACAACGAACAAGGCAACCGGACTTATAATGCTTGAACACTCTCACTTAGCCATAGAATTCTATAATTTTAAATTTGGCGAAGCCCCTAGTCTTCGGAAGGTCAATTTGGGGCGCTATCCACGCCTTTGGCCGGACAAGATCCGGCTCCTCGCTCTAAGCGGCATAAGTCTTTAAGGACTCACAGAAAACCTATCGAACAGCGAATCGGTCTCTCGCCTCATCATGACGGTCAGTTTAGCTTTCTCCATCGAGGCGTTAACCCGGCCAGGCTGAGGCGGAATCATGATGGTTCTCCGGTGCTACCTTAGCCGATATAACGGAATGTAAGGTACCAAAACACGGAGCCGGGCAAACCCAACTATTGACCCAAGACATGATTCGGAGCCGATGCATATAGTGCTATAAGTTCGGGGTGCCGCACTTGTGAAAGTGTTCGGACTCATCACACCAAAACGCGGGAAACATAAGTCCCTGGTGTATATTAGCCGTACCAAAGTGTACAGATGTAGCATGTCGTGAATGAACATATGTATGAAAAGGAAATGCAATTATAAGCAAAAAGGTGCTGCATTGGTTTATTCAATAAGTGCTGCTTTAATGCGTAACGATACAAATAGTGCGATAAGCAAGGTATGAGATCGTTAAACATGTCCTCTCCGTGGGTAGGCTGCAGATTGGTGTATGAAAATGCTCGTAATGGAGACCACCAGTATATTCGTTGTAGCCTTTATCATTCCCCGGCTGTTGCATCGTGAGTTCGGCAGGTCTGCCGCCGACAGGCTTCGACAAACGGAGTCCTGTGGGTAAAAAGTAAAAGGTAAAAGAAAAGAAAAGGAACGACACACTTGAGAGCCCCTGGTGTGGTTGAGCCACAATATGGGTTTATCGTGGTCGTGCCCCTCTCCCCATGCCCATGGTATCTTCAAAGCGTAATGGTGTACGTGAAGGACCTGCTTTGACGTTTCGCAGGGGCTGGGGTTAGCCGCATCGCTGCGATGCTCTGAACATGCCAGTGGTCTTGTTGTAAGTTACCCGGCACGCGAGTGTCCGGCCGCTTAACGGCCGGACTCGAGAATTGCCTTTAAGAGGCTGCATTGCACTTCTGCCGCGAGAGCCACTGTATGTTCCTCCGTGCGGAGAGAACGTTCAGTGTTTCCGTTGACCGTAATGACTCCTCGAGGGCCTGGCATCTTGAGCTTGAGGTATGCGTAGTGCGGGCACCGCATTGAACTTCGCAAACGCGGTACGTCCGAGCAAGGCATGATAGCCGCTGCGGAACGGGACTATGTCGAAGATTAACTCCTCTATTGTTCGGCGGTTGGGTCTCGTCCTCGTCATCGCTATGCAGCCCCTTGTCATTGTTTTCGGCAATTAACTTGCCTGCCTGCTTGAATACCCAACAGTCTCTGTTGGTGTGGTTAATGGCTTTTCAGGTGCCGTATCCGCACAAGCGGTCGAGTATTCGGTCCAAATTGGACGGACCCGGAGTAGTTCGTTTGAATGGCTTTTTCACGACCGGGTTTAGAGCCTTTGAATCCGGCATTGACTGCCGTATCCTCAATATTGTCGCCGTTAGTGCAGCGTTTGTTTTTGTTACGACGCTGCCTGCCGCTTTTGGTCCTTGAAGTCCGGACCGCTGTAATTTTTTTGAGGTTGTTGCTGCGTGCTAGCTGTCCTCACCCGCTGTGAAGCGGGTCATGAGTGATGTGAGGGCTGCCATGGATTTTGGCTTTTCCTGTCCTAGGTGCCGGGCAAGCCACTCGTCGCGGATGTTATGCTTGAAGGCCGCAAGGGCCTCCGCATCCCGGACAAATGACGATTTGGTTTTTCTTGGTTAAGAACCGTGTCCGTAATTGTCCGGCCGATTCGTCTGGCTGCTGAATTATGTGGCTTAGGTCATCGGCGTCCGGTGGTCGCACATAAGTGCCCCGGAAGTTATCGAGGAATGCGGCTTCCGTGTCCTCCTAGCTCCCAATTGACTCTGCCGGCAAGCTGTTGAGCCAATGCCGGGCTGGTCCTTTAAGCTTGAGGGGAGGTATTTGATGGCGTGAAGATTGTCACCATGGGCCATGTGGATGTGAAGGAGATAGTCTTTGATCCAAACCGCTGGGTCTGTTGTGCCATCATAGGATTCAATATTGACGGGTTTAAACCCTTCGGGATTTGATGATCCATTACTTCGCCTGGTGAAGCATAGTGGGTGTCGGCGCCTCAGCATCGGGCGATATCACGACGGAGCTCAAAAGAGCTTGGTCTGTTTTGTTCGCCCGGCGGACTTATCGTGGTCCGCGCGACGGTTGTCGCTATGCATCGTGGGGCGCCCACGCGATCCATATATCGATCTTGATTGTCTTGCCTTGTCCTCCTATATATCTCGCAGGTCCGGACTGTTCCCCTTTGGCCATGTGCTTTTTGAGCGATGCCGGGGTACGGTTCTAGTGAAGGGCCTAGAGGCCTCTCTATCGCGGCCACGGGGTGGTCGGTCAGCCGTATTGTCTCCTGGTGATGCGGGTTCGTAAGCCTCCTCCTCTAATCGGGGGAGCAGCTTGTGTTTAGGGTAGCTTTTGGAGGGGCGTTCGAGCTCATGCTCTTCGGCCGCGAGGACTTCAGTCCATCTGTCGGCTAGCAGATCCTGATCAGCTCTAAGATGTTGCTGCTTTTTCTTTAGGTTGTTCGCCGTGGCCATAAGCCTGCGTCTAAAACGCTCTTGTTCGACGGGATTCTCAGGCACGACGAATTCATTGTCGTCGAGGCTTGCTTCGTCTTCGGAGGGAGGCATATAATCCTCTACCTCTTCTTCTGCCGCTCTCTCTTGAGGGCTGGCGTCTTCATCCTCCTGCGATGGATCTTGCTGGAGTGGATTGTCTTCGGCGTTGTCCGATGTATTGTTATCTCCGGTGCCGGAATCTTCATTCTTGCTGTGGCGGGATTTAGAGCGGCGCCGCTGACGACGGCGCTTGGGCTACTTCTTGGAGGGGTCATCCACCGTTGTTCCATCGTTGTTCCCATCTTTTGGGGTGTCCACCATATATATGTCATATGACGAGGTGGCCTTCCAGTGCCTTGTAGGCGCTGGGTCTTGTTGGTCTTCGGCATCGTCGTCCATACCGTCGATGTCTTCGGAGTCGTAGTCTAGCATGTCGGTTAAATCATCGACAGTGGCTACAAAGTGGGTGGTGGGTGGGCTTTGAATTTCTTCGTCGTCCGCATCCCAACCTTCCTGACCGTAATCCGGCCAGGGCTCTCTGGATAAAGAGAGAGACTTTAGTGAACTCAGGATGTCGCCAAAGGGCGAGTGCCGAAAGATGTCCGCGGCCGTGAACTCCATAACGGGCGCCCAATCGGATTCGATTGGTAGGGCGGGGGTTCGGAGTCCGGATAGGAGTCCGGCACCTGAGTCGAGGTCTTCGCAGCGACAGGGATGGAGTTCGCTCGATCGCCGTTGAGATTAAAGCCCCGAGGCGGTGTCCAACCACTCGTCCTCGATCGGGGAATCCGCCCGGATTAAGGGTCGGAGCGGATTCTCGTGCGGCCTCTAGGGCCTTTGTTGATTCAGAGCAAGATCATGCCGATCGTGATGGTGCAGCGCTTGCTGGGGCTCGAATCCGTCGAAGATCAAGTCTCCGCGGATATCGGCCCGTATAGTTTAGGCTTCCAAATCTGACTCGATGGCTGTGGGCGAAGCTTTCGATCTGCTCCGGATGGCTGCGAATTGGACCGCAGTGCAAAGCTGCCGAACACGAAGATCTGTCCGGGGAGAAAAGTCTCACCCTGGACCGCGTCGTTGTTGATGATCAAAGGAGCCATCGAGCCTATCGGTGTAGACACAGAGGAACTCTCAATGAAAGCACCAATGTCGGTGTCAAAACCGGCGGATCCCGGGTAGGGGGTCCCGAACTGTGCGTCTAGGCGGATGGTAACAGGAGACAAGGGACACGATGTTTTACCCAGGTTCGTCCCCTCTTGATGGAGGTAAAACCCTACGTCTTGCTAGATTAATATTGATGATGTGTGTTACAAGAGTAGATCTACCACGAGATCAAAGAGGCTAAACCCTAGAAGCTAGCCTATGGTATGATTGTTGTTCGTCCTACGGACTAAAACCCTCCGGTTTATATAGACACCGGATAGGGTTAGGGTTACAGTAGTCGGTTACAATGGTAGGAGATCTACATATCCGTATTGCCAAGCTTTCCTTCCACGCCAAGGAAAGTCCCATCCGGACACGGGACGAAGTCTTCAATCTTGTATCTTCATAGTCTTGGAGTCCGGCCGATGATGATAGTTCGGCTATCCGGACACCCCCTAGTCCGGAACTCCCTCACTAGCATTCATCAGAAACAAAAAATAATTATAAATCATCAGTGATACTATTGTTTTTGTGAACCAATCAGCAGTGATACTATACCACGCGGTTTCCTTGCTCCTTGATATCGGAAAGAATACTTCCGTTCGCCAACATGTGGGACGTCGACCATCCTGGTCCACTTGCCATGCACGTAGAACTCCAAGGGAGAGTCACCAAGGTCGTCGCGCCGCAGTAACAATGACTAATGAGCCCACTTTGAAGTTGCTCGGACGAAGGAACCATCATGACTTCGTTGAATTCCGCTTCTTGAAGAAAACTACTGCATCAGCAAAGATCGCTAGCTACAGCTTGTTACTCCAACAGAGGCCTCCTTTCGTTCATAGGATAGGAATTTTATAGGAATATGAAAATCATAGGAAGTGAGATGACATGCATCTCAATTCCTATAGAGAAAGAGATGCCATTTGATGCATAGGATAGGAATTTTTCCATTTAGTCTAGACTAATGTACTGGTAATTTGCTCCAAAAACTACAGTAGTAACTAGTAGTACCGGTACATGCTCGTACTCAGACACAGACACACACACTAACTACTAGTACTACTACTTCTCACATGCTGGATCTCCGCCGACCTCTCCGCAGCAGTGCATGCGTCCTTTTCATTCTTGCGGCAGCGGGCTTCTCTTTTCTTGAGTGTTTTATGACTTTTCCGCTCCCTCTGTGCGGCTCTGGCCGCCTCTTGCTCTACCGCCCATTTGGCTTTGGCATCTTCAAATTCCTCTCACATAGTTGTGAGGTCGCGAGCGGCGATGAACTCGGCACGGCGGGATGCCATCGCTGCCTTACCGGTTAGTGTGCGGCGCGGTGGCATGAACGACACTTGGTGAGAGCTCTAGGGTGGAGTGGCCGGACAACCGTATAGTGAATTGGTTTGTCAAGAGCTCAAGGACAGAAGACGAAGCAAATTTGGATTCCCCTTCAATCCTGGTCATTTATTACCGAGTAAAATGCATTGGCGGTCATCGAACTTGTCTTGATAGCTCACTTTGATCATTGTATACGAGATATGGTGATTATACGGTCACTGGCTCAGCGTATAGCTCCGTATTTATCTGGTTGACCAGTCAAACAGTCCGCATGCGCCTCATCATCTCGTGTTCTTTATCTATCTACGCGGGCCTACCTGTCAATGGAGAAAGAAATACTATAAAAACCAAAATTATGCGTATGTGGGGAATCAAACCACGGACTCGTCGCTGCAACGCACCCTCGTCAGCCAAATGAAAATGAAATACTTCACGTCAGACACTCATGCTCAGGCTGTCAAAGCCTGCTAATGCATGCACGTCGCCCTCTAAATCAAAGTCCTGCTCATGGCGCAATGCAAACGGCGAGCCCATCACCTGTGCGCCCTGGCGGTGCCTGACATTACTGTTTAGACATTTGAGGGAGGCCTACGCGAACGCCGAGCATGTATTCACCTGGCTCAACACCAACGGTCATACTCGGACCGCCTTGCTCATGTATATCATCCATCACAACGACATCTATAAAACAACCTAGCTAGAGAGGGTACTATGGTAGTATGGTATGGAGTATGTACTATCGTTAGCGACCGATCTTAGTGCCACTTCACACCGAAACCCCTTCCGTCGCTAGCGCGCTTCCCGCCTAAAACGGTCACCATCTCTCTAGAATGTCAATGCCGCATTCACCGGACTTAACTGCAGGTGCAATTGGTGTGTCACTGACATGCGGGCCAGTTGCCCGTTTGGCCCACATGTCAGTAACCCAATGCATCTGCAGTTAAGTCACTGAAGCAGCGTCTGCATTCACGCCTGACGAACCTACTCTGGCGCCAGTTGTACATCCGTCTACCGCGGCTCATTGCCATTCGCCCGCTATATTAACTTGAGCCCCAGCTCCCAGCCATAGCCAAAGACCCACACTTATTCTCCTTCGGTCCCTTCCTTCTGTCGGCACCACTCCAACCATGGCCTCCTGGCGCTCCGAAGCTCTCTTGGACGTACTATCGCAGGAGCAGACGATGGACATCGGTGGCCCCGTTCCGGGCGCGCTCCAAAGCTCTCTTCGATATACTGTCACAGGAGCAAACGAAGGAGATCGCCGGCACCCCCCGGCCGCCCTCCGCCGCCACGACAAAAAAGCCGGCGCGCGTGCGCGGGCGTAGCCGACAGCGAGGAAGAGTAGTACACGGTAGGTCACCGCCGCTCTGGTCCCGGGAAGGCCACCGCTACTCCACTCAGTCGACGCCAAGCTTGGTAGGGTAAACATCAGCGGCCGATTAGCCACTTGACGGCGACGTGGAGGCGGAAATCTTTAGAACCTTGTGCTCCGGAGGAGGAGGTTATCGAGGTGGATGAGGAGGAGGCAAAGGCAATGGCCGGCTTTCTCGGGTTCATGGCCGGACATGGTGGTCGGGCGCCGGCGATCGTTTAGATTAGGTTTACAGTAGGTTTTAGTACAATTTGTGTGAAATATGTAATGAATTTCATCCATTTTGTAGGAAAAGTTTTCGAAATGTAATGAATTTCATCCGGTTAATTTGAAATTTGCTTTGTTTGCACGAATTTCGTCCGGTTAGTTCATATAGTTGTCGAAAGGTATGCGGGCAGCATTAGATGGCATCCATCAGTGTCCTCGGACAGATGCCGGTGTAAATTTGTGGGCCAACGCTGGAGATGCCCTAACTATCATGCTATAATCGCTAACAGTCCTCCATTATTTGGCAGGGAACGGTTATCCCTCGATCAAAATCAGATCCGCGGTGTTTCACACTCCTCCCGCGTAAGAGCGTAAACTCTTGCTTACGTAAATGGAGCAAGTGGACGGCACTGTAGCACGTCATATCACTCGAACTAGCCCACCTAACAAGCGGGAAAGCACCGCCCTCGTCATTTTTTTCTGGATTTCTATCGATCGATCGCGCGAAAATGTTACGCTTCGCAAGTTCTAAAGGAAAAGGCGGCAGACTTACGACTCGTACGCGTCGCACCCCCGACAGTCCGGTTCACACGTCGGCTCACCAGAGGGGACACACGTTGTCTTGCAATTTCACTGACATGTGGGACCGTAATTGAATAAACCGTCAATAGCCGAAATCTAATCGTCAAGCAAGGCCGGCCGAGAAGAGAGAAACGGGGGAGGGAGAAGAGATCGCCCGCCCGTCGCACACGGACTCCAAGAAATATATGGTGATAATGTGAGGTGGGCCATGCTGGAGTCCAGACCGCTTCCGGAGCCCGCTCTCACCGCCGTGGCCCCTCAAGACGCCAGCTGCCCGCCGCATGCATGCATAGCAAGTAGTACTCCTTATGTGGAGGAGAGAGAGGCATTGACAATGTCAAAGAGTGGGCTCTGCAAGAGCCCATCTCTACACGTGCTCCTAGGTATAAAAAAATAATTCTAAAAAAGGCATAAAAACAATTGTGTCTTAAAAAAGAAAGGTAAAAAACATTTGAGAGGAAATAGATAGAGAGAAAGTGAGAAAAAGCTGTAACCTGGGCATTAAATGAGGAAGGAGGGAGTGGTGCACATGCCAAGTTCACTGGGCTACCGTGTTTCACACTCCTCCGTCATAACAGTGGAGACAATAGCTTTCATAAAAAATAAACAATGAATACTCGTTGCTCGTCCTCTATATCGAAAAGAATACTTTCATTCGCCGACATGTGGGATGTCGACCATCCTGGTCCACCTGCCATGCACAAAATTATCCTGGTCTACCCCGGTTGTATCGCAGGCCCAACCTTTCCCACTGTAAGTTGTTCGGATGAAGGAACCATCATGAATTCGTTGAATTCCGCTTCTTCAAGAAAACTTACTATACCCGCAATACTGCAACCACACGCGAAAAATGGACGGCACTATACCACGTCATATCACTGAAACCCACTAGGCCAAACTAGCCCGCCTAGGTCATCTATTTCGGAACGGAGGGAGTACAGGGCTGTTTGGTTCTAGGCCTAGCATTGCCACATATTTTTGTCAAGCTTGCCTAAGGTTAGTTCATCAAAATGAAAGCCACAAGTTGGCAAGCCTAAGGGAATCTTGCCACATTTTTTGTGTGTATACCATGTGGGGTCCAAGTGTGGCTTGCCTAAGGTGTGGCTTGAACCAAACACTCACCTAAGTTAGTCAAACTTGCCTAGCTTTTGGTGTGGAAACATTTAGCAAAGTTAGTCACAAACCAAACAGCCCCTACGTCTCTGCACTGCTATGATTTTGTGTTGCACGTTCTCTGTACTTTTGCTACAATTTTCCTACCCTATGAACCAAATGAGGCCTGAATGTATCTGTGTCGACTATTGTCTTATCGATCGCTAAGCCTACAATTTTAGGAGCTAGGGCTATTGGTCGATCGACGAGGGATAAGTATAAGCGTACCACGAGCTCATCAGCCCCAACTTTTCTCTTCGGTGAGTGTTTAACAAGTACTATAGCTCGCATAGTAGCTAGCCTACTAACACCAAGAATCATCAAACAAGCCCTGCTGATATGATAAACAGTTCAAACTTACATCTAAGCATGCCATATATTACATTAAAAGCTGGTGAGGATACATCTGTTTCCATAACTGAGAGAGGGTTCGCATGATTCATCGCATGATTCACTATCAAACAAAAGTAGCAAGATCCGCCCACACAAGACAGTGCACTAGGCCTAAGATGGTTTGATAACACGCATCGCTACGGTAATTAAACACAGGCAATGCAAACTACCTGAAGGATTAGCGCGACCAACTATTTCTTGTCATCGATCTCTCGGGCAATGACCACAGCACGGACAGCGGCATGGGAATCGATTTCTGGGGCGATGTCCACAGGACTGACCGCGACATCGGAATCGATCTCTGGGGCGATGTCCACATGATGGACAACGGCATCGGAGTCGATCTCTGGGGCGATGCCAACAGGACGGGCCACGACATTGGAATCATCAAGGATGTCCACCGGCACCTGCACAACCCTAACATATTAGCAAGCACATTGAAAATAATGAAAAACCACAACTATGGTAATAAGCCATTATTTTTTACCTTGTGCAGCTCACCAGGGGATCTCATCCCTCCGGGGGCCATCTCCTCGTCCTCGATGGGGGTCGTTACCTTGCCAGGGGAATACTGCTTCTCAACGGCGACTATCTCCTCAAACTCGGTCTTGAGCCTCACATAGGTGGCAATCGGAGTTCCTGGGGTAGGCACGGTGGGGCGATTGCTGTTCTTCCAACTTTCTTTGAGGAGTTTGTCCGCCAACGTCGTCAACTCTGGCCAGTGCTTGTTTCTTGGAGTTCTTCATCTCCATGGGTTGGCCCGCCAACATGGTCAACTCATTGGACGGTGCTCGCTTCCTAGAGATCGCTGTCTCCAGTGGGTTGTCCGCCGACAACTCTTTGCCTAGTGCTCCAGGATCCATCAATGAACTGACAAAGAAAAAGCAATCAAAAGGAAACCACAATCACAATGAAAACGGGAAAATAATAGGATGTGAGAATCGGTTGGTGCTTCGCAAAAAGAAGATTCTTGGAATGAAAATATAGCAGCATAACTGATTCGCCCACCTTTCCTTCGTCGGTACAGAAGAAAAATGGAAGAAGTGAGTAGCCTGGAGTGAGGTTTTCTTCAAGAAAAGGAAGAAAGGGCTTGAACGAGCGTTCCAGTGAAATGATGGTTGCTTCGTCCAGTCCAACTTGGAGGCCACCTTACCGCTGCTAGTAAAGGTGTGGGTTTTGTGATATGACGGGTCATGATGGCCACACCGGGGTGATAGGTGAGTCTCGACTTTAGCACCTCGCTGGGATTGGGTGGATGGCACGCAGGCACGGATGCTTCAAAATGTCCGACATGTAGATAGAGAGGCTAGTCATATAGGAGTGCTCAATATTGTGCACCGCGACCAAGGTGGAGAGGAAAATGAAAGAACTACGTAATTAATGCATGAGTTTAATTAGTAGTTTTGTAAAGTACGAGATACATTCCTCCAATCGCAAAATGCCTTGGTTCATGTGATTTGAGATTTGAGACCTATAACCGGAAGGGAGTGAGTATTGCACGGCTGCATGCGGTGTAGTCTAGTCACTTGTTGAAATCTCTAGAAATGCAAATACTCCTTTCCGGTTTACAGGGCTATACTACTCCCTCCGTCTAGGTGTGTAAGTCATCTTACGAAAACCAAATAGTCCCAAAACACTTAGGCACGGTGCATTAACTTCTACCTTGTTTCTTGTTTCTTGACATATCAACCAATACGAGATGAGAGGTGTGCATGCTTTTAATGACTTGCAATGGCTAGTTCATTGCAAGCAATGCTATTAATTAGCAAATAAACGTTGGTGAACCCAGGAGGAAACGGTGCTAAGCACGTGGACCTATGCAGAATGAGTATCAACCAATGGATGATGGAGTTTAATTGTTAAACAATAGCAATTTTGTCTCATGCAAGAGCCTGGCTAGTATATGCGCGCTCCAAGGCACCGCACCACGCGAGCGTTCGCAACTGCCACGTTCGGGTTGCGCTTGGCACTTCGCCTCTTCGAGAAGACGAACAATGATGTTACTCCTACTTCTACAGTATCAAATCCACTGCTGCATGTCCGTCCACCTCGTGCGGGAGGGATAGCGTGTAGCGAAAGCTTTACTTTATCGCTCCTCGCTTGCGTCTATGACAGGTGGGCCCAACAGGTGGTTGGACCTCTGTCATGCAGCCAAAGGCAGGTGCTAAGGCACCAGAGCTCAGTCCGCGAGGGAGAGGGTGTTGTAGTAATCA
Source organism: Aegilops bicornis (assembly GCA_021605145.1). NCBI lineage: Eukaryota > Viridiplantae > Streptophyta > Magnoliopsida > Poales > Poaceae > Aegilops > Aegilops bicornis. Next base: position 246,668,299 of record CM038670.1, on the reverse strand, counting down.
AATTTCTCGGTCTTGTATGAGTTGACGCGACACATCAAAGCACTGCACTCGATATAAGTCTTTTTACACATTTCAAATGGACTACTTTGTATGTAGACATATTCTGCTTCGTATGTAGTCACTTGTTGCAATCTCTAAAAAGACTTATATTTGGAAATGGAGGGACTACAACGCATGCATGCATGCCGTGACTTTCCTTTTGATACTTGCATGTGTTGATTTGATGCACCTTGCCAAATTTTGACTATAAATTTAACTAACCAAATTTTCATGCATGTCACAAAAAATTACGGGGCTGTTTCGATTGTGACTATGCTTGTCTTATGTTGCCACATTATTTTTCCCACACTTGCCACACTTGCCTAACCTGAGTTTCTCAAATTGTTAGACACACTTTGGCTTGCCTAAGGGAATCTTGCCACAATTTTTGTGTCTATGACATGTGGGGTTCATCGCTAATAAAAAATTCTTGTCTTAGGTGTGGCTAATAAAAAAGACTTATATTTAGGAACGGAAGGAATAGAAAATATAAATAACAATGCATGTTGGGGCAACCCACGTTTCCGCTAATTTTAGCCGTGGGCTTGTTCACAATTTTTACGAGGGGGTGGTTGTTCATTTAATGGAGGGACTTGTAGTACCAGACTTGAACGATACAAAGTGCGACATAGCATACCGTAACACCACTTGGAACAAGCGGGTAGCTATCTCAAGAAACAATCAACAACTAAAAAAACCGCGACCTGGCATGTAGTAGTACACAATTTTAAACGATTTTTTTGATGGAGTGAAAAAGGAAAACTACCCCACTACGTATATATAGGCCGGAGCCTCCGTGCTTGATTGCTAGGGTTGCTCTATTCACACACTCTCATCCTCTCCAGATCTAAACAAGATAGGGGTAGTAACACTGTCTTTCTCCCTTCAAAAAACACTGGCTTTCTATCCTCACCGCTGGTTACAGATCCGGACGTATCCCCCTCGCCGGTGAAGGGAGGAGGGGCAGCGTTTAGGCCGTCGTCGACAATGAGGGAGGAGACCCACCGCCGGCCGACTGTTATCTTCGCCAAGCGCCCGGCTGGAGGTCCTCCGATCCCTTCGCTGCTTCCTGTAGGCGGATCCGGCCTCCCGCCGCCCACCTATCCACATCCCGACGACCTTCGGTATATCTTCGCTCAAACTGCCTTAGCTCTACTTCCCGACTTGCTACGTTCTTGCATGTGCATCATTTTCTACCTCTCAGCCCCTCTCGCTCGGATGGTCCAACATCACCTATTTTTCTTCTTCTCTTTGTCGGAGGTAAAGCTACTTCATGGAGTCGAATCTTGTACTCCCTCCGTCCGGAAATACTTTTCATTGAAATGGATGTATCTAGATGTATTTTAGTTCTAGACACATCCATTTTGATGACAAGTAATTCCGAACGGAGGGAGTACTTGGTTCAAACAAGAAATAAAGTGGGGGTGGGGGAATTTAGTATGTACATCGGACTTGGTACAAACAGGAAGGAAAGGGGTGAAAGTAGTACAGACTGGTCATCCAACCGGTCTCTTAGTCGAAAAGGGAAATATAGGGGTAACGCTGTACACAGTGGTATGACCAGGACTAGATTTGCTATCCACACATAGGATTAGGTGGCTAGAGTGAACAAAAATGGGACCAATCGAGATATGTTTCTTGGATGTTTGTTTCTCGGGGCAACAAAATATGAATTACCTCTTTATGCCCCTGTTTACGTACATGGTGCTGGACTGCTGGTGCACCCACTGTCCATGCCCTTACACCAAATATTTAGCTGTTCTTAATCTAATGTCCCTGGTAAAAATGAAGCCATGCCACTGTTATAAGCTATGAAAAGTTTAGCCAAATGTTTTTGCTTTTAATTGTTTCAGACTCTGATTGTTTCCTCTGTACCTTTTTGTGCAAATAGGGATATCCAATTCACCTGGTTGCTGTTGTGACCTTTTTGTGCACTGCACAAAACTCTTCTTAAAAGAAGTGACTTTTGTGCTGTTTAACTGGAATGTCAGAATGGAACAGTTGGTTCATTTCGTTGGAACTGCACAAAGGGAGATCTGTGTTCCAATCGTCATCATCCATATTGGCGCCATAACCTTCCTTTAGGTAAGAATGATATTTAATGCATGTGTTCATCTCTATTTTCTGACTGCCATGAGAAAATAATGCTATTTTTTACTAGTACACTTGTACTCCCTCACTGACAAAACCAGTTTTGAATTAGAAGGCCAATCATGTACTTGGCTTCATCAACTGGTGAGGAGAAAGAGAAACAAAACATGAAGAGGAGGAAGAAGAAGAATAAACAGTGCCAAGGCGATCTTGCTGAAGCCAGAGGCCTCAGTCGAGGCCATTCAAGGGCTCCGACAACGACTACCTTACATGTGAGACGATCCTCCAGGGAGCCCTTCCACTTCTACTGTCTCACTTAATTAATTAGGAGTACTTAAGTACCACTAATTTATTACTGCCTAATTTTCCTGTTGGAGTTAAACAAATCTTTAGTAGGACCTTATGCTGAATCATGTACGTGTGTATGTTTGTCTATGGAGGTGAATCATGTGGTGGAGCAGGGAGGGAATATTATTAGTGTCATGACATAATAGTGCTATTGTTTTGCATGTCAATTTATTGCCATTGGTTCAATGAGGCAATGTTTTGCGTATTGTCCATCATGAATTTGATGCTACTGTTTGAGTAATATGCTAATGTCTTGCTATCCTTTCTCAGTAAGTTAATGAAGGTTTCACCTTGTTCCTACTTGTGCAAACAGGGATCATGTTGTGCCAATCATACATTTTACTAGAACTACACAAGAAAATACAATGAACTGTATCCCAGCCAGTGCTTTAACTCTGCTGGAAGTTCTTGATAATCTTCCGATATAATCTCAGCACTGGTAAACAAGAGTGATTTCAACCATACATTTGAAGTGCACAAAAATATATACTATTGTGTGATTCCAGTGAGTGCTTTATCATCTCTTATGGGACTACATGAATAAGCTTTTTTGCTCGTGTTAGTACGGGCCTAAGACCTTCATCCATATTAGTTTGTCAGTAATCTCTATTTGTATCGTACATCTTGTCATGAGAAACTCCTTTATCTTTGCACGTTAAAGTTTTGCAACCTATGATAAATGGCAATGCTTTGAGTGTCGAGCTAATTGGCACTGATTAAATAAACTAATACCTCACTTTAAGCAAGACTACTATGTTGCTAACTTTACCCATTAAGATAATGAGGGTGCTTCTATTTGTTAGTGTATGTTTCATCAACTAGTCCCACTATTACAGTAATCTCACTCTCTCAATATATGTGCCAACAGGGATGCTCGATTTTTGTGGAACTGCACACAATTGTTTGGGTTTTCTTCTATCTACATAAACGTCGATCGTCTCGATTGATTTAATTTGACCTTCTTTTGGTTTTATTTATTTTTCCGTGTGTGTTTTAGTGTTTTCCTTTTTCTTGAAATTTTCCTCTAACACTCATAAATGAACTTCTCTGTTCGTCACCCTGACCTTCCGAATTTCCTTTGTTCATATGCACGAACTTTCATGGTATGATCCATGAACATTTGTTTATTTCTCTTAAAAGATGCATACATTTTTTGTCTTGTGTTTACACAAAGGAAGCTATTACTTGTGTCCCGATTAAAAAAGTTAGTGAATTTCTCCCCCACACACATGTTTTTTTGAGCCTCACCATCACCACACATGTTTTCTGAACCTCAACCTCACCACCACACACACATGCATACATGCTCCTTCTCTCCATTATATTTTTGACGTTTATGCGCATAACTCTACAGAAAAAACATCCTTTGTCAGAACACGGAAAGAGCATAACAAAGCTGCACTATGCAACAACATCGAACTAAAGCGGTTGTCCATTCTCTAGATGAACTTCAGTGTGAATTTACATTTTTATCTGGACATGAATTTCATATACAAACTTCTATTTTTTGTTACACAATTTTGAATCTTTTCCGTTTCTTATACGGAGTATTTCAACTTCTTTTATTTTTATACACAAAAAGAAACCAAACTACCAGTTTTGCTCTAAATAGACACAGAATGCGCGCACACACAACCACACACCACATCCACTTCATACACACAAAATGCACGTGTCTCCTTCTCTCTGCACAGACCACTTGTGGCAACGGCTGGAGAAATTAGCAGCACCACTCGTACACATGGAGGTTGGCAGCCGGCCACCCGGCAAGGGACGACCAAGAAGACCAAGCAAGAACATGCATCTGTTTTTAGCATCAAAACAATAGTAACACATGAATTTGATGAATTTAAGAGAAAGAGAGAGAGACAGGGAACGGAATGGAATTCAGCCCCGACTGGCACCACATTCTACTGGGCAAAGGCACACCATGAGGATGCTGCTCCATTGCTCTACTTGCTGGCACCGCGAAGTAGAAGCAAATTTCTGCACTTCCCTACACGATGAACCACCACACATCCAATTTTTGAACTTATTGACTATAATAACAGAAGTACAGAGAGGAGAAGAAGTAGAAGGATAGACCAGCACCGAGAGCACTGTGCAAGGAGAAAATAGCAGCAGCACTGCTGCACATGGAAACCCGTAGTGACTGGGAATACACAGGAGGAGCCGAGGAGGTCATCAAGCACTTGTCAGTCCAGGTCAAAAATTTCTGTCAGTTCAGGGTAAATTTCTGTGAGTTGTCCGCACGGGAGGAACTGCCGATGAGTGCAATCTGGGAGGATCAGATCGGGGAGCACGAACGAGAGTAGTAAGGTGTACCTAGTGTGGTCTTGCGCTCGTCGCCGGACATGAGGAAAAGGGGGCGGCCGGAGAGACAAGGCTAAGCAAGGGGGCGATGGTTGTAATCTCCCCTGCGTCTCCCGGAGGATGCGCTGGAAAGGGAGCAGCTCCAGCATGGATAGAATGCCACCGACAGCCGCCGCAGCGGTGGGCGGAGCTGGGGAAGGTCGTGGTGGCCTCTCTGGGAAGGTCACGACGGCGCCCCGAGAAGGCCGCAGCCCCTATCCGTGGCCAAGGGTGATGCTGCTCGTCAGGTCCGGTGGGCGGCGGAGATCAGGCGGAGCGGCTGGGTGCCATGGGGCAGGGCGGCAGCATGCTAGGAGGAACGGAGGCGGTCCGCAGGGAGGCGGGGCGGCGGCTCGATGGGAGGCTGGGAGCTGCGCAGCCGTGGGGCGGGCGGCGGTGGTGGCGCGATTCGGGAGGGCGGCGATGGTGGTGGTCTGATTTGGGGATGGTAGCCGCCGATCGAATGGGTGCGGGATTAGGGACGGGATCGTGGGGGTGGGGGTTAGGAACGAGATCGAGGGTATGCGGGTCTAGGAAAGGATCGTGGGCGCACGGGTTGGGCTAGTTCTGTAATATCTCATTGGGCCCTCTTATAAGGCGGGCCGTGATCCAAATAGTTATTCTAATCCTGGAATTAGAATAGTGCTACTATATATATATATATATATATATATATATATATATATAGCAATCAAGAACAACGATGGAAAGACTGAGGAGATTGCAAACTTGAAGAATTTGAAAAACTGAAGAAATTACAAAAAAATAAAATCAAATTGAAGATTTTCAACTTCTGTTGGTGGCGTAACCCACTGTATAAGAATGATGATTTCAGACACCGTGTACAATTGTCGTAGGGTTCTAGGAATCAAATTCTTTATGAACTTATTCACACTTAGAGGGTTAGTCTTCATTGATTGAAGAAAAAGTTACTTCGTGTGTTGCACCTCTAAGTCATCAAATTTGCATAAGTGTTAGGATGTGTGTCCTTTTCGAAGAACATTTAAAGATTATAAGATATTTAGCTCACACCGCAACTTGCTAAATCTCTTCTCATCCAAGGGCTTTGTGAAGATATCGGCCGGTGATCTTGATTTGCATGGTCGATGGAGATGTCGCCTTCAACACATGGTCACAAAGAAAATGATGACGAATCTGGATGTGCTTTGTCTTCGAGTGCCGAACTGGGTTGTGAGCAATCTTGATAGCACTCTCATTGTCGCAGAGAAGTGGCACATTCTTCACATTGATGCCATAGTCCTTGAGGCTTTGCTTCATCCATAGCAATTGAGCACAAGAAGATCCAAAGAAGCAATGTACTCAGCTTCAAAGAAGAGAGAGTGATACGCAGTTCTGCTTCTTCGAGGACCAACATACCAATGATTGTCCGAGGAAATGACATGTGCCTCATGTTGACTTGCGATCCACCCGATCACCAGCATAGTCAGAGTCAGAATATCCAATGCGATCAAAAGAAGAGCCCTTGGGATACCATAATCCAAGTGTTGGAGTGTGAGCTAGATATCGAAGAATATGCTTCACAACCTTATGGTGTGATTCCTTCAGAGTAGCTTGGAATCGGGCACACATGCGAACACTAAGCATAATATCCGGCCTAGATGCACATAGATACGATAAAGAGCCAATCATGGAGCGGTATAACTTTTGATCGAAGTCTTTACCATTTTCATCGATGCATAGGTTGGCATTTGTGGGCATAGGGATTTTGACGCCTTTGCAATCTTGCATGCCGAATTTCCTCAACACATCCTTGAGGCATTTCTCCTGGCATATGAACATGCCATTGTGTTGTTGACGAATTTGAAGACCTAAGAAGAATTTCAACTCTCACATCATGGACATTTGATATTCCTCACTCATCATATAGGCAAATTCGTCATTATAACGTTGGTTAGTTGTGACAGCCATATTTTTGGCCCTTTCTTTTTCTTTTGTTTTTCTCAGGTTTTTGCTTGAGTTTTCTTTTTCCGTGGCTTTGTGGTCTGAAAAGTGAAGGCGATAAACTCTTCTTTGCTTCCAGAGTGGCTTGGCATACCCAAATCATTCCCTAGACCCTGTCATTTTCATCCTAGCCCAAATCCCAATATTCTTTTCCTTGGGAATATTCTTTTCTATTCAAGGAATAACCCAAATTGCCCTAGGTTGTAAAGCAACCTATATTTCTATCACTCCTAAAATTCCCAAATAATTCTCATAAATTGTTTGGGTCATATATTTCTCAAATATGGCAAAATATTTCATTTTCATGTTTATCATCATGCTAAAATAACTCATTTCCTATTCTGTCCTGAATGGTAGAATGTGAAGCAAGTGCCATTTATATTTTCCCAATTGACCTCAAACTCCTTGGACACCTTTTCCTGTCCATATCATTGCCACATGCCAAAGTGCAACCTCATTTGCCTAGTAATTATTTAATTATGATTTTCCAAAGTTCTGTCTGAGGGAACTGGTTGTGAAGGAAGTACAAGCTAGGCATATCCAAATGAGTTGCAATTTTGCATGGCCCTTCATATCATCATATAATCACTCTCCACCAAAGTAGAGCTCATGTCATGCCTCCATGTGATCTCACCTTCAATTCTTTGATTCTGTCCAAAATTTCAGTCTGTGAAGCAAGTATATTTTATATTGCCCCATTATGGCTGCCAATTTTTCTAGGCCTTCTGTTATCTATATAACTTACCTCCACCCATTTTGGGCATGTTTCATCAAGCCATTTGTCCTCTAGAATTTTTGCAAGTTTACGGTCAAGAGAAATGTTTGTGAAGGAAGTACCATTTTGGTTTATCCAATTGGTATGAAACCTTTTGCAGCATCTTCATATGGCCAAATAAGCATGCCTTGCCAAAGTTCAGCTCAAGTGGCTTCTCCATTTGAGAGCATCATCATGATCTTCATTCTGGACTAGATTTGGTAGTTGCAAAGCAACTCCATTAATCCTTGATCCAAATCTCTCCAAGTTACCAGGATGAAAGTCCTTCTTACCCTGAATCTACCAGACAACTCCATTGCTTCCAATCACATCTCTGTTGATTAGCAGTACACGATCAAGTTTACTGCAGTAATCTTCAGGTGTTACCTGTCAGTTAACCATGTCACTTTTAGCCAATCTACCACCACGATTGCAACCTCCCCAGAAAGGGCCAACCCCTAGACAACAATTACCAGCCATTTGGCTCTTCTTGATGCCAGTCTGCGCGGTGACTACCGCTTTGGCATGCAGCGTGCGTGGCCAGAATGTTGTTTGTGCTGGACCCCCTCCTCCTCTCGTCGTCTTCGCGCGCGTGAGCATGTCCAGTGGCTGCATCTCGTTGTCGCCGTTGCCCTGGACCCCTCTCCCCCTTCGTCCGCTTCCTCACCGATGAAAGACGCTGCGCGCCCACGAGCGAGCAGTAGCCGACACAACATTAATGGCATTCGGCCACTCCTCCTCTGAGCCCCTCGGCCCCTCTTGCCCTGTGTGCCTTCTGTAGCTCGTCCGCTCACCCTTCTTCGCGATCCCGCGCCTCCCCGTGATCGTTGCACGTCGCTAGAGCTTTGGCCGAGCTCGAGCGGCGACACTCGGCCACGGCCTCCCTCGCCCGGCTATATATAGCCCTCCTCCGAAGCGTTTGAGCGCACCAGCAGCCTCGCCTCGCTTCTCTAGCCCTCCCGAGCCCCTTGCCCGAGCCTCTGGAGCTCTCCTGCTCCACCATCGCCACCATGGCCGCCGTTCGGGTGCGCCTAAATTTCGGCCACCCGAGCCCTTCCTACACGTTCTTCCACCACCAGTGAGACCCCCTCACTCCGGCGATCCTCCCCATGCCCTCGCCCCCTCGCCGGAGCCACCCTGGCCACGATGCCCAACCCCACCCGAAGCCATCTCCGCTGGAGTCCATGTCCTCGTCGCTTTGGTCCTCCTCAGCATCCGTGTCCAGCCTAGATGGACGCGACACTCTTCCCCGAGCTTGTCGGTGCCCGGAGCGCCGGCAACGGTGGCCGGAGTCGTCGTGGCTCGTCGCCGGAGCCGCGCCCCTGCTCTGCTCCGTCGGGCACGCGCGAAGAAGAAGAAGGAGCCAGGCGAGAGGAGAGAGAGATGGAGTGGATAAGGCGGGCCCCACCAGTCAGCCACACCGGAGCCGGCCCCGCGTTGACCCCAGGTGCCAGCGTGGATAAGTGATAGGTCCCACCCCACGGGACCCGCACGTCAGCGACCCACGCCCGGCCCCACCACTATCCACGTGGTTAAGTGGAAACACATTTCCCGGAGTACGTCTTCCCCCCAACGAAAGCGTATTCTTCCTTTCTTTTATCTAAAGTACGTTTTCCCTTCTAGAAAGCATATTCCTCTCTACTACGGCTGAAAAGGCGTTTTCTTTTACAGAAAACATATTCAACCAGAAGGCGCGTTCTGTTTTTCCAGCCAAGGATCTGTTTGTGATAATTTCTTTACAGATAGGCCCCTGGTAGAAAAACTATTATCTCTTTTTACTCCCAACTCGAAATGAGGTGATTCCAAAGCCCATTTCTTCATCTCATCGAACCCGTTCTGTTGGTTTCATTTTCACTATGGTTTGAAACTGTGAAAATGACCTTTTTGCCCTTGCGCGTAAACAGCCCCTCTGAGAGAGAACTGTTTTTGGCAAATCCTTCCGCGGCTTCACCGCACTTCTTTCCGGTGCCTTCTTCACCCCACGCAAGCCACAATATCCATTTCCATGATAGTCATGCAGTAGCCATGGTTTTCAACTTGAATATTTATTAAATGATTGCTTGTTTAAAATATGGTTATCGTTGTTTTAAAATGCTTACGGGATTGTGCTTACTTGATTGCTATGTTGTTATGCACCCGGTTATCATGCCCTGCTAGTTGCTAGTATTACTTTCATATTTCCATGCTTGGTAATAGTACATGTTGGGTTGGTCTGCTCTTCGGTGCATGACTAACATCGGTTTTAATAGGCATTGTTCCGTTGCTGTTAGTTGGTTAAGTGTTATTCGGTGATGTTATTGATAAGTTCTTGCATGTTATTTATGGTTGATGATAGTGGTCATGTTATGTTATACTATGAGTAGTGTTGCACTTGTAATATTTATGCTCGTCATTGTGCCATGTTTAGTTGGAGATTATTTCATAGTTGATATGATGGACAGTTATGTTGCATCATGTGCTTATGTTGATATCATGCTCATGCTTTGTACATGCATCATGTTATTTTATCATGGCTCAGCTTATTGCATTCAAGTTTAACCGGATTAAATTCAACTTGAACAACTGGTGGCTGAGTCATGGTGCCGCCAGATCGAAACTGACCAGTGCAATCACGCTTACCGTATGGGTAAGGTCCTAACTGGGTCTATTGTCGTGCATCTTGCCGGTGCCTCCCACGAGGGAAGGTTATGGGGGTGCGTACCCTGGCCCAGTAAGCAGACATAACCTTGTGTGCCTGTTATTTTTATTTTTATGGATCCGGTCCCCGTTAGGGAGTTTTCCCCGTGAGGGAGTTTGACCATGACCGTGTTCGGGGTGTCTTTGGTAGACACGGGGCCACCCAGGACTAACCTAGTTGGGAGTGGGTCGAAGTGGCTGGGAGAGTGTCATGACAATAGAACGGTTTTGTCGGAACGCCGTTGGTCCACCCGAATGGGAGTGCGAGGCCATGGGTTCCGTGGTGTGGGTACAGTGTACTAACCTGTGCAGAGTGTATATTAATCTATCGATAGCCGCGCCCGCGGATAAGGGCCCAGTTTGTGTCGGTCCCACCATGAGTCAACAGTATTAATAATAACTTGGTTAATGACAACCCCGGTTTGATGATGAGATAAGTTGGTTGTGATCGCCGGAAGGATCACGGTTTGAGACCAAGTGTTGGTCATGGTCGTGATCGCCGGAAGGATCACGGTTTGAGACCAAGTGTTGGTCATGGTTGTGATCGCCGGAAGGATCACGGTTTGAGACCAAGTGTTTGTCATGGTTGTGATCGCCGGAATGATCACCATGGTATCAAGGATACCGAGTGGTTGGATATTCGTGATGTTGTGCGAGAATCATGGGTAAAGATAGGGCTCCTTGTGGTCATTTAATGATTACTACGGTATTGTTTATACCAAGCTTGATTTGATCCTGAGATGATCGTGTGATATCCGAGGTTTGTAAGTGCTGCATGTGATGGTTACGTAGTAACCCGAGCAGAATAAATAGTGCATATAGTGTCGTCATGTTGCATGCTAGTATCATCAGATTCATATGTTGCATGCTAGTATCGTCAGATTCATGTGTTCATGCCATGTTCATATTGTTCTAGCTGTTCATGTTCATGTTGCCTTTGGATTCTTGGTGGCTATTATGATTATTTGCATGATGGTAGCCGGTATTATTTTGGGAGTATTACTTTGGATGTCATGTTGCTCATGTCATGTTGTTCATGTCATGTTATTCTGATGATCTCATGATAATTTCTGCTTAACCTGTAATTGCCATGCTGTTGTTTGTCTTGAATGCTTCTGGTTAATTGTGAGCTTGCAAGTACATTCAATGTACTGACCTTGCGTGTCATGCCAGCTTGCAGGTCGTGCCTGGATTGCATGCTTGTTTGCCGTGGATTCTTTGTTTGTGTCGGGGATATACCCCGCGGTATGACCCGGCCGCAATTGGCGACTCACTGGTGACCCGCTCGGAGCTTGGCGATTCACAAATAACCTCCCCAATCTTGGCGACTCATTAGTAGCTCGGAGGGCGGGTCAGATGGACAACAAGGCCCAAAGCCCAGAAGGCCGGCTCACGTTATGATGGGCCGGATTAAGAGGAAAGGGATGACGAATATTTCCTTTACGAGGAAGCAAGACCCGGACTTGTATCCAACTTGTAATAGAAGATAGACTAGTCCTAATCCTAATAGGATTCCACATGTAAACCACCCCTCCAACATATATAAGGAGGGGGTAGGGCACTCCAAAGGGGGAAGCAAGAAGAAACAATCTGTAGGGCTAGACACAAAGAGCCGACTTAACGGCAAATCCCTCATGATCATAATGAGATCTAGCCACAAACAACATGTAGGGTTATTACAGGATGATGTTTCCCGGGGCCCGAAGCTGTCTAAACCCTTGTCTTGTGTGTTGATCCGCCTCGCGTCTCTCGTCCCAATCAACCCCTCTCGAGCTACCATATAGATGCGTTGGCCTCATGACTAAGTCCTCACATTAAGACATCTGCCGTGACAATTCCACGACATTTTGCGAGGTAGGTTAAGCGTTCCAGCCAGAGTCCCTGCGGATTGGAGTACACCACCGTCGTCGTTGTTCCGCTGCCAGTAGTTTTTCCGCTGCTAGAGTTATTTCGCTGCTTTGAGTTGTTCTACTGTTTGCATAGAGCAACTGGGATGGCGTAGTGTCACCGTGCCGATGTTATTCATTGTAATATCAGAGACCTTGTAATCATATTTGTGTAATAATAGAAAGCTGGTTTGTTCTATGCTAAGCAGTGCCGTATTCCAGAAGACTTCTCCTCGATCTCTGGGCTGGAATATGGGGCGTTCCGGTTTCTCTGAGCCGGGGTGCCACAACGCTTGGTATCAGAGCAGGTTTGGTTGTAGGATGCCCTAGCCCGCGCGAACGTTAGAAAGCGGTAGTATAGACCCCAGTTGGTTTGTTGCACTTGATCGTTGCATTTGTTTGTCGCATAGATGGCATATAGATTGTCACTAACGGTTAATCTTGTGAGTGTAGGTGGCATCGTTTTCGGTCCACCGCCTGCACCCTCCTTCTTAGCATGTCTGCTCTTTGGTGTTCGGCGTCATCTCTGTCCCAGCAGAGTGATGCCCTGGTACCCAGAGTTCTAGACACCATTTGAAGGAGTTATGCTCAGGTGTCGCGTATATTTTTTTTCCGCCACCCACCCATATTATTTCGGTGATGGATTTGTTTCTATCCTGAATCATGCCATCCATCTCGTCCCCTTGGCAACCCTTGCTGATCTTGGTTATCAAAAAAGGGGCAATGCCAGCGAGCCTTGTTTTTCCACCGCTACCCTACCCAGTCTTCCACTGTTATCTTGCCATGTCATTTCATTCTTTGAATGATGCGATTCCCTTCAGACGCTTGTTAATGAGGTGGTCGTGACTTTTTTCTCACTACTTGATCATCAAGTCCGTTCTCACTGTGTATCCATCCAGATCCAGCCACTTTATTCAGCCCGATTGCTTGGTGTGGCCAGTTCACGTAACTCCTTCCACACATGGATATAATTTTTGTGCACACCGCCACAACATATTAGACCGTAATACCAGAGTTTCTGCGAGATTTGTGTGCTTAGGTGTGCATGCATATTATTGTGTGAGTAGCAGTAATATGTGATGATTGCTTGATTAATTATATTAGTAGTATGCTTGTGTGCTTTTGTTTTAGTCGTTTCTTTTGTTCCTTTCTTTGGGCCTTCGGTGTTACAAATTTTCCCCTATTAAAGTTGCTCATCAGCCGACACCGGACCCGAAGAGTCAGCAAGAAATGCATATATTTGGAAACTCATCTAAATGGCATTGTCAGCAGACTATAGTGAAATTGGAAATATCTTGTCTGAATACAAAACAAATCCTGGATGGAATGTCAGTATAAAGTTTGCATTAATGTGCACTCCTCACAATAGTATGGAATTCTCAGCCAACTGCATTCAGATTGGGGGATATCTGATCATGTTACTGAGTGTCAAGTCTCCCTCAGCGTGTACTCCTCATAGCAGAAATGATCAAATCAGCAGGAAGATAAATTGTGTGCAATGTTGATAGAATATTATCAAAGGTATGGCTCAGATACAAGTTTAATTTTTCGCTAAGGTTGATTTTGGAACCCGATGTACGTGGAAGCAAGCAAAAATATGGCATGTACTCAGAAAGGAGGATAGTCCTGCAAAACCCCGTTTCATACAAGAAATATAAAAAAAATTAAGATGGTTATATATGTGGAAATCGGTCCGCATATTCCAGTAAAAAGCTTCTGATGTAAGCAACCCAATCTTCCTTCGCAAGATACCCGAGAAGCTTCCAAGGCAAGATTCATCTATCTTCCTCAGTATGATACATGGATGATTTCCCGTACAAGGTACTCTGCCTTCTTCAGTAATCAACCGCAAAAGCTTCTGGCATAAGGTCTTGAGTCTTTCCCAAAGAAAGTCTTTAAGGGTAAACTTGAAACCACGATACCCAGTGTTCTTCAGGAAGATGTCCAATGAAAGTTTCGAGCACAAGACAACCAATGTTCCTCAGTAAGACATTGGTACAAGGTAGTACGTTGTGAGTTGACAGCATATGGCAGTGAATCCCAAGAATCAGAGTCTCGTATATATGGGGTGAGCATACCACCAAGATCTTACAAGTCACTCGGATGAGGATCTGACAACCACGTGAGGATGGTTAAGAGAAGAAAGCCAGTATACACCGCAGTATGAAAAAGGATTATGAGGATTGACGACATCAATGGGCTCAAGTCAGAACCTGAGGGGTGTTGAACCTGCCATTTAATGGGGTACCCTGTCAGAAAAATGAGGATAAGCTGCAATTGCCGGAAAAAAAATTTCACCGACAATATCTATGGTGATACAAAGAAGCAATATGACCCAACTCTTTCAGCCAAGGATCCAGACCAAGAACACAATAATGAAGGAGCAAGACCAGTGATGTGGGTATGAAAATTGTTGCAAACCCGCGTGGTGCAGAACCACCGCCAGTCAAGTCTGTTGACATTATCATACATGTCAGACTCTTATGCTAGCCACGACAGGTGACAATCAAATATTTGGTACGGATCCGATACTCAAGACAGTGGAACCAGTTAAGATGATTCAGAAAATTTCGTGATAAGCCAGAATCTGTCAGGGAAGCGGTTATGACCCATTTTACTATTTAGAACCCGAAGGACCTGCATTTAGTGGAGAAGCCCAATGCAAGGAGTTAAAGCTTGGGTGTCCACTAGAAAAATCTGATCACCACTTCATGAAAGATTGTCAGTACCGGATGACACAACCAGCGGAAATCACTCTTGGATTTGTGAGACCGATATATATTTCAGTCGTGAGGATCAACCACAGTCAGCTAAGTCAGTAGATCTAAAAAGAAACTGAAGCCTGGATAAGCATGAACAAGCAAGGAAATGTCTGTCAGAATATGGATATATTAAAGCAAACCACCCCAGGGCCAGTCAGATAAAATTTAGTGGGAACAAAAATAAGAAAAAGGATACCCGAGTTGGAAACGGTTTCCTTAAGTCAGTATTTTCATACTTGTTCCCTCAGCAACCAAATCTCGAGGACGAGATTTCTTTAAGGGGGTAAGGTTTGTGACAGCCTGATTTTTGGCCCTTTCTTTTTCTTTTGTTTTTCCGTGGTTTTTGCTTGAGTTTTCTTTTTCCATGGCTTTGTGGTCTGGAGAGTGAAGAAGATAAACTCTTCTTTGCTTCCAGAGTGGCTTGTCATACCCAAATCCTTCCCTAGACCCTGTCATTTTCATCCTAGCCCAAATCCCAATATTCTTTTCCTTGGGAATATTCTTTTCTATTAAAGGAGTAACCCAAATTGCCCTAGGTTGTAAAGCAACCTATATTTCTATCACTCCTAAAACTCCCAAATAATTCTCATAAATTTTTTGGGTCATATATTTCTCAAATATGGCAAAATATTTCATTTGTCATGTTTATCATCATGCTCAAATAATTCATTTCCTATTCTGTCCTGAATGGCAGAATGTGAAGCAAGTGCCATTTATCTTTTCCCAATTGACCTCAAACTCCTTGGACACCTTTTACTGTCCATATCATTGCCACATGCCAAAGTGCAACCTCATTTGCCTAGTAATTATTTAATTATGATTTTCCAAAGTTCCTGTCTGAGGGAACTAGTAGTGAAGGAAGCACAAGCTAGGCATATCCAAATGAGTTGCAATTTTGCACGGCCCTTCATATCATCATATGATCACTCTCCACCAAAGTAGAGCTCATGTAATGCCTCCATGTGAGCTCGCCTTCAATTCTTTGATTCTGTCCAAAATTTCAGTCTGTGAAGAAAGTATATTTTATATTGCCCCATTATGGCTGCCAATTTTTCTAGGCCTTCTATTATCTATATAACTTACCTCCACCCATTTTGGGCATGTTTTATCAAGCCATTTGTTCTCTAGAATTTTTGCAAGTTTCTGGTCAGTAGAAATGTTTGCGAAGGAAGTACCATTTTGGTTTATCCAATTGGTATGAAACCTTTTGCAACATCTTCATCTGGCCAAATAAGCCTGCCTTGCCAAAGTTCAGCTCAAGTGGCTTCTCCATTTGAGAGCATCATCATGATCTTCATTCTGGACCAGATTTGGCAGTTGTAAAGCAACTCCATTAATCCTTGATCCAAATCCTCTCCAAGTTATCAGGATGAAAGTCCTTCTTACCGTGAATCTACCAGAAAACTCCATTTCTTCCAATCACATCTCTGATGATCAGCAGTACACGATCAAGTTTATCGTAGTAAACTTCAGGTGTTAACTGCCAGTTAACCATGTCACTTTTAACCAATATACCACCACGGTCGCAACCTCCCCAGCAAGGGCCAACCCCTAGACAAAAATTGCCAGCCATTTGGCTCTTCTTGATGCCAGTCTACGCGGTGACCACCGCTTTGGCATGCAACGTGCGCGGCCAGAATGCTGTTTGTGCTGGACCCCCTCCTCCTCTCGCCGTATTCGCGCGCGTGAGCATGTCCAGTGGCTGAATCTCGTTGTCGCCGTTGCCCTAGACCCCTCTCCCCCTCCATCCGCTTCCTCACCGACGCAAGACACCGCGCGCCCACGAGCGAGCTGTAGCCGACACGACATTAATGGTGTTTGGCCACTCCTCCTCTACGCCCCTCGGCCCCTCTTGCCCTGTGCACCTTCTGTAGCTCATCTGCTCCCCCTTCGTCGCGATCCCGCTCCTCCCCGTGATCGCTGCGCCTCGCCAGAGCTTTGGCCGAGCTCGAGCGGCGGCACTCGGCCACGGCGTCCCTCGCCCGGCTATATATAGCCCTCCCCCGAAGAGTTTGAGCACACCAGCAGCCTTGCATCGCTTCTCTAGCCCTCCCCAGCCCCTCGCTCGAGCCTCTGGATCTCTCCTTCTCAACCATCGCCACCATGGCCGCCGTTCGGGTGCGCCTAAATTCCGGCCACTCGAGCCCTCCCTCATCGTTCTTCCACCACCAGTGAGACCCCCTCACTCCAGCGATCCTCCCCATGCCATCGCCCCCTCGCCGGAGCCACCCTAGCCACGATGCCCAGCCCCACCCGAAGCCATCTCCGCCGGAGTCCATGTCCTCGTCGCTTCGGTCCTCCTCGGCATCCGTGTCCAGCCCAGATGGACGCGGCACTCTTCCCCGAGCTCGCCGGTGCCCAGAGCGCTGGCAACGGTGGCCGGAGTCGCCGGGGCTCGTCACCGGAGCCGTGCCCCTGCTCTGCTCCATCAGGCACGCGCGAAGAAGAAGAAGGAGCCAGGCGAGAGGAGAGAGAGAGGGAGTGAATAAGGCGGGCCCCACCAGACAGCCACACCGGAGCCGGCCCCGCGTTGACCCCAGGTGCCAGCGTGGATAAGTGACGGGTCCCACCCCGCGGGACCCACAGGTCAGCGACCCACGCCCGGCCCCGCCACTGTCCACGTGGTTAAGTGGAAACGCATTTCCCAGAGTACGTCTTCCTCCCAACGAAAGCGTATTCTTCCTTTCTTTTATCTAAAGTATGTTTTCCCTTCTGTAAAGCATATTCCTCTCTACTGCGGCTGAGAAGGCGTTTTCTTTTACAGAAAACGTATTCAACCCGAATGTCGGTGTACTAAAGTAGGGGTACCTTAGTACCCCGAACTTGTGCATGGGCAGTCGCAGCGTCCCCGTGGCAAGCCTCGCCGGGCGTCCGCCAAGACCCTCCGCAGCCATTCTGAAGACAAGTCCCCGACAAGAGGAGCTTGCCAGGAAGGCCTCTCTAGGCACAGACAAGGCCCCGACAAGAGGAGCTTGTCGGGAAGGCCACTCCAGGCACGCAGAAGACAAGGCCCGGCAAGAGGAGCTTCCGGGAAGGCCGGGCGCGACAAGCCTCCGGCGCGACAAGATTCGGCATGGCAAGGCGCTTGCATGACATGCAACTTCTCTCCGTCTCCGCTCCAGCTCACCCAGTGACGTGTCGCCATGGGACCGTTCCATGGGCGCGTGTCGAGCCATCGCGGTGTGCAGCCAGCGGAGAGCAGCGATAAGCGGCGGCGACAGCTCGCCATCGTGGCGGCGGAGGCGCACTGACGGTCTCTGTTACCTTTGTTTGGGCGACAACGACGGGCATTTATTGCTTTTGTCCCTTGCCGTCGAGTTAGGTATTTTGCACTGTACCTTTGTTCAAGTAGGTGTACCAACTCCTGTTTTACATTTGTACCCCGCCTATGTTGCCACCGCCGGAGACCCTTGAGCATATAAAAGGAGGCCCGAGTGCAGCATTACAAAGGGTTCGGTTCCGTTCGGTTCGCATCTTCGCAAGAGTTCGGCTCACGCTAGGTTTTGTAGCTCGCATTGCTCCCTAGCAAGAACACAATAGATCAAACAAGCAGCAGTAGGAGTTTTATCTCTCCGGAGAGCTCCGAAGCTGGGTAAACCGCTCGTGTGCATCGCCTCGATCCGCTCTTTGTGCGACCTCCGCCCCCCTCCGAACCACAAGGGGCCTGCTCCTCCGGCCCCATAGGTGTCCGTGGGTACGATCAGCCTCCCCGACATCTCTGGCGCGCCAGGTAGGGGGCGTCGAGGCCGTGTGAATCCGATCCGGCGTTCACGCGAGCAGCGTCATCGACATCTTCCTCAACATGCCACCGAAGAAGAAGGCTTGGCAGCGGCGAAAGCCGTCGCGTCGTACCCACCCTCACCGCAGCAAGCGGGTGGTGGTGCGAGCGGCGGAGGAATGGGTGCCGACGAAGGTGCTCGCGACGTTGCCAAGTCCAAGGACAAGGCACCGCAGACGTCGGCGTCCGCGCATCCCCCGCGTGCATCCCAGGAGACGCGAGACCAACAACATCATGGCGTTCACAACGCCATACGTTCGTTGGATCGAGACCCTCAAGACCAGCATGCGCGCCAACATGCTGGCACTAGTGAGATCTGGTCGCCCGAGCGGGCGCTGCTCCTTCTAACGTGGTTAGAAGTCCGGCGTGTCCCGCTCCTCGCACCGTTCTCCAATGCCACCCACTACTCCAGCGAAGCTCTGGCGAGAGCTCAAGCTGCTCCTCGACTACCCTCCAACGGCCGACAAGGTCGGCGAGTGGAAGGCCACTATCGAGCCTCATCGGCTTTGCCAACGGCGGCGCTCGCGGCAACCAACGCCATCGTTGCCGCGGCGAGGCGACAAGGCACGCGAGCCGGTGGCGGCAGGCTGTCGGAGGTGCAACCACCGTGCACTCTCCGCCAAGAAGGCCAAGATCGCCGACTCACGGATCCACCTCGGCGGTGACTCCCGCTGCGTCGTCCGGATCCAGCGAGCTTCGCCGCGATCAGCGCCAAGTTCTTCATGGCGACAACAAGAGGACGCTCGAACTCGCATCGGCGCCCGAAGAGAAGCGCTTGACGTCGGTCGAGACAAGCGCTGGGCCTTCTGTTGACATGCAGCGCCCGGAAGGGCGAGCGACTTGCCGTCTGCGGTAGGTTGCCCTGCGTTCACTCATGAGCTGCGGCAAGTCCGGTGGCCCAGCCGGAAAAACTTCAAACCAGGCGTGCGGAGAAGTATGATGGCAGGATGCATCCGTCGGAGTTCCTCGGCATCTACACCATCGCGGTGCAGGCTGCGGGGGGCAGGGCGACAAGATCCTCGCCAACTACTTCCGCCGTCGTGCTCAAGCCCAACGTCAGATCTTGGCTCATGCACTTGCGGACAGCTCCATATCCTCTTGGCGGATCATGCCATCATCGGTTTGTTGGCGCCTTCACAGGTGGCCACAAACCTCATGGCCAAGAGAGTGACCTTCACTTGCTCGCCCGGAAGGAAGGAGAGTCCCTGCGCAAGTTCATTCAGAGATTCAGCCGTGTGCACTACAACATCGTGACGTCCACCCTGCGCGGTGATCAGCGCATTTCATCAGAATGTGCGGAACCGCGAGATGAGGAGGAGATGGCGATGTGCAAAGTCAAGGACGTCGATGAGCTGTACGCCTTGGCCGACAAGTGTCTTGGCTTGAGGAAGGAGGAGACTCGAGGAGAGAATGCGAAGCAGGATCGGCGGTGATGACACCGCCCGGCAAAGAAGGGCGGCGGCGAGGCAACAGGAAGAAGAAAAGCAGAGAAGTGCTAGCTGTCGAGCAGTCCGACAACGGGCGGCGGCAACAAGAACGCCAAGGCTGGTGGCTCCGGCAAGGAGGTTGCGGCAGCGCCCACCACCGGTCGGTGGCGGCCGCCGACAAGCGGGGCCAGCTCCGGCAAGCGATCTTGCAAGATCCACCGCACCAAGGGCCATGATCTCGAGCCGCCAAGAAGGTCGAGCAGCTCGTCCGAACAGCAGAGCTGAGTCTGAGCGGCGAGACAAGGAGAAGACCCAGGAAGGTGCTGGGGGAGCTAGGAAGAAACGTCCCGGCCGGGGAGGACGCCGCGGCAAAGTCAAGCAGCAGCAAGGAGATCGTCCTACCCGCGGCCGTGACAAGGATGAAGATGATGACGACGAAGAAGATATGGAGGACGGCAGCGCCCGATGAGCAGGGAGTTTGAAAGCCACGAGAGGTTCTCTGCGTTGGCGGAGGTGCTTCCCGCATACCTCCACCGCCAACTCAAGCAATGGAGTGCGGGAGGTCAATGCAGCGGAACCATCCGTAGAGTCGTGCAAACCTCTGAAGTGGTCCAACCGCCTATCATTTTTGATATTGAGGACCACCCCGATCGCATAAGCTGCGGTCGGGTGCTTGCCGATGTTGGTCTCCCCAACCATCCGCAACCTCAAGGTCACAAAATGTTAGTTAATGGCCGGGACGGCTTGAATCTGATCTCCTCGCGGTGCTCCGAAGCTTCAAATCCTCGACAATGAGCTCGAAGAGATCGGAACCTTCCAAGGAATCAATCCGGGAAGGAGCAAGCCGAAGGGAAGATTACGTTGCAGTCACATTTGGCAGTGAGCTGAACTTCGGGGATGAGAGGGTTACATTTGGCGTTGCCGATTTCCCATTGCCTTACAATGGGATACTTGGCAAATCGGCACTCGCCAAGTTCATGGCAGCCTCTCACTACGCTTACAACCTTCTCAAGATGCCGGGCCCGATAAGCGTCATCTCTGTCCATGGCGACAAGAAGGATGCCCTTATACGTGCCGACAAGATCTACCGGGATGCAGCAGCGACCGACCGCCCAACACTTGCGCTGAAGCTCCGGGGGAGAAGACCAAGTCCAAGTCCGGCAAGGGCTCGATGCTCACTCCGGCAAGCGCACCTCTTGGTGCTGCGCTACCGTCGAGGACGCACCATCGAGCTCCACCGGAAAGTGCAAGAAGATGGTGGCTCCGCCGAAGACCAAGAAGGTGCCCGCCAAGGAGGGCGCGGCTGGTGGTACCTTCACCATCGGTGCCTCTCTCGACCCCAAATAGGAAGGCGGCGCTTGTTGCTTTCTGCAGGCGAATGTCGGCGTGTTCGCATGGCAACCGTCGATATCCCGGTGTTCCCGGGAAAGTGATTGAGCACCGCTGGCCGTTTGTCCTCATCTTGACCCGTCAAGCAAAAAGTCAGGAAGCAAGCAGTGGAGCGCCAAGAATTCATAGCCGAAGAGATCAAGAAACTGGAAGCAGCAGGCCTTGTCAGAGGAGTGCTCCATCCTACGTGGTTGGCCAATCCTGTAGTCGTGCACAAGGCAAATGGGAAATGGAGACTTTGTATTGACTTCACGGATGTTAATAAAGCTTGTCCCAAAGATCCATTTCCCTTGCCGCGCATTGACCGGATTGTTGACTCCATGGCCGGATGTGATTTGCTTTCGTTTCTTGATGCATACTCAGGATACCATCAGATCTTCATGGCTGAAGAAGATGAGGAGAAGACCGCATTCATCACACCATGTGGCACATCTTTATTTCATACGGATGCCTTTCGGTTTGAAGAATGCTTTGGTTCAACATTTGCAAGGGTAGTCCATGGCGCTTTTGAGCCGCAAATGCACAGAAATGTAGAAGCCTACATGGATGACATAGTGGTCAAGAGCAAGGACAAAGCAACTTTGGTTCAAGATTTGGGCGAGACCTTTGCAAATCTCCGCAATATCAACCTCAAGCTCAACCCGAGAAGTGCGTGTTTGGAGTCCCTTCCGGCAAGCTTCTCGGGTTCTTCGTCATCTCGGCGAGGAATTGAAGCTAATCCCGACAAGATCAAGGCCATTGAGCAGATTGAAGCACCAAAGCGCGTCAAGGATGTACGAAGACTTGTCGGTTGCGTGGCTGCTCTCGGCAGAGTTTATTTCTAGGTTCTGCTGAGCGCCTGCCATTTTTCAAGATTTTGAAAAAGGCAGGTCGATAAAATGGACTCCCGAAGCGAGAGGCTGCGCTGCAGAGACTTAAAGAGATACATCCTCCACTCCAACACTTGTCGCACCTAAGCCACAAGAGAAGTTGCTGCTGTATATAGCGGCGACCAATCAAGTGGTTAGTGCTGCGTTAGTGGCGGAGAGGGAGGCGGAATAACGAAACCGACAACGCGGCAAGCACGTCCAGCGACAAGCAGGGGGCTTCGCCGACAAGCTCTGGTCCCGACAAGGACGAGTCCGCGAAGACGCATGAGCAGATACAGAAAAGGATGGTGCAGCGCCCAGTCTACTTTGTCAGTTCCCTCCTGCAGGGAGCTAGATCGAGGTACTCTGGCGTGCAGAAATTGCTTTTCGGCCTTCCAAGCACATGAGATCACAGTTGTCACTCGCTTTCCGCTGAAGTGGATACTGCAGAATCCAGAAGTGACAGGCAGGATTGTCGAGTGGGCACTGGAGCTGTCAAGCTTTGGTCTCAAGTTTGAAAGCACGTCAACTATCCAAAGCAGAGCCTTGGCAGAATTCATAGCAGAATGGACGCCAACGCCCGGATGAAGAGATTCCGGAGACGAGCATTCCCGTCAAAGAAGCAAGCAAAGAGTGGCTGATGTACTTTGATGGTGCCTTCTCACGCAAAGCGTTTGGTGCGGCGTCGCTTATCGCACTCCACCGGAGAGCACCTCAAATCGTCGTCCGGATGCACTTTCCCAAGGAGCAAGCGACAAACAATACTGCAGTATGAAGGTTTGCTTGCGGTCTCGGGATCGCCGTGGACCTTGGGATCAAGAAGCTTATTGTCGGGGTGACTCGCAACTCATCGTCCGCCAAGTCAACAAAGATTACGAGTCCGTTGATGGAAGCCTCACGTTGATGAAGTGAGGAAGCTAGAAGAGCACTTTGGCGGCCTCGCAAATGGAACATGTTCCAAGAGCTCGAGAAAGATATTCTTGACGGCTTTGTCAAAGTGCGCGCTTAAGTTACACAATGGAACCGAGGGATTTTCGTGCTCAAGCTGACTCAGCCTACCGTAACACCATCAACTGGACAGAGCAAGAAGAGGAAGTTGGCCTCTGGTGACTACTTTCCGATAGAGCTTCCCGAAGCTGTCGTTGCAAAGGTCCCCAAGATCAACACCAACAGTCTTTGAGAGCGATCTGCTCAAGCCGGACCCGGGGTTTGTTTCGTTGAAGCGAGCGCTCCCGACAAGTCTTGTTCCGGCAAGCTTGTCGGGGAGCATCTAACTCGGCGAGCCACGAGCTCTTGCCGTAGAAGCTGATGTTCCGCAGCGGCGGATGTGCCTTTAGTCCTTGTTGTCGAGCCGCAAGCTCCAAAGCATGGCGCAGCAGATTGTCCATTTCCTTGAGACGGAGAACTTCCGAAGAAGCGGGAAGAAAGCGGAAAGAGTAGCCCGGCAGTCAAGTATGTACGGTTTGTCGATAGCATACATGCAGAAGAAGACTCAACGGTGTGAATTGAAGTGTATTCAGGGGAAGATGGACGAAGCTGTTGGCGAGATACATGGAGGCATATGTGGTCACCACATTGGCGCCAAAAGAGCACTTGCTTAAGCAAAGCTTTCCGGCAAGGTTTCTTCTAATCGACAGCCCTCCGAGGATGCAAGCGCACAAGTAACCAAGTGTGAAGCGTCTCGGTTCCATTCCAAGCAGATACACCAGCCAGCTCAAGCTCTCCAGACGATCCCTTTATCCACGGCCATTTTTGGTCTAGGGGCTCGACATCCTCGGCCCCTTCCCCCGAGCTATCGGGGGCTTTGAGTACTTGTACGTCGCCATCGATAAGTTCACAAAGTGGCCGGAAGTGGAAGCAGTGAGGACGGTGACAGCACAGTCAGCAGTCAAGTTCTTCAGGTCGATTGTTTGCCGGGTCGGAAGCCCTAACAGGATCATCTCCGACACCGGCACACAATTCTGGTCGCACCTTCATGCGATCGTCCAAGACCTTGGCGCCAAGGTCTGCCGCTTCCGTTGCTCACCCGAGAAGCAACGATCAAGCGAGAGGGCAAATGCTGAAGTGCTGCGCGGGCTCAAGACCAGAACTTTCGACAGGCTGCACAAGTCACGGAAGAAACTGGATCGAGGAGCTGCCGGTGGTTCTTTGGTCGATCAGGACGACGCCAAATCGAGCCACTGGCCAGGCACCCTTTGCTCTAGTCTATGGAGCAGAGGCAGTTCTCCCCACGGAACTCGTATACAGATCGCCTCGAGTACTCGCTTATGATGAGCTTGAGCAAGAGCAGCTGCGACAAGATGACGCGCTGCTCCTCGAGGAGGATCGTCTTCATGCAATTGTCTGAGCCGCTCGCTTCTGACAAGCCCTGCATCGCTACCATAGCCGCAGAGGTTAGCGCCCGAAGTCTCGAGGAAGGCGACCTTGTTCTTGGCGCGTTCAGTCCGCCAAGAATTCAAACAAGTTGGCCTTGAAGTGGGAAGGCCCTTATCGGGTGAAACGAGTCACTAGGCTGGCGCTGTCCGCTTTGAGACCGAAGATGGCATTCCGTGAGCAACTCCTGGAACATTGAGCATCTTCGTAAGTTTTACCCATAGGGCGCGGTTGTCGGAATCCGTTCCGGCAACCACCTTTTGTACAAGTCTTGCCGCTGTTGCATGTAATCCTTCGTACAAAGCCAGGCGCAAACCCCGTGCATCAGTAAAGCTCACGTGTTGCGCACAGCTTGCCAACTTCATGCTTTCATGAATTTATTGCATGCTTTGGCTAACACTTTGTGCAGCAACCACACCCGGTAAGCAGAATCGAGCCGCTAGGATCCATAACGTTATTTCCTCTTGTTTTTCTTCTCTCAAAGAAAGGAAGGCTCCCTCGCGCACAAGTTAACCAGGGGGGAGGAGGAGATAATACTATGGACCAGGCACCGCTCGAGGAAGTTTCACCTCATCGGGAAGCAAGAAACAGAAAAGCTAAGTTGCCAAAGTTTGAGCAATCAATTTTTAAATTTTCGTTATCTTCCTCGAACGATAGTACTTTGTATGGAAAACCTGTGCGCGGAGGAACCAAATCGTGACTGGTCGCGCCCTTACTTTGTTTCGAGTCCTCTCAGCAACTTAAGTGAGCTGCGGCTAGTCCGCGACAAGGTTGCTTGTCGGTAGCGACCCCGCCAGCAGGCTGCTGAAGTTCCGCACTCGGCGCTCGCGGCAAGGGTGCCTGCACCGGCAAGTTTCCCTGAAAAGCGTAGGGCAATAACGTACAAAGGAAGGAATCAAGTAGAGGAAATAACATTGCATCGATCGATTCAGATCAGTAATAAATTTGTAAAGTTATCTTCCTTGAACGACCGCGCTTTGTATGAAAAACCCGTGCGCGGAGGAACCAAATCGTGACTGGTCGCGCCCTTACTTTGTTTCGAGTCCGCTCAACAACTTAAGTGAGCTGCGACTAGTCCGCGACAAGGCTTTCGTCGGTAGCGACCCGCTTGACGGCTGCTGAAGTTCCGCACTTTTCGGCGCTCGCGGCAAGGGTGCTGCGCAAGCAAGTTTCCCTGAAAAGCGTAGGGCAATAACATACAAAGCCAAGAGTCGAGTAAAGGAAGTAACGTAGCGAACGTTGCCCAGAATAAAGTTATATTGCAAAAATAACTTATTGCGGCACTGGCTAAATCGTTCTCAAAACTAAAATAACAGCGAAGAGGGGAAGAAGGGCGCGCCGGCACCCAAGCCCCGGCAAGCCAGAGTTGCCGGGGGCTGCGGCAAACCAGAGTTGCCGGGAGCTGCGGCAAGCCAGAGTTGCCGGGAGCTGCGGCAAGCCAGAGTTGCCGGGGGCTGAGATATCAGATAAGCCCTTCGTCCTTTTTCAAGCATCCCTTTTTCATTAAAAACATTCTACTCGGATACAATCCGTGGGGAATGAAAAACATGAAAGAGAGGATTACAAGCTTTAAATGCGGATAAGGCCCGAAGGCTTACAAATTAAAAAGATAAGATGCCCGTAATCCCTTTCATGTCCCTCTTTTGAGGAGGTAGGTCAAGGAGGCGAGAAGGGCAAAAGAAACGCCTAGACGAGCTACGGGTGCGAAGGCACCAAGGGAACATCGAGGAGCTCCCGAGGGCTTGACGGAGATGGCAGCGTTGGGCGGGGCTCAAGGCAGGCGGCGGGGCGTCGGCCGCTGTCGACGGCACTACACCCTCGTACTCCGACTTGACGGCCTTGTCGCCATCCTCTTCCCTTCCGCAGCCTCCCTCGCCCGGTCGCCCAAGGAGACGACCCCAGGGAGTTCAGGGAGCCGGCGACGCGGATGATGGGGTCGCCGGTGACGCACGAAGCGGCGCCCGACAACTAATCGGGCCCGCCTACCTCGTCATCGCTGTCGCTCTCCTCCTCGTCACTCTCGCTCGAGGGGGAATCTTCGCTGTCGGAGGAGCTATCCACGCAGCACTTCGTCCGAGTACCAAGATCCCCGAAGACCTTGACGGAGAGGAGATCACCCTCCATTAACTTAAAATGGAGGGTAAACCCCGCCCTCAGGCTGTGGATGCGGGTGAACGTCTTCCACCCACGATCGAGATACATCACATTAGGGGCTGGGAATACAACACGGACTCGCATGCCGCTGATTCCGCAGCCCCTCATGTGCAATCTCAGTGTCTCGAGGCGGATCAGACTCCATCAAGGCTGCATAAGCGGAGCTGGAAGCGGAGGCGGCGACGAGGCGCCAGCGTGACTGACGAAGAACTTCAAGGGTCGTCCCCGGTATGGACCACCGCAGGGAGGGGAACCGCCGGCGGAAACGGAGACGGCGCGCCGCCCCGTCCGCCTCTTCCCCGAGCGCCTCGACCTCGTCCACGACCTCGCCCCCTCCCTCTTCCTCTTGGGGCTGGCTCTACCGCCCCGGGCGTGGGGTTGGGAGGGGAGCGCTGTCTAGCGGCGACCCTCGCCGCCACCGATGAAGAACCAAGGTTCTTTTTCTCCATGGCGAATGAGAGAAAGGGGAGCAGAAACTGAGGAAAGGAGGAGGTGGGAGAGTGCGGGCTTCTACGCTCCCCTTCCGCTCTTTTTAAGGATGCAAGGTGGGGGCTCGACCGCCCCGCTCGACAAATCAGGGCATAGGAAGAGCAGGGGATCGGGGCCGACCTGCTGCCTCTGCTCATGAACGCCCAGTTCCCACTTCCACCGTCCGTGACCCCAAGAGCATGGGAACCACGTGGCGGGGATGCAGAATCGAGGCTGACGGGTGGAGCGACCCAGACGCCGCCCACTTCCCCACGACGCCGCAATCGGCGCGTCTTGAATTCTGGGGACGCGGCGGATACGGAGTGGGTTTGGTTTGGACCCAGGCCGCGCGTGCCCGTGCCCTGTTTTGGGCCTGGCCCAACAGCGCTCGGCACCGTGTGTGGACCCGGAACCGGGCTCTGTCGGTGTACTAAAGTAGGGGTACCTTAGTACCCGAACTTGTCTGCACGGGCGATGCGGCGTCCCGTGGCAAGCCTCGCCGGGCATCCGCCAAGACCCTCCGCAGCCATTCTGAAGACAAGTCCCCGACAAGAGGAGCTTGCCGGGAAGGCCTCTCTAGGCACAGACAAGGCCCCGACAAGAGGAGCTTGTTGGGAAGGCCACTCCAGGCACGCAGAAGACAAGGCCCCGGCAAGAGGAGCTTGCAGGAAGGCCCGGAGCGCGACAAGCCTCCGGCGCGACAAGATTCGGACGCGGCAAGGAGCTTGCATGCATGCAACTTCTCTCCGTCTCCGCTCCAGCTCACCCGGCGACGTGTCGCCATGGGACCGTTCCATGGGCGGCGTGTCGGCGGTCATGCAGCCAGCGGAGAGCAGCGATAAGCGGCTGACAGGCTCGCCATCGTGGCGGCGGAGGCGCACTGACGATCTCTGTTACCTTTGTTAGGGCGACAACGACGGGCATTTATTGCTTTTGTCCCTTGCCGTTAGAGTTAGGTATTTTGCATCGTACCTTTGTTCAAGTAGGTGTACCAACTCCTGTTTTTACATTTGTACCCCCGCCTATGTTGCCACCTGTCGGAGACCCCTTGAGCATATAAAAGGAGGCCCGAGTGCAACGTACAAAGGGTTCGGTTCCGTTCGGTTCGCATCTTTCGCAAGGTTCGGCTCACGCTAGGTTTTGTAGCTCGCATTGCTCCCTAGCAAGAACACAATAGATCAAACAAGCAGCAGTAGGAGTTTTATCTCTCCGGAGAGCTCCGAAGCTGGGTAAACCGCTCGTGTGCATCGCCTCGATCCGCTCTTCGTGCGACCTCCGCCCCCCTCCGAACCACAAGGGGCCTGCTCCGCCGGCCCCATAGGTGTCCGTGGGTACGATCAGCCTCCCCGACACCGAAGGCGCGTTCAGTTTTTCCAGCCAAGGATCTGTTTGTGATGATTTCTTTACAAATAGGTCCCTGGTAGAAAAACTATTATATCTTTTTACTCCCAACTCCAAATGAGGTGATTCGAAAACCCATTTCTTCATCTCATCGAACCCGTTATGTTGGTTTCATTTTCACTATGGTTTGAAACTGTGAAAATGACCATTTTTCCCTTGCACGTAAACAACCCCTCCGAGAGAGAACTGTTTCCGGCAAATCTTTCCGCGGCTTCACCATACTTCTTCCCGGTGCCTTCTACACCCCAGGAAAGCCACAATATCCATTTGCATGATAGTCATGCAGTAGCCATGGTTTTCCACTTGAATATTTATTAAATGATTGCTTGTTTAAAATATGGTTATCGTTGTTTCGGAAATGCTTCTGGGATTGTGCTTACTTGATTGCTATGTTGTTATGCACCTGGTTATCATGCCCTACTAGTTGCTAGTATTACTTTCATATTGCCATGCTTGATAATAGTACATGTTGGGTTGGTCATGCTCTTCGGTGCATGACTAACGTCGGTTTTAATAGGCATTGTTCCGTTGCTGTTAGTTGGTTAAGTGTTACTCGGTGATGTTATTGATAAGTTCTTGCATGTTATTTATGGTTGATGCTAGTGGTCATGTTATGTTATACTATGAGTAGTGTTGCACTTGTAATATTTATGCTCGTCATTGTGCCATGTTCAGTTGGAGATTATTTCACAGTTGATATGATGGACAATTATGTTGCATCATGTGCTTATTTTGATATCATGCTCATGCTTTGTAAATGCATCATGTTATTTTATCATGGCTCAGCTTATTGCATTCAAGTTTAACCGGATTAAATTGAACTTGAACAACTGTTGGCTGAGTCATGGTGCCGCCAGATCGAAACTGACCAGTGCAACCACGCTTACCGTATGGGTAAGGTCCTAACTAGGTCTATTGTCGTGCATCTCGCCGGTGCCTCCCAGGAGTTAAGGTTATGGGCGTGCGTACCCTGGCCCGGTAAGCAGATATAACCTTGTGTGCCCGTTGTTTCTATTTTTATGGATCCGGTCCCCATGAGGGAGTTTTTTCCCGTGAGGGAGTTTGACCACGATGGTGGTCGGGGTGTCTTTGGTAGACACGGGGCCACCCAGGACTAACCCAGTTGGGAGTGGGTCGGAGTGGCCGGGAGAGTGTCATGACAATTAATCGGTTTTGTCGAAACGCCGTTGGTCCACCCGAATGGGAGTGCGAGGCCATGGGTTCCATGGTGTGGGTACAATGTACTAACCTATGCAGAGTGTATATTAATCTATCGATAGCCGCACCCACGGATGAGGGCCCAGTTCGTGCCGGTCCCACCATGAGTCAACAGTATTAATAATAACTTGATTAATGACAACCCCGGTTTGATGATGAGATAAGTTGGTTGTGATCGCCGGAAGGATCACGGTTTGAGACCAAATGTTGGTCATGGTTGTGATCACCGGAAGGATCACGTTTTGAGACCAAGTGTTGGTCATGGTTGTGATCGCCGGAAGGATCACGGTTTGAGACCAAGTGTTGGTCGTGGTTGTGATCGCCAGAATTATCACCGTGGTATCAAGGATACCGAGTTGTTGGATATTCGTGATGTTATGCGAGAATCATGGGTAAAGATCAAGCTCCTTGTGGTCATTTAATGATTACTACGGTATTGTTTATACCAAGCTTGATTTGATCCTGAGATGATCGTGTGATATCCGAGGTTGGTAAGTGCTGCATGTGATGGTTACGTAGTAACCCGAGATGAATAAATAATGCATATAGTGTCATCATGTTGCATGCTAGTATCGTCAGATTCATATGTTCATGCCATTATCATATTGTTCTAGCTGTATCATGTTCATGTTGCCTTTGGATTCTTAGTGGCTATTATGATTATTGGCATGATGGTAGCCGGTATTATTTTGGGAGTATTACTTTGGATGCCATGTTGCTCATGTCTTGTTGTTCATGTCATGTTATTCTGATGATCTCATGATAATTTCTGCTTAACTTTGTAATTGCCATCTGTTGTTTGTCTTGAATGCTTACGGTTAATTGTGATCTTGCAAGTACATTCAATGTCTTCGACTGGCGTGTCATGCCAGCTTGCAGGTCGTGCCTGGATTGCATGCTTGTTTACCGTGGATTCTTTGTTTGGGAACTAGGATAAGCGTTCCAGCCAGAGTCCCTGCGGATTGGAGTTCTCCACCGTCGTCGTTGTTCCGCTGCCAGTAGTTTTTCCGCTGCTAGAGTTATTCCGCTGCTTCGAGTTGTTGTTCTGTTTGCATAGAGCAACTGAGGATGGCGTAGTGTCGCCGTGCCAATGTTATTCATTGTATTATCAGAGACTTGTAATCATATTCATGTAATAATAGAAAGCTGGTTTGTTCTATGCTAAGCAGTGTCGTATTCTAGAAGACTTCTCCTCGATCTCTGGGCTGGAATATGGGCCGTTCCGGTTTCTCTGAGCCGGGGTGCCACATTAGTACAGCCAAAGATAATATCATCAACATATATTTGGCACATGAATAATTCATCATCATATGCTTTGGTGAAAAGAGTTGGGTCAAGTGAACAGGGTTTGAAGCCTTTCTTCGTGAGGAACTCCTTCAATGTATCATACCATGTCCGAGGTGCTTGCTTGAGGCCATAGAGGGCCATGTTGAGTCTGTAGACGTGATCTGGAAATTTTGGATCCTCAAAACCTAGTGGTTGAGCAACATATACTTCTTCCTCAAGCTTACCATTGAGGAATGCACTTTTCACATCCATTTGATGTAAGATGATATTATGATGGTTAGCATAAGCAAGCAATATGCGAATAGCCTCAATTCTAGCAACAGGTGCAAAAGTTTCATTGAAATCAATTCCTTCAACCTGTGTGTAGCCCTGAGCTACAAGACGAGCCTTATTCCTCACCACAAGGCCATTTTCATCTTATTTGTTGTGGTAGATCCATTTGGTGCCGATGATATTGTGCTTGCATGGGTCTGGTCACTTGACAAGCTCCCACACATTGTTGAGCTCGAATTGACGCAATTCATCTTGCATAGCTTGAATCTACTCTGACTCCATGAATGCTTCATCAACTTTGGTGGGCTCTATGATAGAGACAAACGCAAAATGACCACAAAAGTTAGATAAATGTGAAGCTTTTGAGCCCGTGAGAGAACCTGGTGCATTGATGTCGTTGATGATTCTCTCAATCTGCACTTCGTTTGCAACACGAGGATGAGCAGGTTGACGACTTTGATTTTGCCCAGCAATTTCTTCAGGGCCATTTTCTTCAGTAGCACCAGAGTGATTTTCTTCATGATTCGGAATGAATTCTTCAGTAGATTCTTCGGTAGGGATCACAACCTCAGTAGCCTTGAACTTGATGGATTCCTCAGGTGTGATTTCATCTAGCACAGGAGGTACGTGCTCTCTTTGCGAGCCATTAGTCTCATCGATCCGCATATCTATAGTTTCAACAACCTTTGGATGATAGGTGTTGAAGACTCTGTAGGTGTGCGAGTCCTTTCTGTAACCTAGCATAAAACCCTCATGTGCTTTCGGTGCAAATTTAGAGTGGTGGTGAGGATCTCTAATCCAGCATTTAGCACCGAAGTCTTTGAAATAACTTACATTGGGTTTCTTGTCAATGAGGAGTTCATAGAGGTCTTTTTGAAGAATTTGTGAAGATATACCCTATCGATGATGTGGCATGCAGTATCAATAGCATCTGGCCAAAAACGTTGTGGAGTCTTCTATTCGTCAAGCATAGTGTGAGCCATCTCAACAAGAGTTCTGTTCTTGCACTCCATGACGCTGTTTTGTTGAGGAGTATAGGGAGCAGATAACTCTTGAGTAATATCAAGATATTCATCGAGACCAGTATTCTTGAACTCGGTTCCATTACCACTTCTGATATGCTTGATCTTCACACCAAAGTTCGTAGATGCTCTTGAGGAAAATCGTTTGAAGACTTCCTGACCTTCATTTTTGTAAGTGATGATATGCACCCAGGTGTAAGATAATAATCATCATCAATGACAAAGCCATAAAATGATGCAGAATTAATGAACGTGGCATAATGAGTAGGGCCAAAGAGATCCATGTGAAGTAATTCAAAGGGACGAGAAGTGGTCATGATAGTCTTCGAGGGATGCTTGGCTCTGGTGATCTTTCCAGCCTCACAAGCCCCACAAAGATGATCTTTCAGGAATTTGACACCCTCGATGCCAATGACATGCTTGTTCTTCGCGAGTGTATGCAAATTCCTCTTCCCAGCATGACCAAGTCGTCGATGCCATAACCAGCCTTATGAAGCTTTTGCAAGTAGACATGTGGCAGGCTGTGGTCCTGCAGAGAAATCAACAATATACAAGTCTCCTCTCCTAAAGCCTTCGAAGACTTTGGAATTGTCAGATTCCATTAGCACAATGCAACGATATTTGCCAAAGACGACAACCATATCAAGATCACAAAACATTCATGCAGACATGAGGTTGAATACTAATGACTCGACAAGCATGACTTTGTCCATGTGTCTATCCTTTGAGATGGCAACCCTACCTAGACCCAATACCTTGCATTTGCCTTTGTCAGCGTAGGTGATATTGTTCAGATGAGATGGAGATAAAGAAGTGTCCATCAATAAATTCCTGTCACCGGTCATGTGATTTGTACATCCACTGTCAAGGACCCACTCAGTAGCTTTGGGTTGTTCATCCTGCAGATGAATTAGTGCAACTTACAAACTCATATACTTCATCAGTGAAGAATATGATGTCAATTTCATCAACAATTATAGATATAGCAATTATGAGGATGTGAGAAATGAGTAATTCATTTCTTCATGATCATCTTGCGTCCATTCAAGCATATTAAGGTCTCCAGCAATTTTTTTAGACGATTAAGTTCGTTTGGAGACCTGGCCCTGCATAAGAGACTAGTTCTTTTTCTTCACCACCCACATCTGGAGTGGTGACAAAGAGTTCATCATTCTGCGAGCTCCATAAGAAAAAGATGGCATTGAAGCCAGTGCACTTCATTTCACAGAAGAGGGGTTAGGATAATCATATGAATAAGTAGAGAAATTCTTCAAGTACTTATGAACATAATGATTTGAAGAATAATGCACATGTTCATAGCCTTTAGACTTTCCCTGCGAAACGGAAGTGTTAGCACGATGATGTTCATATGAGGATTTGGATCCACATGAGGAATTTGATCCATATGAAGAATTTGATATGGGGTTCCTATTCTTCATAGGTGGTGTCATGATGACATTCACCTGAAGATTTTCAAGCCACCTTTGGGGAACCCAGATTTTCTTCATAGGGGGACTGTTCCTGCAGTTAGTTCCAACATATCGAGCAAATACTTCACCATTCTGATTCTTGAACAGTTTATTGTTGGAGTCAAATGACTCATCAGAGGAAATTGATGATTCACAGGTAAAGCCAGATAAAGTGCACGAATCTACAGAAGGTCCTTTCACAGCAACCCATGAGGTTTTGGGGTATTGCTCAGGTTTCCAGTAGGTCCCATCAGCATTGAGTTTCCTCTCAATGGCAATACCCTCTTTCCTAGGGTTGCTGTTCAAGATCTGCTTTTTGAGCACATCACAAAGAGTCTGATGCCCTTTGAGGCTTTTATATATGCCTGTCACATACAATTCTTTCAACCCTACATTATCGTTTGTGATACTTGTGGTATCCTCAGATGAGGAATTTGTGACCACAGAGACAGTTGAAGAGTTTGCAGCAATAGAAGCATTTGAACATTCAGGTGAAGAATTATCCGATTCACGCTCAATGCATTTCAGCCATGGTGGAATAAATTCTTCCTGAGCGGAACTGATCTGATTGAGCAAGCAATGAATAGTTTTCCTTCTGAATATCTTCATAACTAACTTTTAACTTCTCAAGATCTTGCTTTCTCTGAAGAAATTCATAAGAAAGCTTCTCATGATCAGATAAGAGAGTGTTATGATGACGTTGAAGGTTTTCAAACCTATACTGAAGTCTCTGAAGACTATCAGTCAAAGTCTTAGTTCGATTCAATTCCTCACCCAACAGGTCATCGCTTTTGTCTAGCAGATTTTGAATCTTTTCCAAAGCCTTTTGTTGTTTAACAGCAATTTTAGGCAGTTTGGAATATCTAGGTTTGAGATTGTCATCAGATTTATCCTCACTGGATTCAGAGGGGGAATGTTTGAGTACCTTGGCACCTTTTTCCATGAAGCAATAGGTGGGAGCATAGCCATCGACGCTCTTGTCAGCAGAGTTGGGGAGGTCATTTTGTTCAGTGTTGAAGATGGACTTGATGACATAAGCAGTAGCAAGGGCAATGCTCACCACACGGTCGACTCCTCAGATTCCTCCTCTTCCACATTTTCCTCAAATTTAGCTTCAGAGTCCATTTCCTTGCCAATAAATGCCCGTGACTTCTGGGAACTGCTCTTCTTGTGAGATGAAGACTTTGAAGATTTTGATGATGAGGACTTTGAAGATATCTTCTTCTTCTTAGAGTCGTCAGAATTGTCATCTTTGTACTTCTTCTTCTTTGATTCCTTTTCCCACAGAGGACAATCTGACATGTAGTGACCAGGTTTCTTGCATTTATGGCAAGTCCCCTTTTTGTAGTCACGAGATGAGGAATCATCACTTCTTGAAGACTTTCCCAAGCGACCACGGCGAGAGAACTTCTGGAATTTCTTCACGAGCATTGCTAGCTCCTGGCTCAGTTCTTCAGGGTCACCAAGGCTGCTACCAGAATCTTCACCTTTAGATTCAGAGAGGCGCCTTGGCCTTGGCCTGACGTGATCTTCCAAAGCTCGGTCCATAGAGGTCTCTCTTCTCAGCAAGCCGGAACTCATGAGTGTTTAGCCTCTCGAGGATATCAGCAGGATCTAGAGACTTGTAATCAGCTCGCTCTTGAATCATAAGTGCAAGAGTATCGAATGGGGAATCAAGTGATCTCAGCAATTTCTTCACCACCTCATGGTCGGTGATGTCAGTGGCACCAAGTGCTTGAAGCTCATTTGAGATGTCAGTGAGGCGACTGAAGGTTTGCTGAACATTTTCGTTGTCGAGTCTATTGAAGAGGTTGAAGAGATTGCGACGAACATCAACTCGGGAGTCTTGTTGACTGGAGACTCCTTCGTTGACCTTGGACAACCTGTCCCAAATCAGCTTAGTGTAAGTGCATCTAGTGCCCCTTAGTGATTTTGGTGTATTGAAGACTTATAGGTTAAGGGACTAATATGCTTGTGAGTGTACAAAAGCTCTATAAGTCGATGAGGAGTTTGATATTTACTGTGAAAGTCGACCCCTAAAAATGAATGTCTTCAGCTGAAGACTTTGATTCTCCTGAAGACTTCGAAAGTGAAGAAATTGGTGTGACCTTGAAGACTTGGATATTCATGCGAGGACTATGAAGCGTGAAGACTTTTGTTTTCGTAGTTTCATTTTCTCTTTCTTTAGTCATAGGAAACATCGTACTGTTAAAGGGGTCGAGGTAATACTAAGGAAACTGATTTCCAAGTGATGCTCATCTCAAAATCCAACACCTACCCAATCCTTTCGAGTGAAGCCATTGGAAATTTCATATCAGCTCAGTCAGTTTCTTCAGTGACAGAGACGAAGATCTTATGGTCGCTGAGGAATTTGTTCTGAGTGAGGAGTTAGGAATTCACCAGTGCGGATTGCCTACATAGTGAGGAACATGATAGCCCTGAGGAATTCGTACCTCAAATCCGAACATTGTTGTGCTACGCACTAGCTGTCCAAAATATCCTACCACCTAACGGTCATATCATTGAAGGGCATTTATGTCTTATCATGTCGGGCTGCTCCCTAAGCTATAAATAACCGCCCCCTACAACCACTAGCTGGTTGGCTGCTTCGAGAGAAACTCACACTTGTCATTGAGAGCATCCCATCCTCCGAGGACTTTGAGCGAAAATCATCAAGTGAGGAAAACCCAAACACCTACAAACCCAAAGTGATTGAGCATCACTGAAGAGATCGTTCCTGTGTGGAACCGATGCTTGTTACCTTTGAGGACTGTGTGTCCTCCAGACGGTTAGGCGTCAGGGTCTAAGCATCCAAGAGGAATTGTGGATCGCCGAGTGACCAAGTCTGTGAAGGTTTGGAAGTCACATGTGAAGACTTACCACGAGTGTTGGGCGAGGTCTGTGTGACCTTAGCTCAAGGAGAATACGGTGAGGACTGTGTGTCTGGGACTGTGTGTCCTCGAGTTTAAATACTCAACCGCTCCAACCAGACGCATTTAATCGCCAAAGCCAGTTGGAACTGGTCTACCAAATCATTGTCTTCACCAAGCCTACTGGTTCTATTTCTTCAACCCTTTCATTTCCTCATTCATGTGTTGATGAACTTGATCATTACTGTTTGTAGACTTTGATTGAAGACTTTATCTATTTCCTCAATCTAGTTTCTTCAGTCACATTGTCTTCAGCCTGCTTATCCTGTTTTTACGCTACTTGTGCTCTGTGTTTGTTTTTCATATCATCATGATGACTATGCTGTTACTCTGTTATGCTTACACTTGAGTACTTATTCCGCTGCTAGTTGTTCGTGGCTTAGGAATTTCCTCACCCTGAAATTCCTTAGTGATGAATTGGTAAAAATCGCCTATTCACCCCCCTCTAGTCGACTTAACGCACTTTCAATTGGTATCAGAGCAATCCCTTGTTCTGTGTGATTTTGGTTTAACTGCCTGGATTAGTTATGTCGACTGCAGGAATGAAGAAAGTGACATGCCCCATCTTTGACGGTCATGAGTATCCCAAGTGGAAGGCCATGATGAAGAAGCGACTCATGGCGATGAACAGCGAACTATCACTACAAAAAAATACACTTCTGTGATGATACGTGTTTGTCATAGTAGGTCGCGTTTTTTGTCATGCATGTACATCCATGACAATTTTATGACAGAATCAAGATAGTCATACCTGTGCCGTTATAGAAGTGTTCCATGACATTACCAAAATTATTATCACGGAAGTGTCCACTTCGATGACGATAAATCGCGCGTCACAGAAATGCTTTCGTTAAGGGTGACCGACACGTGGCATCCACCGTAACGGAACACCGTTAAGCTATCGGGTCAAGTTTTGGATCCGATAACCCGTTAACAGCCCCGACCAATGGGGATTTTCCACATGTAAAATCATCATTGGCTGGAAGAAACACGTGTCGGCTCATCGTTGGGACAGATGTCATCCACTCATTGGACAGAAGGCGCCTATGATACATCAACACGTGGCACGGCCCAATAGAGGCCCATTCCTGTGAAAAGGCCGGCCCGTTTGACTTGGTCAAAAGGTGGTGGGCCGGCCAATGGAAAGCCTGTTAATGGCCTTTTCGCATATAGACCATTTATAGCCCGCTAACCCAAGGCCCGTTACACCCTATCCGAATTAGGTCCAGTAGCGTCATCTGGGCCATCCAATATGATTGCAGCCCGTTTTCACTTCTGGCCCATGTATGGCCCATGACGTCTTTCGGCCCATATGAGGCCCTTTATTAGTCTTGGCCCATTAACGGCCCGTGGTGAAACTGACCCGCAGTGAACAGTGTATCATATCACTTTATACCCATTAATGGCTCGTGGTGAAACTGGCCCGTAATGAACAGTGTATAACTTTATACCCATTAACGGCCCGTTATTCCGTTGGGCCGTTTCCAGCCCATGTTATCTTTCGGCCTTCTCAGGGCCCATTTACTCTTGGGCTCATTTCCAGCATTCGTTTACTTACGACTCGTTACTGTCATTTTCTGTTGTGGGCTAAATTCAGCCCGAGATTACAGTCGGCCCGTTTTGTGGCCCGTTAATACATTGGGTCGTTTTCATAGCATCATCAAATAAGGCCGATTAACGACGGCCCATTATGGTCGGCCCATGAACAGATGATTCCAACTCTACCCCGTTTACGGCCATAATGCGGTCTGTTATTGGCCCATGTTTGGCCAACCGATCATACGGCCCGTATAAGGCCCATTGATGATATGGCCCATAGAAGGCCCATTGTATCTACGACCCATAGGAGGGAAATGGTAACTACAGTAAATATGTAGCCCATGGTTATTGTGGCCTAGTTTTAAAAAATAGGTTATTGCGGCCACTAGCAAACCGCGGAAAAAGAACTGCACTGACTACAAGCAAAGAAGTAAACAAGACAATAAGGAAATAAATAAGCAAGAAACTTACGCTAGATATCAGGGCTATTACACATATTACATCCACTGGGCATCAAAGTTCGCCACTAGTGCAAATATAGGGAACACGGCAGCATGTAAATGCCGGAGCAAAACAAGTCCAGAACTGAAACCACTTCAGAAGAGCTCAAGAAACAGTATCCTGGGTACCCATAATGCTGGCAAGATGCTTAGCAAGCTTATTAACTTTCCCTTGTTTGGCGCTTAAGTCCTCCAGCACTTGCTATTGCACCAGAAAGTATGCATCTGAATTCTGCAGGGACTTCCTCAGTCCTTGACTTCGTCGCATAACATCTGATCGATGTCTTTCAACTTGAAGTTGAGACTCAAGAAGCCGAACTGATTCAGGCAACGAGTTCGAAGAGCTGGTGCCATCAGTGGTAGCCAGTAACTCGAACACTACATCAACACAGGACTTTGGGGTTATCTCAGTCTCTTCAATATAGTTTTTATCAGCTTTCTTGGAGACCAACAGGGATGTCTCACTATCTTGAACCTTATCTGCATTACTTCCTTTACCATTGTATAACGGGGCACTCTTCTCCAATATTTTATCCACGTTCTAAAAGAGAAACAAGCAAACACATCTCAGGTTTACAATGTAGTATATGAAACTCATTTTGGTAAACCAGTTCAATAGTAAGGTGGACAGGATAACAGCATGAAACAAACATATGTCTATGTAGTATGGTCACTGTATGGTCTATATCATTCTAGTTTATGTTGCCAAATCAAGATAGATCTGATCGAATCATATCTATTTAAGACAAAGCAGCATAGACATAATATAAGTGTGGGAAACTACACAGCAATAACAACACTTGTAATGTGCATGGCATGAGAACATAACTGTTCATTCAATTGAAACTGAAATCAACATAGAGCAAGTTACAACAGCAAACAACCAAACACGTTGAAGAAACAGGTTTAAAACATACCTGTTGCGCCATTGGAGTTTCAATTGCATCCTTCATTTGAAATTAGTTGGTATTAGTAAATACAGTGATGCAAGAGCAAAGTATTATGAACCATAGCAACGGAACCTGACCTGAGAACAATTCTTATTCTGCTTTAAGCGTTGACTTCGGGTTCGGAGTGGTGGTCCTCGTGATTTGGGCACTGCAGTTGCCTTACTAACTGCTCGTTTTTGGGTGCTCTGTGGTGGAGACGGTGCTGTGTCAACGGGAACTGGGTGTCAATCTGCTGGGGTTGGGGATAGAAGGGGTGTAGCTGGTTCTCTGTCCAACTAGGTAGGGGTACAATCTGCATGAGTGTGGGTTATGTGTGGTGGGGCTGGTTCTTGGGCAAGTACAACCATGGTTCTATCTGCATCGACAGGTAGCATGATCTTTTCTGAAGACCGTGTTTTTACTCCCACAGATATTTCCATCACTCCCTCCAATTGAAATGGCTGATAAACAAGAAAAGTAATTGAATGTACAGACATTGTAAGATAGACAGGTGCAATGGATAGTAGGGAAGAAAACAGGGCATGAAATAATTCACATTTATGTTGTCTAAGGCAACAAAATAGCAGGACATAATTTCACATATATGATGGCTAATTAAACAGGATAGAATGACACAATCTCACATGTATGATGGCTAACTAAACAGGATAGAATGACATACTTCAAAATATGATGACTATGTAAACAGGATGACATGATATAACTATACGATGTGTCTATCAAAGTGGTTGGCATGCCATAAATCACAAACATGCCGTCGATGGAAACATGATGGCATGATATAATTCACGGATAGAATGACATAATTTAAAATATGATGACTATGTAAACAGGATGAGATGATATAACTATATTATGTCTTTAGAAAATGGGTTGGCATGTCAGTAATTCAGATACATGCTGTCTATGTAAACATCATGGCATGACATAATTCAAATATATGATTTATATACTAAGGAAGTGAGCAGAGGGCAATCGCATATATGATGTGTCAACTAAGGAGATGGCATTCAGTATTGTGTATATGATGTAAAAACTAAGCATTGCAACAACATATGCATTATATGGGTAATATAACCCTGCCAAGTTTGAGCATACGCCTCAGGGGGATAATAGGACCGGTCATCTGCCTCTGAATCCTCCTCTGAAGAGCTATCTGTAACCAGCAAGATA
This sequence comes from Aegilops bicornis, assembly GCA_021605145.1. Lineage (NCBI taxonomy): Eukaryota > Viridiplantae > Streptophyta > Magnoliopsida > Poales > Poaceae > Aegilops > Aegilops bicornis. The sequence goes on along the minus strand of CM038670.1, from coordinate 246,627,230 downwards.
TCTGCTTCAGCAGGTAGCATTAATACCTTTCTGAAGACCTTGTTTTCACTCCAGATTTCTCCATCACCAATTCAAATGGCAGATGCACAGGAAGAGAAGTTGAATATACAAACATTGTCGACAAAAGCAATGAGAAATACAAAAAAGGACAGCATGATATAATTCACATATATGACGCTTGCCTAAACATCATGGCATCGCTTAATTCACATACATGATGCCTTGCAACAAGATAACATTGCATAATTCACATATATAATGTCTTGCAACAAGATGGCATTGCATAATTCACATATATGGCAATTAGACACTAAACAGGTGGCATTCACACAAAGCATGTCTAAACTAAGCAAATGACATAGCAATGCAAGATACCATACATACGATATGAGCAACATAACCACCTGCCAAGTTAGGGCATGCACCTCGGGGGAATATGACTGGTCATCATCTACGAATCCTTCTCTAAGGAGCTATCGGTAACCAGCAAGACATGCGCTCCGTCAGATAGCATTGTCTACTCTAAAGACCTTGTTTCCACTCCAGATTTTTCCATGACCGTGCCGAATGACTGATGCACAGGAAGAGTAATTGAATGTACTAAAATTGTTGACAAATTTAACACGTAATAAAAAAATGATGGCATGATATAATTCACATATAAGATGGTAGCTAACCAGGGTGGCATTGCAAAATTCACATATATGATGCCTGGCTAAACAAGATGGCATTGCATGATTCACATATACGATAAAGAAACTAAACAGATGGCATTGACACAAAGCATGTCTAAACTAAGCATGACATATTTAATGTATACAGTAAGCAATGCGAGGCACCATATGCATGATATTACCAACATCAGCATGCCAAGTTAGAGCGAAGACCTCATGGGGTAAATAGGAGTGGTATTCTCCTTCTGAATCCCCCTCAGAACAGGTATCTTCCTCTTGATTACGATCCGAAATGGGTGGAGGGGGGCTGCCTTTGCACCCACCATGGAACGCCGTCTGCATGAAATTTTATTGCCACACAAGGCTCGCCTCTTTTGCTCTACATGATCTATTCCATTGTGTACAATAACTAACATGCATAGGAATAAAACATAGTGAGATTATGTAAGGAGTGCATGCACAAATCCAGAGTGATGGTAGCAAACTGTGGATAGATCGAAAACCAATGATAGCAGGCAGAGCTTTTGTTAAAAAATACAGATAATGGCTCCTTTAATGTTTGTTTGCACCCAACATGAAACTCATAGTAGACACCGGAGTTTAACCAGATAGTAGGCGAGATAGTCTTGATTGCTGCCCCAATATGTACCCCACAACCATTTAAAAACTCAAGTTTCAGCATTAGTTTGGACCTGACTCGGAGTCTAATAGGTGAACACGACGATAATGTAGCATGTCATCATATTAAGCGACGCATAACGTAAGCAGCCACGGAAGAGTGCGACCTCTCTTGCGGACCCGTGTAGTCCTCAAGGTCATCTACTCAGTTGATGATGGTAATGTAGTTGTCGTGGCTGCCGGCAGCGGGGAAGAAGATCTGAGGCGGTGAAAGACAGCCTGGAGAGCGGATCCCTACTATGGTGAACCCTTCCGTCGTTGGAGCAGCTGAGCTAGGGTTGAACACAGCGCCGCAGGAGCAGGACAAACCACACAAGGTTTTCTTTGACACATATCTGTAACAGAAGTAATTGAGTAAGGGCTTGTTTGGATTTGAGGATTCTAACAATGCAGGGATAGGAAATAGACAGGAATAGGATAGGAATGCACGTGCAAAACAGAGAATTTAAAAACACATGATTTACGCCAACTGGGTGTTTGATTCACAACAATTGGAAGATCAGGAGATGCAAAAAACATGGTGAGATTAAGTCAAACCACAAGAAAATGTACGGTTATAATGCTATTATGCTACTATATCTTAGTCTTGTGCTTGATGAATAGAAATATTAAAAGGAGGAGAAGTGGAAATTAGAATTCCTTCGGTTTTTCTTTCAAGGAGACACTAAAGGAACAAATCCTATAGTTTTCCTTTGCTCCATTCCTTTGCACCAAATTCATGAAAAGTAGTACCATAGGAAATTTTCCAATTCCTATGTTTTTCATTCACTTTTCCTTTCAAGCACTAGCGATTCTAGTAGGCAGGCTTGAGCAAGGAAAATCCTACACTAAAAAATGTTTGTGTGTTACTTATGTTACTTTGGACCCAGGCCACTGCCATACTAGCTCAACTCCCAGGCCCATCGACAAATGCACAGCTCAAACGTGCAGAGATAAATAATGATGGCGTTCAAGAGAGTCCATCACAGATAGCTAAGTTGCCTGGTACCTCACTTCTTGTCATATAGTAGGATAAAATAATCGTATTTCCCGTTACTACGAGTGCTCAGTGGACAATATATATAACATGTAGAGTAAAAAAGAGATGCAACAAGTGTACAACCTCTTTGGCGAAGCCATGTCGATCTCAGCGTGATTGGGTTGGCCGGTGAGGATGCTCCGGCTAACTTGGCTGTCGGAGGAGGGGAAGAAGATCTTAGGCGTCTGGAGATGGAGCCTGAGGTACTGCTCCACAGTGATGGAGGGTTTAAATCGTTGGAGCAGCTCCAGTGAGTTGTACGGCACCGAGGCTGAAGCAGGACAAGAGAGACAATGAACAACGTTAACCTGACTGGAATTCTAATAGCACCTCCAATACATGATGTAAAATACATAACCACAAAGTGCTAGATGTAAAATACATCAGCCGCCCATCTTTGAACTTAACTGTCGAAACTGAATTGAACTATCAAAACTGAACTTAACTATCGAAACTAAACTTAACTGTCGAAACTGAATTTTGCTGTCGAAACTAAATTTTGCTGTCGAAACTGAACGCACTAGGAAGGTTAGGCTACACGTCGATCGACTGACTTTTTCATCTCTGGTCAGTCGATTTTGCAGCCGTTGGATACGAAATCAAGGGCATGCGGTTCATCTTCAACCTCCACCCCCCTGAGCCGCCAGCCACCACCGGCCAAACAGCAGCCCCCCGCCACCCGCGGCCGGCGGTGCACCGCCCCGCCCGCCCCGAAAATGCTCCCCACCGTCGGTCCACCGCCGCCCCAGCCATCCCTCTAGCCCCCCACCCCCATGCCGAGCTTTCTCTCCGGCGATCCCCACGCCACCGCCCCGCCAACGCCCCGCCATAGCCGGCGACCACCGCCCCCACCCTGAACCCTAAGATATATAGTTGGGTACCTCTCCGGCGAGCCCCCCTGTCGGTGTCAAAACCAGCGGATCTCGGGTAGGGGGTCCCGAACTGTGCGTCTAGGCGGATGGTAACAGGAGACAAGGGACACAATGTTTTTACCCAGGTTCGGGCCCTCTCAATGGAGGTAAAACCCTACTCCTTCTTGATTAATATTGATGATATGGGTAGTACAAGAGTGGATCTACCACGAGATCAAAGAGGCTAAACCCTAGGAGCTAGCCTATGGTATGATTGTTGTTCGTCCTATGGACTAAAACCCTCCGGTTTATATAGACACCGGAGAGGGTTTGGGTTACACAGAGTAGGTTACAATGGTAGGAGATCTACATATCCGTATCGCCAAGCTTGCCTTCCACGCCAAGGAAAGTCCCATCCGGACACGGGACGAAGTCTTCAATATTGTATCTTCATAGTCCAGAGTCCGCCAGCGGTGATAGTTCGCTATCCGGACACCCCCTAATCCGGGACTCCCGCAGTAGCTCCTAAACCAGGCTTCAATGACGACGAGTCTGGCGCGCATATTGTCTTCGGCATTGCAAGGAGGGTTCCTCCTCCGAATACTTCATAGAAGATTTTGAACACAAGGATAGTGTCCGGCTCTGCAAAACAAGTTCCACATACCACCGTAGAGAGAATAACCTTTGCACAGATCTGCTGATGTATTCCGCGGCATGACATCACACCACGGCCAGGCCTTTATACGAATCGTTTTCTTGTTCCACCTCGGTAGCGTTTAGCGAGGCGGTTTCTAAACGCGTCTTATCAGAGCGGAGATCGTGCCCCTTATTCCGGGATTCCCATCAATACGGACGTGGATAACCCAACCACGCCATTGATTATGGCGCTTGGGAGATAAGCGAGTTTTACCGGTGGCGGGGACACATAGCTCCGTCCGTCCATATAAGGGGATAAGGATCCACCTTTTCACCTACGCCTTCTTCCTCCTTTGCTCATCCATTTCCGCGCACTCGAGCTCCAGCGCCCAAGTCCGCACATCCCTCCTCAACCTTCTCCAGCCATGTCCCGAGCGAGAGGCAAGTGGATGGTCTCCTCCGTCAAGGAGGGACAAGTCAAAAAGCTGCGGAAGGCCGGATACTTGTCCAGCGACATCGCGCACCGGCTCCCCGACGAGGGGCGGGTCATTCCAACCCCTAGGCCCCATGAGAGGGTGGTGTTCCTCACCCACTTCCTCCGTGGACTAGGTTTTCCACTTCACCCATTTGTCCGGGGGCTCATGTTCTACTACGGCCTGGATTTCCACGATCTGGCCCCGAACTTTATCCTCAACATCTCGGTGTTTATCGTCGTGTGCGAGGCCTTTCTCTGCATCCAGCCCCACTTCGGCTTATGGCTGAAGACCTTCAATGTCAAGCCAAAGGTAGTGGGCGGCCGCCAAGCGGAGTGCGGAGGTGCCATGGTTGGCAAGATGGCCAAAGTCCTATGGCTCGAGAGTTCCTTTGTGGATACCATAAACGGGTGGCAATCGGGGTGGTTCTACATCACCGAGCCGCGCGACTCTCAATGGGCGGCGGCCCCCAAATTCTGATCTGGCTTCCTCACACGGCTCACATCATGGAAAGAGATGGGCCTGACGTGGGGTGATTCGGAAGAGCTGTCCGGACTCCAAACCTGCGTCTGGAACCTGGCAGACAAGAATCTCAAGCTTGTCAATGTAATCCAGGTGATGCTCATCCGCCGAATTGTCCCATGCCAACAGCGGGCCTTCAAATTGTGGGAGCTCGATCCGGCACAGCACCAAACTCTGAAAAGGCTCCTCGACACTACGTACGAAGACGCCTGGAAGGTGCTGTTCAAGGGCGTTGAAGCTCCCGCATCCGCTACCGAAGATCGCAGATTCAGCTCGCAGCGTCAAGCCAGTGAGGTAAGTTATTTTACCCTTTATGGGACTCTTTTTTCATAGTTTGACTCTATGCGGGATCTAAAACTCCCTAACCTTTGACAGGACTGGCTGAAGACGTCCGGACAGATTAACTGTCCGGCCCCCTTGCCAGAAGACCCAGCGGACGCCCGATTGACGGGGCTGCTGGCTCCGGCACCTCACGTGGTGCCGGAGAAGAAGGCCAAGAAGAAGGCCACGGGAACTCGAAGGAGCTCCCAGCGCCAGGTGCTGTCGGACTCATCGTCCGACAACTCTGAGGCGGAATCCTCCCCTGAGGAAGAGGAGGAGGAAAAGGAAGCCTCTCCCCCAGCGGGGGAGAGAGAAGAAAAGGAAGGCCGCCCCGACTGGGGAGGCCGGAGGGTCCAAGTAAGGAAGAACCCTTCCTCCGGACATCTCCACCAATGCCGACAACGACGAGGAGGAGTGGCCACCAAGGGCCAAGCCCCTGGCGAGATCGTAAGTGTCCGGACTCCGGAATAGCTCATGACTTTTTATTTGTCGCATAGTGTCTTCTAACGCCGAATATAACCAGGAGGAGGTGGTCCTGGAGGTGCCGCAAGGCGACCTCCCGGACTCCGGGCGCAAAGGGGGTGAAACCCCAGAGGGCTCTAAGTCTGGCCCGGTGCCGGACTCTGTACCAGAACCTTCAATGGTTCCGAAGTCCGGCAAGCGGTCCCTTCGTGAGAAGGGCAAGACTGCGACGCCGGTGACCTCCTTCCATTCGGAGGCACCAGACAGCTTGCTGGAGGCGCTTAACGGCGCTTCCATCGACGAGGAGCACCGCACTGTTATGAGTGTGGTGATCCAGAAAGTTCAGTCCACCAAGAGCGGGCTGTTGAAGCTGTGCACTGGACTTCTAACAGGCTTTGAGGTAAGTTTAGAATATGTAAAAATATTACCGCATAGACAGTAGCCCCTGATGCTTAGTTCGGTGTTTGGAAAGAAAAGCCGGACTGAGGATCTAAAAAGATATACGCAGTAGTCTAACATAAATATGTCAATATGGGAATGCAGGTTGCCGCTGCTGACCTCTGCCGCACTGGCTGCGGAGGTCAATGCATTGAAGCAGAGCCTCAAGCGGTCCGAGAACGAGCTCGGCCTTGCCAAGAAGCAGCTCGAGGACAAGGAAGGTAAGTAATACCTTATTAAAGTAATACCTTATTAAAGTAATACCTTATAGAAAGGATTTGGTTGCAAAAATGAGAGGACTAACATGGGTATTGTAGGGGCCACGAACGAGGTGGCGACCCTGAAGGAAGCGGTGTCGACGGCCGAAAGCAAAGCGGCCGCGGAGTGCACCGAGAGAGAGAAGCAAGAGGCACGGGTGGCTGAGGTGCGGCAAGAGCTCCAGGCTCTCGTAGAAAAACACGAGAGTTTGGAGTGTGACTCGAAGACTCGAGAGTCCGAGCTCGCCTCGGCTCTTGAGAGTGCCAAAGCCGCTAAGGCCGAAGCCCAAAAAGCACTCCAGGAAATTGAATCATTAAAGAAGATAGCGGCGGGTAAGGCATTCTTTATGCAAAGCAAGCATGTGAAAGTGGATTATCTATTACTTACCCGAATCCAGAGCTCTCCAGGAGCATTCACAGATCTGCCCCGTAGTGTGTCTGATGCTGCCTCGTTCTACCACGCCAAGGAGGGGAGCTCGACGGAAAAGGTGTTCTGGTCTCAGTATGCTGAGGCCGGACATCTGGTGCCCCTGAGCGACTAGCTGAAGCAGCTGGTCGAGCTCCACAAGGTCGCCGAACAGGCCATGAAGGGCCTCATAATTCGGCTGTGGCCATTGGAAGCCATGCACAGGAGCTACTTGGGCTAGTGCGGTGGCTGGTGGACACTGTCCATGGATTGAAGTCATAAAGCGCTCCGTCTGCATTGAAGGTGCCCGTCGGGCCCTTGCCCGTGCTAAAGTGCACTTTGGGGCAATTTGGATCTTGAGAAGCTTGTGACAGACGGGCCACGAAGGGCAAGGAGCATCGCAAGCCCGAAATGTACTATGAGGGCATCTGAAGGGTGCCCGCCTTATAGCGGTGAATGCTCCAAAGATGTAATTTTTGAATAGACTCGCATTTGTTATCCTGTACGCTAAAAACTTGTTCATATGCGCTAAGCAACGCTTGTGAATTTAAAATATTACCTTCTGTGCGGCCGTTTATCAAATTTGAGAGATTGCAAGTCGTTGGCTTCAGCCCCCATGCCACGAGTGCTGGGGTGTTCGGGATAAACTTGAGCACTCTTGTTCCCATTCTTGGGTCCTTCGAGGGAGGCGCTCAACGCAATGAACAAGGCAACCGGACTATAGTGCTTGAACACTCTCACTTAGCCATAGAATTCTATAATTTTAAATTTCGTGAAGCCCCTAGTATTCGAAGACCGAGGTTCGGGCGCTTATCCACGCCTTGGCCGGACAAGGCCGACTCCTTGCTCTAAGCGACATAAGTCTTTAGGGACCCGAAAAAACCTATCGAACAGCGACCGGCTCTCGCCCTATCATGACGGCCAGTTTTAGCTTTCTCCACTGAGGTGCTCAACCCAACTCAATCGGGGCACAATCGCAGTGGTTCTCCCAGCGCTACCTTAGCCGATATAACGGAACGTAAGGTACCAAAACATGGGAGCCGGGCAAACTCAACTATTGAACCAAGACATGATTCGGAGCTAATGCATATAATGCTATAAGTTCGGGGTGCCGCACTTGTGTAAGTGTTCGGACTTATCACACCATATTTTTGGGGTACTTAAGCCCCTGGTGTATTGGCCGTACCAAAGTGTACGGGTGCGACATGTCATGAATGAACATATATATAGATAAAGAAAGGAGTGCAATAATAGGCAAAAGCTATGTATTGTTTATTCAAAAGGTACTGCAATGAAAGCGTAACGATACAAATAGTGCGATAAGCAAGGGATGGGACTATTTAACATGTCCCCCTCGAGGGTAAGCTGCGGGATGGTATGTAAAACAGGTATAATGCTCGTAGTAGAGACCACTGGACACTCGACGTAGCTTCGCTTCCTGGCTGTTGCATCGTGAATTCGGCAATTCTAGTGCCGAGACAGGGCTTCCGGAAAACGGAGTCCCGAAAGTAAGAAAAAAGAAGAAAGAAAAAGAATGACATAATCGGAGCCCACAGTGCGGTTGAGCCGCGTGCAGGCGTGCCGTGGTCGTGCCCTCCCCTTATGCCCATGATATCTCCAGAGCGTAGTTATGTACGCGTAGTACTGGCTTCGCAATTTCACGAGGGCTGGGGTTGGGGCCGGATTGCTACGCGTGCTCCGATCGTGCCAGGCGGTCTTGTTGTAGGTTACTCCGGGCGCGCTTGACGGTGTCCGGACGTTTCATAGCCGGACTCGAGAATTGCCGTGAGAGGCTGCTCTGCACCTCCGCCGCGAGGGCCGCCGTGTGCTCCTCCGTTCGGAGAGGGCGTTCGGTGTTTCCATTGACCGTGATTACTCCTCGAGGGCCTGGCATCTTGAGCTTGAGGTATGCATAGTGCGGCACCGCATTGAACTTTGCAAATGCGGTTCGTCCAAGCAGTGCGTGATAGCCGCTGCGGAACGGGACTATGTCGAAGATTAACTCTTTGCTTCGGAAGTTATCCGGGGATCCGAAGACCACTTCGAGTGTAACTAAGCCTGTACAATTGGCCTCTACACCTGGTATGACGCCTCTAAAGGTCATCTTTGTGGGTTTAATCCTTTTGGGGTCTATGCCCATTTTGCGCACTGTATCCTGATAGAGCAGGTTCAGGCTGCTACCACCGTCCATTAGGACTCTAGTGAGGTGAAATCCGTCGATGATTGGGTCAAGAACCAATGCAGCGAATCCGCCATGGCGGATGCTAGTGGGGTGGTCCCTTTGATCAAAGGTGATCGGGCAGGAGGACCATGGGTTGAACTTCGGGGCGACTGGCTCCATCTCATATACGTCCCTTAGTGCACGCTTCCGCTCCCTTTTGGGTATGTGGGTTGCGTATATCATGTTAACCGTCCGCACTTGTGGGGGGAAGCCCTTCTGTCCTCTATTGTTCGGCGGCCGGGGCTCCTCCTCGTCATCGCTATGCAGCCCCTTGTCATTGAGTTCGGCATTTAACTTGCGTTCCTGTTTGAAGACCCAACAATCCCTGTTGGTGTGGTTGGCACGAGCGATCGAGTATTCGGTCCAGATTGGACGGGCCCTGAGTATTTCTTTTGAACGGCTTTTTCCGCTGACTGGGTTTAGAGCCTCTGAATCAGGCATTGACTGCCGTATCTTCAGCATTATCGCCGTTAATGTGGCGCTTGTGCTTGTTGCGACGCGACCTGCCATTGCTGTCCTTGGTATCCGAACTACCAGGGTTTTTGGTCAAGTTGTTACTACGAGCTAGCCAGCTGTCCTCTCCCGCGCAAAAGCGGTCATGAGCGTTGTGAGAGCTGCCATGGATTTCGGCTTTTCCTGTCTTAGGTGCCGGGCAAGCCACTCGTCGCGGATGTTATGTTTGAAGGCTGCAAGGGCCTCTGCATCCGGACGGTCAACGATTTGATTTTTCTTGGTTAGGAACCGTGTCCAGAATTGTCTGGCCGATTCTTCTGGCTGCTGAATTATGTGGCTAAGGTCATCGGCGTTTGGTGGTCGCACATATGTGCCCTGGAAGTTATCAAGGAATGCGGCTTCTAGGTCCTCCCAACAACCAATTGATTCTGCTGGCAAGCTGTTAAGCTAATGCCGAGCTGGTCCTTTAAGCTTGAGTGGGAGGTATTTGATGGTGTGTAGATCATCACCGCGGGCCATGTGGATATGGAGGAGGTAGTCCTCGATCCAAACCGCAGGATCTGTTGTGCCATCGTATGATTCAATGTTTACGGGTTTGAAACCCTCGGGATTTGATGATCCATCACTTCGTGCATGAAGCATAGTGGGTGCGGCGCTTACGTATTGAGCTATATCACGGCGCAGCTCAAATGAGCTTTGTCTCATCGTGTTCGCCCGGTCGGAATTCTGTATCCGGCGTGGCGGTTATCATCACGCGTGTCGTAGGGCGCCGCCGATCCGTAGATCGATCTTGTTTACCTTGCCTTGTCCTCCAATATGTCTTGCAGGTCTGGCACGTTTCCCCGTGCCTTGGTACTTTTCGAGCGACGCCGGGGTGTGGCTTGAATGGAGGGTCTAGAGGCCTCTCTATCGCGACCTCGGGGTGGCCGGTCGGCCGCATCATGCGCTAGTGATGTAGGTTTGGGTGCTACTTCCTCGAATTGGGGTAGCAGCCTGCGTTTTGGGTATCTCTTGGAGGGGCATTCGAGTTCGTACTCTTCGGCTGCAAGGACTTCAGTCCATCTGTCAGCTAGCAAGTCTTGGTCAGCTCTAAGCTGCTGCTGCGTTTTCTTGAGGCTGCTTGCCGTGTCCATAAGCTTGCGTTTGAAACGCTCCTGTTCGGCGGGATCCTCAGGCACGACAAATTCGTCGTCATCGAGGCTTGCCTCATCTTCGGAGGGAGGCATATAATTATCGTCATCCACCTCCCTGCGCCGCTCTATCATGAGGGATGGCTTCTCCCTCCTCGTGTGCTGAATCCTGCTTTGGAGGGTTGTCTTGACCTTGTCCGGTGTTATTATCTCCCGTGCCGGAATCACCATTTTTACTGTGGCGGGATTTAGAGAGGCGCCGCTGACGTTGGCGCTTGGGCTGTTTCTTGGAGGGGTCATCCTCCGTTGTTCCATTGTCGTTCCCATCTATTGGGATGTCCACCATGTATATGTCGTATGACGAGGTGGCCTTCCAGTGCCCTGTAGGCGCTGGTTCTTGGTCGTCTCTAGCATCGTCGTCCATACCGTCAATGTCTTCGGAGTCGAAGTCAAGCATGTCGGTTAAATCATCGACAGTTGCTACAAAGTGGGTGGTGGGTGGGCATTGAATTTCTTCGTCGTCCGCATCCCAACCTTCCTGACCGTAGTCCGGCCAGGGCTCTCCTGATAAAGAGAGAGACTTTAGTGAATTCAGGATGTCGCCAAAGGGCGAGTGCTAAAAAAATTCCGCGGCAGTGAACTCCATGACCGGCGCCCAATCGGATTCGATTGGTAGGGGCACGGAGGGTTCGGAGTCCGAAGGGGAGTCCGGCACCTTGGAGTCATGGTCTTCGCAAAGGACAGGGATGGAGTTCGGCTCAATCGCCGTAGAGATCGTAGCCCCTGAGGCGGTGTCCAACCACTCGTCCTCGATCGGCGGAGTCGGCTCCGAGCTAAGGGTCGAAGCGGACGCTGGTGCAGCCTCCAGGGAACTGTTCGGCAACAGAGCTAGATCGTGCCCATCGAGACAGTGCAGCGTGCTTGGCTGTGGCTCGAATCCGTTGAAGATTAAGTCTCCGCGGATGTCGGCCGTGTAGTTCAAACTCCCAAATCTGACCTGATGGCCAGGCGTAGCTTCGATCTGCTCGGATGGCCAAGTGAATTGGCCCTTGATGCAAAGCCGCCGAATATGAAGATCTGTCCGGGAGAAAAGTCTCACCACTGGACGCGTCGTTGTTGATGATTGAAGGAGCCATCAGGCCTAAAGATGACGACAGAGGAACTCTCAATGAAAGCACCAATGTCGGTGTCAAAACCGGCGGATCTCGGGTAGGGGGTCCCGGCTGTGTGTCTAGGCGGATGGTAACAGGAGACAAGGGACACGATGTTTTTACCGAGTTCGGTCCCTCTCGATGGAGGTAAAACCCTACTCCGCTTGATTAATATTGATGATATGGGTAGTACAAGAGTGGATCTACCACGAGATCAAAGAGGCTAAACCCTAGGAGCTAGCCTATGGTATGATTGTTGTTAGATCCTCTGGACTAAAACCCTCCGGTTTATATAGACACCGGATAGGGTTAGGGTTACATGTAGTCGGTTACAATGGTAGGAGATCTACATATCCGTATCGCCAAGCTTGCCTTCCTCGCCAAGGAAAGTCCCATCCGGACACGGGGCGAAGTCTTCAATCTCGTATCTTCATAGTCCAGGAGTCCGGCCAACGGTGATAGTTCGGCTATCCGGACACCCCCTAATCGAGGAATCGCTCACCCCCTCCCTGCTGCTGCTGGTTCTTCCTTCACCCCAGCGAGCCCCCACCCCCTGAAAATTGACTGACCCAAAATTCGATTCAGTCGACTGAAGTGTAGCTAAATCGGAGCAGCATCACAAGCAAGAGCAAGAGCGAGAGCAGCAACACGAGCAAGAGCAATAGCAAGAGCAGACTAGGCAGGGGACCGAGAGAAAGAGCAGAGCAGCAGCATGAGCGAGAGCTAAAGCAGCAGCAGCTCCTACTGATGTGGACTTCGCCGCCAAGGGAACGACGACGTGGAGGAAGTGGCCGGTGACGCCGCCGTGGATGGAGCCGCGCCGTGTCGGCTCGAGACCGAGCGCCGGCAGCAGCGTGAGATCGAATCAAGAAGAAAATGCGGTGATTTGTGTACAACCTCTTTGTTGGCGCCGATTAGACCGCAGCTTCATCCGAGGAAACGGTGATGATGATGCTCTTCTGGTGGTGCAGGTGAAGACAACGCTGTGGGAATGGAGGTGGCGCGAAAGACGAAGGGAACGTCGGGGCAGCTCCTTGGAGGTGGAGGACGGGGTGGCTGAACCGGCGGGACGACGAGATCGACGACGGATCCTCATCCAGTGTGGTGGATGAGGGACGTCGAGGTGTTGCTGTGGACGACATCGTCGGGGAAGAGGCTCTGGCTGGGTGGAGGACGGAGAGGGTGTGGGGTTTCGTCGCGGGTTTTCACAGCCTCGGTGTATGAATGGGTGGGCGGATGGGATGGCAGTGGGGAACCATGGCTTAGGGACGCGCTTGTCCGAAATGTGGGGTAAGTTAAGAAAGTACCCCCACCGATTTGAGGCGGTACTTTCGGTTCAGGGGTATCACGGGCATTTCGCGTGTCGGGATTTCACAGGAGGTGGGAGTTTTCGTGCGCGTTGTAATTTTGGAATAGCAAGGCGGGTTAAGATGGAGGGAGTTGTCGAGCACAATGAGACAAAGATATATCTTAAATATTTCGGGCTAACAAGGCGCGAGTTGAAGAGGCGGGAGTTTCACAACACGATGAGCGAGACGCTAGCTTGAATTTTCGGCATAACAAGGCGCGGCTTGAAATTTCGGAAGAACAAGCTTAACGTGTACCAAAAAAAAGACAATTTGCACCTCAACATGCACAACACACACACAAATACCATTTAGACTAGAGTCAGGTACACGTGCATTGCACACATGAGATTTGGCAACCAAATTATGAATAAATACCACATTATAGCATGTAAGCTCTGAGTCATATATGCATGATGTAGATGTTCGTTTAATTCTTATAGTTCATTTCATTCAAAATCATCTAGTTTTTATAAGAAAGCTAATCTATTTTAAGATTCATGGAATTGTGCGTTGTAAGACATAAAGTAAAAACAAATAATGGCAAATCATGTAGAAAAACATTTGGGCAATTCTGATACAGAATATTCTAGAACAAATAAGAAGTGCTTGTGTTTTTATGTTTGTGCATTATGCTTAAGTTCAACCATGGAGTCTTCTAGATTATACATGTGGCGAAATCTGGTGGAATCTAGATGATATCCAGTGACGATGAGTGCTCAAATTTGCCATCTTTGGACCATCGGATTCACCTCATCCAACGACCATCTTTCAAAGTTAAAGTTACCCGCACACAATATAAAAAAATATAAAATACAATATATATAGGGGTATAAATATAGATATGTGATGCGAAAGCCGCCCATCATCTCCAATTAGAATAGTGTGTCCATGCACGAATGCAACATGGCCAAATGATGTCTTCCATCGGTATCTCAAATTCAAATCAGTCTGACCTTGTTCAATGCATATACATTACAACATGCTCGTTTCCAAGCCACACCGCGCAGATCTCCGTTATATTCATGCATGCATGGGTTTCAAACATCAGGATCTCTTATTCAAATATTTGAATTCAACTTTACATTGATTATGACCTCACCTAGTCTTTTACACCCACACAGTCGTCTTCTCTTTATAATTGTACCACTAACTTTCTCTCGTGCATGCATGCACACACACTACCAGTCGGCATTATCCATCGAACACATGCAATCTTTTTCTTCAGGTCGGTCTCCCATGAAGGCACAGACCCACACACATCCCCCGCTCCATCATATCGGGCATTCTTTATCTCTCACGCGTGCATGCGCAATGATCGATGTTCCTCTATGTATGTGTGTATATAGCTAGGTCTTTCATAGTTTTCCACACAAACCGATCAATCGATGTATCCAGTGAGGTCTCACCCTCTTTCCCACGTCCATATCTATCAATCTATACCTCTTTATATAGGATTAACATATATGGCTAATACACCCACATTAATTATATATCCAACGTCCCCCTCTCATCATCCATGCCTTCTGCTTTATCTCTCGGGAGCGTGCACAATGGCGAAGACAGGCGATAAGGCCCTCCCCTAACATCACTATATATCGAGGCTAATAAGAATGTGATCATTAGACAATTGCTGCTAAAAATGGTTTAAGTTCATGAATTGACCCTCCTCGTAAAGGATTAGCAATGCTTGGCCCCCTAGCTCATTTATTTTTCATGGCTCCGCCATTGAGTGCAACAATGCACATTCTCGCCCCTCTCTCTAAATGTCGATCTCGCACTTGTGCATTCCTTCATAGTCTCCCTCCACTCGGCCCCTCGCACCATCTTCTAGCCCCCCACCGGATTTTGCCATATGTACAATCTAGCAGACTCCATGGTTGAACTTAAGCATAATGCACAAACCTCAAAACAACAGTGGTTCTCTTTTGTTCTAGAATCTTCTGTATCATAACTGCCCAAACTTTTTTCTAGTTGAATTGCCATTATTTGTTTTTACTTTATGCTTTACAACGCACAATTCCATGAATCATAAAATAGATTAAGGGCTTCTTTGATTCAACGGATTCTCAAAGGAATTTTGGAGGATTCTAATCATTAGGAATTTTTCCTATCTTGGTTGTTTGATTCGTAGGATTGTAAACCATAGGGATTTTTCCATATGATTCATTTTCACTAGATGTCATAGGAAACATCCCATCCACTCAAACCTCTTTGAAAGAATTCTGTGTTTTTTCTATGCACAATCAAACACTCATACAATCCTGTAGGATTCAAGATGACATTCCACTACAATCCCATGTTTTTCCTATTGCTGCATTCTTAGATTTTTTATAAAAACTAATTGATTTTGAATGAGATGAACTATAAGAATTAAACGAAGGGCTACATCAGGCATATATGACTCAGAGCTTACATGCTATAGTGTGGCATTTATTCATAATTTGGTTGCAAAATCTGATGCGTGCAATGCACGTGTACCTTACTAGTACTTCGAGTATGTGCAAAACACGTAAATTAGAATTACAATGGCACGCTACACAGTGTCTCTCTTACAGTTCATGAAGCCATGTGGCACATGTGGAGGCGTTGTTGCGACCGCCTTGCGTGGATTGATCACGCGATGACGTCTTTGCTGGTTCCGGAAAGAATGTACTCGTCCTCCCTGAGCCATACTGGCGGTACATGCACGAAGCGAAGATGTGCACGCACGCCACGCACACACTCATTCCCTCGCACGCACACGCGAGTACACGGGCGGACGCAATTTTGTACCAAGATCCACCCCATGGGATAATTTGATGCGTGTAAAGTCGTTCACTTCATTGATGGTCAATTAATACAGCGCATGCAAATTGAGTGGACGTGAGGGCGGAAGAAAGACATTATTACTCCACTGCGCGCATGCGAGTAGTTAAATCATGGGTTGCTAGTAGTACTTCCATTGGTATCCTTCGTATTTTGTGCCAATTTTTGACAGTAACATAATATTTACGCATTTGAGTAGTGTAGTACTTGAAGTTTATGTTCCGCTAAACTCATCAGGTGCCGTTTCGGGCCTCGAAACCAAAACCATCAATTAATCTTTACCTTGTTCCCATCACATTAGAAAGCCTACTCACACCTACTAGTACATACCAAACCTGAACGTGTTCCCACTATGTAGGTATTAGTACTAGTGCTAGTACTTAGGTTATAAAAAGGGGAACTACCTAACCGAAAATTACTCTACCTTTCCTCCTCATAAGTGCTTCTTCTTCGTCTGTCATTGCCATGGCCAGTGAGCAGAGCTCTAGGTCGAGAACTACTCGTAACAAGGGAGCGGCAACCAAGGCTACAGAAAAAAGAGAGGGCTCGCCGCCACGCAGAGACCTCGAAAGATCTCTCATGGGCAGGCGATGGCTCCCAGAAGCGCCCTAGCCGCGGAGGTAAACATGCCGAGCCGGCAGTGCTGGAGTCGTTATCCCTCGACGGCATGCCCGATCAGCTCAATAAGCACCTCAATAAGCAGAAGGAGTTCATCCAAGGCTTGGTGGAGTTGCTGAAGGAGAGCCTCGACGACATGCCCGCTGAGCTCAATAAGAAGGGGGAGTTGACCGCAGGCTTGGTGATGCTGTTGAAGAAGAGCAATGCCTCGGAGAAGAAGGCGACCAACGAAATCCTGAGACTTCAGGAGGACAAGGCGAAGCTCTACCACGAGATCGACCTGTTGAAGGAGAAGAACGCCGGCTGGAAGAAGCTACATGAGAATAGTAGTTCCTCGATGAAGATGCTGCAGGCCCTCATCGTGGAACAGAAGGAGGAGTTGGCAAAGCTCCGCATCGAGCACCTGACTGCTGTCAAGGTACGTAATGCGGCCGTGGAACAGATGATGAAGGCTTGCGTCGAGAAATCCCGTGTCATGAACAGAATGAAGAAGATGGTGGAGGAGACGCGCAAGGAGATGGAGGTCGTGGAGGCGATGAAGAAGCAGTTACGACTCCGTGGCGAATTAGATCATTTGGGGTGATAATCTTCCTACTTCTTTTGCTCCTGTCTTTCATCATTTGCTTCGGGTGTTTCGCTGCACGTGTCACATTCTCTGCGAGGCATGAATAGAACAATGCTTTTTTTGAGGGAATGAATAGAACAATGCTAACAATGAGATGACTAGCAAATTAGATCATTTTTTGTCGCCATATGGCACTGGGCTATCGTGTTTCGTGCTCCTCCGTCGCAATACTACTCCAATGGAAAACTTGAGTATACCGCACGGTTCTTTGCTCCTCCTCGGTCGTCGGTAGCATTTATCTGAAAGCAGTCAAATCACAAGGCCCCGCCTTCCAGCAGTAATGAGCCGTCAAATCACAAAGGCCCTCGCCTCTCGTGAAACCGACCAAGCTAGACTGCCATGCCCTCTAGCCTTTTAAAAAATTCATACTTTTGTACATTAGTAGTATCGATGGATTGCACCATGGAGCAAAACTTGAAATAAAAAAAGGTGGTACATATAGAGAGCGCTCGTCGCCAAATTATGCATATAGTACTATTAAAAAGGCTAGTCACAATAATGGTGTCCAGCACAACTCACCCCTCAAACAAAACTAAGCATCCTGGAATTCTTTGACGAAACTAAGCACCCTGAAATTCTTTGACAACTAAACTGCTGGCTATATGATGTTGGCCATATATATTGTACGTATATAATGTGAAGAAACGAGTGGTAGTACTATACCAACTAAAAGATGAAATGTAATAAATACTAGTATGTACGTCTTTGAAGAGTTAAAATAACGAGAAGAAACATAACATAGTTCTCATTGGGGGTTCGCACAACACCCCTCAAATTAAATTAAGCACACTTGAAATTAAACTTTGCAACTATTCCGGTAGACACTGCATTAGAACCACCATGAGCAACGACACCACCACCTTACTCAGAGTCCTCGTCCACGTCCTCGACTTCATCCTTGTCCCTCTTCCTCTTGGCCGATACTTCTTTGCTTGAACCGCACACTTGGCTCTTGCTCTTCATCCAACCCTTGTAGATATTGAAACAAAGGTAGCCATCCATTGCAGTGTAGTGGATGTGGTCTATATCTAGTATGTTCCGCTGCCATGCATAACGATGAAACGTGTATGGAGGTTTCTCTAGTTTACCATACGAAAGATGAACCATGGCTCCTGCCAGGGTCAGCATTGAAGGCTGACGAGAGGACACCAGCCGATTCTTTTGGAGGTCGAAGGTGTTGCCTACAACGAGGCCTATCCGACCCAGGACTTCTTTGTCGTTACCAAAGTCTACTGATTTAATTAGACTACGTTGCTCTCGAGCAAGTCCTTAAAATCCAGGCATTCAACGACGGCATGGCATATGTGGTAGACCAAGCATAAGTCATGCACGCAAACCTGGATCACGGCGGGCTTCTTCCTCTCTTCATCCTTTAGATCCTTCTCTCGTCCCAGGACTGTGGTGTAGTCAACATCTAGCCCAACGACCAACTCATCATCTGAGTTTTCGAACATGCGTCTGAAGCGAGAAAGGCATCCTTTCACCGTCGCGGAAGAACGGGTGTAGATGATGTCGAACTCATCGCCGGTGATGGTTCTAACCTTGTACTCACCACCGATCGTGGAGATTTGGGACGCCATGGATTTGGGAGGAGAGTTAGGATTAGTGGAACTGCCGTAATGTGAAAGGACGGGACGACTAGGAGCGAACCGCCGTAGTATTAAAGGACGTGCGGGGACGAGTAGGAGCGAACTACCAGCGTGCGGACGGCAGGGTAGTGGCTTTCCATTCTCCCATGATACCGGCTTCCGAGAGCCCTTGGATCTGAGATCGAACGGTTGCATGGCATGATTCTAGAACTATGGGTGAATATCCTATCTAGGAGGGTTATTCTGCAAATTTTCAGCAACTTAGCATGCGAATGTTTGATCTCAGATCCAAGGGCTGCCAGCAGCCCGTATCATGGTCGCGCCTACCATGACCGTCGCGTCGCACGCGCGGTCGCACCCTTGGAGATTTAACACGGTGCATTAGGCTATCTGATGTTGGCATGTCATACATAGCCATCACTTAGTCACTCATACTACAACAGGTTAGCTATAAGGCTGGCTATAAGTGTATTTTTTTACTTCTCTCTCTCTCTCTTTCTTCGTACTCAGTGTAGTGCCAAAAACATTCTTATATAATGGGATACAGGGAGTACTAATATTTATTGCAATTGCCAAGGAGTGACCTCTTCCAATGAAATGGTGTGCTTATTAGTTTTTTGTTGCTAAGTTTGCTTCATTTAATTAGCTATAGACTCAAAATTGTCTTTCCACCTAGGTACACGCGCTTAGCACCGTTTCTTCCTTGGGTCACCAAACTAGTCTCTCTCTTCTTGATTAACTTGCCACATCAGACTTTATGCCTATGTGGCAAGCTTACCACCTGTAGGAGCAAGTAAGGCTGCTTGTAATGGTAGTATCATGCATGCCAACTATGCAATCTTGATGAGGTGATGTCGAATTAAATGAAGAAAAGAGAGAGTTGAGTATCATAATATGATACTGTAGTATCATATTAAATGATGTGCTACTATGTGTCATGCATGACAATAAATAAACTATGCTATGATACCAACACATGATACTATGCATTACGGATGTAGTATCATACAAAAGTATCATACGCATGATACTAGTATATGATACTCTCCATTACGACCAACCTAAGTACAATAGTGCGCTTTACATGGGATATTTACATATGTGGAGCAAAGAGAGGCAAGGAAAAAGTGGGGAAGTGGGCTCTCATGCAAGAGCCAGCCTCTACTACATGGTGGAGCATTGGGAGAGGCACCTGTATGGAGGTGGTCAGGAATCGGGAGACTCACGCCAGTCGTAGCGTCGTAGTTAAAATGATAATGGCAAGTCAAATCACGTGGCCCACCTGTCCAGCACTAACTCGCTGTCAAATGACACAGCCCTATGTTTGCAGCAGCCTACCCCCTCACCTTCTCGCGTCTCTGTCGAACCGACTAGGCGGAACTGCCCCGCCTACGGCGCGAGAAAAGCCCGCCCTCGACTTTTAAATAGTACAAGATACTAATTTTGTATCCATGGATTGCACCATGGAGCAAAGCCTCTAGAAAACGGCGGTACACATGTACGGAGTATACAGCACGCCCGTCGCATTCGCGTCGCACCCTAGACGGTCAATCGGTCTGGCACGATGCTCTCCGAATGGAACACGCGTCATATTGCGTTTGCACACACATGTGGGACCGCAATTGAGAACCGACCATAGGCACACTCCCCGGCCCCGCAAGTCGGGTGACTTAATAGAAGAGGGAGACGAGCGATAGTACTAGAGAAGTGTTGTACTACGTTGGTGCCTGGACGATCCCTCCAAGACATGGAAGATCAGTTCGTCCATGCATGTGACCAGACTCCACCAGACACGCCTGGATTGGTTCGTCCATATCGTGCAGGCTGTGTTGTACATGGCTATAGTTGTGGTGAGAAATCTAAAAAAAGGTTTCTTATCATCTCACAAAATTAGGTGTCATGTGCTTCGGATCACTGCGAGGGTTAAACAGCGACAACTGAGTTGGGCTAATCATTGGGGGCACATGCACGAAGACTACTCGGCTGCCATCTAGGTCAAGCCGGCTATGTTAATTAGGACATCTACCGACGGACCCCTTTTCTACGAGTTTATCTTTAATTTGAGCTTTGTTCCTCGTCTAGTTTGTCCGTCGGGATTCATGTTGTCTCCTTTGGGCAGTGAGGTCATGATTTCTTGTCATGTGGCATTTTTTCGTGTTATATGTTACAATCCGGCACTTCAGATCAAAATGACGACAACTGCGCCTCCAGGCCATGCGCATGAAGACTTCTCGACAGTCATTGACGAGGTCAAGCCGGCTCCGGTAGACAAAAGAAAACTAGTACTACTCCACTATATAGGCAGGAGCCTCCGTGCTTGCTTGCTAGTGTTGCTCTCTTCACACTATCTCGGCCTCTCCAGATCTAAACACGACAGTGGTGGCCACATTCTCTCTCCCTCTCTCTATGCTCACCGCTGGTCACAGATCCAGCCGGATCCTCTCCGCCGGAGAAGGTGAGAAGGTGCAACGTTCATGCGGTCCTCCTTGGCGACGGCTCTTACCCACTGTCGGTGTCAAAACCGGCGGATCTCGGGTAGGGGGTCCCGAACTGTGCTCTAGGCGGATGGTAACATGAGACAAGGGACACGATGTTTTTACCCAGGTTCGGGCCCTCTCAATGGAGGTAATACCCTACTCCTGCTTGATTAATATTGATGATATGGGTAGTACAAGAGTAGATCTACCACGAGATCAGAGAGGCTAAACCCTAGAAGCTAGCCTATGGTATGATTGTTGCTCTGTCCTACGGACTAAAACCCTTCAGTTTATATAGACGCCGAATAGGGTTAGGGTTACACAGAGTCGGTTACAATGGTAGGAGATCTACATATCCGTATCGCCAAGCTTGCCTTCCACGCCAAGGAAAGTCCTATCCGGACACGGGACGAAGTCTTCAATCTTGTATCTTCATAGTCTAGGAGTCCGGACAAAGATGATAGTTCGGCCATCCGGACACCCCTAGTCCAGGACTCCCTCAGTAGCCCCTGAACCAGGCTTCAATGACGACGAGTCCGGCGTGCATATTGTCTTCGGGATTGCAAGGCGGGTTCCTCCTCCGAATACTTCATAGAAGGTTTTGAACACAAGGATAGTGTCCGGCTCTGCAAATTAAGTTCCACATACCACCGTAGAGAGTATAATTCTCGCACAGATCTGCCGACGTATTCCGCGGCGTGACATCACACCACAGCCAAGCCTTTGTTTGAACCGTTTTTACTGTCCCACCCCAGCGCGTTTAGCGAGGCGGTTTCC
Source organism: Aegilops bicornis (assembly GCA_021605145.1). Lineage (NCBI taxonomy): Eukaryota > Viridiplantae > Streptophyta > Magnoliopsida > Poales > Poaceae > Aegilops > Aegilops bicornis. Next base: position 246,605,299 of record CM038670.1, on the reverse strand, counting down.
TTGGCACGTCTTATCAAAGCGTAGATCATGCCCCCTTATTCCGCGATTCTCATCAATACGGGCGTGGGTAACCCAACCGCACCCGTTGGCACGCCTCCTCTATCGAAGGTGAGTCCCAATCGATCATGGGGAGGGCTCTTGGTATTCAACCTCTTTATAACGAGACCAAGGCCCTCTTTTTTTCAATCTCAATCGAATCCGCCTCTAGCATCGAGTTCCAACACCCAAAGCTTCTGATTCAGGCGCTTCGGACCTTCGACGATGTCCGACTCCGACCAAAGACGGCCGGTGGATGCCTTCTTCCGTTACGGAAGAGGATGTGCTAAAGCTGCGAGACGCCAGGTACCTAACCGGCGAGATTCCGCATAGGCTGCCTGCCCCAGGGCAGGTCATTCCCACTCCCGAGCCCGGCGAGAGCGTGGTGTTTGTATCTCACTTCCTTCGGGGTTTAGGCTTCCCGACGGATCCCTTTGTGTGGGGGCTCATGTTTTATTATGGGCTGGAATTCCACGACATGAATCCGGAGTCCATCCTCCACATCTAGTCAATCATTGTCGTATGTGAAGCCTTTCTCCGCATTACCCCTCACTTCGGATTGTGGCTCAAGACTTTTAAGGTGGAGCCGAAGATGATCAAGGGGCAACAAGCAGAGTGCGGAGGGGCTATCATAAGCAAGTGCGCTGATGCTCCGTGGCCTGAGGGCTCTTTTCCAGCGGAGCTTGGTTTGTGGCAACGGGAGTGGTTCTATATCACCGCTCCTGGGGGCACCAAATGGGTGGCGCCTCCGCCTTCCGCTCGGAGTCCACCACAGCCGGTGGCGTGATGGGTCAACAAGGGGCTCGGCTGGGGCCGTCCAAGGACGTTCCTCTGCTGCAGGGCTGTATTCGAGACTTCCAAGAAAGAGAGATCAATCTGGTCGTAGTGGCGCAGGTTATGTTGATTCGACTCCTTCTGCCATGCAAATGTCACCCCCTCCGTCCGTGGGAATTTAATCTGGAGGGACCACGAGCTCTCCAACATTTTATGGGTACGACGCACGTGGAGATGTATAAACTGTTCTTCGGATCACAAGAGAAGTGTCCGGACCTGACTGAGGACGCAGGACTAAGCTGCAATCGCCCAGATACTCAAGTATGTAGTCGTGTACCCGGACAGGCTGTCCGTTCATTTATCATAAACTTGCCCTTAAAGGAGCTGTTTCTTGAACATGAGTGGATAACGAAGGCAAATTTGATAAGGTGTCCGACTCCCCTCCCAGAGACCACGCCGGATCCCGTGCTGACCAAGATGCTGAAGGCCGCGCCTTTTGAAGAAGGCGAAGGGGGAGCGGGGAAGCAACTGCCTCCACGAAGGAGGCTTTCAAGGAAGGAGGGATCAAAAGTCCCACCCTCCAAGGAGAGAAGAGGACCGCTTCGGAAGATCCGGAGGTCAAGGCCTCAAAGAGGGGAAATAAATCTTCGTCAGAGAGTCCGGCGCTGGGAAGTACCCCAGCCGCACTATTTCCCCAAGGGGATCAGCCCTCCAGCGAGCCGTAAGTAAAAAGAAGGGGTCTTGTAATAAGGGACATCCCTATATTTATTTCTGAAGATAACCGAAATTATACCTTGTAGTTCGGATCTCAGCCCTTCTCAGCAGAGCTCGTCTTTGGGGGATCTTCTTCCGGAGATGATGGAGTGCGAAACGCCTCCACCTGTCGCACCTTCATGCGAGGCGGACGACCCTGAGGTGTCGTCGCGGAGGGTTTCGAGTCCGCGGGGCCGGAAGGTCCGGCGCCAACAGCGTCTTGGTCGGAGGAGTGAAGGATGTGCTCGGGCGGCGGCTATCTCGTAAGATCACTATGCGCTAATGGGTACGGTGATTGAAAAGAATTGCATCCGCTGAGAACAGATTGCATGAAGCCGCCGAAGCCATCGACGGGGTTCGAGGTACGCAAAAATGATGTACCTTCCGGCGCTTATGCATATAGAATGCACCTGTATAGATAGTAGCCTCGAGACTCGGTATGTTGTCAAAATTGACAGCGTGCGAGGATCATAATCTCGATTATAACATATCGCCGCTCCTAAATAGGTGGCGGGCGTCCGTGGCCAGCCGGATGATGAATTTGCCGAACTAAAGCGGCAACTTGACGAGGCGAATCACGGACATCGCGCTTGTCAATAAGCGGTTTGACGAGTCACAAGGTATGCGACTTCTTCGCGGGCCTTTGGTAAGGGAGCTTAGCGCCCGTGCCTTACTACTTGTATGCTTAATGCAGGTGGTGCCGCTGCTGTGGAGGAGCTGCGGGCGGAACTCGCCCGAGCTAAAGAGCAAGCCAGAAATAGTAATGCGGCCGCTTTAAGGGCGGCCGAAGAGCTAAAAGCCGAACGGGCTGCTCACTGCCGAAGCAAAGAGGAAATGGCCGATATGGCCATAAAGTTGAAGAATGCTACCGACCGCTGCGGGGTTCTTGAAAAAGAACGTCAAGCGGAGCAAGAGGACCTGAAAAAGGCCACCGCCGAAGCCAAGGATGCCCGCTCCGCAATGAGAGCTGCAAAGGAGGAGCTGCGTCAGGCTGTGGATGTTGTTGCTGGAAAGCCTTTTCTACTGCCGAGGAAGTTCACGGATCCGAAGTATGCTTAGTTGGACCGGTTGTGGAGTATGGAGGATGCTTATCTGGATTTAGCGGCGAGTGCCGTGGACGCGATCGAGCTCTTCCGAGGCCAGAAGGGGCACAGAAGGGAAGAGCTGTTTTGGTCGCAGTTCCATAGTCCAGAGCGTCCTCTTCCATTAACCGATCGGTTGGCCAAATGGGCCGAGCTGAATCGATTGTCCGGACTTGCCATGAAGCATGTCGTGACTCATTTGTGGCTGGGGAAACCTCAGCCGAAGAGTTATTTTGGCTTAGTGCAGCAGTTCCTTGGTGTGGTACCGCGTATCGACGCAATGAAGCAGTCGGCGTGCATTGAGGGTGCGCGGATGGCTCTTGCCCGTGTCAAGACATACTGGGCAGAAATGAAGGCCACCGACGTTGCGTCCAAAGATTCAGACGGAAGCCGAGTACCAGTCGAGCGCTATTTTGAGGAAGTTCTTCCGGGCGCTCGTTTAATAGAGAGGCAGTGCTCGAAGGATGTTATGTTTGAATGACATGTGTAACTTATGAAACAACGTTTCAATATAATATAAGAGCTTTTTTATACTTGTGCGTTCAAGTAGTAAACTACTCCCTATGCGGTCGTTGATGTATATGTATATATAACCTTAAAGATGGCAGTCTTGACTGACCCCCATGCACATAGTGCGGGTGTTTGCAAAGAAGGCGCTTTTCACACTTAATCCAACGTCTTGGTCCTATTAAGGAGGTGGTAGCGTAGCAAACTAGGCAACCAGACTATAATGCTTTATCACTTTCACTTAGCCATAGGAGTTCGATGGTGGGGCTACTATATAGCCCCTGGAGGCACCGCACTCTCCCGAATTCGGGGTGCGTATATGCCTGACCGGGAAACGGTCCTTCTTTAATGCGGAGGAATTCAAAACATTCCGGTCGGTCATCGAGTGGTTATCCAGTCTCTCGCTATATCATGACAGTCAGTTTTCGGCTTTCTCTACTGAGGTGCTCGCCTGGCCGAGCCGGGGCACAATCGTAGTAGTTCTCCTGGTGCCGCGTTAGCCGATAGAACGGAATGTAAGGCAGCAAAACATGTGAGCCGGGCAAACCCAACATTTGACCAAAGACATGATTCAGAGCTGATGCATATAAGGCCCTAACTCGAGACGCGAACACTCCCTAAGGTATTCGGTCTTTTATAAAGTGGGCTAAACAATGCCCTTGATAACAAGCCCGGTGTCCAGGTATGTGCAAAATTCTGACGCGGCCGATGCCAAAACGCCAGCCTCCTCCTCGGTTATAACAAGAGACCGGGGGATGAATAACAACAAGAGACAGTGAGAAAGGTTTACGCAGGGTCTTAGTTGAAAAAAGATCGTGCGAAAAATGCAAAAGAGAGGAACTTAGTTGAAAAAAGACCGTTGTGTCGTATCCTGGATGGGTATAGCACGACGTTCATCTGTAAAAGAGAGGAACTTAGTTGAAAAAAGATCGTGCGAAAAATGCAATTTGAAATAAACAGAGTACGGTTCAAAAAAGAATAAAATTGAGCTTTATTGTATCTTGTTGTACATGCGTGGAGCCCCTTGTAAGGGGTTACGCGGCTAGTAAGCCCCTTGTTTATTTAAGCCGGACTTGCCTAACCGTTTCCGGGGTCTGAACGACCTACTTTAGATGCTTTGATCAGCAAAGCCGTATTAGTGTGAGGCTGTTAAGGCAGTCTCGCATTTTTCCGTATTCGAGGAATACTCGGAGTTTCCCTTTAATGAGATGATGCCTCGTGGACCGGGAATTTTAAGTGTAAGAGATGCATAATGCGGAATTGCGTTAAAGCAGGCGAAAGCTTCGCGTCCCAATAGTGCTTGATGGCTACTTTTAAATGGGGCGACATGGAAGACTAACTTTTCGCGATGGAAGTTGTCGGATGAACCGAACATAACTTCTAATGTTAGGGAGCCCGTACAATGGGCATATGTGCCTGGCATTATTCCTTTAAAGGAAGTGTTGCTATGGCTAATTTTGGTTGGGTCTATCCCCATCCTGCGGATTGTGTCCTCGATATATCAGGTTTATGTCCTTGCCGCCATCCATGAGGACTTGTGTAAATTGGAATCCATCGATTATAGGATCCAATATCAAGGCAGTCCATCCTGCGTTCCGGATACTACCGGAGTAGTCCTGATGGTCGAAGGTGATTGGTTTTGACAACCAATGTTGGTACTCCGCTAGGGTAGTCTGTGCGGCGCGCATTTTAGTGGGCGCCGCTCTGTTTTTCCCTTTTATCACGTGAAGTGAGTTTACTGTTTTAACCTCTTGTGGGAAATTATTTTGTTTTCCGGTGCTCTGCTTGTGGGGTTCGTCATCATCCTCACTTGGTGTGTCGAGCCCCTTGTGTTCGGCATTGAGTCTGCGGATCGCTTGAAGACCCAACAATCTCTGTGGGTATGGTTTGCAGGCTTCCCGGGAGTACTGTGGATTTGACATATCTTGTCCAAGATTTTGTTTAAGTTGGATAGCTCGTCGCTATTATCCTTAAGGGGCAGTTTTTTATTGTTCTGCCGAGAGCTTTTGACATTGACTGTCGCGCTCTTCGGACTGTTTTCGCTGGTCCGGCGCTGGTCCTTGTTGCGTCATGGTTTCCCATTTCCATCCCTGACCTTGGATGTACTTGGGTCGCTGGTGCTGCATCTTGCTAGCCAGCTATCCTCTCCCGCACAAAAGCGGGTCATGAGGCTTGTTAATGCGGCCAATGTTCTCGGCTTTTCTTGGCCGAGGTGTCTGGCGAGCCATTCGTCTCGGACATTGTGTTTGAAGGCTCCTAAGGCTACGGCGTCCGGACAGTCGACTATTTGGTTCTTTTTGGTAAGGAACCTGTTCCAGAATTTCCGGGCTGACTCTCCGGGCTGTTGAGTGATGTGACATAGATCATCTGCATCCGGAGGGCGGACATAGGTCCCTTGAAAATTTGCCCGAAACGCATCCTCGAGCTCTTCCCTACTTCCAATGGTGTTTTCGGGAAGGCTTTTAAGCCAATGCCGAGCTGGCCCTTTGAGTTTGAGGGGTAAGTATTTTATGGCGTGGAGGTCATCTCCTCTGGCCATGTGTATGTGCAGGATGTAATCCTCGATCCAGACCTGTGGTCTGTTGTTCCGTCAGATGCCTCTATGTTTACGGGTTTGAATCCTTTGGAAATTCGTGATCCAGCACCTCATCGGTGAAACATAGGGGATGTGCGGCGCCCCTGTTTTGGGTGTGCCGTGGTGTTCGAATACTCGACACGTTGTGTTGCTTTCTAGAGCTTGCTTTCTTGGCCCGTAGATAGACCTGACTGGGAGATTCTTTTGGTGCGATTCCTTATGCGGATCGCGTGCCGGCTTGTGTGCGGCGCCGCTTGCCACTCTATGTTTGCCACATGGTCGTCTATCCGACCGGGCAGCCTCTTTGTTCTTTGATCGTGGGGGCTCTACGGCCTCCTCGTCGAATTCGGGCAGTAGTTTGCGCTTTGGGTAGCTCTTTGCTCGGCGGCTATCGCCATATTTGTCTGTGGTGTTGAGTACTTTGCTCCATCTCATTCGGAGTGCGTCTTCCGCTGTTTTGAGCTTTCGTTTCTGCGTTTTTAGGCTACGTGCGGTGGCGACGAGCTCTCTGTGGAGGTTCTTCTGCTCCAATGATATGTCCGGCGAGAGATTGTCCGGACTGCTGTCGTTGCCGGGGACGGGTCGTTTATCCAAGTTATCCTGTTCGGATGGTTGCTCCATGGCATGTTCGCCGTCGGCCCGCTCGCCCTGCTCTATGGCTGGAGTACGTGTGGTATTTGTCTTTGTCGAGGTGGGGTTTTGAGCGGCGCTTACGTCGCCGTTTTGACTGCTTTTCAGCAGGATTATTTTTCGTAGTGTCCCGTTGCTCCTCGCTATCTCTTCCCTTGGGTGTATCCACCATGCACACATTGTGAGTTGTGGTGGCCTTCCAGTGCCCTGTAGGTGCTGGTTCTTGGTCGTCTCTGACATCGTCGTCCATACCATCGATGTCTTCGGAGTCGAAGTCGAGCATGTCGGTTAAATCATCGACAGTGGCTACGAAGTGGGTGGTGGGTGGGCGTTGAATTTCCTCGTCGTCCGAATCCCAACCTTCCTGGCCGTAGTCCGGCCAGGGCTCTCCTGATAAAGATAGAGACTTTAGTGAGTTCAGGATATCGCCGAAAGGCGAGTGCTGAAAGATGTCCGCGGCAGTGAATTCCATAACCGGCGCCCAATCGGATTCGACCGGGCAGGGCGCGGAAGGTTCGGAGTCCGGAGAGGAGTCCGGCACCTGGGAGTCACGAGCTTCGCGAAGGACAGGGATGGTGTTCGGCTCGATCGCCATGGAGATTTCAGCCCCCGAGGTGGTGTCCAACCAACCATCCTCGATCGGCGAGATTGGCTCCGAATCAATGGTCGGAGCAGACACTAGTGCGGCCTCCAGGACACTGTTCGGCGGCAGAGTTAGATCATACCCATCGAGATAGTACGGCGCGCTCGGCTGCGGCTCGAATCCGTCGAAGATCAAGTCTCCGCGGATGTCGGCCATGTAGTTTAAACTTCCAAACCTGACCTGATGGCCAGGGGCGTAGCTCTCGATCTGCTCCAGATGGCCAAGCGAATTGGCCCGTAGTGCAAAGCCGCCGAATACGAAGCTCTGTCTGGGGAGAAAGGTCTCACCCTGGACCGCATCGTTGTTGATGATTGAAGGAGCCATCGGGCCTATCAGTGACGACACAGAGGAACTCTCAATGAAAGCACCAATGTCGGTGTCAAAACCGGCAGATCTCGGGTAGGGGGTCCCGAACTGTGCGTCTAGGCGGATGGTAACAGGAGACAAGGGACACGATGTTTTACCTGTGTTCGGGCCCTCTCGATGGAGGTAATACCCTACTCCTGCTGGATTAATATTGATGATATGGGTAGTACAAGAGTAGATCTACCACGAGATCAGAGAGGCTAAACCCTAGAAGCTAGCCTATGGTATGATTGTTGTTCTGTCCTACGGACTAAAACCCTTTAGTTTATATAGACATCGAATAGGGTTAGGGTTACACAAAGTCGGTTACAATGGTAGGATATCTACATATCCGTATCGCCAAGCTTGCCTTCCACGCCAAGGAAAGTCCTATCCGGACACGGGACGAAGTCTTCAATCTTGTATCTTTATAGTCTAGGAGTCCGGCCAAAGATGATAGTTCGGCCATCCGGACACCCCCTAGTCCAGGACTCCCTCACCCACTGCTGGCGCATCCCGGTCATCCTGCCTTGCCATTCTCATCCAAGCACCGCTGGCGAGGGAGGGCCTCCGACCCCTTCTTCCTCGCTGCCGTAGTGTGGGCAGATCAGGCCTCCCGCCGCCCACCAAGCGACATCCCGGCGACCATCAGGTATAACTTCCTTCGAAACCAGCCTTGCTCTACTTCCCGAGCTCCTAACGTCACTGCATTTTTATCTTTTACTATTTCTCAGGCCCCCTCATAGATAGGATCGATCGGCTGTTCAAAAACCACCTAATTTTTTACGTTTAAGAGGTAAAACTAGTTCATGCACTCAAATCTAGTACTACTTGGTTCAAACAAGGAAGAAAGGGGGTGGGGTGGGGGAGGATTTGTTACCTGAATCTAGGAATTGGTCGAAAGAGGAAATAATGGGGGCGAAAAGTAGCAGAGACTCGCTATCCAACTGGTCTCTAGGTCTAATAGGGAAATAAAGGGAAACACAGTACAAACTCAATATAAACCCGATCTATTGGTTGAAAAAGGAAAAAAAGTGGGGACTGGGGGACAAGTCAATAGAGTAAGTCCAGCACTAGATTTGCTAGCCTCACACAGTATAAGGTGGCTATACCGAACAAAAATGGGACCAACCGGATATCACATTCGATGTACATTGCCCGGCCACTCTTATGTAATGCCACTAGTAAAATGTAGCGATCGCCTTTATTAAAAAGTAAGGACACGTCAAAACCAATGTTGTTTTCAATGTAATGCCTCCAGTAATATGAATCAATGGCACTTTTTTACATGTCCTGCTAAATTTCCCATTAAGATAAGTTGGTTCTTTTCATTAGAAATGCAACTGTCCTGGTCCGCCTACTCTCCCGTGCCCAAAGTAATGTCGTATTTAACGGTTGTCATAGTTAATCCTAATGCCCAAACTAATATCTAACAATGCCACTACTTTAGAAATTGCTACTGTTCTTGTAGGATTGCCATTCAGATAAGGAACATGCTTCTTTTCATTTGATGCATGTTTCATCACTTGTTAGTCACCCTCCTTTCCACCTTTTTTGTGCAAACAGAGATATACATTTCACGCTCGATCTTAGTTGAACTGCACAAATGATATCCAAATTATAGTTGAGCATTCCAGGAGCTTCACAACCAACCTTGATGTTGCTCAATTTTATTGCAACTAATGAACAAGAAGCTCTGTGGGTTTTGTTTTCTGATGGAAGTGGAACCGGGGCTGGAGCCCTTTTCTTAAATAAATTTGAAGAAGAAGCTGCTAGTTCACGGGACATTGCTTCATTTTAGGTAAACTGCACCAAAAGGTCCCATGAATTGAATCATCCATGTTGGTGACTGAAAGAGCCAGCTTGACATCGATCCTAAGCACCCTCGGCCTCCATCCTTGCGACGCACGGTACACCTCGTTTGCCACTTGCTCGACCATTGTGTCACTGATAAAATGAAGTAATAATACAGTTATAATAGAGCGAGTGTCATCTCTATCATTTCATTTCCAATGTAGATAAAGAAAGTGCTTCTCTTTGTTAATGTATGTTTCATCAACTAGTCCCATTGTTAATGTTTAAGCCGCTTTCGCAAACTGGGGTGCTTAATTTTAGTTGATCTGTACAAAAATAGAGATTTGAATGTCTCAAAGGCGCCTCCTTGTACTACCCACTGCATAATCGATGTTCATCCTTTGGCAGAAGGTGTATCTGGGAGACTTGGGACGATGTCCAGTATGAGGCGTATAGTATGAGGCGTCGCAGGGCCCATCTCGCCCTCGCAGCATGGCATACTATGATACTATCGCAATATTTTCTTCTATTTATTTTGTGTGTTTCATAAAGTAGTGCCACTATAATGTAATCACGCTTTTTCATTATCTATGCAAACAGGGTTATTCAGCTGCATTTTGGTGGAACTGCACAAATGTACGTATGGAACCGGCATATATGCAGAGTGCGAGGTGTGCCAAGTAAAAATTACCGACACCAACCATGCTGCATGCACGCATTGGCATCCACCACCAGTGGGATGTCTGGCGCTCTCTGTGGACGGATCTTTCTCGGCAAAGAAATCCTCTAACCAAATACTAGTAGCTTATATTGGCAGTTTTCTAGGGAGTACTCTTTTCTGAAAGAAGCACCAATCTATTTTTCTTTATTTGTACACTGTGTCACAACTTTGACCCAAAGGTCCATAGCTATTTTAGGGTGATTGGTGTAGTACTCGGAGATTGATTGTAAGCATGATTTTCATTAGCTGACACACTGGTTTTAAGAATGAGCAGGTGGAAGATTAGGTTAGTGCGAAGCTTACCTTAAACCCTACCGCCGCCGTTGAAACAGGGCGAGCATCGAGGAAACCGTGGAGAACAGCGGGGAAGCGATGTCGCGCCATCCGGCCTCCTCGTGTGGTGGGAGAACGATTACTCCTATGGCTCCGGCTGGCTCTGCACCCTCACGGACGACACACCATACTTGATCGATTCATTATCCTCTGGGTGCTTGACCTTCGACCTGTAGGCCCACCATCTCCGCCTGACTGTCACCTTGGGCGAATCTATCTGCTCCATCGCCCAGAGGAGATACTCGATGAACTCGGAGGACTGCGGTGTGACTGCCTTCGAGGAGTACATGTACATCGCCGCTCGCATCGCCGCCGTCTCACTCTTTCGCATACATTGCCACATGGCCCACACCATCCTCGAAATCTCCCACTCATTGTCAAACCAAGTAAGGATCTCCTTCAACCTGGCTAACTTTGCCTGGTCGCCGCCGGCGATCTACCTGATTCGCTGTTGCATCCTCTCCATAGATGTCCTTCTGAGTGGTCCGGTGCTAGCTTTGGAAGATGGGAGGAGACACGGTGGTCTTGCAATAGAGAAGAGGGAGAGGCGTGACGGTGGTTTTGGAATGGAGATGATGGAGAGGAGAGGAGGTGATTTTGCAATGGAGAAGATCAGAAGAGGGAGAGGCGAGACAGTGGTTTTGGAATGGAGATGATGGAGAGGAGAGGACGTGGTTTTGCAATGGATAAGAGGGAGAGGAGCGTGCGGCAGCGATTTAGGATTGGACGAGAGGGCGGTCTTGTGGACTGGATCAAAATCAAAATCTATTTACCCTTCAATTAAGAAAGCGACCCCACATTAACTAGTCTCCCTTTTATTCTGGGTCATAATTGACCATGATTTTCGCACATAAAATATATGTTATACGTTGCAAAAATAATATAATTTGAAAGTACATTTAGATACGAACCAAACAATACAATTTTTGGTGACATGCATTCACATTTTCCTTGTCAAATACAGTACGTGGTCAAACTTTGACCCAAAATACGCAAAACAACAAAAAAATACTTCCAAGACCAGCGCCGCTCTTCCGCTCTTCTCCTCTTAAACCACCGCTGCTCCTCTCCTGTTCCAATCTAAATCCAGCGCCGCTCCTCTCCTCTTCCATTTCAAAACCACCGCCCCTCCTCTCCTGTTCCAGTCCAAAACCAACGTCACTCCTCTCCCGTTCTAATCCAAAACCAGCGTTGCTCCTCTCCTCTTCCATTCAAAAACCACCGTCGGTGAGTGAAGGTGCTTTGGAGAAGTAGATCGATGGAGGAGTACAACCGATGCGTGAGGATAGTAGACAGCGACCCTGTGAAGCTAGCTAGGATGTTGGAGATACAATCTTGGTTTGATAATAAGGACCAACTAGCGGCAACGGCGACATCCATGGCCAAATATCTGCAACAGAGCGAAAAGGCGGCGATACTCCCAGAGGGAGTCGCGTTGGAGTACATAGAGCTGCTCCTCTGGGCCATGGAGCAAACAGATTCACCGAATCCGATCGTGAGGGAGCGGTGGTGGGAGTATCGATCCCAGATGGAGCATCCACCAGAGATTGAAGGATCGAGCATCTACAGGGTGCCGCTTGTGAGGGTGTCTTGCCAGAGCGAGCCGGTGGAGTCTTCGTCGACCGAACCCAACTGCAAGAGGAGGGAAGCTATTGGCCCGACGACGCTTCCCCGCCATCCTCTCCCTCGCTGTTCACATGTCTCACGGGGCGGCTATCTGCCGCCAAGGAATAGGAGGGGACTCCCCCACCCAGCCCAATAGTCGGGCAGGTTGTGAATTGTCAGGAGGAGCTTAGGGTTGTCAGTATTTGCAGGTTGTGAATTGTGTTTTGTGTTGTGTATTTTGAGAGTACTTTCAGTCTTTTGAATTTCAGATTTGTAGTATTGAGCATATGAATTATTTTATGAATTCTAGAGATCTATTTTTAGCACTTAAAAAATGTAGTTTCATAGGAGTATAAAAGTGCAGACAATGTGATTCTCGAGAAGAAGCGCAAGTTTTAGTTTGAGATAAGAAATCTGCATGTTCGATTTTAGATAAGAACGCAACTTTCAAAGGGCGAGCATTTATATTAACACGCCTTTTCAAACAGGGTTAACATCATGTTGGAAGTTTTATTCATGGTCGAAAATGGAACTACCAGCCAGTTAACATCATGCCGATCAACATTCATGCATAGCACATCTTCATATGATGCACAATCAAAAATGCCCACACAATATCGAGTGTGCGAAACACAAAGAAAATGAGGACGAAGTTTTGGCAAGTGTTGGAAGTGGTGTGCTTAGATGACAATGGGGACCCACATGTCAATAAAGGAAGAGGCAAAAAAATTGGAGATATTTTCCCTGCACAAGTGTGAGATGGAATCGAACCCGGGCGGAGCAGCTGTCGGGTAGTGTCACTTGGCCACTTGGCTAGTTCAATAGTTTCATTAATAATAAGGCACTTCCTCAGGTGGTCGGATCCCCTCCTGCGCATTTGTGCGCTCGCCGCGACGCCGCTGTCTGCCGTTGTGAACATGCTGAAAAAACGAGAGGAATCTGGAAAGGACTGTACGTGCAGAGGCGGACAGTCGGGACCCACTAGGTCTATGGCCGTACGCAAGCAAGTGCCTCATCGAAAAAATACTTCCTCCTAATGCAATACTGACATTGGGGCCCACGGGTTTGTCAACATAGCTACATTTCATTAGGTGCTTCAACGTAGTTACTATAGGAGATAAATTCACAACGAAGCCGGGGAGCTGGCAGGTATCATTTTTATTATCACTGGGCCAGCAAGTATCAGCTGGGTTTTGGGCTGCCCCGTCTTGGCTTTCATTTTTAACATGCACAGCCCACGACCTCGTATGGGAGGTCCATAGGCCTGTTTGTATTTTCTTGAGGGCCGTCATCTATCGACCGGCCTATGGATCTCCCATCCGAGGTTTTATTTTTCCTGAATATCGGCAGCCTAATATATGTATTTTGTTTTGAAGAAAACGCAGAGGTCTGTTCTATTTTTCTATATAAGAATAGGAATGTCAGGTCCAACTTATGTTTCCCTTCTAACTTTATTATATTTATTTAAATTATTTTATATGTTATTATATATTATTTTTATTGTCATCATATATTTAACAGATACTTCCATATGTAAGAAAACAATATCCCACATCTTATTAACTTATAAAAATAATTTCTTAACAATAAAATCCTGGATTGTTCTGGCACGAAAATCCTAGTGATTGTGTACAAAAGCTTGGTAAGATTTAAGGACGAATCTAATAATATCACTTATTATTTAAATATATTTATAACAAAATGCTCAGCCCTTTTTATTTTTGATAACATTGCTGGCCCAACCCAACATTATAATTAGAATCAGCCCAGCAAAATCATGTATATCGAGAAAGTGCAAATGGCCTGTAATTTTTTGGGAAATAAAATAAATGGGCCGCATGGACACTACATTATTTGTTCACCCAGCCCAGCTAATGGCTGTAATTCAAAAAAGAAAGATCAAATTGACTGTAAATTCTACCGCGCAAAAAAAAAGACAGTAAATTCTGAAAAAATGGGTTGAATACATGCCACATTTTTGGAGGCTGAAATGTGGGCCAATAGGTCGAAGCCAACGCAAGTCGTTGTCATTTTAGTCAACAAATGATTCTGACATGTTAGCCATTGGATTTACATCCAATGACCGGCATCCATCTTCAATCTCCCGTCTTCTTCCTCCAGCGCCACGGGGACCACCTCCCGCCTCCTGTTGCTAGCAGCTCTGCTTAGCATGCTTCGCTATGAAGCGCTACTCCACTGTTGTCCAGGCCATCCCTCCACCCCTCGAAACTTCTTGTTCTTCTCCACTGACTCCCGAACCACACCGCACTAGAACCAGTTAACCCTCGTACACCTCTCCATCTGTGACTCTACTCCCGCGTCTTCCCATCTCGGGCTCATTGCTATCCGGTGCCTCGGCATCGTCCATCACCTTGGATGCGCTTGGCGCGGCGTGGTCAACATGGTCAACGAACGACACCATCAGAAGTATACTGTGCGTGGAGAGGTCGATACCGGGTCCACGGTCACAAGACAAGGAAATGCCTCCTTATTATGCACAAAATAATGATTCCTCCACCTGACATCTGGGACCCACCGGAAGGGCCTCTGTATTTCACGAAAAAAACGTGCCCCCGCTGAAGGTCGGACCCACCAGCTATCTTCGCACGCAAGGAAGTGCCTCACACCGCAGCCGAACCAATGAACCCTCGTACTCCTCTTCGCGTGGGCATCCACTGTTGCGTCTTCCCCGGCTCCGCGTCGTCCCCTTCCTAGGCCTCGCCGTCGTCCATCACCGTGGTGCTCTCGGCGCGGCGTGGTCAATGTGGTCAACGACCGAATTCCATCGGAAGAGTACTGTACGTGGAGAGGCTGACAGCTGGGTCCACGATAGCCGCAAGGAAGTGCCTCCTTATTACGCGGAACATAATTATTCCTCCACCTGACAGCAGGGACCCACCGGACGGGCCACCATATTTCACGAAAAACGCTTTCCTCGATCGGGACCTACCAGCTACATCTTTGCACGCAAGGAAGTGCGTCCATATTACTGGCAAAAAAAATGATTCACCCCTGACTGCTGGGACCCACCAGCTACATCTTCGCACGTAAGGAAGTGTGTCCAGGCAAAAAAATGATTCGCCCCGTGACTGCTGGGACCCACCAGCTACATCTTTGCATGCAAGGAATTGCCTGACAGTCGGGACCCACCTGGTCGAAGCGTACGTAGCATTTTCATTCTGGTCACGAACATGTATGTACATACTGGTCGATGTAGAGGCGCGCACGTGTCGTAGTACAACGGCCAGGGTGCAAGAAAGAAAATACGGCCACACACGTACATACCAAGCGGGTCTCGAATGAATATCACAGACACGTCTGGCCAGGGGCTCGTGTACATGGCTGGGTCGGAATGGAGAAACCGCAGCGTCGTCATGTTCATGGGGAGGCAATGGAATGCGTCATGTTCATCAGGAGGCAACAGAACGCGTGGGAGCCAACCGGCTTGGACGGAACATGCGATGGAAACGAGGCCTGGCGTACCGCAGAACGGAGGAAACGGCCTTGTGTTCGACCGACCACGTTCGAAACAGGATCCTATTCATCGAGAGGGGTGTGGCGTATCACAAAACGGAGGAAACGGACCTCCTACGGTCAAGACGGGGGTCCTGTTGATCGGGAGGGGTGTGGCGTACCGCAAAACGGACGAAATGGACTTGTGTTGGAGCGCTACGGTCGAAACGGGGGTCCTATTCATCGGGAGGGGTGTGGCGTACCACAAAACGGGACTCCATGGGATATTGTTCATCTCCACCATCGACCTCCTCCAGCCTCCACGGGCTACCGTCGACCTCCTCCAGCCTCCACGGGCTCCTGTTCATCCAGCCTCCACGGGCTCCTGTTCATCCAGCATCCACCGCGTGCTACTCCACCGGCTACTGTTCAACCACCCCTCCACGGGCACCCCTCCATCGTCTACTATTCATCCAGCCCTCCACGGGGTCGTCCTATTAATCCAAACCTCCATGGGTTCCTGTTCATCCAGCCCCAATCGGCTCGATCGAGGCAACGCCACGGGGTCCTGTTCATCCACCCCCACTGCTCACTGTTCATCCAACCCCCACCCCCCCCTGCAACACTCACTGTTCATCCACAGAGGCAGCATCGATCGGCTTTAGTTAGCAGCAGAGCGGCGAATCGCTCAATCGAAGTTCGCTAATACCATCGATCGATCGCTCGGGTTCAAGAACGTAGCCCTACAAAGGCAATCGCCGGGTTCGATTAGAGCCCAACGCCTCGCTCAGGTTCAGTTAGAGCCAACGCCTCGCTCACATGCACGTACGTGTATGATATAAACGCGCATCGCTCGGCCCCCGACCACCCACCATAACCGGGAACTCCCCGAAATTTTCCTCGCCCTCGCTTCTACCACGGTTTTTTCCGTCATGGACGGCCCAAAGAATGTCATGTACCGCGTCTCCGCCCGCCCAGGAAGAAAAGCCCATTTTCTATCATGATTTTTTGTCATAGAAGTAGGATCCCACCACATCTATGATGATACCGGGTTTTGTCACAATCATCGTCATAGAAGTGTCATAAGTATGACAGAAAAAAATTTCGTTCGTCCCAAAATGTCACAGATGTGTCTTTTTTTTGTAGTGTATGGACCCTCACTGAGATTGGTCTTACCGATCTATGCAAGATGGCGGAGGCTGATGATATTTGCAAGTACACTCTACTCAACCTCACGGCAAAGGATATCATCTGCTCCTGTTTGTCCCAAAATCAGTTCAGGAACATCATGCATCTCAACCATGCGAAGCTTATCTGGGACCGACTCTCTGAGGTCTATGAAGGCCATCGTACTATTCATGATCCTTGGTTTGAGGATTTCAAAGAATCTCTCCAGGAGATGACTTTCACCCCAGAATCATCATCCACTGCACCATGCCTTATGGAAAAGGGTGCCAAGGTAACTGAATGCTACCTTTCCGAATCTACTGATGATGAATCGGGTGATGAATTTGGACCCAACTACACTGAACTTGCTTCCCTTGCCACTAAACAACAAAGAGCTCTTGAAAAAGTTCAAAACATGCTTGATGAAAGCGATGATATTTTGGGTGAGGAATTGAATCGAACTAAGGCCTTGACCGATAGTCTTTAGAGACTTCAGTCTAGGTTTGACAACCTTCAAAATCATCATAACACTCTCTTAACTGATCATGAGAAGCTTTCTTATGAATTTCTTCAGAGAAAGCAAGATCTTGAGAATTTAAAAGTGAGTTATGAAGATCTTCAGAAGGAAAACGATTCATTGCTTGCTCAATAGATCAGTTCCGCTCAAGAAGAATTTATTCCACCATGTGTGAAATGCATCGAGCGTGAATCTGCTAATTCTTCACCTGAATGTTCAAATGCTTCTATTGCTACAAATTCTTCATCTGTCTCTGTCATGTAATTGTCACGGCAGATGTCCTAGTGAAAGGACTTAGTCATGGAGCCATCGCAACTAGGAAGCTTAGAGGGGTTAAAACGGGACAAAGAACACGGGAGTTTATACTGGTTTGGCCCCTTGCAGTGAAGGTAATGGCTTAATCTAGTTTGAGGTGGGATTGCTATTGTCTTGATTACTAGGGAGCGAATCCGCTTGACCTGGTTCTCGATCTGATGTTACCTGTCCTGAACCGCCGCCGGGTCGTCCCTTTATATACAGAGGTCGACGCCCAGCGGCTCACAGAGTCCCGGCCGGCTCATAAACAGTGTCCGGCTCGTTCTCTTTCTAGTCTTGCCTTACAATACAAGTTACATACATATAGCGGTTTATCTCTATGGGCCTTGAGTCGCCTTTGGCACTACAAGAATCTTGTTAATCCATGACGGATACGGTCCGTCATGGAATAGTGAAAAACCGTCAAGGAGGGAGGTCCATGATGGATTTAAAATCCGTCATGTATATCGCATCATAATTTGACAACTGCACCATCCTGATGATTCCTGGCCATCACCGATCAGTCCCAAGCCCGTCCCAGGCCCGGTCCTCCGTGACGGACTAGTCCGTCATGGATTTACATGACACTGTACCAATATAAGAACCTCACATGGCATCTATGTGGCACCCATGTAGATCTGACGTGGCATCCTACCCTATTATTTATGACCAGCCATGCCCATTAGCCCACTTTTTAGTGCGATGGTTTAATGGTTTACTGCATTTATTTAATAAAGCCCACGATATTCATTCAACCAGCTACAGCAGGACGCATTACACATAATCAATCAAGCATTCACAACACAATTAATTTCCATTTGTCAGGCCATAATTTGGCCCATTCCATAAATTTTTATTCAACTATTTCACAGAGTAAAGGCCTTTTAGATGTGCCCAAGAACAAATACAACATCAGTTCACATGCCGTCAATAACCAGATTACATCAACAAATACACAACATTGTACAGGCCCTCTTAATCATCAACGTCACCTCAGCTCAAACTTCCTTTGCAGCTCTCACCACCAAAGAAACCTGTAAAACAAAATGCTTCTCTTACAAAATGGCAAGTTGATTACAACAACAACAATACACTACAAGAAAGATGGTAATCTGTGACAGACATTGTCTGTCACCGAGAGCCCAGAAACTGTCATCGATGACCGTCGGTGACGGTGGGCCTATCCGTCATGTATATCGCGTCATAATTTGTCCACCTGACCAACCATGACGGATTTTCCGTCTGTCATGGATTTAGGCCAAATTATGACGGTCATTTACCGTCACCGATCGGCCCCCAAGCCCACCCGGCCCGCCCCAGGCCCGGGCCTCTGTGACGGACTTTTCCGTCATGCATTTACGTGATGACGTGGCATCAACACTGCAATCTGGGTCTGATGTGGCGCCGCCTGGCCCATGTAGCCTTCGGCCCAGTAAGTTTTGGCACATTTGTTTTGGTTCGAGATATTTTTTCACTGTTCATGTTAGCCCATTTGCGGTGGTCCAACAAGCACATCAGCCCATTAATCTTATGGGCCAGTTATGTTTTTTTACCCAAAATATGTTTCAAGGCCTACTTCATCCAGCCCATCAATGTTAGGTTTACCCAACGAAGCCCATTTGTGATTTTTACACGAAACAATTTAGCACTGACAATTATTAATAATTTGTATACAAATATTAAGATAGAAAAGAGGCACAACATTACAAAGCACAAGTCGCATTACACAAGTACTGGTCCTCCATGACACATCTAGCATAGCATTCGGCTTACATCTCAAGATCCACTAACCATCAAGTACCACATGCAAATAGTTTGCATCGAACAGTATGCAGTTTGCATAACAAAAGGCTGACAAAATAACAAGCTAGGTTCCACCAGCATATCCCACATTCATATAGCTTCCAACAGCTTTTTGGACAAACAACTTACCCTTCAGCTGATCTTGATGGCATCTGACTTAGCAATAAGTCTAGTTTTGCATCCATTTCAGCTTGCTTCTTCTTGTTCTCCTCGTCTTGCTTCCTGTACTCCTCATCTTGCCTGACCCTTTCTTCTTCAGATTCCTTCAACTTCTTGGTCAAGGTGTCAACACACGCCCGGAGCTCAACATTCATCTTCTGCGCTGCCAATTCTACTTCACGGTTGATAGCACTGGATCTCGCATGGACGTGTTGTATCCCCACATGCTGAAGAAACCTCGGCTTCTTAGTGTGCTTAGCAAGCACTTGACTCTACAACTTCGATTGCCGCCTCGATTGCAGAGCTCGATTCTGACCATCTTACAGAGGATTAGGAACCTTCTTTTCCATCTCGGTCTAGCAATGCAAGCAACAAACATGGTTATGAGATAGCTTAAGCACAAGTAGAGATGACATCATCGACAAGTTAACATGCATGAGGAAAGCTAGCATGCATCCTTATCTTGTGAGAACAGAGTCGATTAAACTTTTTTCCGTATGCGGAGCTGACTCGGATTATTCATCAACAACAAAGTGGCCAGAAGAAACAGGATAAATTATATCAATAAAGTACAAGCAACTAATGTTTAAATCTAATTATTTTATATATACTACAAGATAGAGAGTGAGGATGGCCAAAATTGCAATATAGGACAATCCATTACAAGATAGTCAGGTGAATATGTTAACATTTCCAATTAACCTACACTGGCATTTGCTTAATATTTTTCAATCTGTAAGAGGGACTGAAACAATATTAATTCTAGCCGTGCAAAAGTTAAAACTTTGATGTTTGCTAGTCTTTGAAAGCTGACTTACAATTGCATCCAGCACAACATTGGTGTAACCTTTCTTTTTCTTGCTGTAGTGGCACTCCTTGAACAAATCCACTGCAGTTGGTTCTTTATCCTTGTATTTGTCTCCCTGAAAACAATGTATATGAAGGCAAGGGAGCATCATATACCTACACTACATGGAAGCAATCCAAAAATACCTTTTAACAGTGCACACATACATCTTGCACATTCACAGCCACATGTTTGACTTACGAGATTTCCACAGTGCACAGGGTAGCTGCGCGCTCAAGTAGTTTGGTGGAACTTAACTTGAGCTCGATTAGCTTTGTTAATTTGAGATATCCCCTACATCAAGAGACGAAATACATGTAAGGCACAATCTCTAGATTAGCATGTAGAAGGTGAGATCGGTCTGCAGGAAGAGACATACCATCTTTTTGGGATCCTTCCAGCTTTCCACCATTGCTCCAATCCGGGTCATCACCATCGAGGGGACCGGAGAAGTTCTCCTCACCAAATGGGGTGCGTGAGGATCAAAATACTCTTTCTTGAGCCTATATCGTTGTTGCCGAGTCGCGCGTTTCAGCATTTCTGTGCAAGCCTTCCTAACTGGCACCGCCTCTAGGTCCATCTGAAACTTGTTCTAGTAAGATAAAAAAACATGGGTAAGTATCATGATGGCACATAGACAAAATAGCGTAAGATTGACAGGTTCCTAGCAATGTGAGGGAGAAAGGCCAGGATTATGTACTTACACCAACTTTGCCTACAAAGTTCCTGAAGATCCCATCTCTGACATTTCCATTTGGGTCCTTGTAATCCTTCCAGTGCTTAAAAACGGGCATATGGTGTTTGACTATGACATTGCATTCGGTTGCAAACTTTGCAGCCAGAAGAGGTGTCTCTGGCCGTAAGCTTCCTTCTGGAATGAAAAGCGGCAGTTTGCCCTGCCGGTGTCGAGTGATCCTTTCTAGACCTTTCCCCAAATTGGGCCCCCTTTCCCTTGGCTCCTCATAGGATTGTGGACCTACAAACAAGGTAAAATCAAGGATGGTATTAAGCTCACAATAAGTCCAAGACAATATACTAGTAACCGATGGCAGCAACAATTAAGGCGAAACAAAGGTAAAGCGGCGACAAGAGAAGCTAATGATGTATGCACTAATAGTTGATCTGTCAAGCTTCATTATGGTTTATATCAAGTATATTTAAGACAACAAGATGCATATAACAATAGATTAAACAAGAACTTCAGAAAATCTGAATGGAAGATCTGAAGGGCATTAATGCTTGAATGGAAGATCTGAAAATATATATACTTAATATGCTATGTCACAGTGCCATTACTAAATAACAATAGCCTCATTAACAATCAAATAAATGCAAGAAAAATCAGGTTTGTAACTTGCCTTCAAAGTTCTTTATCAAAGTTGAGATTGTCGATGAGGTTGGGTACTACCACCACCTTCGTTGTCCCTCCGGTTGTCATCATCACAATGGACAATGAGATCAGCTCCATTGGCCATCCGATTGCCGTCATCACAATGTGCAAGGTCATCATCTTTTTAGAAGAAGGCATCCAGTGAGAGGATGTTCATTATGCAATCGAAGTTAATACACAAGGCTAGAAAATCAAAGGACAGAACATGAGCATGATATGACAACAAGAGTAAGAAACTTGCCTTCAACAAAATGGTCATCAGAGTTGGGAACAAATTCTTCAGCTTGGCTGGCACAAGCCACAGAAGAAATTGGCTTATGAATAACACTTGGTGTCTGCTGTTTAGGATCATACATCTCTTCATTTTGAGAACTTGCATCAGCATTTTGTGATTGTACTTTCCTCGACCTTGTAACTCGCATATTAGTTGGGATGTCCGCGAGAACTCTCTTAGGAGGCCGAGGCTTGACTCCACCAGGGGGCATGGCAGCAGATCTTTTCTTACTAGATTCCTGACTTGTTTTTTTACAGTCCTTCAAGCCCTGATAGAAATGAAAACACGGTTTAATTAACAACCTTTAACAAAAACTCGGATGCAATGACCAACAAGCAACATATCTAGCAATGACTAGATGGAGGATTTTAGCACCTTGGAGTTTGAGCTAGCAGCAGGTGTGGACTTAAATTCTTGCAATGCTTACATCTCATGTACTAAACTACCATCGGACGACTCTCCTTCACCGGTATCGTCCTCATTAGGATGGTACTCAGCTCGTAATCATCGGTACTATTCCCGGGCCTTTTTTCGTGTGAAATGACAGTTTTGGCTGCAAACAATGTTGATAATGCAGGAATTCTAAGTGCTTGCAGCCTTGAATTGTTCCTTATGATTCTTTTGAGGCGCAAATCCTCCATAGGATGTACAGGTGGTGGTTCTAAGATGAGTGAACACATGAACACAAATTACTATGTGCATAATATGTACTTAATAACAAATTACTTTTTCTTATGTTTATGTATGGCTATGGCCCTAATGAACCAGGAACACTAGAAATTGAAGTCAAGAACAATAAAAAACACTATTACCACCTAGTAATTAGACATACATGGTCATGTTTTGAATTTTATCTGGTTGGATAGGAATATATCAATATACAGTTGTGTGCAATTAAAAAACCAACAAACACTATAATGTTGATCCTTATCTTATATGCTCGTATTTTACTAGATAACAGTGAATCCAAGTGCCTTTTAGGTGCTTGAGGCTCTTGTACAAGTATGCAGTAGCTCAAGCTCTAGTTTCAGATATGGTTGTTTTAGATCAAAGCCATTGGTGCTGGGAAGGCAATCAGGAGTTCATGTGAACAGTGGCGGTGCTGGGTGCTGTATATGATGTCAAGCGACATCACATAAGTTGGATTAGCAGCACAAGTACACCTATGTTTTACTGTACTTTGCCTCATATATGCACACACTTGCTCTGACTCCTATCACCGCCACTGCATGTGAAGCTTCAATGCTTCAACTTATTCAAATAGCAGGCATGGGTTAAGAAGATTATACCTGCTGTCTTGCGTCCTCGGGATTTCTTTGCTGCAATCTTCTTCCCCATTAGTGTGTCGTGCAGATGTCCAGCAAGGTGTCGGAGATGCCCTTGGAGCAGCGAAGTGTGGTGGTGGCGAGGCACTTGAAGCGGCGCAGTATGGAGGCGGCAACGACTTGTTTCTCGGGTTTGGTGGAGGGGAGGAGGGGAGGGAGTCTGCGGCCGGCAGTGGATGTGGGGTTCTGACCGGTGGTGGAGGTGGAAGAGGAAGAGCAAGGGCAGTGGCGGAGGTGACCAGCGGCGGCCGGGTCGTGTTCTAGGGTTTGGTGGAGCGTGGGGGCGGAAGGGGGTCTTGGCCAGCAGTGAGGGAGGGGTTGTGATCGGCGGTGGAGGTGGAAGAGGGACAGGGCTCGCGATCGGCGGTGGAGGAGGTGATGCCAGCGGTGGAGGAGGTGGTGCGGGCGGTGGAGGCACATCTGGGGCGGCCATGCTGGGGGGATGGGGATTTGGTGATTTGGGGCTAGGGGCGGCCGTGCGGGGGGGTTAGTGGTTGGTGTCAAATTACAATGTTTTCCCTTCGTATGTACTGATGGAAGAATAGCTTGGTGGGCAATATGGTCAATTCAAGATGGTTCTTTTTGGCTTGGCGCCGGTGGAGCGAAAATAAAGTCCTCTGCACGCGCTTTCTTGCTGCCAGGTAAATTTAGAAATTGATCTCTCCACTCAAAAAAAATTGATCCCTCCACTAAAAAAGAGAGAGAGAATTGATCTAAAAAAAGTTCTAGATAATACATCACGAGCAAGTAATTTGTTTCTATAATTAGCAAGACATATATTTAATTACACACTATGTCATAATTACTAGATATGAAATAATTACCCACCCGCCCACCACACCACTTCGATTCCATTTTGTGATGGAATCGAGCGCATGGTCTTGACGGCGACCCGATCATCGGAGGCGACGTTAGTGATCACATGAATGGTGTAGGACGTCATTGATACGTGTCGATTGTTGGGCAGCATGGGCCCGGGATGGATGGACGGAAAGCTTGGGAATGGAGCGCACGATCTTGAAAGCTTCCGACAGAGCCGCGACCGGAGTCGACCCGGTCATTGACGGTGACCAGATCATCGGAGGCGACGTTAGTGATCACATGGATGGTGTAGGGCGTCGTTGATATGTGTCCATTGTTGGGTGGCATGGGCTCCGGGATGGATGGACGGAGAGCTTGGAATGGAGCGCACGATCTTGAAAGCTTCCGGCAAAGCCGCGACCGGAGTCGACCCGGTCATCGACGGCGACCCTATCAGACGTTAGTGATCACATGGATGGTGTAGGATGTCGTTGATACGTTTTCCATTGTTGGGTGGCATGGGCTCCGGGATGGACGGACGGAGAGCTCGGAATGGAGCGCACAATCTTGAAAGCTTCCGACAGAGCCGCGACCGGACTCGACCCGGTCATCGACGGCGACCCGATCAACGGAGGTGAGTTAGTGATCACATGGATGGTGTAGGACGTCGTTCATACGTGTCCATTATTGGGTGGCATGGGCTCCTGGATGGACGGACTGAGTGCTCGGAATGGAGCGCACGATCTTGAAAGCTTCCGACAGAGCCGCGACCGGACTCGACCCGGTCATCGACGGCGACCCGATCATCGGAGGCGACGTTAGTGATCACATGGATGGTGTAGGACATCGTTGATACATGTCCATTGTAGGGTGGCATGGGCTCCGGGATGGATGGACGGAGAGCTCGGAATGGAGCGCACGATATTGTAAGCTTTCGACAGAGCCGCGATCGGAGTCGACCCGGTCATCGACGGTGACCCGATCATCGGAGGCAACGTTAGTGATCACGTGGATGGTGTAGGACGTCATTGATACGTGTCCATTGTTGGGTGGCATGGGCTCCGCCATTCGATTTAATTTGGGTGTAATTTCAAGCGTAAAAGGGAATTTGAGCGAGTTGTGATTTAAAAGATATGAATATTTTAGAAATGCCGGGGGTGTAATTTCAAACAGAAAGAGGAATTTGAGCGAGTTGCGATTTAAAAGATATGAATATTTTAAAAAACTTTAAATTTGCCGCCAAAAAAGAAAAAAGGGAGAAGGTGGAACCGAACTCGGTCACTAAGGTCTTTGGAGCGAGATGCTCTATCCAATCGGACCATCTCAGTAATTGTGCTTTATGTTCTGGGAATTTCGTTTATTGAGTCATCGGTAGCATATAAAAGAAAAAATCGTGTCGTAGGGAAAAAGGGGAGAAAGCAAAGTCGAACCTGGGTCACCAACGCTGAAGCGGGGTGCTCTTTCCAATGGGCTATCTTAGTTGTTGTGTTATATTTGGTGGGACTTCGTCTTCTTGATATGCAAAGGCTTCTCGGATGTAAGGTCAGAAACAGATATTCTCCTACCCTCCTTATCACAACACTCGTCCTCTTGATATGCAGGACCAGTAAAAGGTACACCCTCAGTTTCACTAATATTGAAGAGATGCCTATGTTCAAATGTTTGCACAACTTGCCAATTCTTCCCATACTTCGTGTCTGGCAAATAAAAGACCTTTCTAGCCTGCATAGCCAGAAACAAAGAATCGTCCTTGTACCACATACTTCCAACATTTATGCTTTCGAAAAAACCATCATTTTTAAGCTCGGTCTTCTTTCCATCAAGTTTAAACCAGTCACATTTAAACAAAACAACTGACCTGTCATCCAAGTTGTAGTCTAACTGAATGATCTCTCTCAAGGTTCCATAATAATTTATGAGCTTACGGTCATGTTCACCTTTGGTCATGACTCCACTGTTTTGCGTTCTCTTGTTGCTATCACGATCAACAATGCTAAATCTAATCCCATTCACTATGCATGATGAGAATTTCCGGACTCTCAGATCAGGACCACATGCCAAGGCAAAGAGATCTTTGTCTACCTCTTCACCAACCTCATCCTGCATCCTTATCATCTGCAACAACACACGCAAACACATACATTAGAATCAGAGTGAAATGTGACAACAAAAACTAGATGCGAATGAAAACTAACATAGTTATTGAACCATGTTGGAATTTTTTTGAAGCTCCTTATCACTGTCTGGTGCCCCTTTTCTCTTTAACTCATCTCAGAATATTCTGTGAAGTGAAACATATTAGTCAACAGATCACATAAGTACAACAGATACAACATAAGCAAGTTCAGAAGTGACAACATACTCGATATATTTCTTAGCTTGATCACAATTGTTCAACACATACCACACCATATGATCAAATTCTTTTTCCGCATGTACATATTCATAATCATATCCTGAAGTAAAATTAACTCCATGTCCAAAAACATCAACACCATAGGCTTCTTCATCTGAAAAACCTATATTTCTTGGGTTCCGATTAAATATTGTTTCAACATCATCCATGTACTTGGAGCAAAATGTCAGCACTCATCCGCAACATATGCTTCAGCAATCGAATCTTCTGGTCATGCCCTATTCCTCACATAGCGCTTTAAAGTATATATAGACTTCTTTCAACTGGGTACATCCACCCATATTGTACGGGGCCTCGAAGCAATGCCTCTTCAGGTAAATGTACTTCAAGGTGCACCATCACATCAAAGAAAGCAGGGGGAAATTTTTTCTAAAGCTTGCACAAAATTATAGGGATTTCTTTCTTCATTTCAGCCAACACATCCCTATTAAGAGTTTTGCTGCATAGTTCCCTGAAAAACTTGCGTAACTCAGCTATTGCTTGATATATATAACTGTCCAAAAATACTCTCATGCCAGCAGGTAAGATTCTTTGCAGAAGAATGTGACAATCATGTGTTTTAAGGCCTTGTACCTTGGTACCATCAGCACTTGTACATCTTGATATGTTGGAAGCAAATCCATCCGGAAACTTTAACTCCCGTAGAAATTGACAAAATGCAACCACTTGTTCTTTGGACAAGGTATATCGTGCCCGAGGCATCACATATGAGTTTCCTTCCTTCCTCAATTTCAACTCATCTTTAATATTCAAATCTTGGAGATCAATCCTAGCATGGAGTGTGTCCTTTGTCTTCCCCTCTAAGATCAAAATTGTCCCAATGAGGTTTTCACATATGTTTTTCTCGATGTGCATGACATCAAGATTGTGCCTCAGCTTTAATTTCCCCCAATATTCCAAATCCCACAAACAAACCCTGCGGCTCAAAATTCGCACATGAGCCTTCTTGCTGCCCAAGTCAGAACGTTTCCTTTTCTTACTTTCTTGTTGCCTCCCAGGTCTAACCTTCTCCAATTCTGCTTGCAGCTCTTTCTCAGAGAATTTACCTGGATGATCATTGCTTTCATGAAGACCAACAAATTCATTATTTCTCTGCAAACGATGTCCCTTTGGAAGGAAACGATAGTGACCAATATACCCAATTTTTTTCCTTCAGCCATAAGAAATAGAGTGTTTGTCACAATGAATACATGCAAAATAGCCTCTTGTGGTACGCCCTGAAAGAGTGCTTAGAGATGGGTAATCATGAATGCACCATAGAACTACAGCATGAAGATCAAACATTTTTTCACTAAGAGCATCATATGTACGCACACCCTCCCAGAGCTGAAGTAATTCTTCTACAAGTGGTTGTAGAAAGACATCAAAGTGCTTGCCAGGTGATTTAGGACCTGGAATTAGCAAATCCATCATGAAATTTGACTGGTCCATGCATGCCCAAGGTGGAAGGTTGTATGGTATAACAAACACAGGCCACATACTATAGTTTGTGTTAAAGTTTCCAAAAGGATTGAACCCATCAGTGGCAATGCCAAGTCTAATCTTTCTGGCATCTTTTGCAAAATCTGGATATTGTTTATCAAAATCTTTCCATGCATCACCGTCAACCGGATGACTCAATTCCTTCTCACTTGGCTGCCTCTTTAGCTAGTGCCAATGTGCTTCTTCGCTCCTTTTTGGAAAGAAACATCCTCCTCACCTAGGCACCAATGGAAAATGCCTCAACACTTTCTCGTGGAATCTTCTTTCTAGCGTGGTCTTTCCACCTTGATAGGCCACAAACCGGCAGTTGTCATGATTGGCATATTGCTTCCTGAACAAAATGCAATTATTAAAGCACACATGTGTAGAAACATACCCAAGGCCTAATTCCTTCAGAAGGTTCTTCGCTTCCTCGTATGATTTTGGGAGTGTATTAGGTTCAGGGAATGCTTTAGCCAATATCTTCAATATATTAGTAAATGCACTATTTGTGATCCTATGGTATGACTTCAAATGAAGAAGCTTTACCACAAAGGAGAACCTCAAAAACTTGGTACAACCATGATAAAGTTGCTGCTTTGCCTCTTTCATCACGTTCTTCAAAAACGACTCATGCTCAGAAGGATTTTCAGTTTCACTTTCAGCTTGTTCTACTGCTGTGCGTAGGTCTCCAAACATCTCCTCAAATTGATCAGCACCATTGTTACCATCGGCGGTGTCATGCAAATGAACAGGTTCTTCAATCACATCAACATCAAAGTCTTCTCCATGATATATCCAGCGAGTGTATGTACTTTCCATGCCATACGTCAATATGTGTGTGTTCACAATGGTCTGATGCTGGTGTTTATGATTAAGGCAATTTCTACATGGGCAGAGTTTTTTCTCATCCTCGCTGAATTTATCTTGAATGAAGTTCATAAATTCTTTGACACCTTCGATGTACTCACGGGAAAACAATGTACGATGAATCCAACGCTCTATCCATCTGCATTGCGTAAAAAGAATCAAAGATATATCATCACTGAAGAGACATGACTAGAACATCTTACAAGTAATCCCAATATTACAAGGGGCATATGGATCAGAATTATAACTCTAGACAGGCAACATGTTTACTAGCAAAGATGGAAATAACATACAACCATAAGTGAAGACTTTTAATGGCCAGATAAATAAAATAGCAACAAGTTATAATAGAGGGAGCTGCCTGTAGACAATCTCTTCTACACAAGAGAACAAACAAAATAATGATAACCAGGTAGTCACAAGTATTAAGGATTTAAGGCAGCATCAGATTTTGCGCATTTTGTACCAATAGAAGTAGCATGTCCTGTACTTAGGGCAGGATCAGATTCTGCGCAAATTCTGCCAACAAAACATCAAGCTTAAGCATGCATAAATCACTTGCAGATTACGCAAGGTAACTGGGATTTCGGATCACATGGTATACAAGACTCGGATATTAAAACACAACACAACCCCAACTTTTAATCTATGCGTACATTTAAATCATTTGGCCAAGCACTGTTATCCTAGATCCCTTATCCAAAAAAAATTCACCTCAATCCATACAACTATACTCGAATAGCAATATTAAAGATGGGAAGTCCATCTTAAATTATCTCTGTATATGCATACTTGCTTCACCTCCGCTTGCAAATCACAATATTTAATCAACAAATTCAGTAGGAGAGAGATGATTTCTGTAGAAGACATACCTCTCGCTCCTGGTTGACGTTGATGTGGGGAAGAACGGGGGAGTGTCCGGTGCAGCAATGGCGGGCGGCGGCTAGATCGTGGCGCGGCAATGCCTGGCGGAGGCTGGCTCGTCGGCGCAGCAAGGGCGGGCGGCGGCGAGGCGAGAGGCCTATGGGATCCTGAAGATGACGTCGGGATAGACCACCCTCGCCTGGGCAGCCGTCGGTGGCACTGGCGGCGCCGCGGCGATGGCGCTCGATCTGGACGGCGACGGACTAAATCTGTAACTTGTTTTTTTTTACTGTCATGTGGGCATACAATGGCACCCACGCATCCTCACTGTTTTGTTTTTTGGAAAAACATGTATGGTCCAACCGACATGTGGGCCAAAGAAGGGGCATCTATGCCACATCAGCATGAGCACAATCCATGATGGTCTGGATGGTGTATATGGAAAAAATGGTAGGCTCGACTAAGCCCACTTGTTCGATTCATGATAGTTTCTGTGACGGTAGCCTGACGTCCGTCATCAAGGGCCTGCTGTTTTTCGGCCCACACGAGGGCTTACTAGTCGGTGACGGTATGGGTGACGGATGAGTGTAAACTGTCATAATCGGTGACGGATACATGATCGTCAAAAAAATCCATCATGGATTAACAGATTTTTTGTAGTGATAGTAGCTTTTATCATCCGAATCGTCATTTTTATTTCACATGATTTGGACGTCACTCATGAGGTATTGGTAAAACTGCCATGGTTATACACCTATCTACATGTGAGAATAGACCTAATAGGTATACTTTATTATCATGAGCAGCCAAGTGGACTATTGTTATGAATATATTTTTTACAATGAATCTAATGAAAGTAATTCTGTGGTGCAGATGTTGCTATAGCTTCCTATAAATTTGGTCTAATTCAATTACTTTGGTATGAGGAAGCAGATTACAAATAATAGCATTCAATGAGAACAAGAATCAAATGAAATGTTCAAGGTGGACACACTTTCAAAGTTACACTACACTTAAACAGCTATACAGCCAGCGATGGTTCGCTATATTTCAGGGAAGTATATCCAAACTACTATAAAGTAGTTATGACTGAATACATACTGTAGTGTGAGCATGCAGCAGTGACTGCTGTTGTTGATGAAGACCTTGAAGAATTGACAAGACAAGTTCATTTGTCTCCAACATAATTTAGATCAGTGGACACCTGAGCCACGAAATAATCCCCAAATACATCATGAGTACTAGAAATAGCAAACATTGAGAACTCACCGCTTAAGAAATCAGAACAAAAATATAGTACTGCATTAGTCTATACACTTCACATCACTGGAGAAATATGCCAGGCAAGGAACATTCCCTTTTATTAGGCAATAAGAACAGGTACAAGTATAATGTTATGTTTTGGTTACAGAAAGATACAAAAATGCACAGCAGAATAGCAGATACGATTTTTTCATAAGTTCTGAAATCTTATTGTACATAGAAACGAGAATAACAAAGTATATACACAAAAATCAATGGCATCACTAACAAAATATATACATGACGCAGAGAACTACAAATTTAATATACATGTGCAAGGAAAGAATAATATACGTGTGCCCGCAAGTACTCAACTGGTTTGTGAATGATTTTATTTGAGTGACATGCAGCAAGCCCTACTACCTTTGGGGCATTTATACACATTTAAGTAAGCAATTAGACATGGTAAATAATACATGCCTAATCATGTTAGGTGGACATAATAAAAATACCTAAAGATATGTAAATCAATAGAATGTATTGATGCCACAAGAGCAAACACAACCTTAATTAGGTGCATGCTTAGCATTATAAGAGACAAAGATCTTCACTTGAATAATAGGCATGCTCTTATCTTCGAAAACATGTGGTTTTGTCATATTTTCTACATGCTCATAGTGAATGTGCAGAGATAATGTTCATTCAAAGCCTGATGTACAATGAATTGTGTTATATTATAGATCGCCCTTAGTCTACACACATAGTTGTGTTTTTTCACCATATGATGATATTTATGTCTTACAAAACCGAAGGTGCCACACCAAAACTGAGATAAGATGGTTACCTTTGAAACATTTGTCACTCAACAACTGGATAGTATTAATATAGGTATTTGAGAATGCATGAAGGAGTAAGCAAGCAACAACAAACATGAGAGGAATGGTAAAACAAGAAGTGTTCTAAAAGTCATTATAAGAATTAGGATTAGAAATACATATATTGGCACTGTTACTCGCAACAACAAATTTGTCGGTCGCATAATTAATAATCGGTCCAACCTGTATTTGAAGGTTGTGTATTTAGTGAATTATGCAAATAAAACTAATGCATTCCTTTAGAGATAACTTGATGCCACAAAAACACTGAAAATTATTGCATCTATACTGTGAGGCAGCGCTGACTAAAATCTATGAGGCCTTGAATCAAGCTATAAACAAAAGTCCATGTTGAAAACAAAAAAATGGAGACCAGAGTTAGCGAAAAGCATATCTTGCTTCTTAAATTTCTTCAATGAAACTATCTGTAATGAAATAAAAGGCACTGCAATACCACACAAAAATAGTATACAATATTAAAAGACCAATTGGGTGGGAGGCTATTCTGATAAACACATCCTCTTAACTATTATTCAATTCTAATTTCAACATTCAGTCTTCACATCCAGTAATACAAACCACTGCCTTATGAAGTTCAAGATGTAATGAAGTAACAGAGATTGAAGAATAAAAAGAAGCACACACATCATGCACCGTAAAAAATTATGCATCAATCATTCATTAGTGGACCAAGATCATTTTACAAGTTCTCAAAATAAGTCAGAACAGTTGCCACTTGAGATTCATCAATACCAATGGTAGTCAACTAAAACTATAGCTACCTGATTGTCACGGTAAGGTAATGGTGCTCACCAGAGAGGATTGTAGGCAAGGCAGCAGTTGCGGTGTAGGCCAGACACCGTCGTGTCGCGACAGAGGAGCTCACCACAGGAACCACGGCCGCGCCGGTGACGCGGAGAGGGGGTTGGGGCCGCGGCCGTCCAGCCCAACCAAGGTAAGTGGCGCCATCCAGGAGGAGGAGAGGGCGCGAGGGGGCGCGGTCTACGACAAAGAGGAGCCGCTGGATACGTGCCGACAACGGACGGGATGCCGCAGCTGAAACCCTATCCATGGGCTAGAGGTCGTGGACGGGCGTCGGAGGCCGGGAGCGGCAGATCCAGCCGTACTTGACGACGGATGGGTCGGAGACGAGCTCCTGAGCGTGCTGCGTGGTGGTGGACGTCGCCGGAATTGGCTGGTGTTTATGGTGGAGCGATGGTTCTTATGAGGGAGGGAGAGATGGGTCGCGATAGGGACGGATCGGTGGGTTGTTGTGGCCGATCTAGCAGTCGCCGGATCTACGAGGTGAGAGGAGGGAGGGCCAGCGGCAAGCTGTGGGGGGAGGGTGGCGACGAGGTGGGGGTGAGGTGTGGGAGACGATGGGGAATGGGAGGCGACTGCAGATGAGGGAGAGGGGCCGAAGAAGAGGGAGTTAGGGTTAGGTTTTTATACGCCGAACAATTAGTCGGGCTTTAGCGGGCTTCAGTGGGCTTGCGGGGCTGTACCAGCCCATATATGACAGTTTTTGAAATCGTCATCCGAAATCCGTCATGTATTAGCAGGTTTTTGTAGTGTGGGCTTGGGGCCCTTAACTGAACCGCCATCTCCAAGTGTCGTCTTGGGCTTCATATCTTGAATCGCCATAGGTATAACCCGGCCCCTCCCGGGCGGGTCATACCTAGTAATTATATCCGCAACATTAGCCCCCAGATTGATTTGAATTGGTTCATGTCAATCTTAAACACTTTGAAAAAAATCTTCTGCTCTTCATTGTGCGAGAATATATAACCCGCCATGATGTCATCTTCTGGAATTGCGACAACCCGCCATGACGTCATCTGCCATTACTTCACACTTTATCCAACATATCTCAACGGATCCTTATCTTAATGACCATCTCGAGAATCGAGGCGTCCTGGTAGCTGGATAACCATATTTTTGGCCTCCTCGTTTTTCACGCCCACTTAAGAGTCTTTCCTTATAAATAGGTGCTACGTCTTGAGCCTGCGTCGGTTTTCCTTGAAGAGGAAAGGGTGATGCAGCAAAGTAGCGTAAGTATTTCCCTCAGTTTTTGAGAACCAAGGTATCAATCTAGTAGGAGGCTCCTCAAAAGTCTTACGCACCTACACAAACAAACAAGAACCACGTAACCAACACAATAAAGGGGTTGTCAATCCCTTCACGGCCACTTGCGAAAGTGAGATCAGATAGAGATAATATGATAAGATAAATATTTTTGGTATTTTTATGATATAGATTGGAAAAGTAAAGATGCAAATAAAAGTAGATGGTAAACTTATATGATAAAAGATAGACCCGGGGGCCATAGGTTTCACTAGTGGCTTCTCTCAAGATAGCATAAGTATTACGGTGGGTGAACAAATTACTGTCGAGCAATTGATAGAAAAGCGAATAATTATGAGATTATCTAGGCATGATCATGTATATAGGCATCATGTCCGTGACAAGTAGACCGACTCTTGCCTGCATCTACTACTATTACTCCACACATCGACCAACTCCTACTTGCATCTAGAGTATTAAGTTCATGAAGAACAGAGTAACACATTAAGAAAGATGACATGATGTAGAGGGATAAACTCATGCTATCTGATATAAACCCCATCTTTTTATCCTCGATGGCAACAATACAATGCGTGCCTTGCTGCCCTTGATGTCACTGGGAAAGGACACCGCAAGATTGAACCCAAAGCTAAGCACTTCTCCCATTGCAAGAAAGATCAATCTAGTAGGCCAAACCAAACTGATAATTCGAAGAGACTTGCAAAGATAACTTAATCACACATAAAAGAATTCAGAGGAGATTCAAATATTTCTCATAGATAAACTTGATCATAAACCCACAATTCATCGGATCCCGACAAACACACCGTAAAAAGAGTTACATCGAATAGATCTCCAAGAAGATCGAGGAGAACTTTGTATTGAGATTCAAAGAGAGAGAAGAAGCCATCTAGCTAATAACTATGGACCCGAAGGTCTGTGGTAAACTACTCACAAATCATCATAAGGGCCTTGGAGATGGTGTAGAGGCCCTCCATGGTCGATTTCCCCTCCGGCGGAGTGCCGGCGAAGGCTCCAAGATGGGATCTCGCGGATACAGAAGGTTGCGGCGGTGGAATTATGTTTTCGTGGTCTGTTCTGATGTTCTCGGGGTACGTGGGTATATATAGGAGGAAGATGTGGGTCGGTGGATGCTCGAGGGGCCTCTCGTGGGAACAATTCTGACAATAATAAGGTATAGGGTAACGGAGCATGATCTACCGAGATGCATATGGGTGACACAGTGGTTTTAGCGAGTTCGGGCCTCTCGCGGTGGAGATAAAAGCCCTACGTCTCGTGCTCCGGAGATGCTTTCTTTTATCTGTATATATCCGGAGATTACAATGTATGCGAAAGAGAGGAATGGATCCTCATGCCTGAGCTAAGTCCTGAGACTAGAGAGAGAGTTGAAAAAAGCCCCTAGTCTAGTGGTGGGGGTGGCTTATATAGAGTGCGCCACCCCCTCACCTCCTATGTTACAAAGTGGAGCATCAATGCCATAATGCCTGCCCACTACAAAACCGTCATGCTGACTATTGGTCTTCGCATATCCGAGTGAGTTACACGGCCGAGTGGAATGAGCTCGTCGAGTGGAGTGCCGTGCTCCGAGTGGTCGTTGTCATCCGAGTGACTTTCAAGTTGTCAGACATCCGACGGGCGATCTGGCCCAGGGGCCCAGTACAAAGTATACGGTGTCCATGGGTAAGGTCTTTAGGTCAGGCCTGTTACCCTACCCCTAATACATGTCCTCGTCATTAGCCCCTGAATCGGTCGAGGTTGAGAGGGTCGAGTCGAGGTGAATTCTCAGATGCGTTGAGTGCTACGGAGGCACTTATGAACTTCCTCTGGTCACCTGGCGGTCTTATCTCCGCGTGTTTCCTTGACGGATTGTAGACTGCATGGTATCCTAGAGAAATGATCTCAAACGGGTCCGCGGAGGAGCGTTGAACTCACCTTATAGCAATTTTTTGTAGTGATTTGGAGCTGGTCCTGCATCGAGTAACTGATTACTCAGAATTTCTTCACGCCTAGAACATGTCTTTTTTGTTGTTTGGCCGTCACTCGGACCGGGAGGACCGTTCTGAGTGGATACCATTCCAGTGGGGGCATGCTGAGTGCACCCATGCTACGTCTTGAGCTTGCGTTGGTTTTCCCCGAAGAGGAGAGGGTGATGAAGCAAAGTGTAGCGTAAGTATTTCCCTCAGTTTTGAGAACCAAGGTATCAATCCAGTAGGAGGCTCCTCAAAAAGTCCCACGCACCTACACAAACAAACTGAGAACTCGCAACCAACGCAATAAAGGGTTGTCAATCCCTTCACGGCCACTTACGAAAGTGAGATCTAATAAAGATAGTATGATAAGATAAATATATTTTTGGTATTTTATAATATAGATGCAAAAAGTAAAGATGCAAATAAAAAGTAGATTGGAAGTAAATATGATAAGAGATAGACCCGGGGCCATAGGTTTCACTAGTGGCTTCTCTCAAGATAGCATAAGTATTACGGTGGGTGAACAAATTACTGTCGAGAAATTGATAGAAAAGCGCATAGTTATGAGATTATCTAGGCATGATCATGTATATAGGCATCACCTCCATAACAAGTAGACTGACTCCTGCCTGCATCTATTACTATTACTCCACACATCGACCGCTATCTAGCATGTATCTAGAGTATTAAGTTCATAAGAACAGAGTAACGCATTAAGCAAGATGACATGATGTAGAGGGATAAACTCATGCAATATGATATAAACCCCATCTTGTTATCCTCGATGGTAACAATACAATACGTGCCTTGCAACCCTTTCTGTCACTGGGTAAGGACACCGCAAGATTGAACCCAAAGCTAAGCACTTCTCCCATGGCAAGAAAGATCAATCTAGTAGGCCAAACCAAACTGATAATTCGAAGAGACTTGCAAAGATAACTTAATCATACATAAAAGAATTTAGAGAAGATTAAAATATTATTCATAGATAAACTTGATCATAAACCCACAATTCATCGGATCTCGACAAACACACCGCAAAAAAGAGATTACATCGAATAGATCTCCACAAGAGAGGGGAGAACATTGTATTGAGATCCAAAAAGAGAGAAGAAGCCATCTAGCTAATAACTATGGACCCATAGGTCTGTGGTAAACTACTCACAACTCATCGGAGGGGCAAGGAGGTTGATGTAGAGGCCCTCCGTGGTTGATTCCCTCCAGCCAGAAAGTGCCGAAGGCTCCAATATGGGATCTCATGGATCTGTAAGGTTACGGCGGTGGAAATTGTGTTTCGTGGTGCCCTGTATGTTTTCGGGGTGCGTAGGTATATATAGAAAGAAGAAGTACGTCGGTGGCCGCCCGAGGGGCCCACGAGACAGGGGGCGCGCCCTATGGGGGGGCGCCCTCCTATCTCGTGGAGGCTCCGGTTGCTTCTTGACTTGCACTCCAAGTTCTCTGGATCACGTTCGGTGAGAAAATCATGTTCCCGAAGGTTTCATTCCGTTTGGACTCTTTGATATTCCTTTTCTTCGAAATACTGAAATAGGCAAAAAAATAGCAATATGGGCTGGGCCTCCGGTTAATAGGTTAATCCCAAAAAGGATATAAAAGTAGAAAATAAAGCCCAATAAAGCCTAAAACAGTAGATAAAGTAGCATGGAGCAATCAAAAATTATGGATACGTTGGAGACGTATCAGGCATCCCCAAGCTTAATTCCTGCTCGTCCTCGAGTAGGTAAATGATACAAAGAGAATTTTTGATGCGGAGTGATACTTTGGCATAATTTCCATGTAAATCTTCTTAATTGTGGTATGAATATTTAGATCCGAAAGATTCAAGACAAAAGTTCATATTGACATAAAAAAATAATACTTCAAGTATACTAACTAAGCAATTATGTCTTCTGAAAATAACATGGCCAAAGAAAGTTATCCCTACAAAATAATATAGTCTGGCTATGCTCCATCTTCCCCACACAAAATATTTAAATCATGCACAACCCCGATGACAATCCAAGCAATTGTTTCATACTTTAACATTTTCAAAACTTTTTCAATCTTCACACAATACATGAGCGTGAGCCATGGATATAGCACTATATGTTGAATAGAATGGTGGTTGTGGAGAAGACAAAAAAGGAGAAGATAGTCTCACATCAACTAGGCGTATCAACGGGCTATGGAGATGCCCATTAATAGATATCAATGTGAGTGAGTAGGGATTGCCATGCAACGGATGCACTAGAGCTATAAATGTATGAAAGCTCAACAAAAGAAACTAAGTGGGTGTGCATCCAACTCGCTTGCTCACAAAGACCTAGGGCATTTTGAGGAAGCCCATCATTGGAATATACAAGCCAAGTTCTATAATGAAAAATTCCCACTAGTATATGAAAGTGACAACATAGAAGACTCTCTATCATGAAGATCATGGTGCTACTTTGAAGCACAAGTGTGGTAAAAAAGGATAGTAGCATTGTCCCTTCCCTCTTTTTCTCTCATTTTTTTATTTGGCCTTTTTTATTTGGCCTTTTTTCTTTTTTATATATAAAGTCCGAAGTCTCATCCCGACTTGTGGGGGAATCATAGTCTCCATCATCCTTTCCTCATTGGGACAATGCTCTAATAATGAAGATCATCACACTTTTATTTACTTACAACTCAAGATTACAAATCGATACTTAGAACAAGATATGACTCTATATGAATGCCTCCAGCGGTGTACCGGGATATGCAATGAATTAGGAGTGACATGTATGAAAAATATGAAGGCCTTGCCACAAATACGATGTCAACTACATGATCATGCAAAGAGCAATATTAAAATGATGATGCGTGTCATATAAACGGAACGGTAGAAAGTTGCATGGTAATATATCTCGGAATGGCTATGAAAATGCCATAATATGTAGGTATGGTGGCTGTTCTGAGGAAGGTATATGGTGGGTGTATGGTACCGGTGAAAGTTGCACGGCACAAGATAGGCTAGCAATAGTGGAAGGGTGAGAGTGCGTATAATCCATGGACTCAATATTAGTCATAAAGAACTCATATACTTATTGCAAAAATCTACAAGTCATTGAAAACAAAGTACTACGCGCATGCTCCTAGGGGAAAAGACCATCGCTCGTCCCCGACCGCCACTCATAAGGAAGACAATAAATAAATAAAATTGTGCTCCAACTTCATCACAAAGCGGTTCACCATACGTGCATGCTACGGGAAGCACAAACTTCAACACAAGTATTCTTTAAATTCATAATCACTCAACTAGCATGACTCTAATATTACCACCTTTATATCTCAAAACAATTATCAAGTATCAAATTGATCATAGCATCCAATTCACTTTCTATCATAGTCACTCGTCCCCGACCGCCACTCATAAGGATGCACAAGCCAGGTACACTTCATGTTTCAAATTTGTTACACAACTTTAACCATACGTGCATACTATGGGACTTGCTAACTTCAACACAAGCATTCTTTAAATTCATAATCACCCAACTAGCATGAATTTAATATCACTACCTCCATATCTCAAAACAATTATCAAGTATCAAACTTCTCTTAGTATTCAACACAATCATAAGAATTCTTACAAATCTTGTATGCTTAGCATATTATGATTATTTAAGAAAATTACCATGCTATTTAAGACTCTCAAAGTAATATAAGTTAAGCATGAGAGTTCATCGATTTCTTAAAAATAAAACTACCACCATGCTCTAAAAGATATAAGTGATGCACTAGAGCAAATGACAAACTACTCCGAAAGATATAAGTGAAGATCAACGAGTAGTCGAATAATTATGCAACTATGTGAAGACTCTCTAACATTTAAGAATTTCAGATCTTGATACTTTATTCAAACAGCAATCAAAGCTAAATAAAACTACAATGCAAGGATAGCACAACTCAAGTGAAGAAGCAAAAATTTAGGTTCAACCGATACTAACCGATAATTGTTGAAGAAGAAAGGTGGGATGCCTACCGGGGCATCCCCAAGCTTAGATGCTTGAGACTTCTTGAAATATTATCTTGGGGTGCCTTGGGCATCCCCAAGCTTGAACTTTTGTGTCTCCTTAATTACTCTCATATCATGGTTTCTCTTTTTATCAAAAGCTTCATTCACAACAAACTCAACAAGAACTCGTGAGATAGGTTAGTATAAACCAATGCAAAACCTTATCATTTTCTAATGTAACAAATCACTAACATTATTATTCAACATTGCATCCTAAATTCCTCTGCATATTTAATACTCCTATCATCAAATAGAATCATTAAACAAGCAAACATATGCAAAGAATGCAAACCTAACAACAATCTGCCAAAACAGTATAGTCTGTAAATAATGCAAGATTCATCGTACTTCCCTAACTCCAAAAATTATGAACTAAAATTCACACTGTAATAAATTTATCAGAGCTCAGTATGAAAAAATATTCAACATTATACCACTCTCTGACTTTTCTAGGGAATTTTTTGCAACAGCGATAAACTTTCTGTTTTCAAACAGCAATATGT
Organism: Aegilops bicornis; assembly: GCA_021605145.1. Taxonomy (NCBI): domain Eukaryota; kingdom Viridiplantae; phylum Streptophyta; class Magnoliopsida; order Poales; family Poaceae; genus Aegilops; species Aegilops bicornis. The sequence continues at coordinate 246,565,155 of CM038670.1, read as the reverse complement.
ATACTAGCAAAATAAGCATGGCAAAGGCTATCCTTGACTTTTTTATTGGAACTAAAGATGCAAAACATTATTCTAACTAACAGAAAGCAAATTACTAACAAGAGAAAATGACGCTCCAAGCAAAACACATATCATGTGGTGAATAAAAATATAGCTCCAAGTAAAGTTACCGATGAACGAAGACGAAAGAGGGGATGCCATCCGGGGCATCCCCAAGCTTAGACGCTTCGTTATCCTTGAATATTACCTTGGGGTTCCTTGGGCATCACCAATCTTAGGCTCTTGCCACTACTTATTCCATAGTCCATCAAATCTTTACCCAAAACTTGAAAACTTCACAACACAAAACTTAACAGAAAACTTGTAAGCTCCGTTAGCGAAAGAAAACAAAACACCACTTCATGGTACTGTAATTAAATCATTCTTTATTTATATTGGTGTTAAATATAATGTATTCCAACTTCTCTATGGTTTATAAACTATTTTACTAGCCATAGATTCATCAAAATAAGCAAACAACACAATGAAAACAGAATCTGTCAAAAACAGAACATTCTGTAGTAATATGTAACTAACGCAAACTTCTGGAACTCCAAAAATTCTAAAATAAATTGGCATTCCTGAGGAATTTGTCTAGTAATCATCTGCAAAAATAATCAACTAAATAGCACTCTCCAGTAAAAAGTTCTAGCTAATCTCGTGAGCGCTAAAGTTTCTGTTTTTTACAGCATGATCATAAAGACTTCACCCAAGTCTTCCCAAAGGTTCTACTTGGCACAAACACTAATTAAAACACAAAACCACATCTAAACATAAGCTATATGGATTATTTATGAATAAACAGAACCAAAAAGCAAGAAACTATAATAAAATTGGGTTGCCTCCCAACAAGCGCTATCGTTTAACGCCCCTAGCTAGGCATGATGATTTCAATGATGCTCACATAAAAGATAAGAATTGAAACATAAAGAGAGCATCATGAAGAATATGACTAGAACATTTAAGTCTAACCCACTAACTATGCATAGGGATTTTGTGAGAAAACAACTTATGGGAACAAGAATCAACTTGCATAGGAAGGTAAAACAAGCATAACTTCAAAACTTTAAGTACATAGAGAGGAAACTTGATATTATTGCAATATGTAGAAGCATATGTTCCTCCCTCATAATAATTTTCAGTAGCATCATGAATTAATTCAACAATATAACCAGAACCTAAAGCATTCTTTTCATGATCTACAAGCATAGAAATTTTATTACTCTCCACATAAGCAAAATTATTTTCATGAATAATAGTGGGAGCAAACTCAACTAAATAACTATCATGTGATTGAAAATTAAGATCAAGATGACAAGTTTCATGGTTATCATTATTATTTAAAGCATACGTGTCATCACAATAATCATCATAGATAGGAGGCATGCTTTCATCATAGTAAATTTGCTCATCAAAGCTTGGGGGACAAAAAAAATCATCTTCATCAATCATAGCTTCCCCAAGCTTGTGGCTTTGCATATCATTAGCATCATGGATATTCAAGGAATTCATACTAACAACATTGCAATCATGCTCATCATTAACATATTTCATGCAAAGCATTCTATGTAATTCTTCTTCTAGCACTTTGGCACAATTTTCCTTTCCATCATTCTCACGAAAGATATTAAAAAGGTAAAGCGTATGAGACAAACTCAATTCCAGTTTTTTGTAATTTTATTTTATAGACTAACTAGTGCTAAAACAAGAAACAAAAAGATTTGATTGCAAGATCTAAAGATATACCTTCACTTACCTAGCCTCCCCGGCAACGGCGCCAGAAAAGAGCTTGATGTCTACTACACAACCTTCTTCTTGTAGACGTTGTTGGGCCTGCAAGTGCACAGGTTTGTAGGACAGTAGCAAATTTCCCTCAACTGGATGACCTAAGGTTTATCAATCCGTTTGAGGCGTAGGATGAAGATGGTCTCTCTCAAACAACCCTGCAACCAAATAACAAAGATTCTCTTGTGTCCCCAATACACCCAATACAATGGTAAATTGTATAGGTGCACTAGTTCGGCGAAGAGATGGTGATACAAGTACAATATGGATGGTAGATATAGGTATTTGTAATCTGAAAATATAAAAACAACAAGGTAACAAGTGATAAATGTGAGCATAAACGGTATTGCAATGATAGGAAACAAGGACTAGGGTTCATACTTTCACTAGTGCAAGTTCTCTCAACAATAATAACATAGATAGGTCATATAACAATCCCTCAACATGCAACAAAGAGTCACTCCAAAGTCACTAATAGCGGAGAACAAACGAAGAGATTATGGTAGGGTACGAAACCACCTCAAAGTTATTCTTTCCAATCAATCCGTTGGGCTATTCCTATAAGTGTCACAAACAGCCCTAGAGTTCGTACTAGAATAACACCTTAAGACACAAATCAACCAAAACCCTAATGTCACCTAGATACTCCATTGTCACCACAAGTATCCGTGGGTATGATTATACGATATGCATCACACAATCTCAATTCATCTATTCAAACCAACACATAGAACCTCAAAGAGTGCCCCAAAGTTTCTATTGGAGAGTCAAGAACGTGTGCCAACCCCTATGCATAGGTTCATGGGCGGAACCCGCAAGTTGGTCACCAAAACATACATCAAGTGGCACATGATATCCCAATCGTCACCACAGATAAGCACGGCAAGAAATACATCAAGTGTTCTCATAAAAGACTCAATTCGATAAGATAACTTCAAAAGGGGAAACTCAATTCATCACAAGAGAGTAGAGGGGGAGAAACATCATAACATCCAACTACAATAGCAAAGCTCGGGATACATCAAGATCGTGCCATAGAGGGAACACGAGAGAGAACACGAGAGAGAGAGAGAGAGAGAGAGATCAATCACATAGCCACTGGTACATACCCTCAGCCCCGAAGGTGAACTTCTCCCTCCTCGTCATGGAGAGTGCCGGGATGATGAAGATGGCCACCGGTGATGGGTTCCTCCCTCAGGTGCCTAACAGGCTCCCCGATTGGTTTTTCGTGGCTCGGAGGTTTGGCGGCGGAACTCCCGATCTATCTTCTTTTCCGGAAGTTTTACGACACGTAGGTATATATGGGTGCAGGGGTACGTTGGTGGAGCTACGGGCCCCACGAGGTGGGCGCGCCTAGGGGTGGGCGCGCCCCCCACCCTCGTGAGCACCTCCCATATCTCCTGACGTAGAGTCCAAGTCTATCCGGTGGGTTTCCTTCCAAAAATAACTTCTCCGGTTGATTTCGTTCCGTTTCGACTACGTCTGATATTCCTTTTCTTCGAAACACCGAAATAGGCATAAAACAGCAAATCTGGGTTGGGCCTCCGGTTAATAGGTTAGTCCAAAAATAATATAAAAGTGGATACTAAAGCCCAACATTGCCTAAAACAGTAGATAATATAGCATGGAGCAATCAAAAATATAGATACGTTGGAGACGTATCACTTATGTCTCGATTACCAGGGAGCGAATCCGCTTGGCCTAGTTCTCGATCTGATGTTACCTGTCCTGAACCGCCGCCAGGTCGTCCCTTTATATACAGAGGTCGACGCCCAGCGGCTCACAGAGTCCCGGCCGGTCATAAACAGTGTCCGGCTCGGTCTCTTTCTATTCTTGCCTTACAATACAAGTTACATACATATGGCGGTTTATCTTTATGGGCCTTGAGTTGCCTTGGGCTTGGGGCCCTCAACTGAACCGCCATCTCCAAGTGTCGTCTTGGGCTTCATATCTTGAATCTCCATAGGTATAACCTGGCCCCTCCTGGGCGGGTCATACCTAGTAATTATATCCCCAACATTCTATGTGGTCACAAATTCCTCATCTGAGGGTACCACAAGTATCATTGACGATAATGCAGGGCTAAAGGAATTGTATGTGACAGGCATATACAAAAGCCTCAAAGGGCATCAGACTCTTTGTGATGTGCTCAAAAAGCAGATCTTGAACATGAACAATAGGAAAGAGGGTATTGCCTTTGAGAGGAAACTCAATGTTGATGGGACCTACTGGAAACCTGAGCAGTATCCCAAAACCTCATGGGTTGCTGCCAAAGGACCTCCTGTAGATCCATGCACTCTATCTGGCTTTACTTGTGACTCTTCATATTCCTCTGATGAGTCATTTGACTCCAACTATAAATTTTTCAAGAATCAGAATGGTGAAGTACTTGCTCGATATGTTGGAACTAACTGCAGGAACGGTCCCACTATGAAGAAAATCTAGGTTCCCAAAAGGTTCCTTGAAAATCTTCAGGTGAATGACATCATGACACCACCTATGAAGAAAAGGAACCCCAGATCAAATTCTTCATATGGACCAAATTCTTCATCTGGATCAAACTCCTCACATGTATCAAAATCCTCATATGAACATCATCGTGCTAACACTTCTGTTTCACATGGAAAGTCTAAAGGCTATGAATATGTGCATTATTCTTGAAACCATTATGTTCATAAGTCCTCAAAGAATTTCTCTGCTTATTCATATGCTTATCCTAACCAGTCTTCTGTGAAACAAAGTGCCACTACAAAAAAAATACACTTCCGTGATGATACGTGTTTGTCGCAGTAGGTCGCATTTTCTGTCATGCATGTACATCCATGACGATTTTATGACAGAATCAAGATAGTCATACCTATGTCGTCAGAGAAGTGTTCCATGACATTACCAAAATTATCATCACGGAAGTGTCCACTTCCATGACGATAAATCGCGCGTCACAGAAGTGCTTTCATCAAGGGTGACCGACACGTGGCATCCACCGTAACGGAACGCCGTTAAGCTATCGGGTCGGGTTTTGGATCCGATAACCCATTAACAGCCCCCACCAATGGGGATTTTTCACGTGTAAAATCATCATTGGCTGGAGGAAACACGTGTTGGCTCATCGTTGGGACAGATGTCATCCACTCATTGGACAGAAGGCGCCTATGATAAGTCGACACGTGGCACGGCCCATCAAGTTTAAATGGGTCGGCCCAACTAAAGTCCCACAAGATTTTGCGGACCATAATGGGTCGGCCCAGCTACAGGCCCACGAGATTTTGCGGACCATAATGGGCTGGCCCAGCTAAAGACCCACAAGATTTCGCGGGCCAAAATAGGCCGGCCCAGGTAAAGGACCACAAGATTTTTGTGTGCCATAATGGGCCAGCCCAGGTAAAGGCCCACAACATTCTTGCGGATGATAATGGGACGACCCAGCTAAAGGCCCACGAGATTTCGCCAACATTAATGGGCCGGCCCAGCTGTAGGCCCACAAGATTTTGAGGACCTAGTAGGCCGGCCCATTAACTGGATGCCATGTTTTGGGCCAAATGTCGGCCCATATTTGATCCGGTCCATTAATGGCCTGCCATGTTCCGGGCCTAATAATGGCCCATATGAGATCTGGCCCGTTAAAAGCCTCCCACTTTCTGGGCCAAATCACGGCCCAGATCAGGTCTGGCCCTTTAAGAGGCTTTGGGCTCAATTATGGCCCACATCAGATTTGGCCCGTTAACTGGATGCTATGCTTTTGGGCCCACTTGCTAAAGGCCCATTTAGTAATTTAGCCTGATATTAGTTTCGGCCTGTTAAGGGCCCGTTTAACATTTCGGCCCTATATTAATTTCGGCCTGTTAAAAGCCCGTCATATAGTTGGGCCTAACTACGGCCCGGTTTGCATCCGGCCTGCTCGCAACCCATATCTGATTGGGCCAAATAAGGACCGAGACAACTTTGGCCTCTTAAAAGCCCGTGACTTGATTCGCACAATCATGGGTCAGGGTCCATTTCGGGCTGCTGCCGGCCCGTGAGCTATTCGCACGCTTGTGCCCAACCTACTTCTCAGCCTCCTAAAGCCCATTGAGTTTTCTTGCGAAAAGAGGGCCGAGGGTTACTCGCCTATTAAAGGCCCGAATCGCTTAGTGGGCCAGTTTGACAGGGCCCATGATGCGGATCATACATCGTGATTGCATGACGGCCCGATTATGTACCATAATTTTACGTTTTGGCCGGTTTACTGCGAAGATAGGATATATATATAGTAAAATAACTGCAGCATCGTGAATAAGAAAAGAAAACTAGACTATACAATAAAGAAATTACGGCATATTACATCCACTGGGCATCAAAGTTCGCCACTATGATAATAAAGCACAAGCAGACAGCAGATTACATACACTGGGCATCAAAGATCGCCACCAGTGCAAATACACGCCGACAAAATAATATACAAAACCGACAGCACTTCAATAGAGTTCAAGAAAGGTTAGGCCTGCTGGCGAGCTGCAGCGCAAGTACCTAAGCTAGATGATGAGACTGCGCTTGTTCAACACTTATATCTTCCTCACTCTGAAAGATAAACAAGCAGCATGATGATGTGTTTTGCACATAAAAGTATCAACACGACAATTCATCACATTTCTTCTCGATTTAATAAAGTGACACAGTTTAAAATTGCATTAACACAATATGGTATTGTTCAGGTCAAGACATGGCAGGAAATGACATTGTAAAGGAGTTGGCAGCTTCACGACACCACTGCATTACAGATCAAGAACTCATAAGTATCAATGGTTAGTGTGTTGTCAATTTATCCCATTTCAGATTGGCAAATAAAGAGACGATTTAAATAATAGTAGAATGATATGACATTGTTCATAGTTAAGACATTGCAGAATAAGACATTGTGCTGTAGTGGGTAGGTTCACCACACCACTGGATTACGGATGAAGAATAGAAGCATACATGCAAAGGCAAAAAGAAGATCACTTGCTCAGTATAGTTTAATTTACATGGTATGAAGAAGGAACTTGGTTGTACAACTGAAAACTTAAATTGAGAAGGACAAACTTTTGTTTATGAACTACATAATAAACTTTTAACATGCAATTTGATGCAAACACCAAAAATAAACAGCTGTTGCAGTCATGCCTAACCAAATATACACAAGAAAGTTTGAAGGCTTGAGAAGGACAAACTTACACTACCGGTGAAGACAGGCTCTATAAAGCCATTGTCCATGCTGATGGGGGGGGGGCAATTCAAGAAGTTTAGCACAGAATCTTCTGTGTAAGCATTGCCTTTATTCTACATTTTGTTAAGAGTAAATATAGATGTGATAATATACGAAAAAATGGAGAATATTTAAGATAAGATGAAGATGGTTGCTACATAACCAAGTAGATATAAATGTATGTGCAGCGATACAGGCAAAAGGCACAGCCAAGAGCAATGCACAGCTAAACTTCTTCAGTACCAACCATATGGTAAGAGTAAATATAGATCTGATGTGTAGAAAATGGAGGGCAAAGGAAAATAAGCTGCAGAGTGATGGTTGTCGGTGTCAAAACCGGCGGATCTCGGGTAGGGGGTCCCGATCTATGCGTCTTAGGCTGATGGTAACAGGAGGCAAGGGACACGATGTTTACCCAGGTTCGGGCCCTCTCGAGGGAGGTAAAACCCTACTTCCTGCTTGATTGATATTGATGATATGAGTAGTACAAGAGTAGATCTGCCACGAGATCGTGGAGGCTAAACCCTAGAAGCTAGCCTATGATGATTATGATTGTGATCGTCCCTCTAAGGACTAAATTCTCCAGTTTATATAGACACCGGAGAGGGCTAGGGTTTACATGGGGTCGGTTACATGGAAGGAAATATAATATCCGGATCGCCAAGCTTGTCTTCCACGCAAAGGAGAGTCCCATCCGGACACGGGACGGAGTCTTGACTCTTGTATCTTCATGCTCCAACAGTCCGGACAAAGTATATAGTTCGGCTGTTCGGATACCCCCTAATCCAGGACTCCCTTAGTAGCCCCTGAACCAGGCTTCAATGACGATAAGTCCGGCGCACAGTTTTGTCTTCGGCATTGCAAGGCGGGTTCCATCTCCGAATACTCCAAAATACCTGTTACGACGAATAGTGTCCGGCTTCCCATAAATGTTGTACTCCTCGGCTTCTGTGCCTCAATAATGACCATCTCCACGTGTCGAGCAAATGCGAGGAGCCGAGGCATTTTTGCATTTGCCACCCCCAGATCTGGCAGGTTAACCGTCTATTTGAAGAGACGGGGATTCTCAGATCCAAACCTCATCCTCTTCCCTCGAGCAAGCATCCAATAGAGTGCTCCGGAAAAACCATTCCAACATGGCAGGTCGCCGCAGCTCTGCTTCCCGCTCTCCTCGCTCCAAGCCGGGTGACTGGGAAGAGTGTTCTGTTCCTCACAGCCAATTGATAGAGTTACAGACCCAAGGGTTTCTCCCACCGGCGTTCATGGTCCCCGTCCGAGCCGGAATAGCCACCTATAATGGCGGGGAGCAAGCGGAGGGATCTCCTAATCCTTCCCTAGAGGAGCGAATATGCCTCATCCCGCATCTGCTAAGGGGCGCCGGGTTTCCTATCCACCCATTTCTTCGCGGGCTCCTGGAGTTCTACGGCCTCCAGTTGCACAACTTCACCCCTGCCTCCGTGCTGCATATAGCAGGATATGTCACCCTTTGTGAGCTATTTCTAGGCTGCGAGGCTCACTTTGGGTTATGGAAGAAGCTGTTATGCCTTGTCTCCCGCAACTAGGGAGAATCCCTATGTCAAGTGGGCGGAGCCGAAGTATGGCGCATCGCTGAGACCGGATACCTATCCGGTACTCCCAAGAAGGCACCGGAGAACTGGCCTTCGGAGTGTTTTTATGCCGATGACGTTCCCCTTCTAGATCCAGTACGGACAGGTCTCCCTAAATTCAATAACGCTCCACCGAAGGCACGTCGAAGCTGGCGCCCTCGGGGCCCCCAAGAGGAGGATACCAGAGAAATACACTTTCTGATGAGCAGGATAAATTTACTGGCCAAATCTGGGCTGACGATAGTCGAGGTCATGGCAATACGCATAATGCGGGGAGTGCAGCCGCTTCAATATCGGGGGAAGCCCATGTGGCACTTCAACGAAGAAGATGATGCCACCCATTGTGTCCGTAAAGGTCCGGACTCTGCCACGGCTCTAGCGAGGATATTGTCCGATTTATAGAAAGGAGAAGAGGAAGAATTCCTTCATATTAAACCGCGGGATGGATTTTCCATGTACAACCCCCCAAGCTGGGTAAGTCGTCATTATTTTCCCCGCTTCACTTATTGTGGCGTTCTTCGCTAAGATTATTTGCCTCGATATTTCCGAGCAGGAAATGAGGAGGGCCGTAGAAGGAATCTCCAACCCTTCCACGCAGCCAGAGGACCCCGGAAGGGCCCTCGATCCAGGACTCGAATAAGATCCGGATATTACTGTGGAGCTCATCAACGGGATATTTTATCAGGGGAGCTGCAACGGCGCCTCGGTGGCTTTTATCGCCGACTATCTGTAGGACCTTGAATTATGTCTAGAGGGGGTGATTAGACTACTTGACCAATTAAAAACTTAACCTTTTCCCAATTTTATACTTTGGCAGATTTTAGCTATCTTTGAACAAGTCAAGCAATCTTCACGCAATTCAAGCAAGCTTGCAAAGAGTATATAGGCAGCGGAAATTAAAGCATGCAACTTGCAAGAATGTAAAGGGAAGGGTTTGGAGGATTCAAACGCAATTGGAGACACAGATGTTTTTGTCGTGGTTCCGATAGGTGGTGCTATCGTACATCCACGTTGATGGAGACTTCAACCCACGAAGGGTAACGGTTGTGAGTCCACAGAGGGCTCCACCCACGAAGGGTCCACGAAGAAGTAACCTTGTCTATCCCACCATGGCCGTCGCCCACGAAGGACTTGCCTCACTAGCGGTAGATCTTCACGAAGTAGGCGATCTCCTTGACCTTACAAACCCCTTGGTTCAACTCCACAATCTTTTCGGAGGCTCCCAAGTGACACCTAGCCAATCTAGGAGACACCACTCTCCAAGAAGTTACAAATGGTGTGTTGATGATGCACTCCTTGCTCTTGTGCTTCAAATGATAGTCTCCCCAACACTCAACTCTCTCTCACAGGATTTGGATTTGGTGGAAAGAAGATTTGAGTGGAAAGCAACTTGGGGAAGGCTAGAGATCAAGATTTATGTGGTTGGAATGGAATATCTTGGCCTCAACACATGAGTAGGTGGTTCTCTCTCAGAACTGGTAAGTTGGAAGTGTAGGTTTGTTCCGATGGCTCTCTCCACGAATGAAGAGGAGGTGGAGAGGTATATATAGCCTCCACAAAAAAATCTAACTGTTACACACAATTTACCAAACTCGGTGGGACCGAATCATCAAACTCGGTCGGACCGATTTAGTAAACTTAGTGACCGTTACGGTTTTCGTGGATCGACATGCAACTTCGGTAGGACCGATATGGTTAGGGTTAGGGCATAACGTAATCTCGGTGAGACCGATTACACAAACTCGGTGAGACCGATTTTGGTAATTAGCTAACTAGAGAGTTGGTCAGGTAAACTCAGTGGGACCGTTTCGCTCTTTCGGTGGGACCGAAAAGTTATGAAAGGGAAACAAAGAGTTTACATTGCAATCTCGGTGGGACCGATCGCTCACTTCGGTTAGACTGAAACATTACGAAGGGAAACAGAGAGATTACAATCCCATCTCGGTGAGACCGAGATCCCTATCGGTGAGACCGATTTGCCTAGGGTTTGTGTGTCGGGGCAGGCTGATCTGGCCCACGAGCACCTATGGGGCCGGTGGACCGAGCCCCTTTCGGTTCGGCGGGGAGCGGAGGTCGCACGAAGAGCAGATCGAGGCGGAGCACGCGAGAGGTTTACCCAGCTTCGGAGCTCTCCGGAGAGATAACACTCCAACTGCTGCATGTCTAGGTGTATTGCGTTCTTGCTCAGGAGCGCTGAGTGCTACAGTACACACGAGCTGCTAATGAGACTGAGCGTGGAGGGAACTGATCGACCAACCCTTTCTACGTTGCACATGGGCCTCCTTTTATATGCTCAAGGGGCTCCGACCGGTGGCAACGTAGATGGGGGTACAAATGGAAAAATAGTGGTTGGTACACCTACTTGTACAGTGTACAATGTACTATACCTAACCCTGACGGCAGGGGACAAAGGCATTAAATGCCCGTCTAGTCGCCCTAACAGTGCAAACAGGGACCGTCAGGGGCGCCACCGTTCGCCACGATGGCAAACTTGTTAGCGCTACTTGCCACCTCGCACCGCTGGCTGCACAGACCTCTCGCCACGCGCTACCGGGAAGGCCCTGTGGCGACACGTTAGTGGATGCGCCGGAGCGAGGTACAGAGAGAGGTCTGCGTGCAAGCGCCTTTGCCGCGGTTGTTGTCTTGTCGCGCCCGGAAGCTTGTCGCTCATCGGGCCTTCCGACAAGCTCCTCTTGCCGGGCCTTGTCTTGTAAGTGCACAGGGGTGGCCTTCCGGCAAGCTCCTCTTGCCGGGCCTTGTCTCCTATGTGCCTTGGGTGGCCTTCCGGCAAGCTCCTCTTGCCGGGCCTTGTCTCCCCGGCTTGAATACTTTGTTCTTGAATAGCTCCAAAGGAACCACGGAGGACCTTGGCGGTCACCCGTAAGCCTTGCCATGAGGGCTGCAATCGCACAGTGCACAAGTTAGGGATACTAGGGTACCCCTACTCTAATACACCGACAGGAGCCCCCGGGCCTGGGCCACACACGGTGCCGAGCGCTGTTGGGCCAGGCCCAAAACAGGGCACGGGCACACGCGGCCAAGGTCACACCATAACTTGGGCGAGATCGTGGGGGTTTCTTTATTCGGAAAATCGGAACGTCCGCCCCCTCCCTCTTTATAAGCAGGGGAAACAGGGGCACGTCGCCTACCTTGCCAGTTGCTGTCCCATCGAAAAACCACCGCTGCTCCCCCTTCTTCTCAAGGCTGAAAAGAGAGCAGCGCTCCGCCCCCCATCACCACCAGCACCTTCAACGCCATCGATCTCCTCCACCGCCTCCGCCATGGGCCCGAAAGCCGACAAGGGGAAGACCGTGAAGTCGGCCGAGGCGCTGCGGCTTGCGGCGCGTCGGAAGGAGCGGGCCGTCTTCCCCCCTCAGCTCGCCGCGAGGGAGCTGAGGGAGAACTACTACCTCTTCTGGTCGACAGAGACGCGGGCGCATCCGCGCACGAAGGTACTCCCCGCCGCTGCTGCAGAACTGGCCCCGACGGGGTATCCCTTCTTCGCGCTCTTCTATCTGCGGGCTCGCCCGCCTTCTCGAAGTTCTTTTGTGACATTATGAACACCTACGGGTTCCGCCTCCTTGATTTCACCCCAACGCTGCTTCGACCATGGCAGTTTTCGCACATCTCTGCGAAAACTTTGTCGGAGTCCACCCAAATGTAGCTCTTTTCCGTCACTTCTTTTTACCCCAGCCGAGAGAGGAGAACCCCTTGCCGGAGGAATTGCTTGGGTCTCCAGGGTCGGCAAGAAGGAGGCCTATCTGGAGGGAGAGCTTCGTAGCAAATGGGAGGAGTGGAGGGCAGATTGGTGCTGGATTGTTGAGGAGAACCCGCAGCCTTTTACCGCTCAGCGCCAAACCCCAGTAGTACGCGGCAATGATTGGAGCAATCTGCCCCGAGGACGCTAGGCTGAAGATCGCAGTTACCCGAATCCTCCGCCTCAGACTTGCCGGACTCACTGTAGGCACTGTTGGCGCGGAGTTTCTTCGCCGCCGCATCGCCCCCTTGCAGGAGAGAAGGAGACCTTCCTAGGAATTTCAGAACGCAGCAGACATCATGAGGCTGCGCCCAGGCCTCAACTTCAACTTCACTGCCTTGGAGCTTGACGCAATGCTCTTAGAGCTGTTCAAGCCTGATCCTGATCATCCGGAGATGTTTAGGTTGCCGAGGGGCGTCGTTCCGCTGTGCAACAACTCGTCGCTTGACCGCATCCGTGCAATGATGCTGTTGTGTGACTCCCATGGAATTGTCCCCACTTGGCAAGAGCCGGCAGATGACGTGGTGCGGTAGTTTTTTGACAATCTAGTCGAAATGCCGGTCCGCCCGACGAAAGCAGAGGGGCCTCACCCGCGACACTCATCGACGATAAGATGCAGCGACGCCACTAGGCTGGAAGAGGCGGCGCAGCCGCCGCTGGGCGAAGTTTGGCTTCACCGTGGAGGAGGCGGAGGCAGCCGAGGCGGCAAGTCTTGTCGAGCGAAAGGAGTTCGTCGGGCGAGGAAGAGCTTGCCGAGCACAAGCCGAGTCGAGCGAGCCCGCCGAGGGCGCATCCTCCCCACCTCCAAGCAGCTTGCATGAAGCGGAGCCACCGGCTCCACCAAGAAGGCGTCTTCGCAAGGCCGGAGATGCAGCGGGGCGGCAGACGGGCTAACAGCCAGAAGCGCCACATGACGTTCCACCGCTGCAAGCATCGCTGGAGCTCCTCACGCCGCAAGCAATCGGAGCGGGCCTCGCAGGCCACCGGTCCCGCCCCCGCCAAGCGTCCAAGGGAGCCCACTCCTCCGCCTCGTCGTACCGGAGGCGGGCCAGAATTCGACCTCTCCGCGCTCAGCTCCGACGAGGAAGAGGAAGAGTAAGACTCCTTGCTCTACTTGTAATCCTTCAATTTGTCGCTTTGTCTTGTATCTGATTTGCTTTCCTCTGAATCCATTCCTTTTCAGGACGCTGGCCTAGAGGATGTCGAAGAGAGCCAAGACCCCGGTGGTTGTCATCGAGGACGAACCTACTGCGACAGCAGGAGGCGCGTCTGAGACAACCTTGCCGGATGAGGCAACTCTCCTTCAAAGCAGCCCCCAGCGCAGCCCCCAGCGTAAGTATATGGTCTACTTCTTGCTGTTCGGCGTGCATGGGTGCTTTTTCCTTTGCTGATATCTGACTATTGACTTGTGTAGGAGCAGAGCAGCCTCCTTCTGCTTCGACTACGCCGCCAAGGGTGGATTCCCCGGCAAGGGGCAGCTCTCCGGCAAGGGACGGCACCAGCGATCCCTTGGTGGCTGAGACCATGACCGCAGCCCCCGCCGCCGGTAATCTTCTTGCCTGAGTACTTCCCTTGTGTTTTTCTTCTTCTGATTTTGTCTTTGAAGATTTGCTTGAGTTTCTTCATCCATCCGCCACAGAGCCAATGGAGACCGAGGTCGCCGGCGAGGAGGACGTGCGCGGCAACACTGACGAAGCCGCCGCCGTGGAAGAAGAAGCCGGCGCTGACGAGCCTGCCGGCGAAGAGGCCACCGAAGCTGCCGCCGTAGAAGCTGGCGAGGGGTCTGGCGATCGCACTGACGACCCCGAGGTCGCAGGAGTGCCAGGCGCTACACCGATCGCCGATCCCTCCGCCGCCGCAGCTGTCAGTTCAAGAGCCCCAGCCAGCGCTTACTTGAAGGCCGGGCGACGGCGTTTTCATCAAGCTCCCATGGGAGTCGAGCTCAGTGGCGCCGCCGAAGGAGAAACCTTCGATGAAGAGCTGCGCGCTTCCACTGGCCGACGCTAGTTGACGCGCCAAGCAGCAGCAGCGGCGAAGCTCGAGGAGGAGCAGCTGCCGCGAAGTCATTGCCGCTCTACCGCCCGATAAGCCAAACCGGCATCCCGGAGGCGCTTGTCGCGAAGGCGGGAGCAGAGACATCGAGAAGCGCGGAGGAGCTCCGGGCCGCAACAGAAGCTCTCCGGTCCTTGGCGGAGGAGCGGAGCAACTTCGCCGAGGAGCGCAAGGCCTTCATCCTCGAGAAGGCTGCGGTGAGGAGGAACAGCGGCTTGCCGCCGAGAAGCTGCTCTGCTAGAAGGCGAGCTGGCGCAGCGGTAGGTCAACCTGGACAGCCACGATGAGGATCTCGCCATGCGCGAGGAAACATTTGGCGGGGCTCTCAATGAGGCAAAGGATGCTGCCGCTGCTGCCGAGGCCGCCAAGAAGGAGCTGGAGACGAAGGTGGCGCAGATGGGAGGCCAGCCTCAAGAAGAGCGCCGAGGAGCTTGCTGCACTCAAGCACGGCGAGAAGGACGCCTACACTCTTGGCGAGCTGCAGGGCTGCCTCGCCGAGAGGAGCAAGGAGCTCAGCGCCGCCAGGGGACTCCAATGCAGATCTTGAGTTGAAGCTAACTACTTTGATTCAGATGTCGGACGGCGCCAAGGAGCAGAAGGTGGCCTTGAAGGAGAAGATCAAGGCCGACGAGGGGCTGCTGGCGAGTGTGCTGCCGCCCAGAGTGCCTTGAGGGAGAACATGGAGCACTGGACCGAAGGTCTCGTGGATACTGCTGCAGCCATCCACAGGGAGCTGATGGAGCTGGGGATGGTGGATCTTGGATACTCCTCCGACGAGCATCTCCAACCCAGCGCCAAGCTCAGCTTGTTCTTCAAGGGCGTGGTGACGGCTCTCCAGCGACTGGGAAGAGGTCCCAAAACAGCTGGCCGAGGAGTCGCGCCAGATCTGCGCGGGAACCCTCCAAAAGGTGCTGATGAATGTGGCCTTCGGCAACCCAGGCCTCAACCTCACCAACGTCCTCAAGTCCCTGCCGCCGGATGGTGATGTGGAGGCGCTCAAAACCCTTGTCGCACCCATTGTGGACAGGGTGAGCGGAATCAAGAGGGTTGAGGGCGATCACGTAGATTAGGCCGCCCGTTTTCTCTTTCCCTTGCCGCTGCTGGTCATTTCATAGGAACAATCCATTAGAGCTGCGGCAAGCTATCTTGTAATATAACTTTATTTTGGATATCAATCGCTACATTATTTCCTTTACTTGATTCCTTCCTTTGTATGTTTTTGCCCTACGCTTTTACGGGACTTGTCGGCGCGGGCACCTGAGCCGCGAGCGCTGAGTGCGGGACGTCAGCAGCCTGCTGGTGGTGCCTCTTTCGACAAGCAACCTTGTCGCAACTAGTCGCAGCTCACTTAAGTTGTTGAGCGGACTCGAAACAAAGTAAGGGCGCAACTAGCTACGAATTGGTTCCTCTGCGCACAGGTTTTCCATACAAAGTTCGATCGTTCAAGGAAAATAACTTAAAATTTTTAAAACTGATTGCTCAAACTTTGGCAACTTAGCTTTTCTATCTGCTTGCTTCCCAAAGAAGGTTAGTCTTCCTTGAGCGACGCTTGGTCCACACCATTATCTTCTCCTTTCTCCCCGGCAAACTTGTGTGCGAGGGAACCTTCCTTTCTTTGAGAAAGAGAAAGAAGAGAAAATAAAGATATGGAGCCTTGTGGCTCATTATCACTTACCAGGGTAGGTGCTGCACAAAGTGTCGACAAACAAGCATGCAAAAATAGAAGTAAAAAGCATGAAATTGACAAGGTGTGCGAAGCACGCTAGCTTTTATCGATGCACGGGTTCTGCGCCTCGCTTTGTACAAAGGATTACATGCATCAGCGGCAAGACTTGTACAAAAGGTGGTTGCCGGAAAAGGTTCCGGCAACCGCGCCCTACGGGTAAAACTTACGAAGATGCTCAATATTCCAGGAGTTGCTCACCGGAATGCCATCTTCGGTCTCAATGCGGACAGCGCCAGGCCTAGTGACTCATTTCACCCGATAAGGGCCTTCCCACTTCAAGGCCAACTTGTTGGAATTCTTGGCGGACTGAACGCTACCAAGAACAAGGTCGCCTTCCTCGAGACTTCGGCATTGACTTTGCGGCTATGGTAGCGGCGCAAAAGCTTGCTGGTACCGAGCAGCTTCGCATAACAGCACGAAGACGATCTTCCTCAAGGAGCAGCGCGTTATCTTGTCGCAGCTGCTCTTGCTCAAGCTCATCATAAGCGAGCACTCGAGGCGATCCGTATACGAGTTCCGTGGGGAGAACTGCCTCTGCTCCATAGACTAGAGCGAAAGGTGTCTTGCCAGTGGCTTGATTTGGCGTCGTCCTGATCGACCAAAGAACCACCGGCAGCTCCTCAATCCAGTTTCTTCCGCACTTGTGCAGCCTGTCGAAAGTTCTGGTCTTGAGCCCGTGCAACACTTCAGCATTTGCCCTCTCCGCTTGACCGTTGCTTCTCAGATGAGCAACGAGCGAAGCGGAGACCTTTGGCGCCAAGATCTTGGACGTCTTGCATGAAGGTGCGGCTTAGAACTGTGGTGCCGTTGTCGGTGATGATCCTGTTAGGGATTCCAAAGCGGCAAACAATCGACCTGAAGAACTTTATCACCGTTGTCTTTGTCACCTTCCTCACTGCTTCCACTTCTGGCCACTTTGTGAAATTGTCGATTGCAACGTACAAGTACTCAAAGCCCCCTACAGCTCGGGGGAAGGGGCCGAGGATGTCGAGCCCCCAGACCGAAAATGGCCAGGATAAAGGGATCGTCTGGAGAGCTTGAGATGGCTGGTGTATCTGTTTGGAATGGAACTGGCACGCTTCACACTTGGTTACTTGTGCAGTTGCATCCTGGAGGGCTGTCGGCCAAAAGAAACCTTCTTTAACGCTTTGCGGCAAGTGCTCGCGCCAATGTGGTGACCACATATGCCTCCATGTATCTCTCGCCAACAGCTTTTGTCCGTCCTCCCGGTGAATACACTTCAATTTCACACCGTTGAGTCTTCTTACATGCAGTGTCTTTGTCGACAAACTGGTACATACTTGACCGCCGGGCTACTCTTTCCACTTCTTCTTGCTCTTGGGAAGTTCTCCGTCTCAAGGAAATGGACAATCTGTTGTGCCCATCTTTGGAGCTTGCGGCTCGACAACGAGGACTAAAGGCACATCTCGCTGCTGCGGGAATATCAGCTTCATGGCGAGAACCTGCGGCTCAGCCGAGCTTGACGTTCCTCGCAAGCTTGCCGGAGCAAAACTTGTCGGGAGCGCCCGCCTCAACGAAACAAACCACAGGGCTTGTCGGAGCAGACCGCCTCAAGATCTGCTGGTGTCGATCTTGGGGACCTTCTTGGCGGCGGCTTGAAGCTCACGGAAAGTAGTCACCAGAGATCAACTTCCTCTTCTTGCTCTGTCCGGTTGGTGGTGTTACAGACGGTCGAGTCAGCTTGAGCACAAAATCCCTGGTTCCATTGTAACTTAAGGCGCGGCGCACTTTGACAGGCCATCAGCAATGTCGTTCCGAGCTCTCGGAATATATTCCATCTACAGGCCGTCAAAGTGCTCTTCTAGCTTCCTCACTTCATCAACATAAGATTCCATCAACGGACTCTGATAATTCTTGTTCACTTGGCGGATAACAAGTTGTGAGTCACCCCTGACAATGAGCTTCTTAATCCCAAGGTCTACTGCGATCCTGACACCGGCAAGCAAACCTTCATACTCTCTTTGTATTGTTTGTTGCTTGCTCCTTGGGAAAGTGCATCTGGACTATGTACTTGAGGTGCTCTCCGGTTGCGACAAGCAAGACGCCGCACCGGGCGCCTTTGCAGCGAGAAGGCACCATCAAAGTACATCAGCTACTCTTTGCTTGTTTCCTTGACGGGACGCTGCTTTTTGGAATTTCTTCATCCGCATTGGTGTCCATTCTGCTATGAACTCCGCCAATGCTCGCTTTGGATAGTTGAAGTGCTCTCAAACTTGAGGCCAAAGCTTGACAGTTCCAAAGTGCCCACTCGACAATCCTGCCTGTTGCCTCTGGATTTTGCAAGATGCTCTTGTTGAAAGCGAGTGACAAGCTGTGATCTCATGTGCTGAAAGTAATGGTGCAGCTTTCTTGAGGCCATGAGAAGGCCGAAAAGCAATTTCTGCACACCGAGTACCTTGACCTAGCCCCTGCTGTAAGGGAACTGACAAAGTAAACTGGGCGCTGCACCATCCTTTTCTGCATCTTGTCATGCATCTGCGCAGATTCGTCCTTGTCGGGACCAGAGCTTGCCGGCGAAGCCCCCTGCTTGCCGCTGGATGTGTCTACCATGATTGCTAGCTCATCATTCGCCTCCCTCTCCGCTACTAACGCAGCACTAACCACTTGATTGGTTGCCGCTATATATAGCAGCAACTTCTCTTGTGGCTTAGGTGCGACAAGTGTTGGAGTGGAGGACAGATATCTCTTCAAGTCCTGCAGCGCAGCCTCCGCTTCCGGAGTCCATTGCATCGGACCTGCCTTTTGCAAAATTTTGAAAAATGGCGGTAGCGCTTCAGCAGAACCTAGAGATAAACCTGCTGAGAGCATCTACGCAACCGGCAAGCCTTCGTACATCCTTGACGCGCTTTGGTGCTTCAATCCGTTCAATGGCCCTGATCTTGTCGGGATTGGCTTCAATTCCCCGCTGAGACACGAAGACCCCGAGAAGCTTGCCGGAAGGGACTCCAAACACGCACTTCTCGGGGTTGAGCTTGAGGTTGATCTTGCGCAGATTTGCAAAGGTTTCGTCTAAATCTTGAATCAGAGTCTCTCGTCCTTGCTTTTGACCACTATGTCATCCATGTATGCCTCCACATTTACTGTGCATTTGCGGCTCAAAAGCATCATGAACTACTCTTGCAAGCGTTGAACCAGCATTCTTTAACCCGAAGGGCATCCGTACAAAACAAGATGTGCCACATGGGGTGATGAATGCGGTCTTCTCCTCATCCTCTTACGCCATGAAGATCCGATGATATCTGAATATGCATCCAGAAATGAAAGAAAATCACATCCGGCCGTGGAGTCAACAATCTGGTCGATGCGCGGCAAGAGAAATGGATCTTTGGGACAAGCTTTATTGACATCTGTAAAGTCGATACAAAGCCTCCATTTCCCGTTAGCCTTGCGTACAACTACAGGATTGGCCAACCACGTAGGGATGGAGCACTCCTCGACAAGGCCTGCCGCTTCCAGCTTTCTTGATTTCTTCCACGATGAACTCTTGACGCTCCACCGCTTGCTTCCTCGACTTTACGCTTGACGGGCCGCGATGAGGACAAACGGCAAGATGGTGCTCAATTACTTTCTGGGAACACCGGGATGTCGACGGTTGCCACGCAAACACGCCGACGTTCGCCCACAGAAAGCAACGAGCGCCTTCCTATTTAGGGTCGAGAGAGGCACCGATGGTGAAGGTACCACCGGTGCCGTCCTCCTTGGCGGACACCTTTTTGGTCTCTGGTGGAGCTGTCATCGTCTTCTTACACTTGCCGGTGGAGCTCGATGGTGCGCCCTCGACGGTAGCGCAGCACTCCGAAGAGGTGCGCTTGCCGGAGTGGGCATCAGAGCTCTTGCCGGACTTGGTCTTCTTCTTCCCCGGAGCTTCAGGCAAGTGGCTTGTAACTGTCATGCTGCTGCTTCCCCGGTAGATCTTGTTGGCGCAGATAAGAGCATCCTTCTTGTCGCCAGGATGAGATGACACTTATCGGGCTGGCATCTTCAGCATGTTGTAGGCATAGTGAGAGGCCGCCATGAATTTGGCGAGTCTTTGACGGCCAAGTATTCCATTGTAAGGCAATGGAAAGTCAAGAACATCAAAGGTGACCCTCTCGATCTGAAGTTCAACTCGCTACCAAATGTTACCGCAACGCGTGATCTTTCCTTCGCTTGCTCCTTCCTGCATTGATTCCTTGAAAAGTGTCGGTCTCTTCGAGCTCGCCATCGAGGATCTGGAGTTTCGGAGCACCGCGGAGGAGATCAGATTTAAGCCGCCCCGCCGGCCAACTAGCATCTTGGTGACCTTGAGGTTGCGGATAGTTGGTGAAACCAACATCGGCAAGCACCCGACCGCTGATCACGCGATCAGGGTGGTCCTCAATATCAAAAGATGATAGGCGTCTTTGGACCATTTCGAGGCCTGCGTGACTCGATGGATGGTTCTCGCCGCATTGACTTCCGCATCCACCGCTTGAGTTGGCGGTGTGAAGTATGCAGAGAAGCACCGCCGTCAACGCACAGGACCTCGTGGCTTTCTCGAACTCCTGCTCATCGGTCTCATCATCATCCATGTCTTCATCGTCGTCGGTCGTCATCCTTGTCGCGCCACGGGAGGTCTGTCTCCTTGCCGCTGCTTGGCCTTGCCAAGGCGTCCTCCCCGCCGAGGCGTTTCTTGCTGGGTCCTCCTGCACCCTCTGGGCCTTCTCCTTGTCGCGTCGTTCAGATTCAGCCTTCGCTGCTCGACAAGCTGCTCCACCTTCTTGCAGCTCTGGAGGTCATGGCCCTTGGTGCGGTGGATCTTGCAGTACTGCTTGCCGGAGCCGTCCTGCTTGTCGGCGGCCGCCACAGACTGGCAGTTGGTGCCAGCGGCAACCTCCTTGCCGGAGCTACCAACCTTGGCTTTCTTGTCGCCACCTCCGTTGTCGGACTGCTCAACAACTAGCACATCTCTACCTTTCTTTTTCCTGTAGCCCCGCCGCCGGCTCTTCTTTGCCGGGGCGGTCTCTTCACTATCAGATCCTCCTTCTTCGGTATTCTCTCCGGGGAGTCTCCTCCCTTCCTCAGCACGTGCACACTTGTCGGCCAGGGCGTATAGCTCACTGACGTCTCCGCATCCTACGGTTTTGCACGTTCTGATGGAACGCGCTGATTACCGCGGCAGGGTGGACGTCTGGGATGTTGTGCTGTACACGGCTGAATCTTTGAATATACTTGCGCAGGGGCTCTCCTTCCTTCCGGGCGAGCAGATGAAGGTCGCTTTCTTGGCCATGGGGCTTGTGGCCGCCTGTAAAGGCGCCGACAAATTGATGGCATAGATCTTCCCAAGAAGATATGGAGTTTTCCGGCAAGTGCATGAGCCAGGATCTGACATTGGGCTTGAGCACCAGTGGGAAGTAGTTTGCAAGGATCTTGTCGTCTCGCCCCCCGGCAGCCTGCACCGCGATGGTGTAGATGCTGAGGAACTCCGACGGATGCGTCTTGCCGTCATACTTCTCCGGTACGTTTGGCTTGAAGTTTTTCTTGCTGGGCCACTGGACTTGCCGCAGCTCACGAGTGAACGCAGGGCAACCTACCGCGTACGGCAAGTCGCCTGGTTCCTCTCGCGCGTGCATGTCGACAGAGGGCCCAACGCGCTTGTCGGATTGACGTCGCGCTTAGTTCGAGCGTCCTCTTGCTGTCGTTCGTGAAGAATTTGGCGCTGATCGCGATGAGCTCGTGGATCTGATGACGCGGTGGAGTCGCTGTCGAGGTGGATCCGGTGAGTCGGCGATCTTGGCCTTCGGGGCGGAGGGTGCATGGTGGTTGCACCCCCACCGGTCTCATCGCCACCGGCCCGTGTTTGGCAGTCTTGCCGTGGCAGCGATGCACTCGGTTGCCGCAGAGCGTCGCCGTTGGTGAAGCCGATGAGACACTGAATGGTGGCCCTCCACTCATCGACCTTGTCGGCCGTTGGAGGGTAGTCCAGGAGCAGTTGCGCTCTCGCCAAAGCTTCTGCTGGAGTGGTGGGTGGCAGTGGCGAACGGCGCGAGGAGCGGGATATGCTCGGACTTCTAACTATGTTAGAAGGAGCAGTATCTCGTCCGGGCGACCGTGCCTCGCTCGCGCCAGCATGTTGGCGTGCATGCTGGTCTTGAACATCCCAGGATCCTCCAGCTCGATCTCGGTCCAACGAGCGTATGGCATTGTGAATGCCATGACGCTGTCGGTCCCGCGCCTCTGAGACGGCGCGGTGCATGTCACGGACACCGAGGTCTGCGCAGCCTTGTCCTTGGACTTGGCAGCACCGTGAGCTCCCCGTCGCCGTCCATTCTTCCGCGGCGTCTACCCCACCACCTGTTAGCTCCGGTGGTGGTGGGTTCGACGCGGACGGGGCTTCTACCGCCGAAGCCTTCTTCTTCGGTGGCATGTTGACGAAGATGATGAAGATCTAGTTCGCGTGGACGCCGGATCAGGTTCACACAACCTCGACGCCCCTACCTGGCGCGCCAAAGATGTCGGGGCAGGCTGATCTGGCCCACGAGCACCTATGGGGCCGGCGGACCGAGCCCCTTTCGGTTCGGCGGGGAGCGGAGGTCGCACGAAGAGGAGATCGAGGCGGAGCACGCGAGAGGTTTACCCAGCTTCGGAGCTCTCCGGAGAGATAACACTCCTACTGCTGCATGTCTAGGTGTATTGCGTTCTTGCTTAGGAGCGCTGAGTGCTACAAAGACACACGAGCCAAGCAATCTAGACCGAGCGTGGAAGGAACTGATCGACCAACCCTTTCTACGTTGCGCATGGGCCTCCTTTTATATGCTCAAGGGGCTCCAACAGGTGGCAACGTAGACGGGGGTACAAATGGAAAAATAGTGGTTGGTACACCTACTTGTACAAAGGTATGCGATGTACTATACCTAACCACGACGGCAGGGACGAAGGCATTAAATGCCCGTCTAGTCGCCCTAACAGTGCAAACAGGGACCATCAGGGGCACCACCGTTCGCCACGATGGCAAACTTGTCAGCGCTTGCCACCTCGCACCTCTGGCTGCACAGCCTCTCGCCACGCTTGGCGCTGAACGCCCAGGCGACACGTTAGTGGATGCGTTGGAGCGTAGGTCTGAGAGGTGATGCTGTCATGCAAGCGCCTTTGTCATGTTGTTGTCTTGTCGCTACCGGAAGCTTGTCGCTCACCGGGCCTTCCCGGCAAGCTCCTCTTGCCGGGGCCTTGTCTTGTAAGTGCCTGGGGTGGCCTTCCCGGCAAGCTCCTCTTGCCGGGGCCTTATCTCCTATGTGCCTTGGGTGGCCTTCCCGGCAAGCTCCTCTTGCCGGGACCTTGTCTCCCTGGCTTGAATACTTTGTTCTTGAATGGCTCCAAAGGAACCACGGAGGACCTTGGCTGTCACCCGGTAAGCCTTGCCGCGGAGGGCTGCAACTGCCCGTGCACAAGTTAGGGATACTAGGGTACCCCTACTCTAGTACACCGACATTGTGGCAGTGGCTATGACATTTGAACTCGGTGGCGCCGGATAGAAAGAATCGGTAGGGCCGAGTTTGACTTTAGGTTTAGGTCATATGTGGAGGTGAGAAAGTAGTGGAGGGTCTTGGATCATATTAATAAGCACATGAAGCAAGAGGCTTATTAAGCAACACCTCATCCCTCCTTGATAGTATTGGCTTTTCCTATAGACTCAATGTGATCTTGGATCACTAAAATGTAAAATGTAGAGTCTTGAGCTTTTGAGCTTGAGCCAATCCTTTGTCCTTGATATTTTGAGGGATCCACTTTCATCATCCATGCAATGCCATTAATTGAGCTTTCCTGAAATATTTGTCTTGGAATAGCATTAGCTCAATGAGCTATATGTTGTTATGAATTACGAAAACCACCTAGGGATAGTTGCACTTTCAATCTCCCCCTTTTTGGTAATTGATGACAACATATAGATCAAAGCTTCGACAAATGATAATAAAATTTTAAAAAACATCGTCGCTTTGAGAAGTATGTGATAAGCAAGAGCTCCCCCTAAGTTTGTGCATATTAAGATTTGCTTTGGACTGCAAATGCACAAGGAATTAGGCTCATGGGTTACTCCTCCATGTCACATACATCTTGGTGGAGCGCTCAAAATAATAAAGATTGAATACATGCACTCATCACCAAGCACAGTGAATGATCATATAAGGATAAGTAGGATAATATCATAAAAAGCATAAGTGTAGCTTATGATCAAACACATGATCATCAATGTCTCACAGGTAAAAGCATAGTATCTCAAGCAATCAAAAGCAAACGAAGTTCAACCAAGAAGACAAGAGAGAACAAAAGCAAATCTCTCTCTCTCTCTCTCTCTCTCTCTCTCTCGAAGCCTATGATCTATACATTTTTCTCCCCCTTTGGCAACAAGTTACCAAAAAGTTCCTAGAAAATGCAGGACTATATCGTGTCTCAGGCTTGGCCTTCTGGTGGTGGTGTAGATAGAACTCCAAGGATGAAGGCATCAGTAGATGTGGAAGGAGCTGAAGGAGTTGGTGCTGGAGCTGGTTGCGCTGGAGCTGTAGCTGGAGCTGATGAAGTGACTCTGGTGACTGGCCCTGCAGCTGATCTCTAAGCCCGTGGTACTCTATGCATCAGTCATTGTCCTACCCTTCCTCTCCTGCATATCATCCTGTAGCTGCTCCACAGCTGACTGAATCTCAGTTACTTTGACATCAAGATCATAGAATTTTTGTTCCATTATTCTTTCCAGGCTCTCCTGGTTTTGAGTTAGGGTGGCCAACCCCTTCTCAATCCACAGAGTTAATGCAATCAAATTACCAAGCTGCTCCTACTTGTTCTTCAGAAAGTACTCAGATGCCTCTGCTTGAGTTGGCATCTTGGCAGCCTTCTCTTTCCTTGCCTTCTCCTTCTTCTCTTGAGCTTGTACTAATGATGGTTCATTTTCAGTCACGACAACTTGATTGTCCTCAAATTCAGGATAGAGAACCATGTGTTCCTTATCCAACAGATACTTTCCTGTGCCCATCTTTGAGTTAATCAACTCCACGAATCATGGGGCATATCCACAGCTCCTCTTCTAGTCTGCTGCTGTCCTCTTGATAGTTTCAACTATGAGGCTCATGACCTTGAATTTCTGAGGCACATCAAATATGTGAAGCAAATTGATTGCATGCTCTCTGATCATGTTGTGGTCACCTGATTTGGGCAACAGAGTGTGCCTTAGTGTAACGCCCCGGATTCGATGCGCCAGGTGTCTGCAAGTTATTCGCCGTCGTTGCCATCTCATTAGCTTGCGTGTCTCTCTTTGCCATGTCATCATCTGCATTTCATATCATGTCATCATGTGCATCACATTTGCATACGTGTTCGTCTCATGCATCCGAGCATTTTTCCCGTTGTCCGTTTTGCAATCCGGCACTCCTATGTCTCCCAGCGCCCTCTTTTACCTCTTTTCGTGTGCGGGTGTTAAACGGTCTCGGAATGGCCCGAGGTTTGTCAAGCGGCCTTGGTATAGCACCGCTAGACCGCCTGTCAAGTTCCGCGTCATTTGGAGGTCGTTTGATACTCCAACGGTTAACCGGGTAACCGTAAAAGCCTCTTTCGTGTGCATCCCAACACCCCTTTCAAAGTGTCCCAAAACCCAGCAAACTCCCCTCTATGCTCTCGGTCGTTCGATCACGATCGTGTGGGCGAAAACCGCACCTCATTTGGACTCTCCTAGCTCCTTCTACCTATAAATATGTGTCTTCCTCCGTTTTTCTCGTGCAGATCAAACCCTAATCCCCCAAGACGCCACCGGACGTGTCCACCCACCGCCGGACGCGTCCGCCGCCTCCACGTCGCCCGGACCAATCCGGGGACGCCACGTCATCGCCGCCGCCCCCGCTTCCAACCCTGCGCCGCCACGTGGCCCTGCTCCACCGCGCCCCGCCGCCGGCCCGCCGAGGCCCGCTCCGGCCCTGCCCGGCCGCCGCCGCCGCGCCCTCCGGCGGCGCGCTCCACCGCTACAGACGGCCCGGCGGAACCGCGCCGCCCGCGAGCCCTCGCCGGAGGCCTCCGCCGCCCAGCGCGCCTCGCCACCAGCGCCCGCTACCCGCGCCTAAGCGCCTCCGCCTCCTCGCCCGGCGGCGCCAGCTGTCTGCGCCCGGCCGCGCCTCGCCGCCTCCCGCCCGGTGGCGCGCCGCTTCATTGCGCCCACGCCCGGCAATCGGCCGCGCCTCCCCAGTCCCCGCGCCCTCCGCCGGTCGGCCCCTCGCCCGGCGCCCTCCCCGTCACCTCTCTGCCCCCCCGCCATGTCCATCTCCGGCGCGTGATCCCGGCCAACCTCGATCCACGCGCCTAGGTTGACTTTCCCCGAGCCCCCGTTTTCGTCCGTCTTTTTCTGTCAGTAATTTTTTATGCATTTTCATCATGCCATAACTCTCTGCATATAGCTCCGTTTTGTTCCTATAATATGTCAAATTGTTCGTCCCGAAGAATAGATCATTTCATCTCCTTGCGTCATTTTCATTTGAGCTCATCTGGATGCCCGAAATGCTGTTAGAACAGTGCTATTTGATGTTAGTTTCAGATTCTTATCAGAACATGCACTTTTGTCATTTTTGCCATGATTGATGTGTGCATCCTATGAACTTGAGTCCTACATGTGTTTTGTAATATGCCATGCCATCTTTCCAGGGGTGCTTGCCATGTATTTTTTTGAGTTGTGTAGTGAGTGCATCAAGCTTGTTAATTAGGGTACTTGCTGTTGCTGTTTTCCTGGCAGATTCTATTATATTTGGTTGCCATGTTAACTTGATGCTACCGAGAGATCCATGCATATTTTGAGATGATTCAGTAAGGATGATTTGAACATATGGTCATTATCTATCAATCCATGCCCTTGTTTGCAATTATGGAGTGCCATAGATTGAGTCAATCGAGCTTTACTTTTGCTATAAAATATTTCCTGGCAGATTGTTTACATGTTATTCAATTTTGCCAAGGTTGTTGTAGTTGATCCATGTATGCTATGATGTTGTTCTTGCCATGTATAGCTTCTATGACATGTATTCTTGCTGCGAGTTTCCTTTCCATGCCATGTATTTCTCTGTGGTGAGTGGTTCAAGCTCACCAACATGCCTACTTATCGTTGTTCCTGCCATGTATGAATCTGTAATATAACTTGCCATGTTTACATGGGTGCCATCATATTTTCTGGTCCTTTTTGGCTTATGGTCAGTAAGGGACTTTTTGTTCTATGCATTTAGTCATTTCATGCCATGCCTTTGTTTGCCATGTTAAGTTCCTGTAGCATGTTGTTTGATAGCTCTAAACTTTGCAACCTTGATGTTATTTACGCCAATGCCTGAAACTGTTATTATTTGCAATCTTGCCATGTGTTTTTGAGCATGTTCTAGTGATTTCTGGAGATAGCTCAGTGTTCATGTTTTGTCATGCTTTACCTGTACATCATGCCCATGCCTTTTGTTCTCATGTTAAGATGCTGTAGCATATTGTTGTGATGCTTGCAATATGCCTAGTTGCTGTTTTGGACAGATTGTTGTCATGTCTTGTATAGGATGTATGTGTTGAACCGTTGCTCCGTTTTGAGTGTGCTCTATATGAAATTTGCTTTATTTTGCATGTAGTGTCATATTATCATGTTGCATCCATGATTTGAGGTGTTTGCTTGATGTTTGTATGCATTTTGCATCAATGCCATGCTTATCTTGTTTTGCTCATATCTTCTAGACCGTAGCTCCGAATTAAATGAACTTTATATGTAACTTGACTAAAATTTTGTGTAGATCATCGTGGTGCATCTTAACTTGCTGTTTAACAACTTGAACTTAAGGTTTATTCAGATCTGGACCAATTTCGAAATTTGCATATGAGGACTTACCGAATTGTTATATGTTGTTTCCGGCCTCATTTAAACTTGCTTTGATGTGTTGCTCTTGTTTGCATCATCTCTTGCCATGAGTAGCCTCATCTAGATTTGTCATGCATCATGCTTGTTGTGCATCATGTCTTGTTCATGTGTGGTGTGTTTACTATGTTGTGTGCTTCTTCTTGTTAGTTCCCATTTCGTTGCGATCGTGAGGATTCGTTCGCTCACGCTTCGTTCGGCTTCATCCGTTCATCTTCTTCATGGACTCGTTCTTCTTCCTTGCGGGATTTCAGGCAAGATGACCGCTACCCTGGATCTCACTACTATCATTGCTATGCTAGTTGCTTCGTTCTATCGCCATGCTGCGCTACCTATTACCTGTTTATCAAGCCATCCCATTTTGCCATGAACCTCTAACCTTTGACACCTTTCCTATGCAAACCGTTGTTTGGCTATGTTACCGCTTTGCTCAGCCCTCTTATAGCGTTGTTAGTTGCAGGTGAAGATGAAGTTTGTTCCTTGTTGGAACATGGAGATGTTGTTCCTTGTTGGAACATGTTTACTTGTTGGGATATCACAATATATCTTACTTAATAAATGCATATATATACTTGGTAAAGGGTGGAAGGCTCGGCCTTATGCCTTGCCGCCCTAGTTTCCGTCATATCGATATTATGTTCCCGGATTTTGCGTCCCTAACGCGGTCGGGTGATTTATGGGACCCCCTTGACAGTTCGCTTTGAATAAGACTTTTCCAAAGAAGGCCCAACATTGGTTTTACCATTTGCCTCACCCAGCCTTTTTTTCCCTTGGGTTTCCGGAGCCCAAGGGTCATCTTTATTTTAGCCCCCGGCCGTGCTTCTCTAAGTGCTGGCCTGAACCGAGTAGACTGTGGGGCACCCTCGTGGCAACTCGAGGCTTGGTTTTACTCATAGGATGTCTCATCCGGTGTTGCCCTGAGAACGAGATATGTGCAGCTCCTATCGGGATTGTCGGCGCATCGGGTGGCTTTGCTGGTCTTGTTTTATTGCTGTCGAAATGTCTTGTAGCCGGGATTCCGAGACTGATCGGGTCTTCCGGGAGAAGGAATATCCTTCGTTGATCGCGAGAGCTTATCATGGGCTAAGTTGGGACACCCTGCAGGTATAAACTTTCGAGAGCCGTGCCCGCGGTTATGTGGCAGATGGGTATTTGTTAATATCCGGTTGTAGTAAACTTGAAGCAAACTCTTCTAAAATACACCAACCGTAGCGTAACTCGTGAGTGTCTCTTTTCGGGGTTGATCGAGAGGAGAACACGGTTTCGGGTTATGTCTGACGTAAGTAGGAGTTCAGGATCACTTCTTGATCATTACTAGTTGACGACCGTTCCTTTGTTTCTCTTCTCGCTCTCATTTGCGTATGTTAGCCACCATATATGCTTAGCCGCTGCTGCAACCTCACCACTTTATCCTTTCCTTTCCCATTAAGCTTTGCTAGTCTTGATACCCATGGTAATGGGATTGCTGAGTCCTCGTGGCTCACAGATTACTACAACACCAGTTGCAGGTACAGGTTGCGATGATCATGACGTGAGAGCGATGTTTGCTTGTATTGGAGTTCTTCTTCTGCTTCTTCTTCGATCAGGGGATAGGTTCCAGGTCGGCAGCCTGGCTAAAGGTGGTGGATGTCGTTTGAGTTTCGCTTTATGTTTCATCTGTAGTCGGATGTTGATGTTGTTGTATTGTTGTATTCTTGTGGCATTTGTGCCTCATGTATGTATCCCCATCTATTATGTAATGTTGATGTAATGATATCCACCTTGCAAAAGCGTTTCAATATGCGGGTCTATCCTTGGTGGGACCGTCGAGTTCCTTTTGGATAGGGTCGCATATTGGGCGTGACAAGTTGGTATCAGAGCCTCGACCGACCCTAGGAGCCCCCTTGATTGATCGTGTAGTTTGGCCATTGTTGAGTCTAGAAGAAAACTGTTTTCTGAGTCTAGTTATATCGGAGAGTAGGAATTCTTTTTACTCCTCAGCCCCTTCGTCGCTCTGGTGAGGAATCTTGACGTAGGTGTTTTGAATCACTCCTCTTCCCTTTCAAATTTTTCTTTAGGATCACGCAGTTGGTTTTTCGATCGTTGTTCCTCAGCTCTTTTTATCCGGTGCATTTCTCGTCAAGTTGACTCGAGCCTCTTCATCTTTGAGTCCAATCCTCTGTTGTTTTCTTTTCCCACCCGCCCTCCCTTCTTCTTTTCCGAACCGGAGTCCGTAATCGAGTATCCGTCCTACTCGTGCGAAGTCTTTGCTTTCTTTCCTCAATGATTTCAACCGGTGTTGTCTCTTCAAGATATTCGTCGGTTTCCCCTTCCAAGTTACCTTTGTTTTCCCGCCCTCCCACCCTTCTTCTTCCCGGAGTTTGATTCTGTTCGACCAACAATTTCATTCGTGTGGAGCCTCTTCAGTCTTCCCTCAATTATTTCAACCGGCGAATTCTCGTCTCGTTCGTCATTCTTCATCTCTTTTTCTTTTCCGGTGGATTCAATTCAAGTTTTTTCGAGTTGATCACATTCTTTTCCTTGGATCAAGTGTTTTCCCTTTGCTCGTTCGCCTCTCGCCAGTTTATCATTCCGGAGTTCGGAAGACATCTCAGGAGATTCGTCAGTGTTCGAATTAATTCGAGGTTGTCACCTCATTCAAATATTTAATTGTTCCGGTGCATCATCTATCTGTTCAACATCCCTTTCCAACGGTGTTTTTTTTAGTGGGCCCTAACCCATAGGTCTTTTCCCAGGATCTTACCTGACTCTTCTAATTTCCCCGGAGTTATTCTCAATTCTTTTCGAGTTTGACGTAAGAATGGATCCCATCAGCCAGATGCCTTTTCCAAGATCAATTTCAAACCATTTCATTGTTGGCTCAACCCCTTCGCTTTTCATTCTCCCGGAGTACCTCAGTAATTTTGGTGGTGTTTCTCGTCGTCATTTGAAGACCGAAGTAGAGTTTCTCTTAAATCTTGTCCGTTCTCCCGGAGATTCATGGTGCTAGCTCAATGTTATCCTATCAATTTGTTTCCAGTTGTGCAATTCTTTTCATCCATCCGGAGTATTTCAGGAGTTATTTTCCGTCTCAATCATCCGGAGGCCATCTTTTCGGAACATTTCTTCGTTCCAAGTTTTCTAAGTCGTTCTCCAATTATTCTATATCCGTGCCCCTTCCGTTCGTCTCAATATTCTTCCGGTGCTTCGTTCAAGCGTTCTTTAATCAGCTCATGATCTCTTTGTTCTTTTGCATCTAAATCCCCTCTAGTTTATTGGTTCTTCTAATTCTTCCCGGTGATTCATTCTCTTTCGTCAGTCATTTCCGAATTCTACGGTGGTTCGTTCAAGATTCTTTTCCTTGTTTATCATACTAATTCATTCGTTCTTTCCAATCCTACGGTGGTTCATGAAGACCTTCTCAAGTTTGCGATATGTCACTTCTCAATCCTTTTCAAGAAGAATAAGTAGTATGCAAATCCATTGCTTGTCATCAATTTGATTTGATGAAGGATAAACATACAATAAATCTTATTCTTATTTCCTCGAAGTGGTTAATCTTTTTCTTCGGAGTTTGTTCTTGATGAATAAATTCTAGTTCCAAGTCTTTTCATCTTTTATTTTCCGGAGTTCAAAATTTCCTCAGCCATTTCGTCGGAACCTCCATCTAAATCATCGCAACGCTCATCTTATTCTTTCTTCTTTCATTCTATCTCATCATCCTTTTGTTACCGGAGTTCTTCATGGTGGATCGTCATGATTTAATTCATTCTTCAAGAGTTCATCAAGATTCTTGTTGGTGGAGTTCAAGTATCTTTTCCTCTCCCGTATGCAAGAGCAAATAATTCTTCATTTTCTTGGAAAGGTGAGTTTTGCATTCCTTCGTTCTTCTCAGCTATTCAATCATTTCTGTTTGCGGCCGGTTATCACCTCATCAATTTCGAGATGTTTTCCATAATTCCACAACAAGCTTATTCTTTCGTTGTTGATTTTCTCAACAACTCCATTCAATCCTTCTAAATTCTTTTCATTAAATTCTCTTTCAATTCTTTCCGGAGGTTTTGTGTCATGTCTTCTTCAGGTATCATTCCATCCCCTCAAGTTCGTGTTCTATCCTTCCATTTTCAGCCGGAGTGCTACCTAAATCCTTTCAGTCTTATTCGTTTCTTTTCTCATTCTAACCACTTCGGTTAGAACGAGTGCTTTCATAGTCTATCCGATTCCGTGAGCTTTCGATTCTCGTCATTCTCGTCGTTCCTCTCGTTTTCTCGAGTGCTCTCGATTCTTTGCTTCTTCTCTTCAGTTCTTACTTCACCTCATCCCTTTTCCCTTCCGTCTCGGTCCTAAGATCTCGGGACGAGATCTCTTGTTAGTGGAGGAGTGTTGTAACGCCCCGGATTCGATGCGCCAGGTGTCTGCCAGTTATTCGCCGTCGTTGCCATGTCATTGGCTTGCATGTCTCTCTTTGCCATATCATCATCTGCATTTCATATCATGTCATCATGTGCATCGCATTTGCATACGTGTTCGTCTCATGCATCCGAGCATTTTCCCCGTTGTCCGTTTTGCAATCCGGCACTCCTATGTCTCCCGGCGCCCTCTTTTACCTCTTTCCATGTGCAGGTGTTAAACGGTCTCGGAATGGACCGAGGTTTGTCAAGCGGCCTTGGTATAGCACCGGTAGACCGCCTGTCAAGTTTCGCGTCATTTGGAGGTCGTTTGATACTCCAACGGTTAACCGGGTAACCGTAAAAGCCTCTTTCGTGTACAGCCCAACACCCCTTTAAAAGTGGCCCAAAACCCAGCAAACTCCCCTCTATGCTCTCGGTCGTTCGATCACGATCGTGTGGGCGAAAACCGCACCTCATTTGGACTCTCCTACCTCCTTCTACCTATAAATATGTGTCTCCCTCCGTTTTTCTCGCCAGATCAAACCCTAAAATCCCCAAGACGCCACCGGACGTGTCCACCCCGCCGCCGGACGCGTCCGCCGCCGCCTCCACATCGCCCGGACCAATCAGGGGACGCCACGTCATCGCCGCCGCCCCCGCGTCCAACCCTGCGCCGCCACGTGGGCCTACTCCACCGCGCCCGCCGCCCGGCCCGCGAGCCGCTCCGGCCCCAGCAGGTCCGGCCGCCCGCCCGCGCCCGCCGCCCGCGCCCTCCGGCAGCGTGCTCCGCCGCTACCCGGCCCGGCAGCGTGCTCGCCGCCCGGCCGGCCCGCCGAACGCGCCGCCCGCGCCCCTCGCCGGAGGCCTCCGCCGCCAGCGCCTCGCCTCGCGCCCGCTCTCGCGCCTAGTGCCTCCGCCTCCTCGCCCGGCAGCGCGCCGTCTGCGCCCGAGCCGGCCGCCCGCCGCCGCCTCTGCCCGTGGCGCGCCGCCCATTGCGCCCAGCGCCGGAGGTCCGCGCCTCCCGGTCCTCAGCGCCCTCCGCCGGTCGGCCCCCTCGCCGGGCCCTCCCGTCACCTCTCCGCCCCTCCACGCCCATCTCCGCGCGAGATCCCGACCATCCTCGATCCGCGCGCCTAGGTTGACTTTCCCCGAGCCCCCGTTTTCGTCTAAGTCTTTTCTGTCAGTAATTTTTTATGCAATTTCATCATGCCATAACTCCCTGCATATAGCTCCGTTTTGTGCGTATGATATGTAAAATTGTTCGTATCGAAGAGTAGATCATTTCATCTCTTTGCATCATTTTCATTTGAGCTCATCTGGATGCCCGAAATGCTGTTAGAAGTGTGCTATGTGATGTTAGTTTCAGATTCTTATCGGAACATGCACTTTTTTCATTTTTGCCATGATTTATGTGTGCATCCTATGAACTGGAGTCCTACATGTGTTTTGTAATATGCCATGCCATCTTTCCAGGGGTGCTTGCCATGTATTTTTTTGAGTTGTGTAGTGAGTGCATCAAGCTTGTTAAGTAGGGTACTTGTTGTTGCTGTTTTCCTGGCAGATTCTGTTATATTTTATTCCATGTTAACTTGATGCTACCGAGAGATCCATGCATATTTTTAGATGATTCAGTAAGGATGATTTGAACATATGGTTATTATCTATCCATCCATGCCCTTTTTTGCAATTATGGAGTTCCATAGCTTGAGTCAATCGAGCTTTACTTTTGCTATAAAATGTTTCCTGGCAGATTGTTTACATGTTATTCAATTTTGCCAAGGTTGTTGTAGTTGATCCATGTATGCTATGATGTTGTTCTTTCCATGTATAGCTTCTATGCCATGTATTCTTGCTGTGAGTTTCCTTGCCATGCCATGTATTGCTCTGTGGTGAGTGGTTCAAGCTCACCAACATGCCTACTTATCGTTGTTCCTGCCATGTATGAATCTGTAATATAACTTGCCATGTTTACATGGGTGCCATCATATTTTCTGGTCCTTTTTGGCTTATGGTCAGTAAGGGACTTTTGTTCTATGCATTTAGTCATTTCATGCCATGCCTTTGTTTGCCATGTTAAGTTCCTGTAGCATGTTGTTTGATAGCTCTAAACTTTGCAACCTGATGTTATTTCTGCCAATGCCTGAAACTGTTATTATTTGCAATCTTGCCATGTGTTTTTGAGCATGTTCTAGTGATTTATGGAGATAGCTCAGTGTTCATGTTTTGTCATGATTTACCTGTACATCATGTCCATGCCTTTTGTTCTCATGTTGGGATGCTGTAGCATATTGTTGATGCTTGCAATATGCCTAGTTGCTGTTTTGGACAGATTGTTGTCATGCCTTGTATAGAGTGTATGT
Source organism: Aegilops bicornis (assembly GCA_021605145.1). Taxonomy (NCBI): domain Eukaryota; kingdom Viridiplantae; phylum Streptophyta; class Magnoliopsida; order Poales; family Poaceae; genus Aegilops; species Aegilops bicornis. The sequence goes on along the minus strand of CM038670.1, from coordinate 246,530,348 downwards.
GTTGAACCGTTGCTCCGTTTTGAGTGTGCTCTATATGAAATTTGCTTTATTTTGCATGTAGTGTCATATTATCATGTTGCATCCATGATTTGAGGTGTTTGCTTGATGTTTGTATGCATTTTGCATCAATGCCATGCTTATCTTGTTTTGCTCATATCTTCTAGACCGTAGCTCCGAATTAAATGAACTTTATATGTAACTTGACTAAAATTTCGTGTAGATCATCGTGGTGCATCTTAACTTGCTGTTTAACAACTTGAACTTAAGGTTTATTCAGATCTGGACCAATTTCGAAATTTGCATATGAGGACTTACCGGAATTGTTATATGTTGTTTCCGGCCTCATTTAAACTTGCTTTGATGTGTTGCTCTTGTTTGCATCATCTCTTGCCATGAGTAGCCTCATCTAGATTTGTCATGCATCATGCTTGTTGTGCATCATGTCTTGTTCATGTGTGGTGTGTTTACTATGTTGTGTGCTTCTTCTTGTTAGTTCCCATTTCGTTGCGATCGTGAGGATTCGTTCGTCTACGCTTGGTTCGGCTTCATCCGTTCATCTTCTTCATGGACTCGTTCTTCTTCCTTGCGGGATTTCAGGCAAGATGACCGCTACCCTGGATCTCACTACTATCATTTCTATGCTAGTTGCTTCGTTCTATCGCCATGCTGCGCTACCAATTACCTGTTTATCAAGCCATCCCATTTTGCCATGAACCTCTAACCTTTGACACCTTTCCTATGCAAACCGTTGTTTGGCTATGTTACCGCTTTGCTCAGCCCCTCTTATAGCGTTGTTAGTTGCAGGTGAAGATGAAGTTTGTTCCTTGTTGGAACATGGAGATGTTGTTCCTTGTTGGAACATGTTTACTTGTTGGGATATCACAATATATCTTACTTAATAAATGCATATATATACTTGGTAAAGGGTGGAAGGCTCGGCCTTATGCCTTGCCGCCCTAGTTTCCGTCATATCAGTATTATGTTCCCGGATTTTGCGTCCCTAACGCGGTCGGGTGATTTATGGGACCCCCTTGACAGTTCGCTTTGAATAAGACTTTTCCAGCAAGGCCCAACATTGGTTTTACCATTTGCCTCACCCAGCCTTTTTTTCCCTTGGGTTTCCGGAGCCCAAGGGTCATCTTTATTTTAGCCCCCCCGGGCCAGTGCTTCTCTAAGTGCTGGCCTGAACCGAGTAGACTGCGGGGCACCCTCGTGGCAACTCGAGGCTTGGTTTTACTCATAGGATGTCTCATCCGGTGTTGCCCTGAGAACGAGATATGTGCAGCTCCTATCGGGATTGTCGGCGATCGGGTGGCTTTGCTGGTCTTGTTTTATTCTTTGTCGAAATGTCTTGTAGCCGGGATTCCGAGACTGATCGGGTCTTCCCGGGGAGAAGGAATATCCTTCGTTGATCGCGAGAGCTTATCATGGGCTAAGTTGGGACACCCTGCAGGTATAAACTTTCGAGAGCCGTGCCCGCGGTTATGTGGCAGATGGGAATTTGTTAATATCCGGTTGTAGTAAACTTGAAGTAAACTCTTCTAAAATACACCAACCGTGTATGTAACCGTGAGTGTCTCTTTTCGGGGTTGATCGAGAGGAGAACACGGTTTCTGGGTTATGTCTGACGTAAGTAGGAGTTCAGGATCACTTCTTGATCATTACTAGTTGACGACCATTCCTTTGTTTCTCTTCTCGCTCTCATTTGCGTATGTTAGCCACCATATATGCTTAGCCGCTGCAACCTCACCACTTTATCCTTTCCTTTCCCATTAAGCTTTGCTAGTCTTGATACCCATGGTAATGGGATTCTCGAGTCCTCGTGGCTCACAGATTACTACAACACCGATTCTTGCAGTACAGGTTGCGATGATCATGACGTGAGAGCGATGTTTGCTTGTATTGGAGTTCTTCTTCTGCTTCTTCTTCGATCAGGGGATAGGTTCCAGGTCGGCAGCCTGGGCTAGCAGGGTGGATGTCGTTTGAGTTTCTGTTTATGTTTCATCTGTAGTCGGATGTTGATGTTGTTGTATTGTTGTATTCTTGTGGCATTTGTGCCTCATGTATGTATCCCCATCTATTATGTAATGTTGATGTAATGATATCCACCTTGCAAAAGCGTTTCAATATGCGGGTCTATCCTTGGTGGGACCGTCGAGTTCCTTTTGGATAGGGACGCATATTGGGCATGACACTTAGGATCCAGTTGATCGTAGGCAGCCCTGACAGAAGAAAATGAACTGATCCAAACTTGAAAGTCTAAAGTGCATCATCTGGGATCTCCTTGTACATCTGTGATATTGAGTTGTGACCCATCTTCTTCTTGGCATAAATGTCCAACTCATCTTCACTTTCCTTGGGGGCATTGATCAGACTTGCCCATTCCTCTATGGTTGACTTGTATCTCGTTCCTTCTGACATCCAAACTATCCTGCCATCTGGATAGAAATGTGTTGTGGAGTAGAATTGCATAATGAGCTCGTCATTCCAGTTTGTGAGCTTTTGCCCAACAAAATATGCAACTCCACAAGCACTGAAGCTGTCATATACTCCAGGATAGTGTTCTGCATTCTACTGAATGTAGGTCCAGTCGACCCACCTCATATCACAAACTATGGGCTTCTTATCCAATAAGATGGTCTCATAGAAGTCCTGCCGCTCCTTGGTGTGGAACCTGTAATCTACAGCTGTCCTTCTCCTTGTGGCATATGGATCTGACTCTCTACATAGCCTCAACCCTTGATATCTCATGATCTTCATGTTCTGAGCCACAGGATGAGCATCATTGTGGTCTGGAATCTTGGGCTTGAGCTTCCTTAGGACCTGCCCTTCTTCATCTTCCTCAGCATCAACATCAGGCATTGGGGCCTTGTTCCTCTCAGCTGCTGGTATACTCCTGGTATTCCTCTTTGGTGCACTCTTGGGCTTGGGGGCAGCTTTGGGATTTGAAGTTGCAGCCCCTGATTTTATGGCATCACCCATCAGCTTTTGTGCCTTGGGTGCTGGTTCAGCAACCTCTTCTTCTTCCTCTTCCTCCATCATAGAAGGCTTCCCAATCACTCTGGCCATGGTCTTCTTGACCCTTTCCTTTCTTTTCTTTCCTTCAGCAGCAGCAGGTTCTTTGGGTTGGGATTCCAAAGAAGCTTGAGTGGAGACTCTGGCTTTGGACATTGGTTGTCTACCTGCTGGCCTTTTGATCTTCATTCCAGGCTTAACTGCTGTTGAGCTGTACTCCTTCTTGAGCACTTTCTTCTTTGAACTGGCCTGATCCTCAACTGCCACATAATCCTCATCCTCAGACTCTGAGGTCTTCTTCTTCCTTGTCCTTGTGGAAGCCTTGGACAAATTGCTGGGAGTGCTTCTGCTCCCCTCATCTGAGCTGCTAGAGGGACTAGTGCTCTCACTCATGTGAATCTGCTCTTCTGACATGTTCTGGTTGTCACTTTGGTCTGACATGCTGCACACACTGACTGCTGACCCTGTGAATAGTTATAGATGGTGTAGAGTGGATGAGCATCACAAAATGCAGAGATTTTTGCAAAAGAATGATTCAAAAAACTTAGTTTTAGTTTTCCACAGAAAGCATTTCGGATCTACCGATTTTCAAACTCGGTGATACCGAAGCAGTTTTGGAACCTAAACTAGTGAACTCGGTCAGATCGAGTCACAGTTCGGTGGCACCGAGACTGCTAGGGTTTCACAAAGTTCTAAAATCGGTCACACCGATTTGTAATTCTCGGTCAGACCGAGACTTACTAGTGCAATGGCGTTAGCCAAATCGGTGGGACCGAGTTTTTCAACTTGGTGGGTCCGAGATGGTTTCATGGAAACCTAACCCTAAATTTTCGAATCACAACTATTCTCAGGATTGTTTTGACTGGATAGAGGTGTTTCAATCGTGGCAAGATGCATTACGAACACAAAGTGCTGAGAATCAGACGAGGATAGCACTGTGATCGAGTTCATACCCTAGTTCGGCGGTGAACTTGCTACGGCGGCAACGGCAGAGAAGAATTCCGTTGACGGCGGCAGAGACCAGCAACTGGAGGCGGCTGGCGACGAAGTCGACGATCCGTATACCTAGTAGGTAGAGCGAGCTATGCGCGGGCGAGGAGTTTCGGAGAAAGTTTTCCAAAATTTGCCCGTGTGAATATATAGCCCGACACTGTTGGTGTGACCAAGTGGAACAACTCGGTGGCACCGAGATGCATAACTGTTAACAGTTGCAGCAACTCGGTGTGACCGAAAAGTTCAAATCGGTTGCACCGAGATTGAAAACCTAGATCGACTTAGTGATCTCGGTATGATCGAAACGGAGGAATTGGTTAGACCGAAAATCACAAAGAAGTTTTGGAAGTTTAAGTCTATGACGAATCGGGGACTCCAAGTGCTCCTCACACAGAGTGGTTCGAGTATGACTTGATCAAATTTTGTGATGTAGCATGAATAGAGTTTGAGACAAGAAAAGCATAGATAGCTAGAGAAGGTTCTTAGGCATTCTTGTCCATCCACTTGGCCAGGGAAAGAGAAGCCAATCAATCAAAACAACAAGTGGATGTCCTCGAATGAGTAAAATATGCAACCAACATGCTCACACAATAAAATGACAAATGAAATATGTGACAAAGCATGCACAACCAATTCTAGCATCTATCAAACAATTGGCGATGACTAGGTCATCTATATATGAGTATATTGACTTAGGAGTCAAATGAGAACATTTGATCATAGGTCATACTCATCGTTTAAGCTCAAGTGGGGTTACCACTTTTACATAAAGCATTTATGTGTTCACATCATTAGAGTTGCTTTGACTCAATTCTTAGAGTTAAGCTCCCCCAAGATGTGAGATCCCCCCTTAGAGGAATAAACTAACCTTGGGTTTTGTCGATGATGACTTCATGTAGGTGTTGAAGATGTGGATGCTCAATGTTGATGTAGACCTTTGGAGCAATCCTTTGGAGTGAGTTGCACTTTCAATACCTACACGGGTTAGTCCCACAAGGAACAAACAAGAATATCCAGAGACATAGAGTGATGCACACATAATATGATGTCCATGAAAACATTAGATTACCTTGTCCCTTGCCTTACCAACATGAGGGTTTGTGACTCCTTGAACTAGTGCAAGATATGGAAGATGATTGCACTTTTCCTTGCCATAATTATATGAGTGAAAAATGTTGGCGGAGTCACCCTCAAGAACTCTCTAGTTCTTCTTCTTCGGGATCCACATCATCTTGATGGGAATCCTTGGTGTAGTAGTTGTGCTTGATGAAGTAGAACTTGACGTAGTCTTGGGAACCCACTTGACCAAGGCCTTTGGTGCTTCTTCAAATGCATCAATCTCCTCTTGAAGCTTGTCCTTGCCTTTGTTCTTGTGGTCTTGTGGTGGAAGATCATCTTGTGCTTGTGTTCCCTTGAAGGAAGTAGGATCATACTTCTCTTGTTGAGGAACAAACTTCGTCTTGGGGTATTGATCTTCTTCCCACTCAACTCCATTGGCATTGAACTTTCGTTCAAAACCAACAACTTGATTCTTCCGGTGCCTTCCTTGCTTGCGTACAATTTCCTCAAATTGCTTACTCCCAGCAAGGCTCTTCTATACACCTTTCTCTATAATTCCCTTCAATAAGTTGTTTTCTTGCTCAAGTGTAACTTGGCTAAGAGAATCATTAGTGGAATCAAGAGAGCTACTAGAAGCAACAATATTGGGTTTAGCATTGTTATTGTTACTACTAGAAGAAGAATCTTTGTTGTTCTTGTTACTAGACTTGACTTGAGGCATGTAGGTAGATAAGAGTAAACGCTTGGCAATATAAGAAGAACTTTTCTTATGGAGATCATCATTGATTGCTTTTAGGAACTCATTCTCTTTCTCAAGATTGAGCTTTTCAAAGCGCAACTTCTCATGAGCCCTTAAAAGTTCTCGATGATCTTCGAAGATAGTTTCATGAGCTAACTTAAGAGTGTTTAATTCTTTAGTTGGACGCTCAATCTTCTCCTTATCATTGTCATTCGTTTCATCTTGATTATCATAATTAATTGACGTTTCATCATAGTATTCAAAACTAGAGTTGTCAACAAGTAAATCATCATCACCTAGCAAGTCATCTTCATCACTATTAAAATCAACATACTCGGGGTGGTGTTACCTTAGGACCTTTGGCCATGAAGCATCTTCCAATTCCTTCATTTGGTGATTCAAATATGTCGTAGGAGTTGGTTGACACAAGTGCTAAACCGGCAACACCTTCATCTTGAGTGTATTCGGAGTCGGAGTGATAACTTCTCTCGGAGTGATTGTCGGAGTCGGAACCGGATACCCATTCACCAACATGAGCTTGATGTCTTCGTTTTGTGTAGCTCTTGGTTGACTTGTCCTTCCTTTCCGAATCCTTGCTTCTCCGTGAGGGTCTTCGTTCATAACGATCATCTCTACTCCTTCTCTCTCTTGGTGGTGATTCTTCTCTTCTACTTCTCCTCTTAGGAGAATCTTCTCTTCTTTTGTAGGGTGCCGTACACTCATTGGAGTAGTGTCCGGGTCTCCCACAATTGTAGCAATTGCGCTCTTGACTAGAAGATCTTTTTTCATTGTAAGACCTTGACTTGGAGCTTCTTTCTTTGCTTCTACTCTTGTAGAATTTGTTGAAGTTCTTCACCATTAAGCTCAATTCTTCATTGAAGGTTTGTTTCTCACTTGATGATCTGGGGGCTTCACATGAGGCTTTGTAAGCACCACTTGATCTGTTGTGAAGTTCCTCTTTATCCTTGAGTGACATCTCATGAGCAACAATTCTTCCAATGACTTCTGTTGGCTTGAGATTTTTGTAGTTTGGCATCATTTGGATCTTTGTAGTATCATATTTTTCATCCAATGCTCTTAGGATCTTCTTGATGATGAATCTGTCGGTCATTTCTTCACTTCCTAAGCCGGCAATCTCATTTGTGATAAGAGCAAGCCTAGAGTACATTTCAGCGACACCTTCACCATCCTTCATTTTGAACTTGTCAAGCTGACTTTGGAGCACATCCAACTTGGATTCCTTGACGGAGTCGGTACCTTCATGCATATCAATCAAAGTATCCCAAATTTCCTTTGAATTCTCAAGACGGCTGATTTTGTTGAATTCTTTGTGGCACAAGCCATTGAAGAGGATATCACAAGCTTGAGCGTTGTATTGCAACATCTTCAACTCTTCCGCGCTAGCTTCACGGTTCGGTTTTCTCCCATCAAAGAATTCACCTTGCATACCAATACACACAATAGCCCAAACGACGAGGTTATGTCCGAGAATATGCATTTTCATCTTATGCTTCCAACTAGCAAAACTAGTGCCATCAAAGTAAGGACCTCTACGGTGATAATTTCCCTCGCTAGACGCCATACTCTCCTAGGTTGTGAAGCCAAGGCTATGACCACCAAAAGCTATGGAAATCAAAGCAAATGGAGACCAAGGCTCTGATACCATTTGTAGGACCTTGAAGTATGTCTAGAGGGGGGGGGGTGATTAGACTACTTGACCAATTAAAAACTTAACCTTTTCCCAATTTTAGACGTTGGCAGATTTTAGCTATCTTTGAACAAGTCAAGCAATCTTCACGCAATTCAACCAAGCTTGCAAAGAGTATATAGGCAGCGGAAATTAAAGCATGCAACTTGCAAGAATGTAAAGGGAATGGTTTGGTGGATTCAAATGCAATTGGAGACACGGATGTTTTTGTCGTGGTTCCGATAGGTGGTGCTATCGTACATCCACATTAATGGAGACTTCAACCCACGAAAGGTAACGGTTGCGCGAGTCCACGGAGGGCTCCACCCACGAAGGGTCCACGAAGAAGCAACCTTGTCTATCCCACCATGGCCGTCGCCCACGAAGGACTTGCCTCACTAGCGGTAGATCTTCACGAAGTAGGCGATCTCCTTGCCCTTACAAACTCCTTGGTTCAACTCCACAATCTTGTCGGAGGCTCCCAAGTGACACCTAGCCAATCTAGGAGATACCACTCTCCAAGAAGTAACAAATGGTGTGTTGATGATGAACTCCTTGCTCTTGAGCTTCAAATGATAGTCTCCCCAACACTCAACTCTCTCTCACAGGATTTGGATTTGGTGGAAAGAAGATTTGAGTGGAAAGCAACTTGGGGAAGGCTAGAGATCAAGATTTATGTGGTTGGAATGGAATATCTTGGCCTCAACACATGAGTAGGTGGTTCTCTCTCAGAACGGGTAAGTTGGAAGTGTAGGTTTATTCTAATGGCTCTCTCCACGAATGAAGAGGAGGTGGAGGGGTATATATAGCCTCCACACAAAATCTAACCGTTACACACGATTTACCAAACTCGGTGGGACCGAATCATCAAACTCGGTCGGACCGATTTAGTAAACCTAGTGACCGTTAGGATTTTCGGTGGGACTAACATGCAAATCGGTAGGACCGATATGGTTAGGTTAGGGCATAACGTAATCTCGGTTAGACCGATTACACAAACTCGGTGAGACCGATTTTGGTAATTAGCCAACCAGAGAGTTGGTCAGGTAAACTCGGTGGGACCGATGCGCTCTTTCGGTGGGACCGAAAAGTTATGAAAGGGAAACGGAGAGTTTACATTGCAAATCGCTCACTTCGGTTAGACCGAAATGTTACGAAGGGAAACAGAGAGATTACAATCCCATCTCGGTGAGACCGAGATCCCTATCGGTGAGACCGATTTGCCTAGGGTTTGTGGCAGTGGCTATGACATTTGAACTCGGTGGCGCCGGATAGAAAGAATCGGTAGGGCTGAGTTTGACTTTAGGTTTAGGTCATATGTGGATGTGAGAAAGTAGTGGAGGGTCTTGGAGCATATCACTAAGCACATGAAGCAAGAGGCTCATTAAGCAACACCCCATTCCTCCTTGATTGTATTGGCTTTTCCTATAGACTCAATGTGATCTTGGATCACTAAAATACAAAATGTAGAGTCTTGAGCTTTTGAGCTTGAGCCAATCCTTTGTTCTTGATATTTTGAGGGATCCACTTTCATCATCCATGCCATGCCATTCATTGAGCTTTCCTGAAATATTTGTCTTGGAATAGCATTAGCTCAATGAGCTATATGTTGTTATGAATTACCAAAACCACCTAGGGATAGTTGCACTTTCACTATCCCGGACTGCTACCTACATCGCGTGTAAGCCAAGCCGAAAACCCTATCCTCCGAAGAAGACTCCTTTCTGATGTCATGCCTTACACCTGAAGTGTCGTGTTTTTTTGCAGAGACGACGGTCAGAGCACGGGGCCGAGCCCCTAGGGACCCGTCGACAATGGGCGTCCGGATCGGGCAGGCTTAAGAGGAAGGCGATTAGGGCCGAAACGCCGCTACAGAGGTAAGGTAAAAACATATTCTGTGATTATTGTATTTGAAATGTAACAACGCCCTTCGTGTCCTGGCAGGAAGAGGAGTGGCCAGACTATATCCAGGGATCCTGCCAATCACGCCTCCACCAGCCGGATTCCAGAACCAGCTTCGAGAGAGAAGGCGGACGTGGGGCCGATGCCGCATTGTCCTCCGACAGAGGACGGGGATATGCTCTCCGCCACGAATTTCAAAGTAGAGAGCGCCATGAATCATCGGTGCCGACGGGCCATTCTTCGCAACAACATCTTTTTCGAAGAGGCATTTAATGCTTTCAATTCGGGAGGCACATACATCCGAGCTGCTCAAGGCGGGGTTGCCCTAGCGACGAACCAGTATACCAAAGATATACGGCTATGAGAATTTGATAAGCATGTATAGCAGCAGCCCCTGGGACTTGAAACGGTTGGAACAACTGTTTTAAGGATCAATTTATGCACATGTCCTTGTAGATAAGAATGAGCAATTGTCTCGGGAGCTGGAGGAGTGCAAGACCCAGCTGAGGGCCACGGTTGCCAAGTTAGAGGAATCCCAGAAGGCCTCATATGGTAACATTTGTCTCAATTGTACGAAGATGTACCAGTTACTAAGTGGCTCGTATGATAAGTCTAACAGAAAATTCTGCACACAATCCTTGGGTGAATCCGGAGTTTGTAGGAGATAACGAATCGCATCTCCAAAGGCAGCTGAAAGCTGGTGAGCGTATTCTTACGCAAGTTAGGCAGGAGAAGAAAAACCTTCAAGATGCCAATGTTCGGCTGGACGTCGAATTAAAAGATGTTCGCGCTCAGCTGGCGGACTCAGTAAAGGAGAACAAAATGCTTCGTCGCGGCATTTATGGTAAGTGCCTAGACGAACTGTAGAACAGCTCGGCGAGGAAGCATATTGAAAGAATTTTTATTTGTAGGTATGTTGACAGGCCACCCTGCGGAGGAGATGCCCGCATCTGCATGAGATTTACTACAGGACCTCTCACAACTACACGAGCGAGCTCGGCAGGTGATGCAGGGCCTTGCTCAGGCCTTGTGGCCATCAAGCTTCCTTTCGAAGGGCATGGGGGAGCTTGTGGATATGCTTCAAGAAGCACGGTGGCGCTTTCGATTGTGGAAGATGTCAGCATGCCGACAAGGTGCAAGAGAAGCCTGGGCTATGGTGAAGACGCGCTACACCAAGCTGGACCCGAACCATATGGCCGAAGTCGGACCGGCGGGGCCAGATGGGCAAGAAATTCCCATGAGTCTGGTGTATGACCAGGTAGCATTAGCCGCAAAGTATTACCAACAGGATTGTAAGCTAGATAGCCTGTTGGATGGTATAGAGGAGGAATATAGTCAGTCCAAGTGACTGTGTAATTCAATGGAGATAAGTAGTCCCTAGCCGGATTAAAATCGTTTGTCATGGCGGACCTTTTCGCTTCAGCCCCGGATCCTACGATGCAGGGTGTATCCGAATATCCGCCGATTATCTGAGTAACCGGGTATGTGTGGAAACCAGCGTAGGGGTCATAAGTGCTTGAATGCATAAGTACCCAACTAGTTATGTTATATTACATGGATAGTAAGAAACATCTTCCAGGGAGAATAGTTCCGTTAGGGGTTCCTTTCCCTAGGTACGCATTCAACGATGCACATGTCCGGACTGCGAACAAGGACGCAGGATACAAAACTTCTGGGGATTTACATTGTAATAAACGAAAACATCTTTTGTTCACCGACCGAATATTCCCTTAAGGACGCTAGCTTTCGGCTTCACCCAGTCTGAGGTACACATCCGGCTGAAGCGGTAGTAACAATCGCAGAGGTGCTCCCCTTATGCCCTAGCCGAATTAACGGGAACGTAGGGCATAAACACAAGAGCCAGGCAACCCATCATGGCCACATCTTAAGTCACACCGATGCATATAATGGTGAATAAAAGGCACATATGGAAAAAGAACGCATATGTGATGGGCAAAAAGCCTTTAAAGTAACTATATTTAGCTTCCGTATAGGAAGCCCCCAGGTATTTCTTACACACATAGTGCGGCCGGAATGATCCGGGCGTCCGCACTGTATTAAGTATTTTGTCTGAAGAGGAAAAGGGTCGAGAAAGGAATAGGGAGGGGACATAATTTAAAAGGAGGGGGTAAGGAGACGAACAATGAGTCCGGCGCTAGGCGTAGAATCTTCGGAGTCTGGCCGCGTTCCATGGGTTCGTCTCGAGTCTGTTATGGGATGCCTTACGTAAGCGGTATGCTCCTCCAGTAAGAATTTTGTCAATGATGAAGGGACCCTCCCACTTGGGTTTGAGCTTGTCCTTCTTCTTCTCCGGTAGGCGTAGAACGAGTTTGCCAATATTGTAAGTTTTGGCCCGCACTTCTCTGCTTTGGTACCGTCGAGCCTGCTGCTGATAGAATGCGGAATGGGCTTTTGCGACGTCACGCTCATGATGAGACCGTTTGCATGTTCGACCTGGCCGTTTGTTTGGGGATTGTAGACGGAGGCATAATCGAGCTTTATGCCATGTTGCCGCACCAAGTTTTCACTTCATCGGCTGTGAAGTTTGAGCCATTATCAGTGATGATGTTGTGGGGGACGCCTTATCGTTGTACGACCCCGGATACAAAGTCTATCACTGGTCCGGATTCGGCCGTTTTGACTGGTTTAGCTTCTATCCATTTGGTGAATTTGTCCACCATGACCAATAAGTATTTTTTCTTATGGCTTCCCCCTTTAAGGGGTCCGACCATATCCAGCCCCCAGACTGCGAAGGGCCAAGTTATGGGGATTGTTTGGAGAGCGGTAGGGGGCATATGACTGTGATTGGTAAAGAGCTAGCAACCGACGCAGTGTTGGACCAGGTCCTGTGCGTCTGCTCGGGCTGTCGGCCAATAGAAGCCTGTACGGAAGGCCTTGCTGACTAGTGCTTGAGCCGCGGCGTGGTGCTCGCCCAGTCCGGCATGGATTTCAGCCAAGAGATGCCGCCCTTCCTCTTCGGAGATGCACCGTTGGAGCACTCCGGTTGCACTTTTCTTGTAGAGTTCCCCTTCATGGACTTTGTAAGCTGTAGAGCGCCGCACGATACAACGTGCTTCGTTTTGGTCTTCGGGGAGCTCCTGCCTATTTAGGTAGGCCAAGAGAGGCTCGGTCCACGAGGCGATTACAACCATGATTTCGTGGGTCGAAGGTGTTATTTCGGTGGTGGAGCCTCCGATTATGTCTGATGGTTCGGAATCTGGGGATGTATTCGGATCCATGCTAGTGTTGCCGGACTCTCCTTCCCATACCACAGATGGCTTGAACAGCCTTTCTAGGAATATGTTAGGTGGGACAGGGTCGCGTTTAGCGCCGATGCGGGCGAGGATATCCATCGCTTGATTGTTTTTTCGAGCCACATGGTGGAATTTGAGCCCCTCGAACCGAGCTGACATTTTGAGGACGGCATTGCGGTAGGCCGCCATTTTCGGATCCTTGGCATCAAAGTCTCCGTTTATTTGTGATATTGCGAGGTTTGAATCGCGCACCTCCAGCGTTGAATGCCCATAGAGACTGCCATCCGAGGACCGTGCAATGAGCCTCAGATTCGGCTGCATTGTTGGAGTTTGTGTATAATATTTGGGGTACGTCTTTGGACCGTGTCTCCGGTGGGAGACGCCAGACTACACTGCTCCCAATCCGCCAACATTTTGGAGCCGTCGAAGTGCATGATCCAGTTAGAGTACGCGCCGTACTCTTTAGGGAGTTCGGCTTCTGTCCATTCGGCGACAAAGTCAGCCAGTACTTGTGACTTGATGGCCCGTCATGGCTTGTATGTTATGTCGAACGGAAGGAGCTCAATGGCCCATTTAGCAATCCGGCCCGTAGCGTCGCGGTTATTTATTATGTCGTTGAGTGGTACTTCGGAGTCCACCGTCATCGAATACTCCTGAAAGTAGTGTCTTAGGTTCCGGGATGCCATGAAGACCGCGTATGCTATTTTTTGATAGTGTGGGTATCGGTTGCATGGGGTGAGGACCGTGGATACGTAATATACTGGCTTCTGGAGCAGGAATTTGTATCCGTCAGCCTCCCATTCGATGACAAGCACTGCTCTTACCACTTGATGTGTTGCAGCTATGTGCAGCTGCATAGGTTCGCCAATATTTGGTGCTGTTAGGACTGGATTACTGGCCAATAAGGTCTTTATTTCGTCAAGTCCGGCCGCGGCTGCATCCGTCCACACGAAGTGTTCGGTGCGCCGAAGAAGGCGGTAAAGAGGTAATGCCTTTTCTCCTAACCGGGAGATAAAGCGGCTTAAGGCAGCCCTGATCCAGCTAGTTTCTAAATATGCTTGAGGTCTGTTGGGATAGCCAACTGCGACAGAGCTCTGATCTTTGCCGGATTCGCCTCAATTCCTCCATTGGAAACAATGAAGCCGAGCAGCTTCCCAGAGGGTACGCCGAAAACACATTTTTTGGGTTTAGCTTGATGTCGTATGTTCGGAGGTTGTCGAATGTAAGCCTCAAGTCGTCTATTAGGGTTTCGACGTGTCTTGTTTTTATGACCACGTCATCCACATACGCCTCCACTGTTTTGCCGATTTGCTTTTCTAGGCATGTTTGAATCATGCGTTGATAGGTTGCGCCAGCATTTTTAAGCCTGAAAGGCATAGTGTTGAAGCAGAAAGGACCGTATGGCGTTATGAAAGCTGTTGCAGCTTGGTCGGACTCTGCCATGTATGCGTTGAGGAAACACAGTGAGTCATGTCCTGCAGTGGCATCGATGATTTGATCAATGCGAGGGAGGGGAAAGGGATCCTTGGGGCAAGCCTTGTTGAGGTCTTTGAAGTCGACACATATGCGCCAGGATTTGTCCTTCTTTGGTACCATTACCAGATTTGCCAGCCAATCCGGATGCTTGATATCTCTGATGAATCTGGCCTCGAGTAGCTTGGCTAGATCTTCCCCCATGGCTTGCCGTTTGGGCTCTGAAAACCGCCTTAGAGTCTGTTTGACAGGTTTGTATCCTTTTAGTATGTTGAGGCTGTGTTCGGCCAGTCTGCGTGGGATGCCCAGCATGTCCGATGGGTGCCAGGCGAAAATGTCTAATTCTCGCATAAGAAGCCTCGCAGTGTGGCGTCCATTGCGGGGCTCAACTATGTCCCGATGGAAGCTATCTTCGTGGGATCCATTAGATGGACCTGGAATTTGACTATCTCGTCTGCGGGTTTAAATGAGGTGGACTTGGGTCGCTTGTCGAGTATCACGTCTTCCCTATCCACGATGGCACGTAGCGTTGTTAGTTCTTCTGCTGCTAGGGCTTCGGATAATGCTTCCAAGGTTAGTGGTGCGGTTTTATTTTCGGGCGAAGTGCGACGTCCGGATCACTGGCTAGAGTGATGATTCTATTGGGTCCGGGCATTTTAAGCTTCATGTACCCATAATGGGGTATAACTTGAAAGCTTGTAAACACGTCCCACCCTAAAAGGGCGTGGTATCCGCTGCTGAAAGAAGCCACTTGGAATGTGATATCTTCGGACCTGTAATTCTTCGGTGTGCCGAATACCACATCGAGTGTGATTTTTCCCACACACCGCGCTTCCCGACTAGGGATAATTCCATTGAAGGTTGTGCCGCTTTGTTCAATGCGGCTTTTATCAATTTCCATCTTGTTGAGTGTTTCTTCGTAGATCAAGTTTAATCCGCTTCCGCCATCCATGAGAACTTTAGTGAGCCGAAAGCCGTCCACGATTGGGCTAAGGACCAGAGCGGCTGGTGCCCGGACGGTCTGGAATCGAGGTTCATCACTGGCATTGAAAGTTATAGAAGTGTCGTTCCACGGATTTATTTTTGCCACATGGCAGATTTCAGCGGAGCTTCGATGAGCTCGCTTGCGCCTATTGTTTGAGGCGAAAGTCTCGAAGACTGTCAGTACCGTATTGTGTTGTTTGGCGGGATGTTGTTCTGCTTTATGGCTTACAAGAAGATCATCGCCACTTTTTACTACCTGTTGGAGTATCCAACATGCCCCGAGGCTATGGGTTGGTGTAGTGTCCGGTGTACTGTGGATTTACATGGCCCATTGAGCCATTCTTCCAACACGGTTCCACGCCCTGGGGTGGGCTTTGGTTTCTTGGGGATTGGATCGGCCGACTTATGAGAGTTCGCCCGTTCAGTTCGGACAAAGGTTTTGGTGAGAGCCGGACTATCCCAAAATTCTGTTTGGGTTTTCCAGGCGTTTTCCATCGCAGTACTTCTGTACTATGGTTGCCAAGTCAGCAAAGTGTACTATGTCACAGCGACTTATAGAATTAAGGATTCCTTTGTTCATGCAGTTTTTGCAGAAAAGTGAGACCGCGTCTATGGAGCCCCCGACTCATAAGTCGTGATCACCGAACGCACGTGTACAGTGATCCCAGAGATCAATGCTCACTGAACACACAGAAGCTGAATAACAAGAGTCTTACATCCATACATACCGTTTTACACGAGTAGGACCATTATGGTCAAGTCTTGAGTATATCGTCGCAGCGGTAATCTTCAATAACAACTTGGACCCATGCCATTAGCCTTAACCCTACAGGCATTCTGACTGGGAAGCGTCCTAGCTCGCATGTTCGTCACCAAGGTACTCTTCATTATATCCTGTTCTTTCATGTCTGACCAATAAAATAACCAGTGGCAAGCCAATGAGTACTGTGAATGTACTCGCAAGCAACCCATGTTTTGGTTCAAGATACAACAATGCATGATATAGGTAAATTTTTGCAGAAAGCTAGTTTTGAGTGCAATGACATATTCAACAATTTGTAAGACTTGCATCTGGAGGATTCAAGTAACCATGAGGACAGGTTACAGATATCAACATAAATAGAGCGGGCACCAACCCAACTCAATCATGCCAAGTCCTTTGACTTGACCCAAGTAGTTTTATCAACTCACACACATGGTTGTAAAACCCTGGACGTAGTTTAAGCAGCACCGCCCAACTGTCCTTGACCGTGGACACGGCTATTCGAATAGTTTTACACTCTGCAGAGGTTGCACACTTTACCCACAAGATCCGGGGAACTTCCGTGTCATCCACGACCCGTGATACCTCAAGTACCCGGGTAAGCACCCGATCACTACCTTCCCTAGACGACACTAACAAGGAGTCCACTCGTTGTTCCAGATCATCACGATGTACATCATACGAGACTCACTCGAGATCGTAACATCCGAGAGGGACACAACGGTGTATCCGGTGCCTGTAAAAGGCAGTCATGGCCGCCCTACAGCACGATCCCGTCCCCGAGAGAGAGCACCAACTCCCCCGTCACTAGTAATGCGGGCTCCAAGCTAGTATCGGCCTAGGTAATCAATAATGCCCTTTCCCATATAAGGGTAGAGTGGTTGCGCGTGTAAGGTTGGGACAGTCGACAAATCTTAAAACTAATCCGTTTTTGAAAACAACACACACTTGCCTCGGTACACCACTTCGTCATCAAGTGGTTACCCATCTCATCATCTCCCTCGGGCATAAGTGGCACCCGACGGGGTTTTCGAAAAGTATTTTGAAAATGCTTTCACTCCTTCACCATGCATATACCGTCCCTTTTGCGTAGCATCTACTTTAGCATCCTATCTACTCCCACCGCATAACCCTCATAAGAAGGTAGGGTCATGCACAATGCAAGTATCAACGAGGAAGTACGGTGGCAAACCATCGAAGTGGTTACCACCTCATCATGATTCCGTTGCAACAACAATATGGTGCTATATGACATGCATAAAAAGGGTTTCATAGACATGGTCAAAGGGCTGCTTGCCTGGTTCATCAGAGTCTTGAGATCTTCTGGTCCTTCTCCAAGTACTCCGTCTACTTCGTC
Organism: Aegilops bicornis; assembly: GCA_021605145.1. Classification (NCBI taxonomy): domain Eukaryota; kingdom Viridiplantae; phylum Streptophyta; class Magnoliopsida; order Poales; family Poaceae; genus Aegilops; species Aegilops bicornis. The sequence goes on along the minus strand of CM038670.1, from coordinate 246,513,122 downwards.
AACTAACGTCGAAACAATCATAATAAGCAACACAACAAGGCAGAAAATAAAAGTGCTCTAAAAATATGGATTTGAATTTTCTAGGACTTCCCTGGTCATATGAAAAATAACCAGGGTGGTTTCATTGCAATTGGATTAGTGAAGATTTCTAAACATTTCAATATGATGGAATCAATGGATTTAATGGATCTGCAGGTTGTCCACAGAATGCCTTTTTATAAAAAAGAGTAAAAGTACCCACTAAATAAGGCATGATTTTAGAAACATTTAGAAATTTGTTTCACTGGATTTGGAGTTCAAATGAATAGTCTATGGATTTGCAAAGTTGACAAATATGAAGAAATGGCTCATTATTTTGTGGGGTACAGAAAGTACTAAGAAAAATGTTCATGAACTAAGTTATGAACTGAGAAGCATCTAGGAATTTGAATCATGGCATTTGAATCAAACATGAGCTCTCTGTGATTTTCTAAAGTTGATCACAGAAATGGAAAAATAAGACTTTGATAAATATTTGTGAAACAAATATCTCTTGGAAAATGTGACAGTGGTACCATGTGATAGAGAGTGATTTATGGAGTCACTATAAATTTGAATCAACAAATTTGGAGTTAAAATGAATTGATTGTGGATTTTAGAAGTTCAAAATAAAAGAAAAAGGAAAAGTTTAGGCTTATACCTAAAACACGCACTGAGCGTGAGATAGCTAGTGGGCCGGCCAGCAGCTCAGCAGCGTGCGGGAAAGGGCCACGTCGAAGGCGTCTTTCACGTGGGCGCCTCCACTTATGCCAGCTGGGCGTGGCGCTTCGGTGGCTGACGGGCGGGTCCCGCGAGCAGGTCGCCGCCTGCCTTGTCGTCTTCACCCCATGACGCCAGGCAGAGGGCGCCGCCTCGCCGTCCGGTGCTGCTCTCCCCATCTGCGCCCGGCCGGGCGGTGGGGCGGAGTTGCGACTCGGCCGCGCCCGAAGGAGGAGGCAGGGGAAGGCGGCGCCTTCCTCATGCGTCTTGACGCCGTTGGAGCAGTGGCTTGGCCGCCGCCCGTGCCGGCGATTCCGACCACCTCCCGCGGTGTTCTGCAAACCGGAGAGCTTAGGACGGAGTGCCGCATCCATCCAGATGCCCAAGGCATGCCGGGGAGGTCCGAAGAGGTAGAGAGCGGGATGGCCGTGGAAGAGGCCGCCGGCCATGGAGGTGAACAGAGGGCACGAGGGGGCGAGAGAGCTTGTCCGGGAGGTTTCTGGGGGAAAGGGAGAGCGGAAAGAGGCCAGAGAACTCGAGGGGGGGCTCTATATAGAGGGGGCGTTGGTGCATAGTGGGCGCGGTCTAGGCCGCGCTCGAGTGAGCTCAAGGAGGGAGAACGAGGGCAAGGAAGGAGGGGCCCGATAGCATTGCGTGTCGTGGACGCCGAGGCGGCCTCGTGAGACACGCTGGGGAGGCCCGAGGTGGCCGGAGGCGGTTAGCAGGGGGTGGCTACAGTGAGGGAGCGCCCTGTAGCACACTCAAGAGCGCCCATATGGCTGTCCAGGCCATTTTCTATGCTTGTGGGCGCGCCCTTGTATGTCCAGTAGCATTTGGGGGTGGGTGCTAAGAAAGGGATCTTGGCCTTGGATGCTCTGGTGACCCAATGGGAGAGAGGTGGGCTTGAGAGAATGTGAGAATTGGGCTGTCCAGAGAGGACAAATGGGGTCCTACCCCCCTTAATCATGTCTCCTCGGGCAGGGAAAGATGCAGGGGGTTAGAGGAGTATCACATGAGGCTGTAGTACAAATTTGGACTCAAGGAGATTAGTGGAAATGGCCAAAACATGCAGTTTAAGTTCTAGCCATAAGGTGTTTGATATTGGTTTGGGCTAGTAGATGATCTCCATTTGTCATGAGGCTTGACAGGGTCCAATGGCATGAGATAATAATAGGTTCCACCAAGGTTGAGTCCATTTGGGCAAACTTGCCAATGCAACTTTTGTAAACCCTAGAAATTAGCAGAAATGAACTTGTGTAGATCTAGTCGAGCAAATCACTTCTCCTTGATGCACCACTTGTTATGGTGGCCTCATTTGGTCATGTGAACATGCTCACAAAAGTTGGGGTCAAGGAGAAAAAGTTGGTAGTACAAAGTTGTTCAAATTTGATTCTGGTTATGGAGGGTTTTGGGGCACTTTGATCAATATAACTTTTTATCCAACTTGTGCCATTTGGTCTATATGAATGATTAGACCATTTGAGCATGTAAACAAGATTTGAGAGCATTTGGACATGTTTGGCAATGTAAAGTTGCTCAAACTTCAAAATGGACAGAAATGGTTTTGAGGGGATTTCATGGGGTTATACTATTCTCCATGACATGATACTTGTCCAGATCATCAAACATGTCATATGTGACATGCTAGAATTTTCTTGGAATTTTTGGAGAATATTTCCTTTGTAAATATTTCAAAAGCTTGAAATATCCAGAAAGGGTATTTGAGGGATTTGACCAATATTTTGAACATGACCATGTGTTGAAACTCTTATATATGAGAAATATATGCCCACTGAGTTTCCCTGATTTTTTTCAAATATTTTTAAAACAATAAAATATTTTTTCCCGATTAAAGACCATTTTTGGCCTTAAGAAAAAGCTTTTAAATAAAATAGGAAAATAACTTTTAAAATTATATTTTTGTGGTTTATGGGAGTACTATATCTAATGGGTTTCAAATATACTCTTTGAAATATTTTTCATACCCTAAATCAATTACTTGCAGTGCAAACCTCAATTCAGGGGTTTTTGGAAAACTAATTTTTGAAAATACTTTTTGGCCAAATTATTTTTGTAAGAAATTCTTTATATGTCTTATACACATGGCATGATCATTGGGAAAGGTTTTTGGATCAAGGAGAAGGAGTATAAGAGTTGGAGGATTTATTTGATTTTTAGAGCACTTTCAAACAGCTAGCCAAACATTCAATCAAAGCAAAGACAAAAACACTCAAAAGTTTTTGTCAATCCACATTTTAGCATGATTTAATGACTTTAAGTGTTGTGCCATGAAAATCAGGGTGTGACAGACCTACCCCCCTTACAAGAATCTCGTCCCCGAGATTCCCAAACTAGGCGCGGAAAGGGATACAGAAACTTGGATCTGGGGTAGTCTTCAAGTCCTCATGTTGCTTCGCTTCCGTAGTGCTCCATTGAGCTTGAAGTACTTGATGATGTGGCTTCGTGTATGACGCTCTTCTTGATCCAGGTTGCTAATGGGTCGCTCGCGGTAGGTTAGATTGGGCTAGGGGTCGATGGCTTGGTGATCGACGTCCTTGTAGGGATCGGGTTGGTTAGGATCTTGGAAACACTTCCGGGGTTGTGATGCATGGAAAATGTTGTGCACAATGGGTAACTCAGGTGGTAACTCTAGCTGGTAGTCGTCTATTCTTCGTCTTGAAGTGATCTCGGAGGGGGTTGTTAAATCTTGGAGTGATCTCAAAGGGGCCGATGAATCTTGGTGGGGGTCTCCTTGTCATGGAAATGCTTGGTTCCTTAGAGAGAAGTGGCTTGCGGATACACCTGATCTTCGACGTGGATGTTTACTTATTGACGATGGTGGTAGCTCTTCCTCCTTGGCATGGCGGTCTTCAAATGTCCCTGGACTAGCTAAACGGCTCTTCTTCCGTTTTTTGGGTGGACAAGTAGGTCACCAAATGATGATGACAACTAACTTGTCCAAGTACTGGCGAAGACTTTGTTCATGATGTACATAAGGTAGTATGGGGTATTGGTGGTGGTCATGGTTGAGTATGGTCCAAGGTGTTCTCGATCTAGAGTCAAGACCCATGGTCATGATCCGACCATGTTGTAGCTTGGTAGGGCTTAAGGGTTTCAAGGATTCTAGGGTGCGAGTGAACGTTTATCATCTTATCCTTGAGCACAATTCCTGAGATGCAAATAGCTCTATCTAGTACTCCAAACGAATAACCTTATACCACTAAAAGCATCCTCTTGTATAGACTAACCTCAATCATTACTCATGCTATTTATATCCTCGTGGCTCCTGAGAAGAGATCTAACAAAATCATATACGCTCATTTATCCCCAAACTCATATGTATGACTACCCCTAAAAATCCATGTGTAGAGCATACAAGCTTGAACGACAATCCAAGTGCTCATCCTACTCTTCCAAGGTCCATGTTCTCAGTATCTCTATCCTAAGGAAACACGTCAGTATGCCACTCCAAGATCTAGTTTCCTTTCCTATGAATCAACTCCAAAAGCCCATTAGCTACATAATTCATTAATTCTACAAATCCAATGTCTATGGTGTCCCACATGATCTTGTAATGCCCTATAATCCCAAATACTTGAAAGGGCTACCTTGCTATAGTCAGTCCACCAATTTCCATTATCATGGTCATGTAAACTCCAAGGTCAAGCATATATAGATCCCTAAATAAACTCTGACAATTAATCCAATCTCCTAGTTTATGGTCCACCGAGAAACATGGTATCATGATCAAGATCATCAGTCTAACTCCAATTTACTCCGAACCATGTAAAATTACTCTTGCATCCATACTCCACTAGGGTAACCTATTTAATCCAAATCTCATGTCCCGCGAGAGTTTCCACACGTTCCCCCAAGTCATTATCGTAATATCAACTATCTCCTATCAATATCCCATGGTTAAGTTAAATCCATATACTACCAAGAATTTTTAGATTGCGATCATAATTTTCCTACTAATCTAATTTACTCAGGGGCAATGAGAGTCATGCTACTCTATTAGCTGATCCCACCAAGTCCACCTACCATCGTGAAAGCCTTATAATCCACCAAAGAGTCTCAGATAATTCCTCGAGGTCACTGATATAAACTCATCAACTCATTAGTCCTCTATTCCTATATCCTCAAACTGGTCTTCCCTATGGCATCGTCAATCCTAGTGCTATATTAGGATGATAATGTGCTTGTTCACTATGTCCACTAGTTCCATAATGAACCCAGTGTTGTGCGAGGTTTACAGAGGCTTACTGGTTCTCTTGCAATCCTGCGGGTTAAGCACATGGTTAAGGACTGGGGTATCTCATGAAGTCTCGAAGGGTCTAGGAATGGGTTTCTAGTCCGGAGGGTTAAGCATAACTCTACGGGTTTCACTTGGTCGAGGAGGCTGCAACAAAAAGTCTTGATGCTAGTTGGTCGCCAAGGCACTCCTTGGTGCATCTTGTCTTGCTGGTCTTGATTGAGGAGAGAGATGAGAGGGATAAGTAGCATAAAAAGGGAATGCCTAAAGGGGTTTTATAGTGCAGGTGCAACAAATAGTGCCAAAAAACAAGGCCAAACACAAACAACAAAATAAGGCAGGTGATATAGTTGCGTACTTGTTGCCTAGGGCAAAAAGGGCGACTGATATCAAAACACAAACAAATAAATACAAGCAACACACAAGCATGGTTTTATTCGAACCATCATACAGACTCGATTGCGCATAGGGGGTACACGACTCATCCTACCCTAGGGGTTCTCGGACTAAGTAGTCGTGCTTTACTTCGTGCCTCGTGCAGTCTTCTGGGTTTTCCTCAGGTGTTGCTACGTCTCTTGTAGTTGTTCGATGAAACAATCAGGGTTGATCCTGAAGATTCTTCAACAACTTCTCGCATGTTGAAGTGATGGGGTGAAGGTGGCTCCTCGTAACTGGCATTGACTTGGTCTTCTATTGTCTTCTTAATCACGACGATCCCTTTTGGTCTTCTAAGCCGTCGATGGTACCAGGTAGGTAATCCTTTATGCAATGACATTATCAAGGCATAATAGAGGTCCATCATGTCTGTTACGTTGATGACAACATCGACACCAAGAGCGGGGGATGAGGAGAACCATTTTCCTGCTCACTATGGTGAGGCGGACCAAATGGCTAGGTTCTCATCAATCGGTGGTTGCCGATACAACAACAGTAGTGACATGGTTACTCTATTAGCGATGTATATCATGATCTTGCATATCCTATGCCCTGATCATCGTAGGCTAAGGTTGCATCATCTTGGGATAGTGTCAAGGGTGTCACCATCTCCTGGGTCTTCAGGTCCTCATTCCTTGAGGATGTATCTTCTGTTGGTATTGTCTTGTTGTGATGTCGCCAATCTTGTGTTCAGGAGATGTGGGTGAACGTCTGGCAAGGCATATTCCTTCTAGATTATCCATGAGGATTACAAGGAATCCAGTGGTCAGGGGCATAAGTGTTCTAGCGACCAAAGGTTTTGAAGGGGAAGAGATTAATAAGGAAAGTATTCCTTAGTTTTCGAAAAACTGAGAAGGGAAGAGAAGTACAGATAGTTTTGAAAACTAGTAGTAGTTTTGGAAATAGTTTTACCCTGACTAACGACCATGCTAACTAAGGCTTCCTACAGTCAGGATGGCTCTGATACCAGCTCTGTGGGGACCCCGACTCATAAGTCGTGATCACCGAACGCACGTGTACAGTGATCCCAGAGATCAATGCTTACTGAACACACAGAAGCTGAATAACAAGAGTCTTACATACATACATACCGTTTTACACGAGTAGGACCATTATGGTCAAGTCTTAAGTATATCATCGCAGCGGTAATCTTCAATAACAACTTGGACCCATGCCATTAGCCTTAACCCTACCTGTGCATTCTGACCGGGAAGCGCCCCTAGCTCGCATGTTCGCTACCAAGGTACTCTTGATTATATCCTGTTCTTTCATTCCTGGCCAATAAAATTTACTGTGGCAAGCCAATGAGTACTTTGAATGTACTCGCAAGAAACCCATGTTTTGGTTCAAGATACAACAATGCATGATATAGGTAAATTTTTGCAGAAAGCTAGTTTTGAGTGCAATGACATGTTCAACAATTTGTAAGACTTGCATCTGGAGGATTCAAGTAACCATGAGGACAGGTTACAGATATCTACATAAATAGAGCGGGCACCAACCCAACTCAATCGTGTCAAGTCCTTTGACTTGACCCAAGTAGTTTTATCAACTCACACACACGGTTGTAAAACCCTGGACGTAGTATAAGCAAAGACACTAACTGTCCTTGACCGTGGACACGGCTATTCGAATAGTTTTACACTCTGCAGAGGTTGCACACTTTACCCACAAGATCCGGGGAACTTCCGTGTCATCCACGACTCGCGATACCTCAAGTACCCGGGGTAAGCACCCGATCACTACCTTTCCCTAGACGACACTAACAAGGAGTCCACTCGTTGTTCCGTATCCTCACGATGTACATCATACGAGACTCACTCGAGATCATAACATCCGAGAGGGACACAACGGCGTATCCGTGCCCTCAGAAGACATGGTCACGCCCTACCGGCACGACCCCGTCCCCAAGAGAGAGCACCAACTCCCCCGTCACTAGTAATGCGGGCTCCAAGCTAGTATCGGCCTAGGTAATCAATAATGCCCTTTCCCATATAAGGGTAGAGTGGTTGCGCATGTAAGGTTGGGACAGTCGACAAATCTTAAATCTAATCCATTTTCGAAAACAACACACACTTGCCTCGGTACAGCACTTCGTCATCAAGTGGTTACCCATCTCATCATCTCCCTCGGGCATAAGTGGCACCCGACGGGGTTTCCGAAAAGTCTTTTGAAAATGGTTTGACTCCTTCACCATGCATATACCCGTCCCTTTTTGCGTAGCATCTACTTTAGCATCCTATCTACTCCCACCGGCATAACCCTCATAAGAAGGTAGGGTCATGCACAATGCAAGTATCAACGAGGAAGTACGGTGGCAAACCATCAAGTGGTTACCACCTCATCATGATTCCGTTGCAACAACAATATGGTGCTATATGACATGCATAAAAGGGTTTCATAGACATGGTCAAAGGGCTGCTTGCACGGTTCATCAGAGTCTTGAGATCTTCTGGTCCTTCTCCAAGTACTCCGTCTACTTCGTCAACTAACATCGAAACAATCATAATAAGCAACACAACAAGGCAGAAAATAAAAGTGCTCTAAAAATATGGATTTGAATTTTCTAGGACTTCCCTGGTCATATGAAAAATAACCAGGGTGGTTTCATTGGAATTGGATTAGTGAATATTTACGAACATTTCAATATGATGGAATCAATGGATTTAATGGATCTGCAGGTTGTCCATAGAATGCCTTTTTATAAAAAAGAGTAAAAGTACCCACTAAATAAGGCATGATTTTAGAAACATTTAGAAATTTGTTTCACTGGATTTGAAGTTCAAATGAATATTCTATGGATTTGCAAAGTTGACAAATATGAAGAAATGGCTCATTATTTTGTGGGGTACAGAAAGTATTAAGAAAAATGTTCATAAACTAAGTTATGAACTGAGAAGCATCTAGGAATTTGAATCATGGCATTTGGATCAAACATGAGCTCTCTGTGATTTTCTAAAGTTTATCATGTAAATGGAAAAATAAGACTTTGATAAATATTTGTGAAACAAATATCTCTTGGAAAATGTGACAGTGGTACCATGTGATAGAGAGTGATTTATGGAGTCACTAGAAATTTGAATCAATAAATTTGGAGTTAAAATGAATTGATTATGGATTTTCGAAGTTCAAAATAAAAGAAAAAGGAAAAGTTTATGCTTATAACTAAAACACGCACTGAGCGTCAGATAGCTAGTGGGCCGGCCAGCAGCTCAGCAGCGTGCGGGAAAGGGCCACGTCGAAGGCGTCTTTCACGTGGGCGCCTCCACTTATGCCAGCTGGGCGTGGCGCTGGTGGTCGACGGGCGGGTCTCATGAAAGGTGTCGCCGCCTCGCCTCGTCAGATTCACCCCCGCGACGCCAGGCAGAGGGCGCCGGTCTCGCTCACCGTCGGCGCTGCTCTTCCCATCTGCGTCGGCCGGCGGTGGGGGCGGAGCCGTGCGGCTCGGCTGCGCCCGAAGGAGGAGGCAGGGGGAAGGCGGCGCCTTCCTCATGCGTAAAGTGACGCCGTCGAGCAGTGGCTTGGCCACGCCCGTGCCAGCGATTCCGACCACCTCCCGCGGTGTTCTGCACACCGGATAGCTTAGGACGGAGTGCCGCATCCATCCAGATGCCCAAGTTATGCCGGGGAGGTCCGAAGAGGTGGAGAGCGGGATGGCCGTGGAAGAGGCCGCCGGCCATGGAGGTGAACAGAGGGCACGAGGGGGCGAGAGAGCTTGTCCGGGAGGTTTCTGGGGGAGAGGGAGAGCGGGAAGAGGCCAGAGAACTCGAGGGGGGGCTCTATATAGAGGGGCCAAGCAGTGCACGGGCGCGGTCTAGGCCAAGCGCCGAGTGAGCTCGAGGAGGAGAACGAGGGCAAGGGAGGAGGGGCCCGATAGCATTGCGTCTCGTGGACGCCGAGGCGGCCTCGTGAGACACGCTGGGGAGGCCCGAGGTGGCCGGAGGCGGTTGGCAGGGGGCGGCTACAGTGCGGGAGCGCATCAGAAGGCCCGAGCGCCCATATGGCTGTCCAGGCCATTTTCTATGCTTGTGGGCGCGCCCTTGTATGTCCAGTAGCATTTGGGGGAGGGGTGCTAAGGAAGGGATCTTGGCCTTGGATGCCTTGGTGACCCAATGGGAGAGAGGTGGGGTTGAGAGAGAGTGAGAATTGGGCTGTCCAGAGAGGACAAATGGTGTCCTACCCCCCTTAATCATGTCTCCTCGGTCAGGGAAAGATGCAGGGGGTTAGAGGAGTATCACATGAGGCTGTAGTACAAATTTGGACTCAAGGAGATTAGTGGAAATGGCCAAAACATGCAGTTTAAGTTTTAGCCATAAGGTGTTTGATATTGGTTTGGGCTAGTAGATGATCTCCATTTGTCATGAGGCTTGACAGGGTCCAATGGCATGAGATAATAATAGGTTCCACCAAGGTTGAGTCCATTTGGGCAAAGTTGCCAATGCAACTTTTATAAACCCTTGAAATTAGCAGAAATGAACTTGTGTAGATCTAGTTGAGCAAATCACTTCTCCTTGATGCACCACTTGTTATGGTGGCCTCATTTGGTCATGTGAACATGCTCACAAAAGTTGGGGTCAAGGAGAGAAAGTTGGTAGTACAAAGTTGTTCAAATTTGATTCTGGTCAGAGAGGGTTTTGGGGCACTTTGATCAATATAACTTTTTATCCAACTTGTGCCATTTGGCCTATATGAATGATTAGACCATTTGAGCATGTAAACAAGATTTGAGAGCATTTGGACATGTTTGGCAATGTAAAGTTGCTCAAACTTCAAAATGGACATAAATGGTTTTGAGGGGATTTCATGGGGTTATACTATTCTCCATGACATGATACTTGTCCAGATCATCAAACATGTCATATGTGACATGCTAGAATTTTCTTGGAATTTTTGGACAATATTTCCTTTGTAAATATTTCAAAAGCTTGAAATATCCAGAAAGGGTATTTGAGGGATTTGACCAATATTTTGAACATGACCATGCGTTGAAACTCTTATATATGGGAAATATATGCCCACTGAGTTTCCCTGATTTTTTTCAAATAGTGTTAAAACAATAAAATAATTTTTCCCGATTAAAGACCATTTCTGGCCTTAAGAAAAACTTTTAAATAAAATAGGAAAATAACTTTTAAAATTATATTTTTGTGGTTTATGGGAGTACTATATCTAATGGGTTTCAAATATACTCTTTGAAATATTTTTCATACCCTAAATCAATTACTTGCAAAGCAAAACCTCAATTCATGGGTTTTTGGAAAACTAATTTTTGAAAATACTTTTTGGCCAAATTATTTTTGTAAGAAATTCTTTATATGTCTTATACACATGGCATGATCATTGGGAAAGGTTTTTGGATCAAGGAGAAGGAGTATAAGAGTTGGAGGATTTATTTGATTTTTAGAGCACTTTCAAACAGCAGTCAAACATTCAATCAAAGCAAAGACAAAAACACTCAAAAGTTTTTGTCAATCCACATTTTAGCATGATTTAATGACTTTAAGTGTTGTGCCATGAAAATCAGGGTGTGACAGACCTACTCCCTTACAAGATTCTCGTCCCCGAGATTCCCAAACTAGGCGCGGAAAGGGATACAGAAACTTGGATCTGGGGTAGTCTTCAAGTCCTCATGTTGCTTCTGCTTCCGTGTAGTGCTCCATTGAGCTTGAAGTACTTGATGATGTGGCTTCGTGTATGACACTCTTCTTGATCCAAAGTTGCTAATGGGTAGCTCATGTAGGTTAGATTGGGCTAGGGGTCGATGGCTTGGTGATCGACGTCCTTGTAGGGATCGGGTTGGTTAGGATCTTGGAAACACTTCTGGGGTTGTGATGCATGGAAAATGTTGTGCACAATGGGTAACTCAGGTGGTAACTCTAGCTGGTAGTCGTCTATTCTTCGTCTTGAAGTGATCTCGGAGGGGGTTGTTAAATCTTGGAGTGATCTCAAAGGGGCCGATGAATCTTGGTGGGGGTCTCCTTGTCATGGAAATGCTTGGTTCCTTAGAGAGAAGTGGCTTGCGGATACACCTGATCTTCGACGCGGATGTTTACTTATTGACGATGGTGGTAGCTCTTCCTCCTTGGCATGGCGGTCTTCAAATGTCCCTGGACTAGCTAAACGGCTCTTCTTCCGTCTTTGGGTGGACAAGTAGTTCACCAAATGATGATGACAACTAACTTGTCCAAGTACTCGATGAAGACTTTGTTCATGATGTACATAAGGTAGTATGGGGTATTGGTGGTGGTCACGGTTGAGTATGGTCCAAGGTGTTCTCGATCTAGAGTCAAGACCCATGGTCATGATCCTACCATGTTGTAGCTTGGTAGGGCTTAAGGGTTTCAAGGATTCTAGGGTGCGAGTGAACGTTTATCATCTTATCCTTGAGCACAATTCCTGAGATGCAAATAGCTCCATCTAGTACTCCAAACGAATAACCTTATACCACTAAAAGCATCCTCTTGTATAGACTAACCTCAATCATTACTCATGCTATTTATATCCTCGTGGCTCCTGAGAAGAGATCTAACAAAATCATATACGTCTACGATCCCCAAACTCATATGTATGACTACCCCTAAAAATCCATGTGTAGAGCATACAAGCTTCGAACGACAATCCAAGTGCTCATCCTACTCTTCCAAGGTCCATGTTACTGTATCTCTATCCTAAGGAAACACGTCGTATGCCACTCCAAGATCTAGTTTCCTTTCCTATGAATCAACTCCAAAAGCCCATTAGCTACATAATTCATTAATTCTACAAATCCAATGTCTATGGTGTCCCACATGATCTTCTAATGCCCTATAATCCCAAATACTTGAAAGGGCTACCTTGCTATAGTCACCCACCAATTTCCATTATCATGGTCATGTAAACTCCAAGGTCAAGCATATATAGATCCCTAAATAAACTCTGACAATTAATCCAATCTCCTAGTTTATGGTCCACCGAGAAACATGGTATCATGATCAAGATCATCAGTCTAACTCCAATTTACTCCGAACCATGTAAAATTACTCTGCATCCATACTCCACTAGGGTAACCTATTTAATCCAAATCTCATGTCCCGCGAGAGTTTCCACACGCCCCCCAAGTCATTATCGTAATATCAACTATCTCCTATCAATATCCCATGGTTAAGTTAAATCCATATACTACCAAGAATTTTTAGATTGCGATCATAATTTTCCTACTAATCTAATTTACTCAGGGGCAATGAGAGTCATGCTACTCTATTAGCTGATCCCACCAAGTCCACCTACCATCGTGAAAGCCTTATAATCCACCAAAGAGTCTCAGATAATTCCTCGAGGTCACTGATATAAACTCATCAACTCATTAGTCCTCTATTCCTATATCCTCAAACTGGTCTTCCCTATGGCATCGTCAGTCCTAGTGCTATATTAGGATGATAATGTGCTTGTTCACTATGTCCACTAGTTCCATAGTGAACCCAGTGTTGTGCGAGGTTTACAGAGGCTTACTGGTTCTCTTGCAATCCTGCGGGTTAAGCACATGGTTAAGGACTGGGGTATCTCATGAAGTCTCGAAGGGTCTAGGAATGGGTTTCTAGTCTGGAGGGTTAAGCATAACTCTACGGGGTTTCACTTGGTCGAGGAGGCTGCAACAAAAAGTCTTCAGTGCTAGTTGGTCGCCGAAGCAGACTCCTTGGTGCATCTTGTCTTGCTGGTCTTCAGTTGAGGAGAGAGATGAGAGGGATAAGTAGCATAAAAGGGGATGCATAAAGGGGGTTCTATAGTGCAGGTGCAAACAAGCAAGTGCCAAAAGGCCAAACACAAACAACAAAATAAGGCAGGTGATATAGTTATGCATTTGTTGCCTAGGGCAAAAAGGGCGACTGATATCAAAACACAAACAAATAAATACAAGCAACACACAATCATGGTTTTATTCGAACCATCATACAGACTCGATTGCGCATAGGGGGTACACGACTCATCCTACCCTAGGGGTTCTTGGACTAAGTAGTCGTGCTTTACTTCGTGCCTCGTGCAGTCTTCTGGGTTTTCCTCAGGTGTTGCTACGTCTCTTGTAGTTGTTCGATGAAACAATCGGGGTTGATCCTGAAGATTCTTCAACAACTTCTACTTTCTTGAAGTGATGGGGTGAAGGTGGCTCGTGAATCGGCATTGACTTGGTCTTCTATTGTCTTCTTAATCACGACGATCCCTTTTGGTCTTCTAAGCCGCCGATGGTACCAGGTAGGTAATCCTTTATGCAATGACATTATCAAGGCATAATAGAGGTCCATCATGTACATTACGTTGATGACAACATCGACACCAAGAGCGGGGACGAGGAGAACTGCTTTTCCTGCTCACTATGGTGAGGCGGACCAAATGGCTAGGTTCTCATCCATCGGTGGTTGCCGATACAACAACAAAGAGTGACAGGGTTACTCTATTAGCGATGTATATCATGATCTTGCATATCCTATGCCCCGATCATCATAGGCTAAGGTTGCATCATCTTGGGACAAAGGTCAAGGGTGTCACCATCTCCGGGTCTTCGTGTCCTCATTCTTTGAGGATGTATCTTCTGTTGGTATTGTCTTGTTGTGATGTCGCCAATCTTGTGTTCAGGAGATGTGGGTGAACGTCTGGCAAGGCATCTTCCTTCTAGATTATCCACGAGGATTACAAGGAATCCAGTGGTCATGGGCATAAGTGTTCTAGCGACCAAAGGTTTTGAAGGCCAAGAGATTAATAAGGAAAGTATTCCTTAGTTTTCGAAAAACTGAGAAGGGAAGAGAAGTACAGATAGTTTTGAAAACTAGTAGTAGTTTTGGAAATAGTTTTACCCTGACTAACGACCATGCTAACTAAGGCTTCCTACAATCAGATGGCTCGATACCAGCTCTCTGGGGACCCCGACTCATAAGTCGTGATCACCGAACGACGCGTGTACAAGTGATCCCAGAGATCAATGCCATTGAACACATGTAAGCTGAATAACAAGAGTCTTACATACATACATACCGTTTTACACGAGTAGGACCATTATGGTCAAGTCTTAAGTATATCATCGCAGCGGTAATCTTCAATAACAACTTGGACCCATGCCATTATCCTTAACCCTACAGGCATTCTGACTGGGAAGCGTCCTAGCTCGCATGTTCGTCACCAAGGTACTCTTGATTATATCCTGTTCTTTCATGCCTGGCCAATAAAATAACCAGTGGCAAGCCAATGAGTACTTTGAATGTACTCGCAAGAAACCCATGTTTTGGTTCAAGATACAACAATGCATGATATAGGTAAATTTTTGCAGAAAGCTAGTTTTGAGTGCAATGACATGTTCAACAATTTGTAAGACTTGCATCTGGAGGATTCAAGTAACCATGAGGACAGGTTACAGATATCTACATAAATAGAGCGGGCACCAACCCAACTCAATCATGTCAAGTCCTTTGACTTGACCCAAGTAGTTTTATCAACTCACACACACGGTTGTAAAACCCTGGACGTAGTATAAGCAGCACCGCCCAACTGTCCTTGACCGTGGACACGGCTATTCGAATAGTTTTACACTCTGCAGAGGTTGCACACTTTACCCACAAGATCCGGGGAACTTCCGTGTCATCCACGACTCGCGATACCTCAAGTACCCGGGTAAGCACCCGATCACTACCTTTCCCTAGACGACACTAACAAGGAGTCCACTCGTTGTTCCGTATCCTCACGATGTACATCATACGAGACTCACTCGAGATCATAACATCCGAGAGGGGACACAACGGCGTATCCGGTGCCCTGTAAAGACAGTCATGGCCGCCCTACCTGGCACGACCCCGTCCCAAGAGAGAGCACCAACTCTCCCCCGTCACTAGTAATGCGGGCTCCAAGCTAGTATCGGCCTAGGTAATCAATAATGCCCTTTCCCATATAAGGGTAGAGTGGTTGCGCATGTAAGGTTGGGACAGTCGACAAATCTTAAATCTAATCCGTTTTGAAAAGAACACACACTTGCCTCGGTACACCACTTCGTCATCAAGTGGTTACCCATCTCATCATCTCCCTCGGGCATAAGTGGCACCCGACGGGTTTTCAAAAGTCTTTTGAAAATGCTTTGACTCCTTCACCATGCATATACCCGTCCCTTTTGCGTAGCATCTACTTTAGCATCCTATATACTCCCACCGCATAACCCTCATAAGAAGGTAGGGTCATGCACAATGCAAGTATCAACGAGGAAGTACGGTGGCAAACCATCAAGTGGTTACCACCTCATCATGATTCCGTTGCAACAACAATATGGTGCTATATTACATGCATAAAAGGGTTTCATAGACATGGTCAAAGGGCTGCTTGCCCGGTTCATCGTAGTCTTGAGATCTTCCGGTCCTTCTCCAAGTACTCCGCCTACTTCACAACTAACATCGAAACAATCATAATAAGCAACACAACAAGGCAGAAAATAAAAGTGCTCTAAAAATATGGATTTGAATTTTCTAGGACTTCCCTGGTCATATGAAAAATAACCAGGGTGGTTTCATTGGAATTGGATTAGTGAATATTTCTGAACATTTCAATATGATGGAATCAATGGATTTAATGGATCTGCAGGTTGTCCATAGAATGCCTTTTTATAAAAAAGAGTAAAAGTACCCACTAAATAAGGCATGATTTTAGAAACATTTAGAAATTTGTTTCACTGGATTTGAAGTTCAAATGAATATTCTATGGATTTGCAAAGTTGACAAATATGAAGAAATGGCTCATTATTTTGTGGGGTACAGAAATTATTAAGAAAAATGTTCATAAACTAAGTTATGAACTGAGAAGCATCTAGGAATTTGAATCATGGCATTTGGATCAAACATGAGCTCTCTGTGATTTTCTAAAGTTTATCACAGAAATGGAAAAATAAGACTTTGATAAATATTTGTGAAACAAATATCTCTTGGAAAATGTGACAGTGGTACCATGTGATTGAGAGTGATTTATGGAGTCACTAGAAATTTGAATCAACAAATTTGGAGTTAAAATGAATTGATTATGCATTTTAGAAGTTCAAAATAAAATAAAAGGAAAAGTTTAGGCTTATAACTAAAACACGCACTGAGCGTGAGATAGCTAGTGGGCCGGCCAGCAGCTCAAAGAATAAGTGGAAAGGGCCACGCCGAAGGCGTTTTTCACGTGGGCGCCTCCACTTATGCCACCTGGGCGTGGCGCTTGGTGGTCGACGGGCGGGTCTCATGGCAGTGTCGCTCGCCGCCCGTCGTCTTCACCCCCGCGACGCCAGTGAGGGCGCCGCCTCGCTTCGCCGCCGCCTCTCCCCATCTGCGCCGGCCGGCGGTGGGGGCGGAGCCGTGCGACTCGGCCGCGCCCGAAGGAGGAGGCAGGGGGAAGGCGGCGCCTTCCTCATGCGTGCGCGGACGCCGTCGGAGCAGTGGCTTGGCCGTCGCCCGTGCCGGCGATTCCGACCACCTCCCGCAGTGTTCTGCACACCGGAGAGCTTAGGACGGAGTGCCGCATCCATCCAGATGCCCAAGTTATGCCGGGGAGGTCCGAAGAGGTGGAGAGCGGGATGGCCGTGGAAGAGGCCGCCGGCCATGGAGGTGAACAGAGGGCACGAGGGGGCGAGAGAGCTTGTCCGGGAGTTTTCTGGGGGAGAGGGAGAGCGTAAAGAGGCCAGAGAACTCGAGGGGGGGCTCTATATAGAGGGGGCGCAGGCACAGGGCATGGGTTCAGGCCAAGGCCGAGTGAGCTTCGAGGAGGGAGAACGAGGGCAAGGGAGGAGGGGCCCGTTAGCAGTGCGTGTCGTGGACGCCGAGGCGGCCTCGTGAGACATGCTGGGGAGGCCCGAGGTGGCCGGAGGCGGTTGGCAGGGGGCGGCTACAGTGCGGGAGTGCATCAGAAGGCCTCCTGTGGCGCCCATATGATTGTCCGTGCCATTTTCTATGCTTGTGGGCGCGCCTTGTATGTCCAAAGAGCATGTGGTGGGGGTGCTAAGGAAGGGATCTTGGCCTTGGATGCTCTGGTGACCCAATGGGAGAGAGGTGGGGTTGAGAGAGAGTGAGAATTGGGCTGTCCAGAGAGGACAAATGGTGTCCTACCCCCCTTAATCATGTCTCCTCGGGCATGGAAAGATGCAGGGGGTTAGAGGAGTATCACATGAGGCTGTAGTACAAATTTGGACTCAAGGAGATTAGTGGAAATGGCCAAAACATGCAGTTTAAGTTTTAGCCATAAGGTGTTTGATATTGGTTTGGGCTAGTAGATGATCTCCATTTGTCATGAGGCTTGACAGGGTCCAATGGCATGAGATAATAATAGGTTCCACCAAGGTTGAGTCCATTTGGGCAAAGTTGCCAATGCAACTTTTATAAACCCTTGAAATTAGCGTAAATGAACTTGTGTAGATCTAGTTGAGCAAATCACTTCTCCTTGATGCACCACTTGTTATGGTGGCCTCATTTGGTCATGTGAACATGCTCACAAAAGTTGGGGTCAAGGAGAGAAAGTTGGTAGTACAAAGTTGTTCAAATTTGATTCTGGTCAGAGAGGGTTTTGGGGCACTTTGATCAATATAACTTTGTATCCAACTTGTGCCATTTGGCCTATATGAATGATTAGACCATTTGAGCATGTAAACAAGATTTGAGAGCATTTGGACATGTTTGGCAATGTAAAGTTGCTCAAACTTCAAAATGGACAGAAATGGTTTTGAGGATTTCATGGGGTTATACTATTCTCCATGACATGATACTTGTCCAGATCATCAAACATGTCATATGTGACATGCTAGAATTTTCTTGGAATTTTTGGAGAATATTTCCTTTGTAAATATTTCAAAAGCTTGAAATATCCAGAAAGGGTATTTGAGGGAGTTAACCAATATTTTGAACATGACCATGTGTTGAAACTCATATATGGGAAATATATGCCCACTGAGTTTCCCTGATTTTTATCAAATATTTTTAAAACAATAAAATAATTTTTCCCTATTAAAGACCATTTCTGGCCTTAAGAAAAAGCTTTTAAATAAAATAGGAAAATAACTATTAAAATTATATTTTTGTGGTTTATGGGAGTACTATATCTAATGGGTTGAAATATTTTTCATACCCCAAATCAATTACTTGCAGTGCAAACCTCAATTCAGGGGTTTTTGGAAAACTAATTTTTGAAAATACTTTTTGGCCATATTATTTCTGTAAGAAATTCTTTATATGTCCTATACACATGGCATGATCATTGGGAAAGGTTTTTGGATCAAGGAGAAGGAGTATAAGAGTTGGAGGATTTATTTGATTTTTAGAGCACTTTCAAACAGCAGTCAAACATTCAATCAATGCAAAGACAAAAACACTCAAAAGTTTTTGTCAATCCACATTTTAGCATGATTTAATGACTTTAAGTGTTGTGCCATGAAAAATCAGGGTGTGACAGCGTCCTCCTCACGACAGTCCTTGACCTTATTTAGCATAAGGAGAAATCTGGCCCAGTAGCGATGTACTGTCTCCTGGAGCTCTTGTCTGATATGGGAGAGATGGTTTAAGTCCGGGTGGGTGGGCGTAGCTGAATCCGGATTCTGATCCGATCTAGTGCCCAAGGTGGGAGCTTCCGAGTTTGATAGCTCGGGATCCGGGGTGCTGCCCAATTTTTCTGGCCCAATACCCAATTCTAAGTCCAGGGTCTGGGTCATGTCTTCCCTTGAGCCGGTGTCCGGCTTAGGGAGCTCGGTGATCCGGACATAACTTGTCCTCAAGATAGAGGGGTAATCCGTATGTGGATCCTCCACTACCGCTATCTCGTGGGTGACCGGCGGGGATTTAATGTCCCTTTGGTCGGGTTTAAGCCCAACCCGGTCATAGTCTGCGGTGACTCCCAGAGCAGTGAAGCGATCCAAGAGCTCATTAAGAGAGGAGAGCTCCATCGGATCCATCTGTTCGGCGAGTTCCGAATCGACGTGGAGGTTATGCGTGATGACCCGAGAGGTCATCGTCGGCGCGACAGCCGACGGGGCAGCCATGATGCAGCCGCCTAGTCGAAGAGTTTGGTCTACAGCCAGCGCTCCCCCAGCGGTGATGTTGTCCTTCAGAATGAGACGGGCCATCGAGCCTTGCGTCGACGACACAGAGGAACTCTCAATGAGAGCACCAATGTCGGTGTCAAAACCGGCGGAACTCGGGTAGGGGGTCCCGATCTGTGCGTCTTAGGCTGATGGGGACACAATGTTTACCCAGGTTCAGGCCCTCTCGATGGAGGTAAAACCCTACTTCTTGCATGATTGATATTGATGATATGAGTAGTACAAGAGTAGATCTACCACGAGATCGTGGAGGCTAAACCCTAGAAGCTAGCCTATGATGATTATGATTGTGATCGTCCCTCGAAGGACTAAAGTCTTCGGTTTATATAGACACCGGAGAGGGCTATGGTTTACATGGAGTCGGTTACAAGGAAGAAATATAATATCCGGATCGCCAAGCTTGTCTTCCAAGCAAAGGAGAGTCCCATCCGGTCACGGGACAGAGTCTTGAGTCTTGTAACTTCACGCTCCAACAGTCCGGACAAAGTATATAGTCCGGCTGTCTGGATACCCCCTAATCCAGGACTCCCTCAATGGTACATGAACAACTACCTGTCAATATAAGCACACTGATAAAGGATAGCATGTACTTACAAGAACAATGCAGAGCTAAAAAAATTCATTGGCATTGGATATATTCTACACTAATGTAACCATTCATATAGATCAGATAATTTGGAGCGAAAAATTGTTAAGCAAGCTATCATGCATACCGCTGTCACATAATGAACCAGGTATGAATGCAAGGTCAGTGATATAGGACAACAGGTACTAACAAGAGCAAAGCAGCGGCAGCATATTTTCGATATCCTCGTCGTTTTTTTCAAACCGAATTCTTCTTCGAGCAGATTTCCTACAAAAAGATCCTTAAGGCACATGCGGAAAAGTAGAAGTTCAAATTGTCATGTGATTTCATAGACAATACCTCATCCTGGGAACGAGACCGGTGCATAACAAGGTTTTTCCATTCAATGTCTTCTAAATTTAGCACAGGAGACTTCACCAGAAATTCGTTTATAGACTTTCCATCAAAGTGTGATTTCCTCAGGTAACACCGATACTGCTGCAATGCTTCCTTGAAAAGCACAAGCAAGCTTTTCTCATCATGACTATCCAGATTGACCTTCGCCTAGTTACAACAATGTAATGTAAATCATTGATGTGTTCGATCAGCAGAAAACAGGAAAATAATAACCATGAATAATAGCACTTACACGTAAGTTGGACAGAAGATGTGAAAATGGTGTTTGTCTTCACTATAATCTTCCCATGATGGGAATATATGCACGTAGTCCCTAACAACATTGAAAGCATTGTCTTTTAAACTGGGAATAAATGGAATGGGGTTCCAATCTGCAGGAATTGGCCATCTCTGTAGTTGGGATAGGTCTTCGGCCGGTGGACTTGCTGTACTTTTTGCTGGAGTGGGATTTTTCTGCGGTACGGCTGCTGCTATGGCAAATGAAATCGGTATACCTTTTGATGGAGTGTAGGTCCTGTGTGGTGGAGCTACTGGTGTGGCCAGTGAAGTATGGGTATAGTTTGCTGGAGTCGGTCCTACGTTTTGTGTCACTGGTTGTATAGCCAATACAAGTGGGGAGCTGTCTGATTTCTCCGGCACCACCACGTTTTTCAAGGACTTTGCTGGTCCTCCTTCGTGTTCGCAATCACCTCTTCCTTTTTGATGTCCGATGCACAAGAACAACATTTGAGTGGAAAAACATGGTATGATGACAGATGGAATATGTATTGATAATGGATGGGCATGGCATCTCGAGTTATATGATGAGTAAACTAAGCAGATGGCGGTGCAACAAAGTAGAAGAAATGCAAGACAACATATGCAAGATACGAGCAATCAATAAAACCTTGCCAAATTAGAACATGCATCTTGATGGGTGAACAGGACAGGCCATCTGCCTTTGACTCCTTGAGGTTAGAATAGTCATTAGGATGATATTCTGAACAAGAATCAACAGGTGGGGAGCGTACGAGTTTCATTGCTTCCAGAATGGCACTCAATGCCTTGGTGCCAATTTCGTAAGTCATTGTAGTGTTCCACAATATTCTTCTGATGCGCAGATTCTGATATTCACTGTAATTGCATATAATATCTGAGATCCATGAAAACATAAATAGTTGTGAGATTATCTTTGTAATGTAGATGATATTCTAATATAGGGGCGCCCCTGTAAACACTTGTGTGCTATCACTGGATTCTGATGAGAGAGCTCATGTGTGCTGTAATATGGTGCGTGCATTTATATAATCTGGCACAAGTACACAAAAAAATAGGCTCCAGAAGTAAGGATAGCTGGCAGATGATAGGTTCATAATATACTGTATAGAGAGTTTATTGCCAAACCATGATAACAAGAGCACACAAAGAACTAGGCAGATCATAGTGTACATAACAGGGTACACCATAACCACGATATATAAATCAGGAAAGTGGAACTGGCTTGAAAATACGGTGTTGTATTGTCACTGGTAATTGAAAGTCTATCGATCACGCATGTGCCAGCTCTATCACCGTTGATCGCAGATGTCCCTCGCCCCTTCGACAAGGAACATACTGTACGTACTAAATACAGAATAAACAAAGAGGAACATGTTAAAGAACAGAAGAGGAAGCATATTCTTGAGGTTCCGCTTCATTGCATACAATGTTGGTTGCCCACTCATGACAAATCACAACGCCCAAAGAAATGCAGTTCCATGTTGTCTCTCTATATGTGACAATTTTGAACAAGAGTCAATAGGATCATATTCTGAACAAGAGTCAACAGGTGGGGAGCGTATGAGTTTCATTGCATCCAGAATGGCACTCAACGCCTTGGTGCTAATTTTGTAAGTCATGTAGTGTTTAGCTTCAAGAGTGGACTGCTACTAGTGCGACATAAAGCAGCTACACAGATCATAGTGTAGATATAACGGGAAAACCTTAAGCATCAGACTAAAATCAGCAAAGTGGAACTTGCTAGAATATATGTGCTAGTATTGCCGGTACGGCTAGAAAGGCTTCGGATACCAGCTTTCTTCAAGTGAAGGTGCGGTACTGTAAATATCAGTGTAACTTTCAAAGGCGACACAGCTCCCCGCATTTCCTTGCTATTCTTATAGGATTCAAGTGGGCAGGTCACTATAAATCCTATTCCTATGTTTACAAGATCCTACGAATCAAAGAGGCTCAAAGTGTCCATCACAACCGATCGTATAGACCTCTACACTGCAAATGTCCCTGCTCATCTTCAGTACAAGGAACATATCAGTATTATTATCATACTCCCCTTTCCAAAATATAAGTCTTGGTAGAGATTTCCACTATGGATCACATACAGATGTATCCAGATACATTTTAGAGTGTAGATTCACTCATTTTGCTCCATATGTAGTCCATGGCGGAATCTATACAAAGACTTGTATTTAGGAACGGAGAGAGTACATATTAAAGAAGAACGGAAGAGGAACATGGTAAAGAAGAGGAATCAGATTTTGGATAATAAAATGTTGGTTGCGCAAGAAGGCCCACACATGATGAACCAGAGCGCATTAAGAATGCAACTCCCACCTGCCTCTCGACCATTTCAAAGCGGTTGGATGAAGATCCCACGCCCCTAACCCTTCTTCTTCCTCGTCTCGATTCTTCCCATACGTAATCAAGACGGGTCGGCCGACCGACCACCGCCCCCACCGCATGTGTTCCTCCACCACCCCACCCCCACCCGCGCCCAACCCCCACCCACATCGAAGTTTTCTTCTGCTCGGCGAGGCCCCACAACCACCCGAGCCCCTTCGATCGACCGGCAAACTCCGTGAGCTCAAAAATCGACCGACCCAATTTTGAAATTTAGTCTACTATGATTTAACTAGTGTGGAATATAAAAGGGAAAACCATAAGCATTGGGAGTATAGTGTTGAGCGTGCCATGGCGGATCCGAAGGTGCAAACCGAACAAAGGCAACTCGCAACCAAGACAAGAAATCGAGTAAAGCGGTGGCGATCTATTTTCTTGCTGCGATAAATAAGTTGAGCATGTCACGAAAGAGTACCGCCTCAGTGCGGGCGCCATTTACGATCTCGCTGAGAATTTGATGGTGCTGCGGTAGCGATGGCTGTCGGCGGCGTGGAAGCAGATCTAGGAGGGTAGACGGTGGCGGCAGGGCATGGTGGACGAGACGGTCGTAGGAGCGGCGCCGTCAAGGTGAACGACGGCGGGGATGGAGCGAGAGGACGGGATGCAAGGATCCCGGTCCGAAGGCATGGATCAGAGAGGTCGATCTCTTGTAATGGATGGCGGCGTCGGGGTATCAGCTCCGGCATGGTGGAGGAGGATGGCGGTGGATGGGGTGGCGGACGGCGGCGGACGGAGGAGGGTGGGGTGGAGAGGGTGTTTTGGCGCCCATGGAGTACGAATGGGGAAAAGGGAGGTAGAGAGGAAGGGGGAACCATGTATTCAGGGCGCGCTTGTCTCAAATGCGAGGAAATTTACAAACTTAGCCCCCGTTTCAAATTTCTACTACATCACAGCAACATTAGTCGGTTGGGGATAGGACGGTACTCTTGCATACACCGAATATTTGCCGACGAGAGTTTGTTTCTGGCGCCCACCGTGTATGAATATGAATCGGGGAGGGAGTTGATTTCGGCCGAGGACACACTGTGTTTTGGCGCCCACCGTGTATGAATCCGGGTGAGAGGCGGTTACGTCACATTTGGGTGAAATTACAAACCTACCCCTATCAAAACCTATAGAAATCCAAAGTAGATAGGCTTTGCGTGGCAAGGTGGATAGGCAGTAGTAATTTCCATCTCGCATGATTTTGGTTTCATGACTGCGACTTTCCCCGCTTCGTTCAAATTTTGCAGACTGCACGTTTACCGTGCCAACTCAATTCGAATCCCGTTTGTATGCAATTTTTTATCGGGCGGGATCCATTTTCAATTGGAATTACATTCTACATACATCATTTTTTTATATATACTTTCAAAAGCACAACACCATTTACACATAAATATGGTTTACAAATGGCATGATCTCAGATACATAAGGTTGTATCCATCAATTTGGATTTTCAAATATTTGAAACCACTTTTTGTTGAAATCCAATGTATGCATTCCTCGCTAACTGTCTCCAATTAATGTGTGTTCCATGCGAGTTTTTTTTACTTCTCAAACATGTATAATGTGTTTCACACACGCAACATATAGTGTAATCCCGTTTAGACATTAATTGCATATAAACCATGCATTGTTTTTGTAATTAAAGAATCTATGGATCACCAATATTGATAAACTATATAACATTACATGTGCGCCCAAATTCAAATGAATATGCATGTTTGATACACCAATTTGCGTTAAGATATTATCGAGGTCATGATCTCCAGTTTAAATATTTGAATCCTGTTTAATCCAGATATTCGTCTCATATAGCTATCACTCATGCTTATATAGGACTATCTCTTCCGACCTATACGCTGCGTTCATCGTCTCTCGGTATCTCTCGTACTACCTGTATGTCGACAATGATCTTTTATCTTCGAATAATAACACTGACGGTACTCTCTCCCTCGACCTTCATCACTCTATCTCTCTAAGTATATCTCGCTCCCTGCTATGTGTCTCTAACTATGATTCTCCATGTGGAATCTCTTTCTCTTACACAAACACAAAACTTTGTCTCCCGGGGTCTCATTTCTCTCTACTATTCCCATGTGTGCCACTGCACACCCCCTCATACAGAGATGTCTTTCACTCCTTAGATATGAGAACCCACGACTCTTCCTCTTCAATATCTCTTTCTCACACACAAACACAAACTCTGTCTCCTGTGGTCTCATATTTCTCCATTGTTCTCTTGTATGTCGCTCACACACACCCTCTCTACCTAGAGATATCTTATGCTCCCTCATATGTCTCTCTAGCTATCACTCTCGTTGTGGAATATCTTTCTCTCGCATGCAGACACAAACCTCCGTCTCTCCGGATCTCATTTCTCTCTGATATCTGTTTGTATGTGACTCACATGCACCCTCTCTCTATCTCTCTCACACCCACACACATAACTCAGCCTTCTGATCCACTCGACTCCTATCTCTAACGCACACTATCTAGCATCTTTATCTTTCTATTTATCTGCTTTCTCCATCAACCTTCTTTCTCGCCCTCACTCTTGATTCCTATCACGCACACTACATATGTTTCTCTCTACATGAAGTCAAGTGCCCTCTCACACACATATATAACTTCACCCTTTGAACCACCCGACGGTCATCTCCAACACCCAAACTAGTGGATGTCCCTCTAGCTAGCATCTCCATCT
The DNA here is from genome assembly GCA_021605145.1 of Aegilops bicornis. Lineage (NCBI taxonomy): Eukaryota > Viridiplantae > Streptophyta > Magnoliopsida > Poales > Poaceae > Aegilops > Aegilops bicornis. Next base: position 246,487,306 of record CM038670.1, on the reverse strand, counting down.
CTGTATCTATCCTTGTAGTTTCTCCGCTCACATTTATTTCTCAGACGGAGTCTTGCTTCCTATCACCCACACTATATATGTCTCTCCATACATATGCATTTATAGGTTGATCTCTTTTGCACAATCGTTGTGCCTCACTCCTCTGGGCCGCCATGGATGCATGCTCCAGCCCACGCCACTATCTCTTAAAGACAAAACACATGCTCAATTGTCGGGCCTTCTTCCCTGCATTCTCACATGCATGCATATTGTCATACCGATCCGTCTCTCCCATGTCGTTGATCTTATGACTTATGTCTTCTTTCTTTTATCGCGATCATGCGTACACGCACACACACACATCCCACGTATACATGTATACCTCTCACACATGCACGTTCAAGGTCTCTATGTCTCTATACGTAGTTAATTACCCTCAATTCTAACGCCACATCTAATCGTTCTCCTCTTTTGTGCACATAACTTCCGCCTGGATGGGTAAAACACACACTCACACTTAACAATCTCCTTCTAGCTACCCCTATATCCCCGAAACCAATAAGACCATCCCTTTGTTTAATTCCCGCATACATGCACCATCGATATATAGTAGTCTTCCTCGGTGTCTCTCGAACAAACACGTTCTCTCGATGTCGACTCCTCTCACGCGGACACACCTTCTCTTCCCTCTCTATGGGCATTTTCTCTCTCGCACCCCATCGTTGGTGGCCTCTGCCATACACATCACCTCTCTATGATGAAGCCATGCACACTTAAATTACATCCGCCATAGAGGACCCCGCAACAGACACACACACACACGCACGCACGCACGCACCCCCCCCCCACGCACACACTAGGACTCCATATTTCTCTCTCTCACACACACACACACGCACGCACGCACCCCCACACACACACTAAGACTCCATCTCTCTCTCTCTCTCACACACAAACTAAGACTCCATCTCTCTCTGTCTCTCCTCTCTCTCTCTCTCTCTCGCACACACACACACCCCACACACACTAAGACTCCATCTCACACACACATGCTCTAGGCGGAGCATTTGTTCCTACCACCCTTCATCCAACCTGACCCGTATGATAAACAATCACCTTTATTTACTTGCATAACATGGACAAATTCCACTTTACTTTAGTAGTCAGCAAACTTATCATCTATATACCCTTATAGAAAAACGAGTTGGCGATTATGGTGTGCCTGCTATCTTGTAATATAGACTGTATGATCTGTATCTGACGGATAGAAAGCAAACTATGATAATTTTACAAAAGATACCCGCACCTCTCTCCACATCATTATCTCCCGCAACCTCATTGCTCAGCAATTAAAAAAGGAATAAGTCTCTGGAACAATCTAGCATGCATGGCGGCCGCCACTGCCGGGCGCCTGCCCATCCCCATGCCTCCGCCCATTCCGACCACCACCACCACCACGCCCACTCCTCCTTGCCTTATCTCTCATCTTTCATTTTTTCGATGACATTCTCGAGATACCAGTTTTCCAAAGAAAATTCTCGAGATATCATTAGTTTTACACACGGGATTACCCCTGCATGGGTCAATCACAACATGTGTTTTGTAAAAAAATGCATATTGATGTTCCGTTCAATGCACGAGAATCTTGCTTGTAATTATATAACGCAAATCACGAGCAGGAAGTGACATTTTTTTGACACAACCACGTTAACATGGCCAAGGAAATCACTAGCTAAAGTAAATACCATAATACTTATATCCCGATGCAAAAGGTTGAGTACATGTCCGAAGAGTAGAGTCGCACACACGCACCCTGTCTCTCAGAATCTCTCACACGCACACACACCAGTTACGTGACGCCCACTTAAGCAGACACGTATGTTACAATTTGTGCACCCGCGGGTACACGTGATGCTGCTCATTTATTTAAGGCGGAAGGCGAACCCAAACAGTAGCTGCATTCATTCCCCTCCCGCCGCCTCTTCTCTGGTCGCAGTCGCCCGGTAGCCCTGGGCCGGCCGAAGGTAACAACATATGCCATACTCCCGCCGGAGCAGCGCTTTAATATGGAAATTTTAGTGGTCATGCATGCATGTTTTTATGCTAACACTCCTATATAAGGGTTGACCGGTCGCTTCGCGCGGACGTGCGCGGGTGGTGGAAGAGGAAGGAGAAGGGAAGTGGGATGTGGAGTAACGTGTTTTACCACAATTTCTTAGGAAACTGAGTGCAATAATTGAGTAGTTTTGCAAACTACCAGTACTACACCTGAAACGGTTCAAAACCTATACTCCCTTGCCATCGCGCGCTTCCCGCGTGAAACGGTTAGCGTCGCCCTGGAGCGTCAGTGCCGCATTAATGCCCAGCCAGAGCGGAGGCAACCTCTCACTGGCGCCGGCTTTGAAGTGGCGCGACGGCCGAGAGAGCGCCGCTTCCATGTGCACGCCGATCGCTCCACGCCGAGATCGCCATAGGCCCTGTTTGGATCCATGGGTTAGAGTTAGTTTGAGCTAGCTGGGGCTCAAATAGCTCTAAAGTATCCAAGCATGAGGGTTTAAATTGGAGCAAGTTGCACCGAACCCACCAAAAAAAACTATCCCACCCAAGAGGTGCTAACTAGAGATAGTTCTCATCGGGACCACTGAAAAATCACTTTTCTCTCTCCATGAAGTGTATTTATTGTCAATCTAACCCTGTGACCCAAACACCTCTTTGGCTACAGATAGTTCAGGGTTAGTCATGAGTTAGTCTAACCTGTAGCTAAGTTAGAGTATCAAACAGGAGCAGTATAGGACATGCAAGTTGCTCAAAGCATACAGTGCAAATTAAATGCGTGAAAGGATTTTTTTCTTTTGAAAACGGAACGTGAAAGGAATTTTTAGAATGCTCTTGGCATGTCTCTAACATGTGATAGTTAACCGACCTCAATAGACGCAGTAAACGCCAGCCCGCCGCACTTTGATAGAGACGAGGAGGAGAAGCGATACAGGCTGCTGGATTACTAGAGATAGGTGTCGCACGGAAGCTAAGAAATATGGTGATAGCATGGGTTAGCCATGTACTAGTATGATGTAACTACACTTTGGGCTGCCGTGTTTCGTACTCTTCCAAATTAATTGTGCGAGATGATTGGTTAATTTTATATCGCTGAATAATATTAAATATTATGAGTGTAGATGCTCCACCACGAGGTTCCTTGCTCCTTCTCGGTCGTCCTAATCTATGTTCTTCCACTCTATTTTTTTACGTGAGCTTTGTTCATCCTTTTGCCAACACCTGAGACATCTAGCATCAAGGTGCACGTGTTATGCAAGGATCATTCCATCTATATGAAGAACACGTGGGACTGGAACTACTAGACGGACATGTACCTGTGGAGTGGACGTATTTAACCCGAGTAATGTAGCGCAAGAAGTAGAAAGGCACAAATGGTATGAACATGCATGGAATATAGGGTGTGTCTGGTTGCGTTCTCGCCTCAGCATAATTGTTCCGTCTTCATGCATTCTCAACTCAACACCCCTCTTCATGCATGCTCTCTTCATGCATGCTTCTAGTGTATTTTTGCTAAACTAGTGTGGACTCATGCACCCTCCATACACTCTACCAAACACCCAAAAGTAGGTCGAGAAGGGAACTCTTGGGTGAAATTTATCTCTTACTACGTACTACCACTAAATGTTGTATGTGCAATGCACGGTGATGTTATGGAGTACGTGCCTAAGTACTCTACTACTACTATATTAGTTGGAGGCACCTATTAACTTTTATATTTGTTTACGTGTATGCCCTGAGACCTTCCAACTAGACGTGTATTTCTCTACAGGTCGCACTTTGTATCGTTAATACCACTAAGTACTACTAAGTGTGGTCTCCGACCCGAAGTGGAAGAAGTGGAGACGCTCTACCACAATCGCTTTTTTTTACGCTGGGCTCTACCACGCTATTCATGTCCCACTCCTTTCACGACGTGTAGGACATCCAAAGACGTGTCGTGTTTGGCACCCTTCGTCGTAAGAGTTGAAACGCTAGCATTCATCGTAAATAAAAATAATTATAAATTGGCAGTGATACTTTTTTTTGCGAACCAATCAGCAGTGATACTATACCACGCGGTTTCCTTGCTCCTCGATATCGGAAAGAATACTTCCGTTCGCCAACATGTGGGACGTCGACCATCCTACTCCATTTGCCATGCATGCAGAACTCCAAGGAGAGTTATCCAGGTCGTCGCGCCACAATAACAATGACTAATGAGCCATCAAATCACAGGCCCACTTCCCACTTTGAAGTTGCTCGGACGAAGGAACCATCATGACTTCGTTGAATTCCGCTTCTTGAAGAAAACTATTGTACCGGCAGTACTGCTAGCTATAGTAGTTACTCCAACAGAGGCCTCCTTTTATTCATAGGATAGGAATATAAAAATCATAGGAAGTGAGATGACATGCATCTCAATTCCTATAGAGAAAGAGATGCCATTTGATGCTTAGAATACGAATTTTTCCATTTAGTCTAGGCTAATGTACTGGTAATTTGCTCTAAAAACTACAGTAGTAACTAGTAGTACTGGTACATGCTCATATTCAGATACAGACACACACACTAACTACTAGTACTACTACTTCTCACATGCTGGCCAGATGCCGTCGTTCTCCTTCCTGGCTTTGTCGACACCCCACCGTGCTTGGATCTCTGCCGACCTCTCCAAGCAACAAGATGCGTCCTTTTCTTTCTTCTTGGCGGCGGGCCTCTCTTTTCTTGAGTGCTTTCGACTTTTCCGCTCCTCTCAGGCGGCTTTGGCCGCCTCTTGCTCTACCGCCCATTCGGCCTTGGCATCTTCAAATTCCTCCCACATAGTTGTGAGGTCGCGAGCGGCGATGAACTCGGCACGGCGGGATGCCATTGCTTCCCTACCATTTTGTGTGCGGTCGTGGGCGGCGAGGAACTCGTTGCGGCGGGATGCCATCGCTACCTTACCGGTTAGTGTGCGGCGCGGTGGCATGAACGACGCTTGTTGAGAGCTCTGGGGTGGAGTGGCCGGACAACCGTATAGTGCATTGGTTTGTCAAGAGCTCAAGGACAGAAGACGAAGCAAATTTCGATTCCCCTTCAATGCTGGTCATTTATTACCGAATAAATGCATTGGCGGTCATCGAACTTCTCTTGATAGGTCACTTTGATCATTGTATACGAGATATGGTGATTATACGGTCACTGACTCAGCGTATAGCTCCGTATTTGTATGGTTGACCAGTCAAACAGTCCGCATGCGCCTCATCAGCTCGTGTTCTTTATCTATCTATGCGGGCCTACCTATCAATGGAGAAAGAAATACTGTAAAAACCAAAATTATGGATATGTGGGGAATCAAACCACGGACTCATCGCTGCAACGCACCCTCGTCAGCCAAATGAAAATGAAATACTTCGCGTCAGACACTCACGCTCACGCTGTCAAAGCATGCTAATGCATGCACGTCGCCCTCTAAATCAAAGTCCTACTCATGGCGCAATGCAAACGGCGAGCCCATCACCTGCGCGCCCCGACGGTGCATGAAATTACTTTTTAGACGTTTGATGGAGGCGTACGCGAACGCCGAGCATGTATTCACCTGGCTCAACACCAACGGTCATACTCAGACCACCTTGCTCATGTATATCGTCAATCACAATGACAATCTATAAAACAGCCTAAGCTAGAGAGGGTACTATGGTAGTATGGTACGGAGTATGTACTATCCTGAGCGACCGATCTTAGCGCCACTGCACACCGAAACCCCTTCCATCGCTAGAGTGCGCTTCCTGCCTAAAACGGCCACCGTCTCTCCAGAATGTCAATGCCGCATTCACCGGACTTAACTGCAGGTGCAATTGGTGTGTCACTGACATGCGGGCCAGATGCCTGTTGGGCCCAAATGTCAGTAACCCAAACGCATCTGCAGTTAAGTCATCAAGCGGCCCGTCGCATTCATGCCCGATTTAACCTACTCCAGCGCGATTTTCCATCCGTCTGCCGCAGCTCATTGCCATTCGCCTGCTATATTAACTTGAGCCCCAGCTCCCAGCCATAGCCAAAGACCCACACTTATTCTCCTCCGGTCCCTTCCTTCTGTCGGCACCACTTCAACCATGGCCTCCTGGCACTCCGAAGCTCTCTTGGACGCACTGTCGCAGGAGCAGACGAGGGACATCGGCGGCTCCGCTCCGGGCGTGCTCCAATGCTCTCTTTGACGTACTGTCGCAGGAGCAAACGAAGGAGATCGCCGTCACCCCCCCCCCCCGGCCGCCCTCCTTCACCACGTTCACAAAGCCGGCACGCGTGCACGGGCACAGCCAGCAGCGAGGAAGAATAGTACACGGTAGGTCGTCGCCGCTCTCACTACAAAAAAAAGACACACCCGTGACATTTTGGGCCGAACGAAATTTTATTCTGTCATACATATGACACTTCTATGACGATAATTGTGACAAAACCTGGTATCATCATATATGTGGTGGGCTCCTACTTCTATGACAAAAAATCATGACAGAAAAATGGGCTTTTCATCCTGGGCGGGCAGGAGACGCAGCTGCATGACATTCTTTGGGCCGTCCATGACGGAAAAAACCGTGGTAGAAGCGAGGGGGGGAAATTTCGGAGAGTTGCCGGTTATGGTGAGAGGTCGGGGGCCGAGCGATGCGCGTTTCTCTCGTACATGTATGCACGTGTGCGCGAGGCGTTGGCTCTAACTGAACCCGAGCGAGGTGTTGGGCTCTGTCGGCGTTCTGGGAACGGGGGTCCCCAGACTTGCCTGCCTGCGGCCTGCGGCGTGGCTCAAAGGAGGCCCAGGACAGCCCATCTTCATCAACACAAGCTCAAGACCCTCGCGAGGGGCCAAGCCTCACGGGGCGGATGACCAGGAGCTTCATCAGGCACGGCCTCGTCAGGTTGGCTCATGAGGAGGCGGAGAGTTCAAGGCAGGGTACCTCGCGAGGTGCCCATGACGCAAGCCATGACGACCAAGGGTGCCAGTCGGGCGCCAACCCGTGCAGCGTCCTCCTTTCCTCTTTGGTGCAAAGGGAGCAAGCGCAGGCAAGAGCATCAAGAAAAGGCATCCGTTTCGGTGCAACAAGACCAAGACCAGCCCCAACGGCTGGAAGGGAGTCATCATGGAGCCCAAGCAGGCGTCATCACCAGAGCCTTTGGCAGGCGAGGACTAACTTTAGTCAGGATAAATGTACCCGCTGTTCCCGTTCAAAATGGCCGATTGTTGGCGCCCTTCCCGCTCAATATTAGGGAAGAGGCCCAGGGCCTTCGTCTATATATGTAGAGCTAGCCACCATAGTAGAGGAGGTGGGCATTTGGAATCCAGAGAGAGAGATAGAGACCCGATCCTCAAGCTAGAGCGACGGAACACCACTTAGCAGTTCATCACACCCACCAAGAACAGACCCTCGCGAGACTGTTCTTCCCTGTACTGTTCCTCATCAGCCTAAGAGGCAATCCACCACACCACAAACTAGAGTAGGGTATTACACCACAACGGTGGCCCGAACTAGTATAAATCTCGTGTCTTCTATGCTGTTCTGTTTAGTAGTTTAGGTCCCTGCGATTCGGCGAGGTGCGAGACGGTGGAGGGTTGGATCTCCGCGCGCACCCCAGAGTTCGAACCTTAAGGGTCTGCCGGAACCCGAAATCCGACAGGCTCTAACTGAACCCGAGGACAGACTGCAGTTACGCTACATCGAACCCGGAAAGCGATCGATCGATGGTCGTTAATGAACCCGATCGAGCGATTCCTTTGCTATCGCTGCTAATCAAGCCGATCGATGCTGCCTGGGATGAGCATGTGAGTGTTATGGGGGGGGATTGGATGCACAGTGAGTGGTAGCGTTTGCCTCTGGATGAACAGGACCCCGTGGTGTGGTGGAGGGCTGGATGAGCAGTAGACAGTGGAGGGGTGCCCGTGGAGGGGTGGTTGAACAGGACCCCATCGTGTGGAGGGCTGGATGAACAGTACATGGTGGAGGGGTGGCCGTGGAGGGGTGGTTGAACAGGACCCCGTGGTGTGGAGGGCTGGATGAACAGTAGACGGTGGAGTGGTGGTTGAACAGTAGCCTGTGGAGTAGCGCACGGTGGAGGCTAGATGAACTGGATCCCGTGGAGGCTGGAGCAGGTCGACGGTAGCCCGTGGAGGCTGGAGGAGGTCGACGGTGGAGATGAACAATATCCCGTGGAGTCCCGTTTTGCGGTACGCCACACCCCTCCCGATGAACAGGATCCCCGTTTCGACCGTAGCGCTCCAACACAAGTCCGTTTCATCCGTTTTGCGGTATGCCACACCCCTCCCGATAAACAGGACCCTCGTTTCGACCGAAAGAGGTCCGTTTCGTCCGTTTTGTGGTACACCACACCCCTCCCGATCAACAGGACCGCAGTTTCGACCATAGGAGGTTCGTTTCCTCCGTTTTGCGGTACGCCACACCCCTCCCGATCAACAGGACCCCTGCTCGAACGTAGGGAGGTCTGTTTCCTCCGTTATGCGATACGCCAGCCTCGTTTCCATCGCCTGTTCCATCCAAGCCCTCCCGATGAACACGACCACGCATTCCGTTCCGACCCAGCCGGTTGGCTCCCACGCGTTATGTTGCCTTCCGATGAACACGACGCATTCCGTTGCCTCCCCATGAACACGACGCACTCCGTTGCCTCCCCATGAACACGACGACGACGCTGTTTCTCCGTTCCGACCCAGCCATGTACACGAGCCCTGGCCATACGTATGCGCGAGTAGGCGTTCGAGAACCCGCCCGGATGTAAACATACGCGGCGTCAGATTTTCTTTCTTGCACTCGTCACCAGACGTACATGTACATGCTACGTGCACGCCTCTACTATGACACATGCGCCGCCTACAACGACTAGTATGTACGCATACGTTCGCGACTGTAATGACAACGCTACGTACGCTTCGACCAGGTGGGTCCCGACTGTCAGACACTTCCTTGCGTGCGAAGATGTAGCTGGTGGGTCCCAGCAGTCAGGGGGGCGAATCGTTTTTTTGCCCGCACGCACTTCCTTGCATGCGAAGATGTAGTCGGTGGGTCCCAGCAGTCAGGGGGGCGACTCGTTTTTTTGCCCGGACGGACTTCCTTGCGTGTGAAGGTGTAGCTGGTGGGTCCCAGCAGTCAGGGGGGCGAATCATTTTGGTTTTTTTGCCCGGACGCACTTCCTTGCGTATGCGAAGGTGTAGCTGTTGGGTCCAGCAATGGGGGAATCGTTTTTTTGCCCGGACGCTCTTCCTTGCATGCGATGGTGTAGTAGGTGGGTCCCAGGAGTCTGGGGGCGAATCGTTTTTTTCCGGACGCACTTCCTTGCATGCGAAGATGTAGCTGGTGGGTCCCAGCAGTCAGGGGGCGAATCATTTTTTTCCCGGACGCACTTCCTTGCATGCGAAGATGTAGCTCGTGGGTCCCAGCAGTCAGGGGGCGAAACATTTTTTTCGCGAAATACGGTGGCCCGTCCGGTGGGTCCCCGCTGTCAAGTGGAGGAATAATTATTTTGCGCGTAATAAGGAGGCACTTCCTTGCGGCTGTCGTGGACCCAGCTGTCAGCCTGTCCACGTATAATCCATGTCCGATGGAAGTTGTTCCTTGACCATGTTGACCACGCCGCGTCGAGAGCACCACGGCGGTGGACGACGGCGAGGCCTAGGAAGGGGACGAAGCGGAGCTGGGGAAGACGCGGCAGTGGATGCACACACGGAGAGGAGTACGAGGGTTCACTACCGTCGCCGCAGAATAATAGGGGGTATGGGTGAGTGGAGGGATGGCCTGGCCAGCGGTGGGAGTAGTAGGGGGTGGTGAGGCCTCCGCGGCAGCACAGCCGGCCACGGGAGGCAGGAGAACGCGGCATGACCGGTGCTGCTTTGGGCGGCTCGAGCAAGAAGACCAGAGGTAGAAGAAGCACGGAGGCCGTTGGATGGACATCGTACGGTCACTACAGCTAGAATCGTTTATATTGACTAAGTTTACAAATCCCTTGGTACGTCAACTTAGTAGGCCCACAGTCGACTTCAAACGGTGCGCCCGGATGTCGGGGAGGAATCATTTTTTGGGCAGGTGAAGCTAGAATATCCGAGATTGAAGAAGAAGAACGGCATCCGTTGGATGGACATCCAACGGCCACTGCTGCTAGAACCGTGTGCTAACTATAAGTTGACAAAGCCTTGCATACGCGTCAACTCTGTTTTTTTTTAGGGGCCAGCGTCAACTTAGTAAGGCCGTAAGTGTGGCGTAGAACTTATAGCCCATTTGAGATTTGTAAGAATGTGTGGCCCATTTTTGAATTCTAATGGAATTTACTACAGCCCATTTACAGTTTGTTAAAAGTACAACCCATTTCAACCAACCGGCCAAAACAGAATTCAATAAAATTTCCCACATTTTGATGGGATCCGAAATATTTTTATCCCGAAATTTCTAGTCAGATTAAATACAATTTCAATGTAAATTTATATTACGTAAAAATCCAACGAAACATTGCGCTCGCAACAATTAATGAAATTAAAATTTTCAATATCCAAAATAATAATTTATAAAGTAATCACGTGTTTGGTGCATTTTTTATAGTTATTGCCTAGTTTTTACAATTACATCCCATTTATTATTTCTTAAAGCCCATTTTCTTGTTAAGCCTAATGCGTCCCTCCTAGGAAAGATTTGCAGCCCAGCGGGACGGAGAATAACAACTTGACCTTGCGTGGGTATTCCGAAAAAAAAGTATAGCTGGGCTAGCCATTTTCAGCTTGAAAAAAATTAATATCTGAGCTGGATATCTGGCCTGGGCTAGACGGGCCATAGCCCGCCAAGTTAATACCTGCAACGATGTTTTTGTTGTTGTTCAGAGGAGAAAAATTAATATCTGGGCTAAACATCAAAAAACTCTGCACAAATACAGCTCGAGCTGCTTGGTCCCAGCTGTCGGCCGCTTCTTGTGCAATTCTCTCGTTTATTGACTACTCCAGGAGGTTGACAATGGTGTGCGACCGTGATGTCAGGAAACGAGGAGGAAACAAAATATATATAATAAGGAGGCACTTGCGTACGTGAGGCTATTGACCTGGTGGGTCCCCATTGTCATCCTCTCCAAGTAAAGTCATCTCCTCGCGCACGTGCGCTTTCCGCCAAACATCGGCGCCCGCCCGCCCGCTTCCAGTGCAGCGATTGCTCCGCCTTCAAACAACACAAGTGCCATCCGTCCCTCCATCTGCCGCCCACATTAATGATACGCGGTTGCCGAGGCGGCTACTCCGGCTCCACACGTCCGTCCCTCCGCCCGCCCACCATTGCTATATAAACTGCTGCGTCGGCCATAGCCGCAGTCATCCGCATCTGTTCCCTTTCTCCTTTCCACACCACTACTGCCCACCATGGCTTCCTCACGCTCCAGCTCTCTTCGGGATGGGCGGACGATGGACCACAAGGAGATGGCAACCATTGCTGCCGACACGCTGGCCGGCAGGCAGCCGGAGGACGACGACGTCCCAATGGAGAACATGGTAGTCGACGATCCAGCACCAACCCCCTCCTCCGCGCCATCCTCGCCGGTGCATTGCACCATGACCATCGGCGAGGCCCGTGCCCAATATATGGACAGGGTGAGGCAGATGCATGAGGAGCAATTCCGGGAGGCGCAGGCCGACGCCGCCTACAACCACCATCTCCTCCAGGAGCACCTGCAGGCGGAGGAGCAGATCACCGCGGAGCGGGCGGAGCAGGAGGCGCTGCTCGACTTGTACCGCTCCGCCCGCCAGGGCCGTCTCGAGCGCTGGCGGTACGGCATGTGGGTGGCCGAGGCTGCGGCCGCCTACAAAGAGGCTAGAAAAGAGGGCGATGAAGCGGGCGAGGCGCTGTTTGGCGAGACCGAGGACGAGGCAGAGGACGATGCAGGTTCTGACGAGTCCCCGCTCCGCTGGCGTCGACGAGGCAGAGGACATCGCCGGCTCAGCCGAGGATCCACCCTGCCGGCAACGTGGGGGAGGATTTCCACCGCTCCGCTGAGGCGCCGCCCGCCGGCAACGAGACAGAGGACATCGCTGTCGGATCTCGGGTTCCGGCAGACCCTCTAGGTTCGAACTCTGGGGTGCACGCAGAGATCGCACCTCCAACCTACCTACGTCTCGTCGCCTCGCAAGGATCTAAAACTACACAAAGAACAACACAAGGGACACGAGGTTTATACTGGTTCAGGCCACCACTGTGGTGTAATACCCTACTCCAGTGTGTGTTGTGGTGGATTGCCTCTGGGGCTGATGATGAACAGTACAAGGGAAGAACAGCCTCGCGAGGGTCTGTTCTTGGCTGGTGCGATGAACTGCTTGGGTGAGCTCGATCGCCTCTCTCTCTCTCTCTCTATATATATATATATATATATATATATATATATATATATATATATATGATTCATCCCCCCTCCCCCGCCTTGGTGGTGGCTAGTACTATTTACAGAGCAGGGCCCTGGTCCTCTTCCCAAATATTGAGCGGGAAGGGCACCAGCAATTGGCCATTCTGAAGGGGAGCATCTAGTACACTTATCCTGACTAAAGTCGGTCCTCGCCTGCCAAAGGCTCTGACGGTGACGTCGGCTTGGGCTCCACGATGACCTCCTTCCTGACGTTCTGCTGGTCTTGGTCTTGTTGCCCCGAAATGGTTGCCTTTTCCTGATGCCCTCGCCTGCGCTTGTTGTGACACCCCAAAATTTTTGTGTTGTAACTGATGCGTGGTACCCTGAGTTTGTGCGACGAGTCAATTATTTGGCTTCTACTAATATGAGTTGTTTTCGTTGTGGTTTACTTTTCTTTAAATTGACCGTTTTCCCTCGCGTAAAATCCTGGAGTAAGATTTCTTTTCCTGGAGCTGCTGCATCATATGCCTTCTCACAACGTGGGATTTCTCTTATTCCCATAACACCACGACAGCAGACTCACAACCACGATCACTCGAACACATACACTGCTTGCAAAACCTTGCAACCGTGTTGCATCTAACTGAACACCTCCCGACAACAGTTAGCACCCGACACACCCCACCTACTCCTCGTGATCACCGCCACGGCGGAGAGCCAACACTCGAGCGGCAACATCGCGACGATCATCGAGGATCATCGCACACAGGAGCACGGAGAGCCCCAGCACGGCTGCCAGCCCTCCGCAAACCAGGATCACGTACCAGCCCGGCATCACCTCCGCCATTGGAGCCTCACCTCGAGCTTCGGCATACGGGAACAGAGGAGGAGGAAGAAGGAGGAGCGAGGCCAGGTGTAAGAAATAAGAAAGGAGCACCCCGGTCGTTTTATAGCTCGAGATCTGTGTACAGTGGGCGAGGTCCACCAGCGCCGCTCGTCGCTCGACCGCCGGTGTTCGGAGGTGAATCCGCGAGCAGTGCCGACAGTGCACTGGCCCGCGAGGTGAGTGCACGCTGCACCGGCAGCTAGCACGCCGCGCACTACCGCGGTACGGCCTAGATGCCCTATGCGCTAAACGTCGCCGCTGGAGAAAGCGCGGGAAAGCGCGCGGGAAAGAGGAAGAAGAGAGAACCGGAGGACGAAGAAGAGACTAACAGTGGACCCTGGGTCCACCCGTCAGCCAGAGAGAGCACTGTGCTCTCGGGTACGACCAGTGTTTTTCTAAATTTAGAATTTATTCTAAATTTACTGTATCCATCGTAGAAATCTCTCGTAATTTTTTTTTCACGAACGCCAGTATTCCACACTGTGGTTTTACACCACTTATTGCCCTCTCACTGTAGCCGCATTTTTGATGAAATTTTTTATTATTATTAAAAGAGCTGTTAGCAAATCTCGAGGACGAGATTTTTTTTCTTAAGGGGGGTAGTGTTGTGACACCCCAAAATTTTTAAACGTGTTTTGTTTATTAAGAATACTGCCAGGAAATTGAACTTTCCATTTTCTTGGTTTTCTTGATTTCAGAACCATTCTTTTCTTGGTTATTATGGAGTTTTTACCCCAAGTGAAAACTTTCCAAATGTTTTGTTGGACTTGTGTACCCTCTCAATAAAAAACTACTTTTCATCAGAAGAATTAATTATAAAATAATTTTCCTGATCTTTATTTCTTTAAAAATGGTCCCCCATAGTTTTTGGGGTTCCATTTGCACTACAACCCTTTGATAAATTTATTTAAAAATCCCACCCAAATTTGGAGATGTCATGTGTTGTTTCTAAGTTACTTTTATGCAAAAAGATATTTCTTTCATTGGATATTTTGAGTGCTACGCCAAGTTTTCAAATCTGGTCCAGTGGGCAATTTTGCACTACAACCTATTTAAATATTTCTTTAAAACTTCTATCAAAATTATGGGATGTTAGTAGTGGCATATGATTCAACTTTATGCAAAAACCTAGTGATGTTCTTTGAAAGATTTGAGTGAATCTTCCTCTTTTTCATTCTGGTCCAGCTTGATGACTTGTACTGCAACCATCTTCTATCTTGCTCCTTTACCCATGAGCTCTCTCCTGCTTGTAGTACACCATACCAAACCCTTAAGTCCAGGAGGTTGGACTCATTGGAGCACTTTTGGTTCATGTAATCATGCCTTTTCCTCCTGTCCAGAACTGAAGTTTTGCAAAACTTGCACTAGCAAGTTTGTGCTTTTGACAAACTAATCTCACAACCCTTTTAGTCATCCAAAGAGACACTAATCTGGCGATTTTGGACCCTCCAAGAGTGACCTAGGTGCCCTTAGCATTTTGACAAACACCTTCTGTGCAAGGCCAGTTTGGGCATGGTTTTTAGTTTGCACTTTGGACTTGCATGCTTCGCCAGATCAACCTGTCTCGCGGATTTGCCCCATAACCCCACCCTGCTAACCCTCTTGTGGATTAGAGCCCCCTAGCATGCCTTATCATATTGCCGAGCATGTTGCGTGCGTGCTCTGGGCGCGCCCAGAGTGCACGTTTTGCACGTGCATGCACTCGAGTAGCCGCGTCGCGCCCCGGCCCTTACTCGCCTGTAGGGCCGCACCCCGACCTCATCCACTCACCACAACATGCCAGCCCGCCCCCTGGCGCCCTACAGCACTGCCGCCAAGGCCCTCTTGGCGGCACACCAACGGCCACATTGCGCCCTGCCATGGACGGCGCCGCCCAAACCACGACGTCTCGCCACCTGCCCTCATGAGCAGGCCGTCCCTATCCCCAAGCTGGTCCACAAGCACCCATCGCCGCCATGTCCCCCGGATGCTACAGAAAGACGGTCGCCGGCGAGCTTATCCACGGCCGCCGCGAACCGACTTGGATGTGCTATAAAAGGAGGCCCCCGAGCTCCTCCGAGCACTCAGGCAGCCTCACACCATCCTTCTCGTGCCCCCTTAGTCGTCAATCGAAGAGAGGAGGCCGTCTTCACCCTCTCCGGTCAGCTCGGCCGCCGCCCGCCCCGGCCTGTTCCGGGACGCAACCAAAGCCTCCCCGACCCCCAACACCAACGCTCGACCCCCTTGAACTCATGGAGCTTCCTAGCCTCCCAGACGCGGCTAGGAACCACCATGGCGAACCCCAAATCCACCAAGCCTCTCCTCCACCACAGGCTACGCCGGGCGATTCTCTCCACCCCCGGCGACCCTACAACCACCGGGAGGACCGCCTAGGAGTGGCGGATCCATCCCTGCAGTCGGATGCCCTCGAGGAACCACCGTTCGCCGCCGAAGATCGCCGGAGCTCCGCCTCCATTCGGCTAAAGGAGAGGGAAGGCGGGGGACGACTAGTCAAACCTGACTAGTGGGCCCCCGGGACCCACTATCAGCGACCCAGCCCCGCCACCACGTAGTTTAAGTGAAGACGTAAAACCACACAGTACGTTTCCTCCGCTCCGAAGAAGTATTTTTGTCTGAAACGTTTTCTTTTCTATTTTTATTTTAAAAACAGATTTTGACCAGAACTTTTACTGGCTATAACTTTTTAAATATAACTCCAGATGGATTGATTCTTTTTCGTACACCTCCCAAATTCTGTCTAGTTTATTTTCAGATTTATTTGAAAAAAATTCAAACAATTTTTTTGTGCTGTTTTGAAAATGTGTGTAAATTCCAATTTATTTTAAATAGAATTTTTGGAGAGAGAGGAGAAAACTTTCAAAAGTTTTGGAGTGCACCTCACCCCTCCACAACTTGAAGGCAAACATCCTCAACCCTGGCATAATATTTTTGGTGTGTTAGTTGACACGGTTATAACACCACCTTACTTTGGAAAAATTCATTATTTTATGTGGTGATACAATCATTTGCATGAATGCATATTAGTGATTTCCTTGCTGTTGGAAATGAATATACTTGTGATGGTAATCATCCTGATGTGCCTTGCATGCATGCCGGGAAGGAATCCGGGAAAGCCTCTGCCTTGGGAAGGCGTAAGCTTGTCGCCGGTCTCCGTCGGGACGGTTATGTCCGGTATGGCATAGTAAGGCATAATGAGTGGTGATTTTGTTGGTTGAAATATATTTGTTATACATGTCATGCAGGGAATTTATAAACCTCCTGAGTCGACCGTAGATCGAGTCTTGTTCCAGTAACCCCCCATACTTGCTTCGTACTACCACTTGTCCCTACAACAAGTAGGGTACGGTTCAGTAAGTCGTCAACCCCTTTCTAGCACACACCGTACAGAGAGGCCATGGTGGAAGATATCGGTTGTAGCCGGTAGGCAGGCCACCTGGTCCGGGGGCATGGGTGTTTCCGGTTGAGACCGAGAGGGGAGGCCACCCCTTAGAGCGCGCGATATAAATTTGATCCCATGCTATGCTTGGTTGTAGCCTCCCCACTTAGAGTTTTACTTGATAGGTGTCGTGGGTGATTCGAGACACCGGTAAGTTAAGCTATTGTCTGCAAGTCAGGTGTGTTTTCAATTAAAAGACCGTAGACGGAATTAGTCCCGATGGACTAAAGGAATCCGTTACTCGTGGGTAAAGAGTACACCCTCTGTAGAGAATAAATCTATTCGAATAGCCGTGTCCATGGTTAAGGACTACAGTCTGGGATGGGTCAAGTGTCGGTCTTAGTGTCGGTCTTCGGGGGTGAAACTGTTAAATTAGAACTTTGATTTTTGACTTGTGATATGTGATAGATACGATTATTATTGTTGTGGACTAACCAAGTGTAGTGTTTGAAGTTATGAATATCCCTGGGATGGTTCTGCCTCCCGGATAGTCACGGTGATTACTTATTTATTTTATAAACCCTTTATGTGGTGTCGCTGAGACGCCCGACTGTGGCATGCTTGTTATTTATATACTTTATAAGCCCTTTATGTGGTGTCGCTGAGACGCCCGACTGTGGCATGCTTGTTATTTGTATACTTTATAAGCCCTTTATGTGGTGTCGCTGAGACGCCCGACTGTGGCATGCTTGTTATTTTATAGGCCCTTTATGTGGTGTCGCTGAGATGCCCGACTGTGGCATGCTTGTTATTTTATAAGCCCTTTATGTGGTGTCGCACGGATGCCCGACTGTGGCATTTTATTTCCACTCCATTATTGCATATTCGTGTTGCATATAAATAACCTGCTTGTGTGCATAAAAGGTTTTATTTATGACTGACGATGTGATCTTAGAGTACTTCAGTGCATGGTTATCATTTATATTATCCAAGTGTTCATAATGTTTGCGAGTACATTCAAAGTACTCACTGGCTTGTCCCTGGCTATTGTCTTGGCCAGATTTCTTGCTTGGAGAGGAGCGTTGCGACGACAGTCCCGGAAACTAAGCAATGGTGATAGCAGCCTCGCGAAGATAGGAGTTAGCCTGGTCAGCTGGTCCCGTGGGAAATGGAGTCCCATAGACACTGATGATTCAAAAACCGCTTCCGCCATCAACCCCTTGAAACCATTTGTTGTACTCCCAGGCCAGAATGGTCTTGTACTTCATATTTTGTATTTTTCTTGGAAATTCTGTATCAAGTTGGTGCCTCATTAGCTAACAGTAATCCTGGGGCTGGCGAACACAACGGCCATTTTCTGGAATTTAATACCCGGAAAACCGGTCATGACTAACTTGGTATCAGAGCCAGGCTGACCATTGGCTAATCCTATCTTAGCCAGGTCAATAAACTTAGGCAAACCAACCCACCAGACCTTAACCGAACCCCCAGCCAAGCTTCTCATGCAAGATAGACACACAGTGACCCGACACCTTTTGGCAGTCGGTGCCCAACCTATCAACCTAGCCTGTCGATCACGCGCCAGTGACCAACACCCTAAGATGTCTCATTCGCAAGCATGCGAAGGAAGACTCCGTCCCCTTTTTCTATAAGAAGGGCACGCTAGCCCCAACCCAGCACAACACAGCCGCCACCCCAAACCGAGCCATAATGACTGGCCCCGTTGTGCACAATGAGAACACAACAACCAACCTTGGAGGCTTTGCAACCATACTCGCAAACCTCACCCGCCGTGCTTTTGCATTAGAGGAGCCTCCAGAATATGTTGTGTACCAAGGACCCATGAGCGGTGAAAGCCGTCAATTCTGGGCCACTGTGCACATCTACGGTAGGGGTCTATCGCCCGAGCGCCTTCTGAGTTCACCGAAGGACAACTTCCTTTGAGCCACAAGCCATCCAACTAGCTGCTCGAGAGGCTATAGTTCAACTCCGGCACTTGTCGCCTAGAGTTAACTGTCACTCGTTCTACTACTACCCCAGACGTGAAGGGTATGGTAGACCACCCCAGGTTGCCAATGGAGATCACGAGACGGATCCTGCATTGTTGCACCTAGTGCGCTATGTAGGTGCACTAGAGGAACTATTCGATCAAATCACCATTTATCTGATCGCAGCTCGTGGAGAACTGGTTCGTCGAGCCCCGGCAAGAGGAGAGGACGAGCCCGACGCCGACAACCCAGTCGTGCTATTCGGACACCCGATCGAGTCCCTGAGGTCTGCCCCAGCCATCGACCAAGGTGCTTTGATGACCCCAGAAGTGCTTCGTCGCCTTTTGGGAACACGCTCAAACGGGATTGTGGCCAACAATCCCCGAGATGGTCATCATCGCTACCCCGACCCTGCAGCCCCTCAACCCCCTCCAGCTAATCCCGATAATGAGACACGAGGAGAAGCCTCAACATCCACAAGGCACGCCCGCTCGGATATAAACGAGGTAGACTAAGTAACCCGAGTAGTGCCGAGTCCCAGTGTATCCTCGCTTTGTAATCGTGTGACCTTGTGAATAAACGCAGCCTGTTGTTGTGCCTCTGTTTTTAAAATAGTAACCTTGCAAGGATATATTAGCCTGCAGTTGCATTTTTATTCTGGGCACGGCTACCAAAACCAACCCCGACGACACCCACAGTACCACTTCACTCTTGTGAGATATGTGTATCTGTGGCTTTGACCCCGACCTTTGGAGCTGAGCGGGCAAATTCATTACCTTTCACCATGGTAAAATGGCCCCGCTCCAGTATATAAAAAGGCCACCCCGTGACCTTGCCAAGCACCCCTCACCTTGTGCACCATTTCTTGCCATGCCGAGCCCTAGTATTTATCTGAGAACCCCTAATGCAACCCCGGGCAGTTTTGTCAAAATATTGTGGGATTTTACCTGCAGTACCATGGGTCCAACCCAACCACCCCAGTATGAGCTGTTCAAATCAAGAATCACCCCTTCCACCTTGAAATATTGGGCAGCCGTACACATCCCTCCCGTAAACTCAAACCAACACCCAACGGAGGTCTCCTTCGTGGGAAAATCTATGTCGACCCCACATATGGCCATAGAAGTGCCGCATACGAAGCGCTTGCTCGCCTTCGATTCGCGGTACCCTACGCCAGCGAACGAGGGTATTATTACTTTTTGAGCCGTGCAGCACCCGGAGAAGTAACGTCCTTTCCCGATGGACGAATTGAGAGAGACCCAGTGCTGGCCAACCTTGTCCAGTACGTCATGGCTCAAGAGCATTTAACCGAACGTGTGATGGGTTATCTGCAGAGCCTCGCGGATTTAAATCCTCAGATTGCCATCGGCAGACCACTGAGGCCCGACCAGGAGAGGCACGTTCATCGACTGGTCAATCCACTTTCCCCGATAGAAAAAGAGTGTGTCCCAGTACCAGAGACGTTTTCTTGGGACCCCATCCAGTTACCATTTCCATTTTAGACGTCACTACTGTGTTTATTATTGCGACATTGATTTTTGTGTTGTAACTGATGCGTGGTACCCTGAGTTTGTGCGACGAGTCAATTATTTGGCTTCTACTAATATGAGTTGTTTTCGTTGTGGTTTACTTTTCCTTAAATTGACCGTTTTTCCTCGCGTAAAATCTCGGAGTAAGATTTCTTTTCCGGAGCTGCTGCATCATATGCCTTCTCACAACGTGGGATTTCTCTTATTCTCATAACACCACGACGGCAGACTCACAACCACGATCACTTTCGAACACATACACCGCTTGCAAAACCTTGCAACCGTGTTGCATCTAATCGAACACCTCCCGACAACAGTTAGCACCGACACACCCCACCTACTCCTCGTGATCACCGCCACGGTGGAGAGCCAACACTCGAGCGGCAACATCGCGACGATCATCGAGGATCATCGCACACAGGAGCACGGAGAGCCCCAGCACGGCTGCCAGCCCTCCGCACACCAGGATCACGTACCAGCCCGGCATCACCTCCGCCATTGGAGCCTCACCTCGAGCTTCGGCAAACGGGAACAGAGGAGGAGGAAGAAGGAGGAGCGAGGCCAGGTGTAATAAATAAGAAAGGAGCACCCCGGTCGTTTTATAGCTCGAGATCGGTGTACAGTGGGCGAGGTCCACCAGCGCCGCTCGTCCCTCCACCGCCGGTGTTCGGAGGCGAATCCGCGAAAGGCGGCCGATGCAGCATCGCCCGCGAGGTGAGTGCACGCTGCACCGGCAGCTAGCACGCCACAAGACTAACAAGGGATGCCTAGATGCCCTATGCGCTAAATGTCGCCGCTGGAGAAAGCACGGGAAAGCGCGCGGGAAAGAGGAATAAGAGAGAACCGGAGGAAGAAGAAGAGACTAACAGTGGACCCTGGGTCCACCCGTCAGCCAGAGAGAGCACTGTGCTCTCGGGTACGACCAGTGTTTTTTTTTAATTTAGAATTTATTCTAAATTTACTGTATCCAGCGTAGAAATCTCTCGTAGATTTTTTTTCACGCAACGCCAGTATTCCACACTGTGGTTTTACCCCACTTATTGCCCTCTCACTGTAGCCGCATTTTTGATGCAATTTTTTTTATTATTATTAAAAGAGCTGTTAGCAAATCTCGAGGACGAGATTTTTTTTCTTAAGGGGGGTAGTGTTGTGACACCCCAAAATTTTTAAACGTGTTTTGTTTATTAAGAATACTGCCAGGAAATTTAACTTTCCATTTTCTTGGTTTTCTTGATTTCAGAACCATTCTTTTCTTGGTTATTATGGAGTTTTTACCCCAAGTGAAAACTTTCCAAATGTTTTGTTGGACTTGTGTACCCTCTCATGAAAAAACTTTACTTTTCATCAGAAGAATTAATTATAAAATAATTTTCCTGATCTTTATTTCTTTAAAAATGGTCCCCCATAGTTTTTGGGGTTCCATTTGCACTACAACCCTTTGATAAATTTATTTAAAAATCCCACCAAAATTTGGAGATGTCATGTGTTGTTTCTAAATTACTTTTATGCAAAAAGATATTTCTTTAATTGGATATTTTGAGTGCTACGCCAAGTTTTCAAATCTGGTCCAGTGGGCAATTTTGCACTACAACCTATTTAAATATTTCTTTAAAACTTCTACCAAAATTATGGGATGTTAGTAGTGGCATATGATTCAACTTTATGCAAAAACCTAGTGATTTTCTTTGAAAGATTTGAGTGAATCTTCCTCTTTTTCATTCTGGTCCAGCTTGATGACTTGTACTGCAACCATCTTCTAACTTGCTCCTTTACCCATGAGCTCTCTCCTGCTTGTAGTACACCATACCAAACCCTTAAGTCCAGGAGGTTGGACTCATTGGAGCACTTTTGGTTCATGTAATCATGCCTTTTCCTCCTGTCCAGAACTGAATTTTTGCAAAACTTGCACTAGCAAGTTTGTGCTTTTGACAAACTAACCTCACCACCCTTTTAGTCATCCAAAGAGACCCTGATCTGGAGATTTTGGACCCTCCAGGAGTGACCTAGGTGCCCTTAGAATTTTGACAAACACCTTCTGTGCATGGCCACTTTGGACATGGTTTTTAGTTTGCACTTTGGACTTGCATGCTTCACCAAATCAACTTGTCTCGCGGATTTGCCCTAGCCTATAACCCCACCCTGCTAACCCTATTGTGGATTAGAGCCCCCTAGCATGCCTTAGCATATTGCCGAGCACGTTGCGTGCGTGCTCTAGGCGCGCCAGCATCGCTGCTTTTGCACGCGTCGCGTGCACTCGAGCCGCGTCGCGCCCCGGCCCTTACTCGCCTGCAGGGCCGCACCCCGACCTCATCCACTCACCACAACACGCCAGCCCGCCCCTGGCGCCCTACAGCGCCGCTGTCAGGGCCCTCTTGGTGGCACACCGACGGCCACAGTGTGCCCTGCCATGGACGGCGCCGCCCAAACCACGACGTCTCGCCACCTGCCCTCGTAAGCAGGCCGTCCCTATCCCCAAGCTGGTCCGCAAGCACCCCTCGCCGCCACGTCCCCCGGATGCTACAGAAAGACGGTCACCGACGAGCTTATCCACGGCCGCCGCGAACCGACTTGGATGTGCTATAAAAGGAGGCCCCCGAGCTCCTCCGAGCACTCAGGCAGCCTCACACCATCCTTCTCGTGCCCCCTTAGTCGTTAATCGAAGAGAGGAGGCCGTCTTCACCCTCTCCGGTCAGCTCGGCCGCCGCCCCGTCCCGGCCCGTTCTGATGGAACCAAAGCCTCCCCCTGACCCCCAACACCACCGTTCGACCCCCCTTGAACCCGCGGAGCTGCCTAGCCTCCCAGACGCGGCTAGGAACCACCATGGCCAGAACCCCCAAATCCACCGAAGCCTCCCCTCCGCCACAGAGCTCGCCGCCGGCGATTCTCTCCACCCCCGGCGACCCTACAACCACCGGGAGGACCGCCTAGGAGTGGCGGATCCATCCCTGCACTCGGATGCCCTCGAGGAACCACTGCTCACGGCGAAGATCGCGAGCTCCGCCTGCTCGCCAAAGGAGAGGGAAGGCGGGGGACCACTAGTCAAACCTGACTAGTGGGCCCCCTGGACCCACTATCAGTGACCCAGCCCCGCCACCATGTGGTTTAAGTGAAGACGTAAAACCACACAGTACGTTTCCTCCGCTCCGAAGACGTATTTCTGTCTGAAACGTTTTCTTTTCTATTTTTATTTTAAAAACAGATTTTCACCAAAACTTTGACTGGCTATAACTTTTTAAATATAACTCCAAATGGATTGATTCTTTTTCCTACACCTCTCAAATTCTATCTACTTTATTTTCAGATTTATTTGAAAAAATTTCAAACAACTTTTTTGTACTGTTTTGAAAATGTGTGTAAATTCCAATTTATTTTAAATAGGATTTTTGGAGAGAGAGGAGAAAACTTTCAAAAGTTTTGGAGTGCACCTCACCCCTCCACAACTTGAAGGCAAGCATCCTGAACCCTGGCATAATATTTTTGGTGTGTTAGTTGAGACAGTTATAACACCACCTTACTTCGGAAAAACTCATTATTTTATGTGGTGATACAATCATTTGCATGAATGCATATTAGTGCTTTCCTTGCTGTTGGAAATGAATATACTTGTGATGGTAATCATCCTCATGTGCCTTGCATGCATGCTAGGAAGGAATCCGGGAAAGCCTCTGCCTTGGGTAGGCGTAAGCTTGTCGCCGGTCACCGCCGGGACGGTTATGTCCGGTATGGCATAGTAAGGCATAATGAGTGGTGATTTTGTTGGTTGAAATATATTTGTTATACATGTCATGCAGGGACTTTATAAACCTCCTGAGTCGATCAGTAGATCGAGTCTTGTTCCAAAGAACCCCCATACTTGCTTCAGACTACCACTTGTCCCTACAACAAGTAGGGTACGGTTCAGTAAGTCGTCAACCCCTTTCTAGCACACACCGTACAGAGAGGCCATGGTGGAAGATATCAGTTGTAGCCGGTAGGCAGGCCACCTGGTCCGGGGGCATGGGTGTTTCCGGTTGAGACCGAGAGGGGAGGCCACCCCTTAGAGCGCGCGATATAAATTTGATCCCATGCTACGCGAGGTTGTCGCCTCCCCACTTAGATTTTTACTTGACAGGTGTCGTGGGTGATTCCAGACACCGGTAAGTTAAGCTGGTGTGTGCAAGTCAGGTGTGTTTTCAATTAAAAGACCGTAGACGGAATTAGTCCCGATGGACTAAAGGAATTCGCTACTCGTGGGTAAAGAGTACACCCTCTGCAGGGAATAAATCTATTCGAATAGCCGTGTCCATGGTTAAGGACTACAGTCTGGGATGGGTCAAGTGTCGGTCTTAGTGTCGGTCTTAGGGGGTGAAACTGTTAAACCAGAACTTTGATTTTTGACTTGTGATATGTGATAGATACGATTATTATTGTTGTGGACTAACCAAGTGTAGTGTTTGAAGTTATGAATATCCCTGGGATGGTTCTGCCTCCCGGATAGTCACGGTGATTACTTATTTATTTTATAAGCCCTTTATGTGGTGTCGCTGAGACACCCGATTGTGGCATGCTTGTTATTTATATACTTTACAAGCCCCTTATGTGGTGTCACTGAGACGCCCGACTGTGGCATGCTTGTTATTTATATACTTTATAAGCCCTTTATGTGGTGTCGCTGAGACGCCCGACTGTGGCATGCTTGTTATTTGTATACTTTATAAGCCCTTTATGTGGTGTCGCTGAGACGCCCAACTGTGGCATGGTTGTTATTTTATAACCCCTTTATGTGGTGTCGCTGAGACGCCCGACTGTGGCATGCTTGTTATTTTATAAGCCCTTTATGTGGTGTCACACGGATGCCCGACTGTGGCATTTTATTTCCACTCCATTATTGCATATTCGTGTTGCATATAAATAACCTGCTTGAGTGCATAAAAGGTTTTATTTATGACTGACGATGTGATCATAGAGTACTTCAGTGCATGGTTATCATTTATATTATCCAAGTGTTCATAATGTTTGCGAGTACATTTAAAGTACTCACTGGCTTGTCCCTGGCTATTGTCTTGGCCAGATTTCTTGCTTGGAGAGGAGCGTTGCGACGACAGTCCCGGAAACTAAGCAATGGTGATAGCAGCCTCGCGAAGATAGGAGTTAGCCTGGTCAGTTGTTCCTGTGGGAAATGGAGTCCCATAGACACTGATGATTCACAAACCGCTTCCGCCATCAACCCCTTGAAACCATTTGTTGTACTCCCAGGCTAGAATGGTCTTGTACTGCATATTTTGTATTTTGCTCGGAAATTCTGTATCAAGTTGGTGCGTCATCAGCTAATAGTAATCCTGGGGCTGGTGAACACAACGGCCATTTTCTGGAAATTAATACCCGAAAAACAGGTCGTGACACTTGCCCCCTTTGCACCAAAGGGAAATGAGGACACTACGCGGGCTGGTGCCCGCCTGGCGCCCTCGGTCGTCATGGCTTGCCTCATGGGCACCTCGTGAGGTACCCCGCCTTGATCTCTCCGCCTCCTCCCGAGCCAGCCTGACGAGGCCGTGCCTGAGGAAACTTCCTGTCGTCCGCTCCGCGTGGCTTGGCCCCTCGCGAGGGTCTTGAGCTTGTGTTGATGAAGATGGGCCGTACTGGGCCACTCCTTGAGCCACGCCGTAGGCCACAGGCAGGCAAGTCTGGGTACCCCAGTTCCCAGAACGCCGACAGTAGTCCTCGGGCCCAAGGCGCGCCTGGACTTGGCTTAGCAGAGAAGCGAAGGGGCAAGTGCGAAGCGCCGCGGGCCCCAACAGCCTGCGGCCTTTAGCGTCGCGTGGCAATTGGTTGGTTGTGGGCGTCTCCACTTCCCCAGGATGCCTCGGCAACCGCATGACTTGACAAGTTCCTGCATGCAGAAACGGGTCATGATTACCTCGATCGTGGAGGCCGACGATTGGCCTCCTCCGGCTATAAGTACGGAACGGCGCGAGCTCTTCCAGCCCATCTCTTCTTGCTTCTCCCTCTTCTCCATGGCTCCGTCGAAGAGGTTCTCGGCCATCGAGAAGGGAAAGGCCCGCCAGGTGGAGCCTGACTCTCCCCCGGCCAAGCGAGGTCGAGGCCATCCTCGCAAGCACCCTGTGGCTCCCGCAGCGGCTTCCCGCGGCCGTGGAGGCGATCTCCTGCGCGGCGATGGGCTCCAGGCCGTTGATGGGGGGCACGCTATGACCACGCGACCTCCTAGGCCGTGCTTCCACTCGGCAGAGGTGCTGCCGGAGTTTGTCGTGTGGTCGGTGGAGCGGACCAGCACCTGGCTCCAGCTTCCCCGCTTCCTTTTAGGTGAACATCCGGCCGGCGCCCCGGGCGGCCTCTGGCTCCAGGCGTACGGTTGCTGCAGTCGGGCCTCCTGGGTTTTGCTGGAGGTCTCCGCCGCCAGGAGCATGGCCCTGACCCGCTGCTGGCAAACGTTTGCCCGCGCGCGTGGTCTAAGCCAGCGGTGCACCCTGCACTTCAAGTTCGACGGCGATGCCACCCTCTACGTGAGGGTGTTCGGGGAAGACAGTCGCCGCGTCGGGTGCTGCCCCGAGGACGACGACCGCGGCCGCGGGCCCAGCCCTGGCGACGATCGGGATGAAGATGGCAGCACGCGCATGGTCGGCGGCGCTCGGGGCTCGTCGAGCTTCGGTGGCTCTCCTTCGGACAGCAGCTCCTCCAGCGGTGGTCGCGACCAGCCTCCGTGCCGTCGCGCCCGCCTGGAGGGAGGTAGTGGGTCTGCCCGCCGTCGCGCCCCGGTGAAGCGCGAGAGGGAGTCCGCCTGAGGTCCGGAGGCGGTACAAGCCTTCGTCGCGAGTTGGTGCCAAGCGAGTCGCGCCTATTTTGTCCTTCCCCCCTTCCTGCGCAAAAAGACAGTAGTTTAGGGCCCCGCGGGGGCGTGCTTGGACTGTTGTTGTTAATTGTCGTACTGTTTTCCGCATTTCTGTATTATGCCTTTGTGCCACACGCCTGTGCGTAGAAATTACTTAGCTCGCGGGGACCTGCCGAGGTCTTCGCTTCCCGAGGCCGAGGCCTCGTCGAACGCTTCATGTCCTGCAAAGGTTAGTCAGGAGAGGTAGCTTCCGGCCTTAGTTGCGGAGGCGACCGACCCATGCCCTGTGTTCGCGTCACGGTGCCCGTGGGGCACGTACTAGGAGGGGTGCTCCCGTAGCGGACCCGGCTTGGGAAGCCTCAGACGACAGGGGCAGAAAACGCTCGCGAGGGTGCCCGCGCCGCTCCCTCGCGAGACTCGCGCGAAAGAAATCGAGGCAGGGGAGCGAAAAAGGCAGAGAGTCACAAGCCAAAGACGGCAACAACTTCAATAAAACTTCAAATGGGAATGAACAAGCTAACTGGAGAAAGAAAATGAAAGAAGTCGCGTCCGGCACCTAATCTAGTCTTCGACGTCTTCTCACCAAAGACGGAGCTAAGTTACGCCATCAGGCGTGGGCGGGAGCCCCGAGGCCCGATGGCGGCACTCCGGAGACTCCGGGCGTGTACATCCCCACTCATTATTACGTGAGAGTGTCACGGGCGGCGAAGCTTCATGCATTTGCCTTCTTCACAGTGCACCGGCCTTTTCCCAACCGCAGCAGCTTCACAGCATTCGCCTTCTTCACACGCACCGGCCTTTTAAAACGCAACAAATTCACAGTGCATTCGCTTTCTTCATGTGCACCGGGCCTTTTCCAAACGCAACAACTTCACAGTGCATTCGCCTTCTTCACGTGCACCGGGCCTTTTCCCAACCGCAGCAGCTTCACAGTGCATTCGCCTTTCTTCATGTGCACCGGCCTTTCCAAACGCAACAACTTCACTGCATTCGCCTTCTTCACGTGCACCAGGCCTTTTCAGGTAAAACCTTCGAGATGCTGGATGTTCCACGCTGCTCGCACGGGCACCCTCCCGAGTCTCCAAGCGCTGGAGCCGGGCTCGAAACATGAACAACCTTGAACGGGCACTCCCACATGGGAGAGAGCTTATGCAATCCCTCCCTCGAGAGAACCCGTCTGAGCACGAGGTCCCCTACCTCAAGAGTCCTGGGGCGAACGTTGCGGCAGTGGTATCGATGTAGTGCTTGTTGGTGTCAATCGAGCGAGCGGTTAGGTCAAACACGTTAATGACGAAGGAGCAAATCCATTTAGATAGGCGCATAGAAGGCAAACATCGCTGGGTCGGGCCCAAGCGACTTGGGGATGACGCAGCCCGAGGGGCGCCCCCAATAAAGTAAGCTAGAAACATGAATCAAAAGGGATACATGCTGCAGGGACGGACCCACGCGGCCTGGGAATGATGCAGCCCTGGGGGGCGCTCCCAGCTGAAAATGAAACTCAAAGGACGTCACCTGGTGATGTTGGAGATGAAGGGATGCTGAAGTAGCGGACATCGTGCGCTGCGGAAGCCGATATTCACGAGCCCCCAGGCCCAGGAGCCTCGGGAGGCTCCGGAGGCGCTGGTGGCTCCTCGCGGACCATCTCCATCTCCGCTAGGACGGCGGAACGCCTGGCCACTTGAGCCTCCAGGATGCTCCTCATGAGGCGCTGGCGCGCGACAACCGCATTCGGCAAGCCGTAAGGCATGCGAACATAGCTGTGGGGTGGACCTTCACAGCGTCCCACGCGTGAGGGCCAGAGGCACTCCTGAGAGGCGGCTCGGTTGAGCCCTGGTATGTCGATGCAGACGCACAGCCCACCATCCTCGCCTGGATGGGGAGCTACGGCGGGTAAGCGGTGGCTGCCACTCATGACTCTTGCCTCCTGCAGCTCCTGAATGATCTTGGCCGATTTAACTCCGTATGGTTTGGCCCTCCTTGCCTTGCTCCTTCCCGAGGGAAACGTGCTTTGAAACACGCCTCCAAGTGGTGCCCGGCGCCTCCTCGTGATCTTAGCAAAGTCGGTGGCCCTCCAGAGAGAGCCCCGAGCCTTGCTCGAGGAGGGCGCCGGCGCGCTTCCTATGCGACAGAAGGAGGTGCCCCGAACAAAGCGCGACCTCGAGGGGCCTGCCTCCCAAGGGTCGGGCCAGGGATTTCCTCTTCTTCTTAGGAGCAGCCTCGGAAGCCTCCCGCCTCGTGATCTGGGTCTTCAATTGATGCGGCTTGGAAAGCACGCCCAGAGAACACACTGCTGCCTCTCTCATCACAAGGCACCGTGGATGACTCCACCGCTTCGGCATCTTGAGGACATTGTAGCCATGATGGGTCACGGCCATGAACTTGGCTGTGGCTGGGTACCCGAGGATGGCATTGTACGGCAAAGCGAATGTGAGCGACGTCAAGTCAATGAGCTCGGTGTGGTAGTTGTCGCGCGTCCCGAAGGTGACAGGAAGGCGGACCTGCCCTATCGGAACTGTGGAACCATCAGTGACTCCGGAGAAAGGCCTGGTTGGCTGAAGCTAATTGTATGACACTTGGAGATTGTTGAATGTCTCGACGGACATGACATTGAGCCCTGCTCCGCCATCGATGAGGGTCCTGGTGACTTGCACATTGCTGATGATTGGGGAACAAAGCATCGGGAGGACTCCGGCTGAGGCTGCGCACTTGAGCTGATCCGCTGAGCTAAAGGTGATGGCGCACGCTGACCACCTGAGGGAGCGTGTGGCTTCGAGCCTTGGGAGGATTGCATTCACTTCACGGGCGAACTGCTTGAAGATGCGCTGAGAGGCTGGGGCTTGAGCTCCGCCCAGGATGCAAGCGATTGCGCGCGGCTCCTGGAAGCCCCCAGCCCCCTCGTCCTGATGATGGTCTTCATTTCTCCTTGGCTGCGATGGCAGAGGAGGGAGGCCTGTGTTGCCTTGTGGGCGATCCTCGCGAGGCTGATCCCTCCAGCCTCCCTCGCGAGGCTGATCCTCCTAGCGGTCCTCGCAAGGTCGGTCACGCCACCCTTGGCGAGGGCCATGGTCTTCCCATCGTCCTCCACCTCTTCCTCCTCCTCGGCCATAGCCCCGGTCACTGCGCTCGGGGCGTCGGCCGGCACGCACGTCCCGCACGGCCATGAGCTCTTGGCACTCGTTGATGTTGTGGGTGTGGAGGTCATGGTACACGCAGTACCGACTGCCCTTGGATGACTCAGGCTGATCCCTTCCTCGCTTGGTGGACGGCTCTGCTGCAAGCACGGCAGCCCCCTTGCGCTTCACGTCTTTGACCTTTGGCTTGTTCTCTTCTAGGTCGGCAGCCGGCAGCTCAAGAAGGGAAATGCGTCCTTCCTCAGCCCTGGCGCACTTGGTCGCCAAGTTGAACAACTCCAGGGATGTGCACAGGTCTTCATGGATTGCGAGCTCTTCCTTCATCTTGACGTCACGCACACCGTCGGAGAAGGCTGAGATGATGGCCTCCTCAGACACCCTGGGGATCTTAAGGCGAGCGTTGTTGAAACGTTGGATGAACTTTTGCGTGGTCTCCCCGACCGCCGCTTGATGCGGCGCAAGTCACTCATGGCCGGGGGCCGATCGCGGGTGCCTTGGAAGTTGGCGATGAATCGGGTGCACATCTTGTTCCAGGAGGAAATCATGCCAGGAGCCAGGTGCGGGCACCGTCCTTGAGCGCCATGAGAAACCAGTTCGCCATGACCTTCTCGTCCCCGTTGGCGGCTTCGATGCCCAGCTCATAGAGCTGGAGGAACTCCGCAGGGTCGGCCGTGCCATCGTAGCGTGGGGGCAGGTCTGGCTTGAACTTGCCCGGCTAGGCCACGCTGCGCAGCTCGGCGGTGAAGGCATGGCAGCCTGAAGTGGCCACGGGAGGCCTTTGGTGACGGAGGACTAGATCTTGGAGGTCCCCGTGCGCTGCCGCCAGGAGCAGCGCGGGGTCTTGGCGCGCTGAAGCAGGAGCACGGTCGTGACGGGCCGGTGCGGGGAGCACTCGAGCAGCTTCTTGGGGATGAGGGACCTCTTGGCAGCTCTTATCTTGTTGTTCTGGTGCCGGACAGAGTGGGTTCCGCCCAGGGGCCACGCGCCTTGGGGCCAAGGCGCCTTCTTGAGGGGGAGGCGGCTGAAGCGCCTCGAGTTTCATCGCTCGCAAGGCGGGGCGCGGTGCAGCGAGAGGGATGGCGCAGGGGAGCCCCCAGCGGCGCTGACGAGCTCGGTGATGCGGGCGAGCCGCTCATCGTAGAGTTCGTCGATGGGACGGTAGTGCAGGAGTTCCCGCGCCAGGAGCAACGCGGCGTGCACGTCCGCAGGAGCGCGATGGGCGTGGGACGAAGAACCGGCTGGAGCAAGCGATGGGGTGGCAGTGCGGCCTTCTCGCCGTACCGAAGGATGCAGAGACGACGCCTGCTGCTCGTTCCCCGCCGGGCCGGTGGCGGCGTTGATGGCAGGAGACGGGGAGTGGCAGGGGCGGCCGCCGACGGGGGCCGTCTGGGCGATGCGAGTAGTGAGAGCGGCCGGGCGCTCGGCGTGGGCTCGACGAGCGCCTGACATGGATGCGAGGGTCGGTGAAGAGCAGGGCGACGGAAGGCGGATTTCGGTGCACCCCTACCTGGCGCGCCAGATGTCGGATTTCGGGTTCTGGTAGACCCTCTAGGTTCGAACTCTGGGGTGCACGCGGAGATCGCACCTCCAACCTACCTACGTCTCGTCGCCTCGCAAGGATCTAAAACTACACAAAGAGCAACACAAGGGACACGAGGTTTATACTGGTTCAGGCCACCATTGTTGTGTAACACCCTACTCCAGTGTGTGGTGTGGTGGATTGCCTCTGGGGCTGATAAGGAATAGTACAAGGGAAGAACAGCCTCGCGAGGGTCTGTTCTTGGCTGGTGCGACGAACTGCTTGGGTGAGTTTGATCGCCTCTCTCTCTCTCTCTCTCTCTCTCTCTCTATCTCTCTGATTCATACCCCCCCTGCCTTGGTGGTGGCTAGTCCTATTTCTAGAGTAGGGCCCTGGTCCTCTTCCCAAATATTGAGCGGGAAGGGCGCCAACAATTGGCAATTTTGAAGGGGACCATCTAGTACACTTATCCTGACTAAAGTCGGTCCTCGCCTGCCAAAGGCTCTGACGGTGACGCCGGCTTGGGCTCCACGATGACCTCCTTCCTGCCGTTCTACTGGTCTTGGTCTTGTTGCACCGATATGGTTGCCTTTGCCTGATGCCCTCGCCTACGCTTGCCCCCTTTGCACCAAAGGGGAAATGAGGACACTGCGTGGGCTGTTGCCCGCCTGGCGCCCGCCTGGCACCCTCGGTCATCATGTCTTGCGTCATGGGCACCTCGTGAGGTACCCCGCCTTGATCTCTCCACCTCCTCCCGAGCCAGCCTGACGAGGCCGTGCTTGAGGAAGCTTCGTCGTCGCCCGCCTCATGAGGCTTGGCCCCTCGCGAGGGTCTTGGGGTTGTGTTGATGAAGATGGGCCGTACTGGGCCACTCCTTGAGCCACGCCGCAGGCCACAGGCAGGCAAGTCTGGGTACCCCCGTTCCCATAACACCGACAATCGCCGGCTCCACCGAGGCCCCTCCCCGCTGCCAACGAGGCCGCGCCACATAGAAAACGAGGAAGAGTAGAACATGGTAGGTCGCCGCCGCTCGGGTCCAAGTAAAGCCACCGCTGCTACCCTCCGGTTGAAGCCAAGCTAGGCGGGTTGACCATTGACGGCCGGTTAGCTTCTTGGCGGCGACGTGAGTCGGAGAGTCATACCGAGAAGAACGCTGCTTCTACTTAAGCTGTTGGTGCAGTTGGTCGATCGACACGTGGGCCCAAAGGCCACATGTCGATTACACAACCGCACCCGCAGCTTAAGTCATCAAGCTTCTGCTCGCCTCAACGGGACACAGGTGGGTAGCTTCGGTTAATTAATTATACCTCCAGCGCACCCCTTTTTAGTTGAAGAATGTATGAAATGTAATGAAATCCGGCATGTTTATATGAAATTCGACCGTGTATTAATGAATTTATTTCGATTAGTTCGAATTCCTGTATCACTGGCATTGGATGAACATGCAAAACAATATGTACTAGCATTATTCCTGTGGTGATCACCTCGCTTGCAGTAGTTTCACATGTACTCCCTCCGGTCCATTCTAGTCTGTGATACAAGTTTTGTCTGCAAATAAGGTATCTCTACTTTGACCAATCTTATACAAAAAGTATGCACTTTCACAATGTGCTAAGTAAAAGGAAATGTATGAGTACAAAGAGTTTGAGCAGCTTTTTAGCTGCTTCTGTACATTGCAATCTAACACACAGGCCTGGCAATTCATAGAAAACATTCAAAACAATCGATGATTATGCATCTCAGCGACTCACATGTCAGAGGCAATATTTACTTCACAACTAAAGAATAAAGAACAAATTGATCGACGCTGCTGATAGCAAAGGGCGTCCCATTCGAAAATATCAAACACATGTCTTGCTAAAATCAATGAGCAAAATTTGACAAGGTTGTCCCATTCCAAAATATCAAATGCATACGATTGTGGAATGGGAAGGGTTTGCCATCTGTCCGGACATTGACATGGCACCTCGTACTAAATAAACCAGCTGTTCTTTTTGTGCAGTTCCACCAAAATCAACCAAATTCGCGCGTAGCTTGTATGATTTTGCCTTATATGTTGCAACGCCTTGAACTTATCGGCACCTCCTTTCTTGTGGTGGAAATGAATGATTCGATGTATTCATGAATATTTTGTGCAGTTCCCATTGAAATAAAGTCGAGCACCCTGCTTGCACAAATACAAAAAGTGATTACTATAAAGCAAACTGTACTATGATTTGACAGCTTTCAACAGGCACACACATGGTCCATGTAGAGCACACTTTTAGAAAAATGGAACTCAGCAGAAAGAATCCTAGAACAACATTGTACTCACAAGCATCACAAAGAAAAATGGAGATTTGTCAATCCTTCCGAGTTGTAGTTAGTTTGGTCTTGTGGGGAGTAATGTAACCATCCTTCAACTCAAGCTTCCTTCCGATGAGAAGATAGACAGGCTTCTTCATCCCGGCATAATCGGAACTAGTCACTTCAATGACTCCATATTCTTCTTAAGAGGAAGATGATCCTGTTGTGCAAAGACAAGAGGACTACTAAATGCTAGCATCCATGTTTGCTCGAAAAAAAGGAAAGGAAATATTTAAAACAACACAGATGAAGCACTTCTCAAGGACAATACCACTTTTTCATGATAGTATCTAAACAGTAGCACAGCACCAATAGAGATGACAAAGCTCAATCATATGGATGAATTCAGTGGGCGAGTACCAACCTTTGTCAGGAGGCTGATTGTGTAGAGCATACAGATGAAACACTTCTCCGGAACCATCTGTTGCTATCTACGGGGGTGGCCATGCTTACTATATACTCCTCGATTAGTTTAATGTTTCCAACATCTTCTTGTGCAGTTCCACTAAAATATATGGTATCTTCAAAGAAGATCCATGTTTGCACAAGTAGAGATAATTACGTATGGCATCAAATCAGTGGCAAAACAATTGCTCATTCCAGCCACAGCAATAAATTAAGATGCAAAACTATATCATTACTTGTATCATCACAGTTCCAGTGCTTCATTATAGCACCGAGAGTTAATTTTTGTTTTTCTTCCGCTTGTTCGTCCCCTTCATGACTTGGTTCAATAACAGACAAGCTTCGCCTTCAATGTAATATTTGGCATGTTGATTAGGGAGCACAAGTATATTACTAAACTTAATTTTCTGATGAAAGTGGCAAAATACATGTGCCAACAGCCAGAAATATCCTTATCTTACCTCAATGGGATACTACGGTGCACATACAGATTGGAAGTCTTGTCTCCATTTGTGCAGTTCACTAAAATCAAGCAACATTATCGTACAAGTAGCACAACATATGAA
Source organism: Aegilops bicornis (assembly GCA_021605145.1). Taxonomy (NCBI): domain Eukaryota; kingdom Viridiplantae; phylum Streptophyta; class Magnoliopsida; order Poales; family Poaceae; genus Aegilops; species Aegilops bicornis. Next base: position 246,452,367 of record CM038670.1, on the reverse strand, counting down.
AGCACACTGCAGAATCATGTGAAAGAAGGCTAGTACTGACCTCTCATGATGCGGAATTCAAACAACTCACAAAAAGAAGATCTGAACAAAATTCACCTTAACGGATAGGAAGTAAGATCTCCTCTTGTGCAGTTCCACTAAGATCAAGCAATCAAGCAACGTTGTCGGTGTGACATTTTGGTTGAACTGCACAAAACACTCTTAAAACATAAGTGTTTTGTGTAGTGCAACAAAAGGTCACAATGGCAACAAGGTGAAGTAGATAACCCTGTTTACACAGAGGTGCAAAGAAAACAATTAGTGGGCAATAACGGTGGATGACACAGAAGCCAACAAAAAGAAGCATCTACCTTATTTAAATGGGAAAGAAAGCAAGACCGTAGCATTTCTCAAACGGGGCATTGATTAATACTAACATAGAGGTTATATTAACAATAAAATTCGTTAAACATGTAATTTTCTTTTAACTGTGGCATTGCATCAATTTTCCAGCGGCATTATTGGAGGGTGTTTGTTTACAGTGACATTTTGGCGTAGGGACTAAAAAAACTCTGTGTCAGTCCCATCTAAACCAAACAGGAGGCACTTATAGGGACTAAAAGTGGGCATTTGGGACTAAAGAAAGAAGATCCCGATGGAGTCTTTTTGGGACTTTTTCCAACAGTTGCCCCTGCCACGCATCGCACCTTGTTTCTATTAGTTCATTACTAGGGTAACATGGTCTTCAAAGATGTCATCTAATAACCTCTAGTCCATGTTTAGTCCCCGGAACCAAGCAGGTAGGGACTAGGGAATTTTAACCAAACACGGCCTTAGATTAACAACAGCTAATGAGTTGCATCGGGACAAGGATTTGACCGCACCATGTGCATCTACCGATGTACTATGGACATGCACAGTCTGTTGCAACAAAGAACAAACAACCAAGGAGCATATTTGTGTTGGTCCCAGTTTTGTTATCTTTAGACACCTTTCCCTATGTGAGCGCAGAAAATCTAGTCCTGCTCAAACTCTACAGCCTTGTCCCTTCCTTTCCTTTTTGAACTAGTACTTTCTCCCCTTCCTTTCCTCTTTGAACCACGTCCTAGATTTATGCGATACAACTTTCCCCATTACTTCCCGACATTCCTTTCCTCTTTGAACCACGTCCTAGATTCATGCTATGCAACTTTCCCCCTTCATTTCCTCTTTGAACCACGTCCTAGATTCATGCTATATACTTCCTCCGTTCCTAAATATAAGTCTTTGTAAAGATTCCACTATGAACCACATACGGATGTATATAGATGCATTTTAGAGTGTAGATTCATTCATTTAGTCCTATTAAAATCTCTACAAAGACTTATATTTAGGAACGGAGGGAGTACAAATTTTCCCACTACTTTCCCCCACTCCTTTCCTCTTTGAACCACGTCCTAGATTCATGGTATACATGCAGCTAGAGCAATGCATGTGGAGTAAGTAAATTATACCTTAAGGTTCTTGGGGCGTGGTTCGGTGGGCGACGGGACGGCGACGAAGAAGAAGGGGTCGGAGGCCCTCCCGCGCCGCCGCTGGGTGGAAAGTGAACAGCTGCGCCGGTAGTGGATTCCCTCCCTCGCCGATGGCGACAGCGTTAAGCCGCCTTCCCTTCCTGGCGGATGGATCCTGCCGGCTCTTTGAGCAGCAGTGAGGGGAGAGAGAGAGGCCAACGAAGTCTTGTTTAGATCTGGAGAGGGCGAGAGAGTGTGAAGACAGGAACTACAAGCGCTGGGGCTCCAGCGGGAGAGGGAGAGAGAGTGTGAAGAGAGCAACTACAAACGTTGAGGCTCCAACGTGTATGTATATATATACTGGAGAGAGTGTGTGAAGCGTGCAAACCCTAGAAAACATTTTGACCAGTCAAAGAATCCTCCTGGCAAAAATTATGCTCAAGTGTAGTTATCGAACCCGAGACCTCAAGTTTGATGAGCGAACAGGCAAACCAGCTACACAACCCTACCGTTATGTTCAACGAGAGGAAAATAAACTTTTATACATTCCTGCATTCGTGTGACAAGCATGCCGTGTTTTTTGTGTGTGTGTGGGAGTCATTGGGATTTCAATCATAATCGTGTCATGTGGCTTTGGTGGTAAGACTATCCACAGTGGTGCAGAAATAATGCAGCCTTAGTCACCTTACCTCTCTCCACGTAGTACGTCGGGTCCCACCAGTCAGAGAGTGAAACAAACAAATTAATAAGAAAAATTAAAAGGGCCAGCGGTGTATCTTACCTCATACATCTCGCTACTGCTCGAGAACACTGTCCAATTGATCACTCTGTTCGCTCACATACTATTTTAAGTGAATCCTTATTATAACACGCACACAAATTTTGGGCACTTGTATTCGACTTAAGTCTGCGTGCCACCGTATCTCGTATACTTACTACTCCCTCCATCTAGGTGTAATAAGTCACGTTAGAAGGTGCAACGGGACCAAGGTGTGTGCGTGTGCGTGTGTGTGTTTAACAGCATGTGTGTGTTAGAGAGTGCGACAGATCGACCTACTCCTACAGAGAGATGGTGTGTAGTGTACGATTTTAGCCGCGAGAGTGCATCCTCTCGTTTCCGAGCGTGTCCGGTAGGGACATGCGGACAGCTGCCACGCCTCCCCGACCAGCTTGGCCCACCCAAAGCCCTCAGATCGCTCACAAGGCTTCCCGCCTGAACGGTCAGCTGGCCCAAAGAATCGGTGCCAGATTCATGCCCGGCCAGAGCGGATGCGACCTCTCACCGGCACAAGAGTGATGGTTGCTTCGTTCATTCAACTTACTACTGGGTCTATGTGATTTGATGGCTCATTGGTCTTTATTATCGAGGTGGTAGGACTGCTGGATGTCCCACGCCGGGCGTACTAGATTACAATTTTCTCCATTCTTACAAATGAGGAGTGCAAGAGCAGTGAAAACACGCAGGCTCGGTGATTACATGGCCCACCTCACACTATCACCGCGCGACACCTAACTCTTTACATAGTACTCCCTCCGCTCCTAAATATTACTAGATGAGTCCTCGCGTTGTCATGAACAGCGATATATCTCTCGCAAAAATTATCGATTTCATAGAACTAAAAAACTCTATAACCGCATGACAAATGTGGTAGCCAAACTAAATAAACTCCCATCATCATTTAGATCATCCCACGTAAGGAAAAAAGATCAGCCAACTCCTACTACATAATGGGATTATATTTTTCTTTTTGACATGTTAATGGGACTTAAAAGCTCACTTACATGCATGCTAGTGGTGCATGCTTGCATGCAGACATGTTGATGTGATTTAAAACCCACTCTCATGCATGTGCCACGGTATTTCTGCATGCTTACATGTGGCTTAGTGCGGATCCTCTCAATGTCTAGATCAGACAGCTATTATGGACTGATTTACCTCATCTAATGGCTACATCAATTTTGATGATGTGGCTCAAGGAGAGGATAGAGAATTCCTAGTAGTGGGGGCTAGCTATTACTAGTAGATAAGTCTTTGTAGAGATTCCACTAGGTGAACTATATACGGAACAAAATGAATGAATCTACACTTAAAATTCATCTATATACATCCGCATGTGGTTCATGGTGAAATCTCTACAAAGACTTATATTTAGGAACGGAGGAATTTATCAGCATGTGGTTCATGTAGTATAGTACGTACTGTAATTTATCAGCGAGATAAATTTGTACAATGCTATAAAGCTTCCAGCTTATGTTACATGTATCTTGCGTCCAAGGTTGCCCGTTGCAACATTTCATCAAATACAAAGGAGACTAACATGCATGTTATTGCATCTCAATGACTGACCCTCCATTCCAAAATAAGTGCCTCAACTTTGTGCAAACTTTAGTACAAAGTTGTACTACTACTAAAGTTGACACTTATTTTGGAACAGAGGCAGCTAAAGAAAAAAACGATCCATGTAGTCCCTAACCCTTGAACCGTGAACCCTGACCAGCCTTCAATTTGTTGGCAACGTTCGAGCTTCCTAATAAATGAAGTTTGCAACCTTTTGACCATCGGATAATTTTGTGCAGTTTCACCAAAATCGAGATGAGCATCCCTATGGCAAAGAAATTGAAGAAGCGTGATTAGAATAAGATTACTGGGACTAGTTGATGAGACATAAACTCATCACAAATACAAAGACGTAGAATCCAAGAGAGGTATGTGCGGGGCAAAGAAGTAGAGAAATATCCACAGGGAGTGATGTGGGCAGCTGGAGCAGTGGTGCAAGCCGGCTGTAAAGGGAGTTGTACCTGAGGGACGTAGCACAACCTTGAGGAGGGCGGCAACTGCCCATGTCACGACAGTGGGCAAGGGACGAAGGCAACCTCACCGGCTTTGTGAGAGAGAACGGCGGGGACCCCTGATTGGGATGTGCCGACAGTGGGTTTTCACCGTCGGCGATGGCCACCGCATCTACACTAAGCATCCACCCCTTCCCTAAGCGGACGTGATCCGCCGGGATGTTAGAGATGTGGCCATAGTCGCTTTTGAAAGTAGAGAGTGTGAAGAGAGCAACCCCGCAAGCAACCGTGTAGGCTGGCCCGTCCCGACTATGTATATAGTGGAGCGGTTTCCTTTTCTCTCCATATTAACCTATCATATTGCGACGTGCATCAAGAAAAAAAAAACTTTATTTATAAATGACGCGGCACCTACTACTCGCTCTCCTATAACCTTGCGCTTGGCATCTCCAAAATATTAACCTTGCGATTGGCTCTTCGCCTCTTCGGGAGTCGAGCAATAATGGTAGTGCAAAGATATATCGCTCGCTATATGAGACCGAATGAATTGCTGCACGTCCACCATGTGGGCGAGGGTCGAGGGGCGAGGGAGAGTGCTACATATGGAGCAAAATGAGTGAATCTACACTCTAAAATATGTCTATATACATCAGTGTTTGGAGTATGTACTAGTAGTTCATATTGAAATCTACTAAAGGACATATATTTTCCAAACAATATGATATAATCTCTATAACCAAGGTAGTAGGGACGAGGAGTAAACGGAGGGAGTAGTAAATTTTTCTCCTTGTCCTCATGAGCCATCAAGGCCAAGATGGGCGTAGGGAGCGGGCGTAAGGCGGAGCAAGCTTCACCTCATCCTGCGAGCCATCGCGTCTGTATGGGGAGACGGCGTACTAAGCAAGCTTCTCCTTATTCTCATGAGTTGATGGGACACATCAAAAGTCTTGCCTCTAAGGTAGGCCCCACATGGTTTGATTCTTTTTTAACATAACACGTCAAGTCACAATTTGTTTGTTCACCCGTGGTAGACGATCCTCCCTCCACCAAGTGGACAACCAGTACACGTACCAAATTACCACGTGGGCTGCCTTTTTTCGTACAGAATTGAGCTCCACCGTGTACCCGCACGGGTGTGGTTGGGAAAGAGACAGGAGTACGTGCGCCGTGCATGCACCTCTTCTCTTCCTGCACGTCCCTCACCTACGTGGGTGTGTGAGAGAGATACAAACCGCGTTCGTGAGTGTTTTTTGTTTTTGGGTGGAGGTCGGGGGTGGGGTTGGAGTTGATTTCGTGAATTATTTGTGGGAATATGTGTCGATGCATCTCAAACAAAATTTTGCATGCAATGTGTGTGAAATGGAGGCCTATCCATATCATACATAGAGGGTCGGGAAATCCACAAGAAGAGAGGGAGGGGTCATAGCTATCGATAGAGTCGAAGAGAGGATCAAGTGGGTGGGTGCGAGATCGATGAAGAGAGCCATCGAAATTGTGTGTGTGTGTGTGCAAGTCAAAGATATAGGGCGACATGTCAAGTTTGTGTGTGGCAGGGAGACATGACTAGAGCGCTCGATGTATCGGTGTGTGTGGGGGGGGGGGAGGGTGTGGGGGCAGCGGTAGGGAGAGGCCTAACTATAGAGGTAGAACGACTCGTATATGTGTTGAGAAGGAGAGACCCAGCTAGGTCTTGAGGGAGATCGGTCGACATCCATACATAACTGAAGGACGGGAAATATGATGGGACAGAGAGAGAGAGAGAGGAGAGAGAGAGGGAGGGAGATGGGTAGAGTGCTGGATGGGTGATGGAGTTGCTTCTCGGAGATGGTGGGAGAGGCCTACTAGACAAACTGAGGGTGGAACTTCAATGTTATCAATAAGAATGGGGATGTGTTTCTGTGTGTGCCTGTGCGTGATAGATCTGTCGGGACGCATCCATGGATGATGAAGGGGAACCATGTGTTTGGTAAGCAAACCTAACTAGATCGGTAGATCAATTGTTGTTTGTCAGAGGAAGGGAGAGACACAACTAATGAGGTAGATCGATCGACATGTGGGTAAACACGAGTTATAAGGACCTAGTTAGATATATGTATAGGGAAAGACCGGTCGGTGTATGTCCATTTGTTAGAGGCAAATAAGGCCCAGCGAGACGGATAGACAGAGAGAATGGAGCTAGGATGTGGTGGGAGAGGCCCAACTACTAGCTAGATAGGGGGAGGAGTGTGTTGTTGTGAGATCGATGAAAAGAGGGGCGAGAGTTTGCACGTGTGTCTGACCGTATGAGAGACACAAGGCAAGGGCACATAAAGGAGGAGATTGAAGGTGTGTGTGTATGTTGTAGGCAGGCATCGCTGGAGAGGTTTATCGATCGGTGTGTGTCGGAAAGGAGTTGTGGAGACTCGGGAGAACGACCTAAAGAAAAATGAATGTGCCCGGTGGATAGAATGTCGAGGGAGGGGGAGGGCGAGGAGGGCGTGTGCATGCACGAGAGAAAGTTAGTGGTAGCTACAAAGATTAGAGGATTGTGTGGGTGTAAGAGACTAACAAAGATCATAATTTGATATGAAATTAAGCGGATTCATATATTTGAACAAGAGATCATAGTGTTTTAAACATTGCATGCATGAATATAGCGGTGATACACGTGTTGTGCACATGTTATACCATAATGTGATAATACATGGCGTTTGCAACTCACAACTAAATGCCAAACAATCTAAACCATATTATACATCAAACAATCTCACATTTTATTTGAATTTGTGATAATGTGTGGCGTTTGCAGCTTACAACTAAATATCAAACAATCTAAACAATACTATATATCGAACATTCTCACATTTTATTTGAATTTGTGGTAATGTGTGGTGTTTGCAACTCACATCTAAATACTTGTAGGCGTAGGGGGCAGGGCACCATACATAATGTGATAAACACATTATACATATGAGACATGGTTTAGATTATGATGATATAGATAGAGCTTAGAAATGTAATGTGATTTGAAATCAAAATAAAGTGGATTCAAAAAATCTAGTTCGAGTTCATATAGTACACATAGTTCATATGTAACTCGAGACTAATCATGTGGTGTGCTGTGAAGATAATACACAAACGAAGGTTTAACTTGATAATAATGATGATTGTAGATCTTATTAAAACAGAGAAACGAATTCAAATGCTTTGACTTCACAACAATCATTACTGTAGATCTTATTAAAATAGAGAAACGAATTCAAATTTAGTTCATATTGAAGCGGTAGTATATACGTTTGGAATGCACTAAAACGTTCATTTGAGTAGTAGGTTGCATGCATTATACACGTAGTGGAATATTTTAATTGAACATAACATGACTTCAAAGTTTTGAATGACATGTGTAGTGCGCATTGATTTGGTACAAGATTACGCTAGGCTTGTCCGAAATTTCAACCCGCCTTTGTTAGCCCGAAATATTTAAGATATATCTTTGTCTCACAGTTCGACAACTCCCTCCATCTCAACCCGCGCTTTGCTATTCCGAAATTACAACGCTGCGAAAACTCCCACCTCCGTGTGAAATCCCGACATGCGAAATGCCCGTGGTACCCTCGAACCGAAAGAACCGCCTCAAATCAGTGGGGGTACTTTCAGAACTTACCCCACATTACGGACAAGCTGCCTCTAAGCCATGGTTCCCCACCGCCTTCCCATCCGCCCACCCATTCATACACCGAGGCCGCGAAAACCCGCGATGAAACCCCACACCGCCTCCGTCCGCCACCCAGCCGAGCCTCTTCCCCGATGATGTTGTCCACAACAACACCTCGACGCCCCTCATCCACCGTGACGTATGAGGATCCTCGTCGATCTCATCGTCCCGCCGTTCAGCCACACCCCGCCCTCCACCTCCAAGGAGCTGCCCGATGTTCCTCGCCTTTTCGCGCCACCTCCATTCCCACACCGTCGTCTTCACCTGCACCACCGGAAGAGCATCATCATCACCGTTTCCTCGGATGAAGCTGCGGCCTAATCGGCGCCACCAAAGAGGTTGTACACCAATCGTCGCATTTTATTCTTGATTCGATCTCACGGTGCTGTCGGCGCTCGGTCCCGAGCCGACACGGCGCAGCTCCATCCACGGCGGCGTTGCTGGCCACTTCCTCCATGACGTCGCTCCCTCGGCGGCGATGTCCACATCGAGGGCGCCATCGCTGATTTAGCTCGCTTGCACCGCTGCTCGCTTCTTGCTCTCGGTCCCCGCCTCGGTCTGCTCTTGTTATTGCTCTTGCTTTCACGCTGCTCTCGCTCTTGCTCTTGCTCTTGCTTATGCTTGCTCCAATTGAGCTACACTTCACGATCGAATCGACTTTTGGGTCAATCGATTGGGGTGGGGGGGGCTCGCCTTGGTGAAGGAAGAACCACCAGCTGGGAGGGGCTCACGGAGAGGTACCCCACTATCTATCTTAGGGTTCAGGATGGGGCGGTGGTCACCGGGCGTGGCGGGCATTGGCGGGGCGGTGGCATGGGGATCGCCGGAGAAAAAGCTCGGTACGGGGGGGCCTAGAGGGATGGCCCGGGCGGCGGCGGACCGGCGGTGGGGAGTGTTTTCGGGGCGGGCGGGGCGGCTGCTGTTTGGCCGGTGGTGGCTGGCGGCTCAGGGGGGTGGAGGTTGAAGATGAACCGCATGCCCTTGATTTCGTATCCAACAGCTGCAAAATTGACTGACCAAAGATGAAAAACTCAGTCGACCGACGTGTAGCCTCACCTTGGTAGTGTGTTCAGTTTTGACAGCAAAATTCAGTTTCGACAGTTAAGTTCAGTTTCGACAGTTAAGTTCAGTTTCGACAGTTAAGTTCAGAGATGAGCGGCTGATGTATTTTACATCTAGCACTTTGTGGTTATGTATTTTACGTCATGTATTGGAGATGCTATTATAATTCCACTCAGGTTAACGTTGTTCATTGTCTCTTGTCCTCGCTTCAGCCTCGGCGTCGTACAACTCACCGGAGCTGCTCCAACGATTTAAACCCTCCATCATAGTGGAGAAGTACCTCGTGCTCCATCTCCGCACGCCTAAGATCTTCTTCCCTCCTCCGACAAAGAAAGTCAGCCGAGCATCCTCACGGCCAACCCAATCACGCTGAGATCGACATGGCTTCGCCAAAGAGGTTGTACACTTGTTGCATCTCTTTTTTACTCTACATGTTATATATATTTTCCACTGAGCACACGGATTTGTTCCTTTAGTGTCTCCTTGAAAGAAAAATGGTAGGAATTTTAATTTTCACGTGTCCTCCTTTTCAAATTCCTATTCATGAAGCAGAAGACTAAGAGTAGTAGCATAATAGCATTATAACCGTACATTTTCTTGTGGTTTGACTTAATCTCACCATGCTTCTTTGCATCCTGTGATCTTCCAATTGTTGTGAATCAAACACCCAAAGTTGGCGTAAATCTCGTGTTTTTAAATTCTCTGCTTTGCACGTGCATTCCTATCCTATTCCTGTCTATTTCCTATCCCCGCATTGTTGGAATCCTCCAATTCAAACGAGCACTTACATAATTACTTCTCTTACAGAGATAGTTGTCAAAGAAAACCTTGTGTGGTTTATCCCGGCCTGCTGCTGTCGTCCACCCCAAATTTCACCGCCTCCAACGATGTAAGGGTCCAAAGATAGCAGGGATCCGACCTCCAGACTGTCTTTCGCCGCCTCAGATCTTCTTCCCCGCCGCTGGCAGCCATGAAAACTGTATTACCATCATCAACCGAGCAGATGACCTCGAGGACTACACGGGCCCGTAAGAGAGGTCGCACTCTTTCGTGTCTGCTTATGTTATGCATCGCTTAATATTACATGGTACTTTATCATCATGTTCACCGATTAGACTCTGAGTCAGCTCCAAACTAATGCTCAAACTTGAGTTTTTAAATGGTTGTGCGGTACATATCGGGGCCGCTATCAATAGTATCTATCTACTATCTGGATAATCTCCGGTGTCTAATAAGAGTTTCATGTTGGGTGGGAAACAAACAAAGAAAGAAGACATTATCTCAGATTTTTTAACCAAGCCATTATCCGCCTGCTATTATTTGTTTTGGGTCTATCCACAGTTGCTACCATCACTCTGGATTTCTGCATGCACTCCTTACATAATCTCACTATGTTTTATTCCTATGCATGACAGTTATTGTAAACAATGGAACTGAACATGTAGAGCAAAAGAGACGAGCCTTGCATGGCAATAAAATTTAATGCAGACGTCACTCCATGGTAGGCGCAAAGGCAGCCCCCCCCCTCCACGCATTTCGGATTGTAATCGAGAAGGAAGTTATCTGTTCTGAGGGGGATTCAGAAGGAGAAGACAACTCCTATTTACCCCCTGAGGTCTTCGCTCTAACTTGGCATGCTGATGTTGGTTATATCATGCATATGGTGTCTTGCATGTCTTACTTTATACATCAAATATGTCATCTCGCTTAGTTTAGACATCCTTTGTGTGAATGCCATCTGCTTAGTTTATTCATCGCTTATGTGAATTATGCAACACCATCTTGTTTAGCCAGGCATCATATATGTGAATTTTGCAATGCCATCCTGCGCCACCATCTTATATGTAAATTATATCAGGCCATCCTTATTTTTATGCTACATATTACATTTGTCAACAATGTTAGTACATTCAATCGCTTCTTCATGTGCATCAGCCATTTGACACGGTGATGGCAAATTCTGGAGTGAAAACAAGGTCTTCAGAGCAGACTATGCTATCTCGACGGTTTATATCTCGCTGGTTACGGATAGCTCCTCAAAGGAGTATTCAGAGATAGATGACCAGTCCTATTCCCCCCTGAGGTGTATGCTCTAACTTGGCAGGGTTATGTTGCTCATATCATGCGTATGGTGTCTCGCATTGCTATGTCATTTGATTAGTTTAGACATGCTTTGTGTGAATGCCAATTGCTCAAAGGTGTCTAATTACCATATATGTGAATTATGCATTGCCATCTTGTTGCAAGACATTATATATGTGAATTATACAATGCTATCTTGTTGCCAAGGCATTATATATGTGAATTATGCAATGCCATGCTGTTTAACCAATCATCATGTATGTGAATTATATCATGCTATCATTTTTTTGTATTACGTGTTCCATTTGTCGACAACATTTGTATATTCAACTACTCTTCCTGTGCATCAGCCATTTAAAGCGGTGATGGAAGTATCTGGAGTAAAAACAAGGTATTGAGAACACACAATGCTACCTCCTGAAGCAGACATCTTGCTGGTTACAGAGAGCTCCTCAGAGGAGGATTCAGAGACTGATGACCAGTCCTATTTCCCCCCTGAGGTCTATTCTCAAACTTGGCAGGGTTATATTACCCATGTCATGCATGTTGTCTTGCATTGCTTAGTTTTTACATCATATATGGATTGCCATCTGCTTACTTGCTTACTATATAAATCATATATTTGAATTATATCATGCCATCATGTTTACACAGTACATACACATCATCTATCTGAATTATGGCATGGCAATCCATTTAATAAAGACATCATATAGTTATATCATCTCATCCCGTTTAGTGCTTACAGTCATCATATTTTGAATTATGGCATTCTATCCGTGAATGTATGTGAATTATGGCATGCCAACCTATTTAATAAACACATTATATAGTTATGTCATGTCATCCTGTTTACATAGTCTCATATTTTGAACTATGTCTTTCCATAGCCATCATAATGTGAAATTGTGTCACGCTATCCTGTTTAGTTAGCCATGATATATGTGAAATTGTGTCATGCTATCCTGTTTGGTTAGACAACATAAATATGAATTATTTCATGCCCTCTTTTATTCCCCACTATCCATTGCACATGTATATCATACAATGTCTATACTTTCAATTACTTTTCTTGTTTATCGGCCTTTTGAATTGGAGAGCGTGATGGCAGTATCTAAGGGAGTAACAACACGGTCTTCAGAAAAGATAGTGCTACCAGTTGATGCAGATAGAACCACGGTTGTAAATGCCCAAGGACCAGATCCACCACACATAACCCAGACTCTTGCAGATTGTACCCCTACCCAGTTGGACAGAGAACCAACTACACCCCTTCTAACCCCAACCCCGGCAGATAGTAACCCGATTCTGCTTGACACAAAGACCGTCTCCACCACAGAGCACCCAAACACGAGCAGTTAGTAAGGGAACTGCAGTGCCCAAAGCACGAGGACCACCATTCCGAATCCAAACTCAATGCTTAAAGGAGAAGAAGATTTGTTCTCAGGTCGGGTTTTGTAGCTATGGTTCATACTCCTTCTTTGTTGCATTCAGATGTATTTACTCATACCAACTATTTTCAAATTTGAAGGATGGAATTGAAACTCCAATGGCGCAATGTATGTTTGAAACCTGTTTCTTTAACCGGGTTTGCTGTTGTAACCTGCTCTATGTTGATTTCAGTTTCAATTGAATAAACAGTTATGTTCTCATGTCATGCACATTACAAGTGTTGTTATTGCTCTATAGTTACCCACACTTATATTCTGTCTATTACGCTTTTATCTTGAACAAATATTATTTGAACTGTGTCTCTATCTTGATTTGGCAACAAAAACTAGAATGATATAGACCATAAAGTGACCATGGTACGTAGATATATGTTTGTTTCATGCTATTATCCTGTCCACTTTACTACCGAACTCATTTACCAAAATGAGTTTCATATACAACATGGTGAACATGTGATGTGTCTGCTTGTTTCTCTTTTAGAATGTGGACAAAATATTGGAGAACAAAGATCGCGTTATCCAATGGTAAAGGAAGTAATGCAGATAAGGTTCAAGATAGTGAGACATCCCTGTTGGTCTCCAATAAAGCTGATAAAAACTATCTTGACGACAGTGAGGGAACCCAAAAGTCCTGTCTTGATGTAGTGTTCGAGTTACTGGCCACTACTGCTGGCACAAGCTCTTCGAACTCGCTGCCTGAATCATTTCGTCTTCTTGGGTCTCAACTTCAAGTTGAAAGACATCGATCAAATGTGCTGCGACAGGAAGCTGAAGGACTGAAGAATTCCCAGCAGAATTCAGATGCATATTTTCTGGTGCAACAGCAAGCGCTGGAGGATTTAAGCGCCACACAAGAGAATGTTAATAAGCTTGCTAAGAATCTTGCCAGCATTATGAGTACCCAGGATATTGTTTCTTGAGATCTTCTGAAGTGGTTTCAGTTCTGGATTTGTTTTGCTATGGCGTTTATTTGCGCTGGTCGCCAACTTTGACAACCAAAGTGTATATGATATGTCGCTTTGTTCCCTATATTGGCACCGTGGCTAACTTTGATGCCCAAAGGATGTAATATGTGTAATAGCCGTGATAGCCTAGCGTTAGTTGCTTGCTTATTTATTTCCTTGTTGTCTTGTTTATTTGTTTGCTTGTAGTCATTGCGCTTCTTTTTCCGCGGTTTGCTAGTGGCTGCAATAACCTATTTTTTAAAACTAGGCCACAATAACCATGGGTAATATTAATCGTAGTGACACTAGGCCTCCCATCGTCAGAAAGCGATGGGCCTTCTACGGGCCGTAGAAACAATGGGCCTTCTATGGGCCGTAGAAACAATGGGCTTTCTGCGGGCCATGTCATCAATGGGCCTTATACGGGTCGTATGATCGATTGGCCAAGCATGGGCCAAACAAACAGCATTATGGCCGTAAACGGGCTAGAGTTGGAATCGTCCATTCATGGGCCGACCATAACGGGCCATCGTTAATAGGCGTATTTGATGACGCTATGAAAACGGCCCAACGTATTAACGGACCACAAACGGGCCGATCAGAACCACGGGCCAAATTTGGCCCACAAGCGTAAAATGATAGTAACGGGCCGTAAGTAAACGAATCGCCGGAAATGAGCCCAAGAATAAATGGGCTCGAGAAGGCCGAAGATAACATGGGCTGGAAATGGCCCAATGGAATAACAGACCTTAATGGGTATAAAGTGATACACTGTTCATTACGTGCCAGTTTCACCACGGGCCGTTAATGGGTGTAAAGTGATACACTGTTCATTACGGGCCAGTTTAACCACGGGCCGTTAATAGGCCAAGAGTTACATAGGGCCTCATATGGGGCGAAAGACGTCATGGGCCATACATGCGCCAGAAGTGAAAACAGGCTGGAATCATATTGGATGGCCCAGATGACGCTACTGGGCCTAATTCGGATAGGGCGTAACGGTCTTGGGTTAGCGGGCTGTAAATGGGCTATATGTGAACAGGCCGTTAACAGGCTTTCCATGGTCCGGCCCGCCACCTTTTAACCAAGTCAAACGGGCCGGCCTTTTCACAGGAATGGGCCTCATAGCCGTACACGTGTCCACGTATCATAGGCGCCTTACGTCCAATGAGTGGATGACATCTGTCCCAACGATGAGCAGACACGTGTTTCCTCTAGCCAATGATAATTTTACACGTGGAAAATCCCCATTGGTCGGGGCTGTTAACGGGTTATCGGATCCAAGATCCGACCCGATAGCTTAACGGCGTTCCATTACGGTGGATGCCATGTGTCGGTCACCCTTGACGAAAGCACTTCTGTGACGCGCGATTTATCGTCATGGAAGTGGACACTTCCGTGATGATAATTTTGGTAATGTCATGGAACACTTCTACGACAAAGACAGTATGACTATCTTGATTCTGTCATAAAATCGTCATGGATGTACATGCATGACAGAAAATGCGACCTACTGTGACAAACACGTATCATCATGGAAGTGTATTTTTTTTGTAGTGTCTGGTCCCGGGAAGGCCACCGCTACTCCACTCAGTCGACGCCAAGCTTGGTGGGGTAAACATTGGCGGCCGATTAGCCGCTTGACGGCGATGTGGAGGCGAAAATCTTCAGAACCTTGTGCTCCGGAGGAGGAGGTTATCAAGGCGGATAAGGAGGAGGTTATCAAGGCGGATAAGGAGGAGGCAAAGGCAATGGCCGGCTCTCTCGGGTTCATGGCCGGACATGGTGGTCGGGCGCCGGCGATCGTTTAGATTAGGTTTACAGTAGGTTTTACTATGGTTTGTGCGAATTATGTAATGAATTTCGTCCAGTTTGTAGGAAAAGTTTTCGAAATGTAATGAATTTCATCCGGTTAATTTGAAATTTCCTTTGTATGCACTAATTTCGTCCGGTTAGTTCATATAGTTGTCGAAAGGTATGCGTGCAACATCGGATGGCATCCATCAGTGTCCTTGGACAAATGCCAGTGTAAATTTGTGGGCCAGCGCTGGAGATGCCCTAACTATCATGCTATAATCGCTAACGATCCTCCATTATTTGTCAACAGTTATCCCTCGATCAAAATCAGATCCGCGGTGTTTCGCACTCCTCCCGCGTTAGAGTGTAAACTCTTGTTTACATAAAAATGTAGCATGTCATATCACTCGAGCTAGCCCGCCTAACAAGAGGGAAAGCACCGCCCTCGTCATTTTTTTCTAGATTTCTATCGATCGATCGCGCGAAAATGTTACTTTTCGCAAGTTTTAAAGGAAAAGGCGGCACACTTACGACTCGTAGGCGTCGCAACCCCGACAGTCCGGCTCGCACGCCGCTCACCGGAGGGGACACTCGTTGTCTTGCAATTTCACTGACATGTGGGACCGTAATTGAATAAACCGTCGATAGCCGAAATCTAATCGCCTGGCGGGCTTGGTTGAGAAGAAAGAAACGGGGGAGGGAGAAGAGATCGCTCGCCCGCAATGCACGGACTCCAAGAAATATATGGTGATAATATGAGGTGGGCCATGCTGGAGTCCGGACCGCTTCCGGAGCCCGCTCTCACCGCCCTGGCCCCTCAAGACGCCAGCTGCCCGCCGCATGCATGCATAGCAAGTACTCCTTATGTGGAGGAGAGAGAGGCAGTGACAAAGTCAAGGAGTGGGCTATGCAAGAGCTTGTCTCTACACGTGCTCCTAGGTATAAAAAAATAATTCTAAAAAAGGCATAAAAACAATTGTATCTTAAAAAAATAAAGGTAAAAAACATTTGAGAGGAAATAGATAGAGAGAAAGTGAGAAAAAGCTGTAACCTGGGCATTACATGAGGAAGAAGGGAGTGGTGCACATGCCAAGTTCACTGGGCTGCCGTGTTTCACATTCCTCCGTCAGAATAAAGGAGACAATAGCTTTCATCAAAATAAACAATGAATACTCGTTGCTCATCCTCTATATCGAAAAGAAAACTTTCATTCGCCGACATGTGGGACGCCGACCATCCCGGTCCACCGCCATGCACAAAATTATCCTGGTCTACCCCGGTCATATCGCAGGCCCAACCTTTCCCAATCTGTAAGTTGTTCGGACGAAGGAACCATCATGACTTCGTTGAATTCCGCTTCTTCAAGAAAACTTACTGCACCGCAATATCGCTACCACACGCCAAGACCGGACAAAGACTGCATCACGTCATATCACTGAAACCCACTAGGCCAAACTAGCCCGCCTAGGTCATCTATTTTGGTCGGAGGGAGTACATCTCTGCACTGCTATGATTCTGTGTTGCACATTCTCTGTACTTTTGCTACGATTTTCCTACTATATGAACCAAATGAGGCCTGAATGTATCCGTGTCGACTATTGTCTGATCGATCGCTAAGCCTACATTATTAGGAGCTAGGGCCATTGGTCGATCGACGAGGGATAAGTATAAGCGTACCACGAGCTCATCAGCCCCAACGTTTCTCTTCGGTGAGTGTTTTGCAAGTACTATAGCTCGCACAGTAGCTAGCCTGCTAACACCAAGAATCATCAAACAAGCCCTGCTGATATGATAAAAAGTTCAAACTTACATCTAAGCATGACATATATTACATCAAAAGCTGGTGAGGATACATCTGTTTCCATAGCTCGGAGAGGGTTCGCATGATTCATCACATGATTCACTATCAAACAAAAGTAGCAAGATCCGCCCACACAAGACAGTGCACTAGCCCTAAGATGGTTTGATACACGCATCGTTCTGGTAATTAAACACAGGGCAATGCAAACGACCCTGAAGGATTAGCGCGACCAACTATTTCTTGTCATCGATCTCTCGGGCAATGACCACAGCATGGACAGCGGCATGGGAATCGATTTCTGGGGCGATGTCCACAGGACTGACCGCGACATCGGAATCGATCTCTCGGGCGATGTCCACAGGATGGACAGCGGCATCGGAATCGATCTTCGGGGCGTGCCAACAGGACGGGCCACGACATCGGAATCATCAAGGACAACCACCGGCACCTTCACAACCCTAACATATTAGCAAGCACATTGCAAATAATCAAAAACCACAACTATGGTAATAAGCCATTATTTTTTACCTTGTGCAGCTCACCGGGGGATCTCATCCCTCCGGGGGCCATCTCCTCGTCCTCGATGGGGGCCATCACCTTGCCAGGGGAATACTGCTTCTCAACGGCGACTATCTCCTCAAACTTAGTCTTGAGCCTCAGATAGGTGGCAATCAAAGTTCCTGGGGTAGGCACGGTGGGGCCCTTGCTATTCTTCCAACTTTCTTGGAGGAGTTCGTCTGCCAACGTCCTCAACTCTTTGGCCAGTGCTTGTTTCTTGGAGTTCTTCGTCTCCATGGGTTGTCCCGCCAACATGGTCAACTCGTTGGTCGGTGCTCGCTTCCTGGAGATCGCTGTCTCTAGTGGGTTGTCCGCCGGCAACTCTTTGCCTAGTGCTCCAGGATCCATCAATGAACTGAAAAACAAAAAGCAATCGAAAGGAAACCACAATTGCAATGAAAACGGGAAAAGAATACGATGTGAGAATCGGTCGGTGCTTCGCAAAAATAAGATTATTGGAATGAAAATATAGCAGCATAATTGATTCGCCCACCTTTCCTTCGTCGGTACAGAAGAAAATTGGTAGAAGTGAGTAGCCTGGAGTGAGGTTTTCTTCAAGAAAGGGAATAAAGGGCTTGAACGAGCGTTCCAGTGAAATGATGGTTGCTTCATCTAGTACAACTTGGAGGCCACCTTACCACTGCTGGTAAAGGTGTGGGTTTTGTGATATGACGGGTCATGACGGCCACACCGGGGTGACAGGTGAGTCTCGACTGTAGCACCTCGCTGTGATTTGGTGGATGGCACACGGGCCCGGATGCTTTGAAATGTCCCGCATGTAGATAGAGCGGCTAGTCATATAGGAGTGCTCAATATTGTGCACCGCGACCAAGGCGGAGAGGAAAACGAGAGAACTATGTAATTAATGCATGAGTTTAATTAGGATAGTTTTGTAACGCATTTAGATACATTCCTCCAATCGCAAAATGCCTTGGTTCATGAGATTTGAGATTTGAGCCCTATAAACCGGAAGGGAGGGAGTACTGCACATGGTGTAGTCTAGTCACTTGTTGAAATCTCTAGAAAGGAAAATACTCCTTTCCGGTTTACAGGTCTATACTACTCCCTCCGTCTAGGTGTGTAAGTCATCTTACGAAAAGCAAATACTCCCTCCGTCTAGGTGTGTAAGTCATCTTACGAAAACCAAATAATCCTGAAACACTTAGGCGCGGTGCATTAAATTCTACCTCGTTTCTTGTTTCTTGACATATCAACCAATAAGAGATGTGGGCTGTGCATGCTTTTAATGACTTGAGACTATCAAACACGACATGCAGTGGTTACTTCATTGCATGCAATGCTATTAATTAGCAAATGAACATTAAGTTCTCTCGTTTTCTCCTCCTCCTTGGTCACGATGCACAACCTAAGATGACTTACTCTCCTAGATGGAGGGAGTAGTCCCAAAACACTTAGGCGCGGTGCATTAACTTCTACCTTGTTTCTTGCTTCTTGACATATCAACCAATAAGGGATGAGAGGTGTGCATGCTTTTAATGACTTGCAATGGCTAGTTCATTGCATGCAATGCTATTAATTAGCAAATAAACATTGGTGACCCCAGAAGGAAACGGTGCTAAGCGCATGGACCTATGCAGAATGAGTATCAACCAATTGATAATGGAGTTTAATTGTTAAACAATAGCAATTTTGTCTCATGCAAGAGCCTCGGCTAGTATATGCGTGCTCAAGGAACCGCACCACGCGAGCCGCTCGCGAATCGCCACGCTCGGGTTGCGCTTGGCTCTTCGCCTCTTCGAGAAGACGAAGAATGATGTTACTCCTACTTCTACAGTATCGAATCCACTCCTGCATGTCCTTCCACCTCGTGCGGGAGGGATAGCGTGTAGCAAAAGCTTCTACTTACTGCTCCTGCCTTTGCGATGATGACAGGTGGGCCCAACAGGTGGTTGGCCCTCCTGCCATGCAGCGAAAGGCAGGTGTAGTTAAGGCATCGGAGCTCAGTCCGCGAGGGAGAGGGCGTTGTAGTAATCAAATTTCTCGGTCTTGTACGAGTTGACGTGACACATCAAAGCACTGCACTCGATATAACTCTTTTAACACATTTCAAATGGGCTACTTCGTATGTACGACATATTCTGCTTCGTATGTAGTCACTTGTTGCAATCTCTAAAAAGACTTATATTTGGAAACGGAGGGAGTACAACGCATGCATGCATGCCGTGACTTTCCATTTGGTACTTGCATGTGTTGATTTGATGCACCTTGCCAAATTTCGACTATAAATTTAACTAACCAAATTTTCATGCATGTCACAAAAAATTACGAGGCTGTTTGGATTGCGACTATGTTTGTCTTATGTTGCCACATTATTTTTCCCAAACTCGCCACACTTGCCTAACCCGAGTTGCTCAAATTGTTAGACACACTTTGGCTTGCCTAAGGGAATCTTGCCACAATTTTTGTGTCTATGACATGTGGGGTTCACTGATAATAAAAAAAATCTTGTCTTAGGTGTGGATAATAAAAAAGACTTATATTTAGGAACGGAGGGAGTAGAAATATAAATAATAATGCATGTTGGGGCAACCCACGTTTCCGCTAATTTTAGCCGTGGGCTTGTTCACAATTTTTACGAGGGGTGGTTGTTCATTTAATGGAGGGACTTGTAGTACCAGACTTGAACGATACAAAGTGCGACTGGCACACCGTAACACCACTTGGAACAAGCGAGTAGCTATCTCAAAAACAATCAACAACTAAAAACCGCGACACGGCATGTAGTAGTACACAATTTTAAACGATTGTTTTGATGGAGTGAAAAAGGAAAACTACCCCACTACGTATATATAGGCCGGAGCCTCCGCGCTTGCTTGCCAGGGTTGCTCTATTCACACTCTCTCATCCTCTCCAGATCTAAACAAGATAGGGGTAGTAACACTGTCTTTCTCCCTTCAAAAACACTGGCTTTCTATCCTCACCGCTGGTTACAGATCCGGACGATCCCTCCGCCGATGAAGGGACGAGGGCAGCGTTTAGGCCATCGTCGACAGCCGAGGGAGGAGACCCACCGCCGCCGACCGTTATCTCTGGCCAGCGCCGGGCGCTGGAGGTCCTCCGATCCCTTAAATGCTGCTCGTGGGCAGATCCGCCTCCGCCGCCAACCTATCCACATCACGACGACCTTCAGGTATATCTTCGTTCGAAACCGCCTTAGCTCTACTTCCCCAGCTTGCTACGTCGCTGCATGTGCATCATTTTCTACCTCTCAGCCCCTCTCGATCGGATGGTCCAAAGTCACCTTTTTTCTTCTTCTATTGTTAGAGGTAAAGCTACTTCATGGAGTCGAATCTTGTACTCCCTCCGTCCGAAAATACTTGTCATTGAAATGGATGTATCTAGATGTACTTTAGTTCTAGACACATCCATTTTGATGACAAGTAATCTTGACGGAGGGAGTACTTTGTTCAAACAAGAAATAAAGTGGGGGTGGGGGAATTTAGTATGTACATCGGACTTGGTACGAATAGGAAGGAAAGGGGGCGAAAGTAATACAGACTGGTCATCCAACCGGTCTCTTGGTCGAAAAGGGAAATATAGGGGTAACGCTGTACACAGTGGTATGACCAGGACTAGATTTGCTATCCACACATAGGAGTAGGTGGCTAGAGTGAACAAAAATGGGACCAACCCAGATATGTTTCTTGGATATTTGTTTCTCGGGGCAACAATTTATGAATCACCACTTTATGCCCTGTTCACGTACATGGTGCTGGACTGCTGGTGCACCCACTATCCCATGCCCTTATACCAAATATTTAGGCTCCGTTCGGAATAAAGGGGCGGAAAACATAGGTCTTGATGAAAATAGAGGAATAGGAAAGTAATGTAGGTATAAAACTATGGAACAATGAACGGAGGAAACTCTCAAGAGAATGTGTTCGGATGGACTACTTAAATGTACATATTTGTTTTTTAGAGTAGCATGCTTGGCAGAATGAGATGCTATTTGTTTATTCAGCTGCACAGTGACTATTCTTGTCCTCACCTCACGTACCACACATAGGTTGATATTTTTATTCCGGCAAACATAGCACATCAACCTGTCGAGCGCCTGCCTCGGGCTTCCGCCCAAAAATGAGCAGCGCGTGGATGTTTCTAATCCTATGGAATCAAGATTACTGCACCAGCTTTCCTATGAAACACTATTCACTTTTCCCGTGTTCCGAACAGTTGGAAGGGAAAGAATACCGTAGTAATTTTGTTCCTACGAAAATCCTGCACCAAACCTGTGAACCGAACGCAGCCTTAGCTGTTCTAAATCTAATGTCCCTGGTAAAAATGAAGCCATGCCACTGTTATAAGACATGACAAGTTTAGCCAAATGTTTTTGCTTGTAATTGTTTGAGACTCTGACTGTTTCCTCTGTGCCTTTTTGTGCAAACAGGGATATCCAATTCACCTAGTTGCTTTGTAGACCTTTTGGTGCATCGCACAAAACTCTTCTTAAAAGAAGTGACTTTTGTGTTGTTTAACCTGGAATGTCGAATGGAACAGTTGGTTCATTTTGGTGGAACTGCACAAAGGGAGATCTGTGGTTCCAATCCTCATCATCCATATTGGCTCCATAACCTTCCTTTAGGTAAGAATGATATTTAATGCATGTGTTCATCTCTATTTTCTGACCGCCATGAGAAAATAATGCTGTTTTTACTAGTACACTTGTACTCCCTCACTGACAAAACCAATTCTGAATTAGAAGGCCAATCATGTACTTGGTTTCACCAACTGGTGAGGAGAAAGAGAAACAGAGAATGAAGAGGAAGAAGAAGAAGCATAAACAGTGCCAAGGCGATCTTGCTGAAGCCAGAGGACTCAGTCGAGGCCATTCAAGGGCTCCGGCAACGACTACCTTACATGTGAGACGATCCTCCAGGGAGTCCTTCCACTTATGTTGTCTCACTTAATTAATTAGGAGTACTTAAGTACCACTAATTTATTACTGCCTAATTTTCCTGTTGGAGTTAAACAAATCTATAGTAGGACCCTATCTTTGAATCATGTACGTGTGTATGTTTGTCTATGGAGGTGAATCATCCGGTGGAGCTGGAGGGAATATTATTAGTGTCATGAAATCATAGTGCTATTGTTTTGCATGTCAATTTATTGCCATTGGTTCAATGAGGCAATGTTTTATGTATTGTCCATCATGAATTTGATGCTACTATTTGAGTAATATGCTAATGTCTTCCTATCCTTTCTCACTAAGCTAATGAAGGTTTCACCTTGTTCCTACTTGTGCAAACAGGGATCATGTTGTGCAAATCATACATTTTAGTGGAACTACACAAGACAATACAATGAATCAGATCCCAGCCAATGCTTTAACTCTGCTGGAAGTTCTTGATAATCTTTCAAATAATCTCAAAGATCGGTAAACAAGAGTGATTTCAACCATACATTTGAAGTGCACAAAAATATATACTATTGTGTGATTCCGTGAGTGCTTTATCATCTCTTATGGGACTACATGAATAAGCTTTTTTCTCAGGTTGGTACGGCCTAAGGCCTTCATCCATATTAGTTTGCTGTCATCTCTATTTGTATCGTTCCACTGTCATGAGAAACTCCTTTATCTTTGCACGTTAAAGTTTTGCAACCTATGATAAATGGCAATGCTTTGAGTGTTGAGTTGAGCTAATTGGCACTGATTAAATGAACTAATACCTCTCTTTAAGCAAGACTACTATGTTGCTAACTTTACCCATTAAGATAATGAGGGTGCTTCTATTTGTTAGTGTATGTTTCATTAACTAGTCCCACTATTACAGTAATCTCACTCTCTCAATATATGTGCCAACAGGGATGCTTGATTTTGGTGGAACTGCATAGAAACTTTGGGTGCTTAATTGCCTCGACATCTTCCTCCTTTCCTGTCAGTCGCTAATCTCTGCTTGCTTTCTTCCTTTGCTGTCAGTCGATTGGCTTATCTCAGCTTCCAGCCAAAGGAAATAGTAATTGATATGCTACCTCACACAGGTTGGTACTGGTCTTTATCCTGATTATTGTGCCTGTCATATGTATTGGTAATTTGGTATTGTCCTACTGTTTGCCGATTTCATAAAGGAGTAATTTGGAGCCTGAACTCGTGGCAAGTCATTACATTGGGTGATTTCAGTAGAACTGCACAAAATGATCAGATGGACAGGTAATTATACTGCTGCTATGTACTCCAAAGTTCACTCAGACAAGCATCGATGTTGACAAGAAGTGCCTATATTCATTCGAGTATCAAACGGCATCAACCAATTGTCAAACTCCAAGTATTAGGAGAGTGAACGCCAAAAATATTGCTTGGTGCATAGCCCAGAAAAACGCAGTCCAGTCTTTGGTCCCAACTTGTGCCTTTTGGTTATCGGCACATATGGTAGCAAACTATATGGCATGGAGTCTAAAGATTTCAGACAAGTTGGTTGACGCGTATATTCATCTGGCACTTAATCAGTCTGCACGCCAAGGATGCTCCATTTTAGTTGAACTGCACAAAAAATTTGGGTGGTTCATTTTCTCAACTGCCTCCTTTCTCGTCTGCAATGTAGAATTTTGGCGAGATATAGGATTAAGATGAGCCAGTAAACTAGTTGGATGAAAGTAGTGGCCAAGTTGCTCAAACCTCCCTCGGCACGAGGCCACTATTTGAGGATAAACCTACAAGCAAAGTGTAGACTGTCTGTGCTGCCTCTTATGTACTCAAAAGTTTACTCGTACAAGAACTACTTTTAGCAAGAAGTACCTCCAATTGAACACCATTTACCAGTCTGTACCATAGGTAATTAAAGTTTGTCCATGGATAATATTGGTTGTGATCTCAATCATTTGGATGCATAAACATACTGAACATGTGTATATCTGAATCTTTTTGTGAATTATGTATGAATATTGTCGTGTGATCTATCAATCATTTGGATGCATAGATATGCTGAGCTTGTGTATATATGAGTCTTTTGAGTTGTTGATAGTGAATGTTGGCTATGAATATGAACGTGTCCTGTGAACCTGAGTTTGATATGAATGTTTACCTTTTCTGTTGTATTTGTGTGTGAACTTATTAGTATGCCTACTATGGGGTATAAAACGCAGGTCTCTTATAAAAGTAATGCTGTGTCCAATTTATGTTTTCCCTTCTAACCACATTATATATATTTATATTATTACTCTTATCGTATATTTTATAGAGACTTATATATACATTATAAAAACATCCCACGTGTTATTAACTTATAAAAGTAAATGTTTAACGGAAGTTGGCAAGGAAAATCATTGTTGTTTTTGACTCACGGGCAAGGAAAATCCTGGTGATTGCATACAAAAGCTTGCAAAGATTTTAAGGACCAATTTAATAATAACACGCTCATTTTTATTCTGAGCAGTAACTCGCTAATTTGTTAATTATATATATATATATATATATATATATATATATATATAATGTGCCTCTCCGGTTTATTCTTTGATATTAATTGCTCCTTCTAACATAACATTATATAAATAACGAGCCCACCTAATACGTGTATTTCAAGGAAGTGCAAATGGGCTGGGATTTCTTAGAAAATATAAATGGGCCTAATTGATGCGAAATTATTTGTTCACCCAGCCCAGCAAATGGACTGTACATTCTAGAAAACATGGGTTAAATATATGGCTCATTTTTGCAGGCTGACATGTGGGCCAATAGGTCGAAGCCTATGCAGGGCGTTGTCAACTTGGTCAAAAAATGATTGTGTCATCCACAGCCTGTAACACCCCAAAATTTTTAACCTTGTTTTGTTAATTAAAATTTTGCCAGGAAATTAAAACTTTTAATTTCTGGGCTCCCTTTTGTTTCTTTAAAAAAAAAACATTTCCTTCCTTTTTATCATGGAGTTATTTCCTTCGGTGAAAACTTTTCAAATAGGTTATTGGACTTGTTTATCCTGTCAAGAAAAATCTTTCTTTTCATCAGAGGAATTAATTATATAATAACCTCCATAATCTTTATTTTCTTGAAAAATGGTTTCCCATGGTTTTATGGTCCTTTTTGAACTGCAACCCTTTTATAAATTCTTTCAAAAATTCCACCAAAAATTGGGGATGTCCTGTGATGTCACCAAAACACTTTTATGCAAAAAAAATATTTCATTCCTTGGATATTTTGAGCTCTGCATCATATTTTCAAATCTGGTCCAGTGAGCGGTTTTACACTACAACCCATTTAAATATTCCTTTCTAGCTTCCACCAAAATTATGGGTTGTTAGTAGCAGCCTATGATTCAACTTTATGCAAAAACCTAGTGATGTTATTTGAAAATTTTGAGTGAATCAACCTCATCTTCATTCTGGTCCAACATGATGGTTTGTACAGCATCCATATTCTTGCTTGGTCTTTGGCCCTTGATTCTTTCCCCTGCTTGTAGACCACCCTACTAAACCCCTAAGTCCAGGAGCATGCACCCATTGGATCATTTTTGGTTCAAGAAGTGATGCCATTTGTCTCCTGTCCAGAATTGAGTTTTTGCAAAACTTGCACTAACTAGTTTCTGTATTTGGCCACCTAACCTCACCACCCTTTTATTCACCTAATGAGACCACCATCTGGAGTTTTTGAACACTCCAAGACCTGCCTAGATGCCTCTGGCATTTTGTCAAACACCCTGTGGGCATGAGCAGATTGGGCATGATTGTAAGTTTGTGTTGTGAACTTTCCCATCTGTCCAAACCAAGTTGTCAAGTAGCCTGCTAACGGTCTCTAACCCAGGCCTGTGGATTTGCATTAGCTCTCTAGCAGTTTTTGCCATCCTGGCATTTCGTCGAACAGTCGTCGTGCACGCCCAGAGCGCGAGCAGAGCACGCGTTTTGCACGTGCTCGCGCCCGAGCCAGCGCGCCCCTGGATGAGCTTCCCCGAGCTCATCCTGATCCTTTCCCTCTCGCCACACGCCAAAGGCCCCGACCGCCACCTCGCTTCTGCAGCGTTGCAAAGAAGCTCTTGGTCAGACGCTCATGTCAAGATCCGCCACCGCCTTTGGGCAAGACCGCCTAAACCACCACAACGCGCCACCACCTCCTTCAACAAAGGAGTGGTCGCCGTTAGCCCCTCGAGCTAGCCAGCCACGCCGCCCTACAAAGACAGGGAGGCGGTTCACCGCCGTTCTTATCTCCGCCACCTCGGACCGACCTAACCGCTATAAAGGAAGCCCCGAGCTCCTCCGAGCCCTCGGGCAACCCCACACCGCCCTTCTCGTGCCCCTTAGTCGTCAATCGGGCGAGGAGGTCGTCTTCAACCTCTCCGGCCAACTAGGCCGCCTGCCCCGCTGGGCCCGACACACCAAGTCCTCCCCTGACCTCCCAAACGCCACCATCCGACTCCACTTGAACCCGCGGAGCTGCCTAGCCTCCCAGACACAGCTAGGAACCACCATGGCCGGAATCCCCAAATCCACCAAAGCCTCCCCTGCGCCGTGGAGCTCGCCGCCGGCGACTCCCTCCACCCCCGACGACCCTACGACCACCAGGAGGACCGCCTAGGATTGGCGGATCCATCCCTGCACTCGGATGCCCGCGAAGAACCGCCGTTCACCAGCGACGATCGCCGGACGTCCCGCCTCTGCTCGGGCAGAGAAGAGGAGGGAGTGGGGACTAGTCAAACCTGACTAGTGGGCCCCCTGGATCCACTGTCAGCGACTCCCCGCACGGTCCACGCTGGATAAGTGGAGGCGTAAAAGCTTAAGTACGTCTCCTCTGTGCGAAAGCGTAATGCCGTTTGAACCGTTTTCCTTTTCTAATTTTATTAAAAGCAGATTTTGACCAAATGTTTGACTGGCTGTATCTTTTTAAATAAAACTCCAAATGAGTTGATTCTTTTTCCTACCTCTCTCAAATTTAATCTAGTTTATTTTAAGATTTATTTGAAAATTTTCCAAAACAAATTTTTGTGTTGTTTTGAATTTGTGCGTTAATTCAAATATTTTCTAAATAGGATTTTTGAAGAGAGGAGAAAGCTTTCAAAGTTTTGGAATGCACCCTGACTTTCCACACCTTGAAGGCAAGCATTCTGAACCCCGGTATAATACTTTTGGTGTGTTAGCCGACACGTTTATAACACAACCTCATTTCGAAGAGTTCGTTATTTCATGTGATATGATCATTTGCATGAATGCATATTAGTGATCTCCTTGTTGTTGGAAATGAATATACTGTGATGGTAACCACTCTCATGTGCCTTGCATGCATGCCGGAAAGGAATCCGGGAAATCCTCCGCCTTGGGTAGGCGTGAGCTTGTCGCCGGTCCCGTCGGGACGGTTATGTCCTATGGCATGGTAAGGTATAGTGAGTGGTGACTTTGTTGGTTGAAATATTTTTGTTATGCTAATCATGCAGGGAATGCTTAAACCTCCTGAGTCGACCATAGATCGAGTCTTGTTCCAGTAACCCCCATACTTGTTTTGTACTACCACTTGTCTCTACAACAAGTAGGGTACGGTTCAGTAAGTTGTCAACCCCTTTCCTAGCACACACCGTACAAAGAGGCCATGATGGAAGATACCGGAGGGATCCGGTAGGCATGCCATCTGACCCGGGGGCATGGGTGTTTTGGTTGTAGCCGAAGGGGTAGCTCCGCTAGTTTGCGCGCGGAATAAATTTTGTGATCCCATGCTACGTCGAGGTTGTAGCCTCCCCCACTTAGAGTTTTGCTTGACAGGCGTCGTGGGTGATTCCAGACACTGGTAAGTTAAGCTGGTGTGTGCAAGTTAGGTGTGTTGTCAACTAAAAGACCATAGACGGAATTAGCCCCGATGGACTAAGGAAATCCGTTACTCGTGGGTAAAGAGTACACCCTCTGCAGAGATATTAAACATATTCGAATAGCCGTGTCCATGGTTAAGGACTACAGTCTGGGTCAGGTCAAGTGTCGGTCTTAGTGTCGGTCTTTGGAGGAGAAATCGCTAAAACCGTAACATGGATCATGATTTGTGACTTGTGTTGATTATGATGATTATGATTATTTTTATCATGGACTAACTATTGTCGTTACTTGATTTATTGAGTATCCCTGGGACGGTTCTACCTCTTGGATATTCACTATGAATGTATTTGCTTCATAAGCCCTTCATGTGGTGTCGCTCAGACGCCCGACTGTGGCTTTACTTGTTATTTATTTCCCTTATAAGCCCTTTATGTGGTGTCGCTAAGACGCCCGACTATGGCTTTACTTGTTATTTATTTCCCTTATAAGCCCTTTTATGTGGTGTCGCCGCATAATTCGGATCGTGGCATTACTTGTTATTTATTTCCCTTATAAGCCCTTTATGTGGTGTCGCTCAGACGTCCGACTATGGCATTACTTGTTATTTATTCCCTTATAAGCCCTTTATCTGGCGTCGCTCAGACGCCTGACTGAGGCATGCTTGTTATTTACCATCATTTCGAGGCGTCGCTTCAGACATCCAAATGGTGCATTTTATTTCCTCCTCTGTCATTTCATATTCTTGTTACATATAAATAACCTGTTTGCATGCATCAGAGATTTTATTTTATGACGGACAATGTGATCATAGAATTTTTCCGTGCATGATTATCATTTATATTATACCTGTGTTCATAATGTTTGCGAGTACATTCAAAGTACTCACTGGCTTGTCCCTGGCTATTGTCTTGGCCAGATTTCTTGCATGGAGAGGAGCGTTGCGATGACAGCCCCGGAACCTAAGCAATGGTGATAGCAGCCTCGCAAAGATAGGAGTTAACCTGGTCAGCTATTCCAGTGGGAAATGGATGTTCCACGGACGCTGATGATCCCCAAACCGCTTCCGCCATCAACCTCTAGAAACCATTTGTTGTACTCACAGGCCAAAATGGTCTTGTACTACATATTTTTTTTTGTATTTTGCTTGGAATTTCTGTATCAAGTTGATGCCTCATCAGCTAACAGTAATCCTAGGGCTAATGAGCACGACGGCCATTTTCTGGAAATTAATATCCGGAAAAAAACGGTCGCCACAGACTTGGTATCAGAGCCAGGCTGACCATTGGCTAATCCTATCTTAGCCGGGTCAATAAACCTAGGTAAGCCAAACCACCAGACCTTAACCAAAACCCAGCCAAGCTTCTCATGCAAGATAACCACACAAAGGACCCCGACACTTTTGGCGCCGGTGCCCAACCTATCAACCTAGCTCGTCGATCACGCCCGATGACGCCTATAATGTCTCATTCGCAAGTGTGCGAAGGAAGACTTCGTTCCCTTTTTCTATAAAAGGGCACGCGCCTCAACCCAAAGACAAAGACAGCCGCTACCCCAAACCGAGCCACAATGCACGGTCCCACAGTACATTGAGACCACTGCAACCAACCTTGGAGGTTTTGTGACCATACTGCAAACCTCACCCGTCGTGCCTATGCTAGAGGAGCCCCTGTAATATGTTGTGTACCAAGGGTTCATGAGCAGCGAGAGCCGTCAATTCCTGGGCCATCAGGCACATCTACGGTAGGGGTCTCCCCGTAACGCCTCTGTGTTCACCGGAAGGACGACTTCCTTCGAGCCACAAGCCATCCAAATTTAGCTGCTCGAGAGGCTATAGTTCAACTCCGGCAGCTTGTCGCCAGAGTTAATCGTCGCCGCTTCCGCTACTACCCTGTGTGAAGGGTATGGTAGACCACCCCAAATTGCCAAGGGAGATCACGAGACAGATCCTGCACTGTTGCACCTAGTACGCTATGTGGGTGCACTGGAGGAACTGTTCGATCAAATCACCATTGATCTGATCGCAGCTCGTGGAGAGCTGGTTCGTCGAGCCCCGGCGAGAGAAGAAAACGAGCCCGACGCCGACAACCCAGTCGTGCTGTTCGGACACCCGATCGAGACCCTGAGTTCAGCCCCAGCTTCAGCCAAGGTGCTTTGATGACCCCAGAAGTACTTCGTCGCCTTTTGGGAGCACACTCCAACGGGGTTGTGGCCAACAATCCCCGCGATAGTCATCATCACTACCCCGAGCCTGCAGCCCCTCAACCCTCTCCAGCTAATTCCGACGGTGAGACCCGTGGAGAAGCCTCGACATCCACAAGGCACACCCGCTTGGATGTAAACGAGGTAGACTAAGTCACTTGAGTAGTGTCGAGTCTCAATGTATCCTCGCTTTGTAATCGTGTGACCTTGTAAAAAGAAGTAGTCTCTTGTTGTGCCTCTGTTTTAATAGTAGCCCTTGCCTAATTGTGTCAGCCTGCAGTTGCTTTTGTTATTTCAGGCACAGCTACCAAAACCACCCCGACAACCCCCATAGTGATACGTCACTTTGGTGAGATATGTATCTGTGGCTTTGACCCCGACCCTTGGAGCTGAGCTGGCAAATTAATTACCGTTCACCACAGTAAAATGACCCAGTTCCAATGCTATAAAAGGCCACCGCGTGACCTTGCCAAGAACCCCTCACTTGTGCACCCTCCTCACAACTATTTCTTGCCATGCCGAGCCCTAGTATTTATCTGAGAACTCCAGATGCAACCCCAGGTAGTTTTGTCAAGATATTGTGGGAGTTTACCTGCAGTACCATGGGCGCTACCCAGCCACCCCAAGCATTTAATTGTTCAAATCAAGGATCACCCTTCCACCTCGAGATACCGGGCAGCAAAGGCACATCCCTCCCAGAAGCCCAAACCAAGACCCAACGGAGGTCTCCTTCATGGGGAAATCTTTGCCAACACCGCATATGGTCAGAAGCTGCTGCATACGAAGCGCTTTGTTTCGCTTTCGATTCGCAGTACCCTATGCCAAATAACGAGGGTACTATTACTTTCCGAGCCGCAAAAGACCCGGAGAAGTAACATCTTTTCCCAAAGGATTTAATTGAGAGAGACCCAGTCCTGGCCAACCTTGTCCAGTACGTCATCGCTCAAGAGCGTTTAACCCAACATGTGATGGGTTATCTCCCGAACCTTGCGGATTTAAATCCTCAAATCGCCATCGGCAGATAACTGAGGCCCGACCAGGAGAGACACATTCATCGGCTGATCAATCCTCTTTCTCCGATAGAAGAGGAGTGTATCCCAGTACCAGAGACGTTTTCTCGGGACCCCGTCTGGTTACCGTTTCCATTTTAGACGTCGCCGCTGTATTTATTTCTGTGTCATTTGTTTATGTGTTGTAACTTATGCATGGTACCCCGAGTTTGTGCGGCAAGTAAACTATTTAGTTTCTATTAATATGAGTAGTTCTGTTGCGGTTTGACTCTAATATTTTACTGTTTTCTCTCGCGAGAAATCCTGGAGTGGGATTTCTTTTCCCTGAGTTGCTGCATCATATATCTTCTCACGACATGGATTATTTTTATTCATGCAACACCACCACCACTCGAACACATTCACTGCTTGCAAAATCTCGTAACCATGGAGTATTTGTGTTTTCAAACCAGCTCTTAGCAAATCTCGAGGACGAGATTTTTCTTAAGGGGGGTAGTGTTGTAACACCCCAAAATTTTTAACCTTGTTTTGTTAATTAAAATTTTGCCAGGAAATTAAAACTTTTAATTTCTGGGCTCCCTTTTGTTTTAAAAAAACATTTCCTTCCTTTTTATCATGGAGTTATTTCCTTCAGTGAAAACTTTTCAAATAGGTTATTGGACTTGTTTATCCTCTCAAGAAAAATCTTTCTTTTCATCAGAGAAGTTAATTATATAATAACCTCCATAATCTTTATTTTCTTTAAAAATGGTTTCCCATGGTTTTATGGTCCTTTTTGAACTGCAACCCTTTTATAAATTCTTTCAAAAATTCCACCAAAAATTGGGGATGTCCTGTGATGTCACCAAACCACTTTTATGCAAAAAGATATTTCATTCCTTGGATATTTTGAGCTCTGCATCATATTTTAAAATCTGGTCCAAAGGAGCAGCTTTTACACTACAACCCATTTAAATATTCCTTTATAGCTTCCACCAAAATTATGGGTTGTTAGTAGCAGCCTGTGATTCAACTTTATGCAAAAACCTAGTGATGTTATTTGAAAATTTTGAGTGAATCAACCTCATCTTCATTCTGGTCCAACATGATGGTTTGTACAAAGATCCATATTCTTGCTTGGTCTTTGGCGCTTGATTCTTTCCCCGCTTGTAGACCACCCTACTAAACCCCTAAGTCCAGGAGCATGCACCCATTGGATCATTTTTGGTTCAAGAAGTGATGCCATTTGTCTCTGTCCAGAATTGAGTTTTCGCAAAACTTGCACTAACTAGTTTCTGTATTTGGCCACCTAACCTCACCACCCTTTTATTCACCTAATGAGACCACCATCTAGAGTTTTTGAACACTCCAAGACCTGCCTAGATGCCTCTGTCATTTTGTCAAACACCCTGTGGGGATGAGCAGATTTGGCATGATTGTAAGGTTGTGCTGTGAACTTTCCCATCTGTCCAAACCAAGTTGTCAAGTAGCCTGCTAACGGTCTCTAGCCCAGGCCTGTGGATTTGCATTAGCTCTCTAGCAGTTTTTGCCATCCTGGCATTTTGTCGAACAGTCGCCGTGCACGCCCGGAGCACGAGCAGAGCACGCGTTTTGCACGTGCTTGCGCCCGAGCCAGCGCGCCCCTGGATAAGTTTCCCCGAGCTCATCCTGATCCTTTCCCTCTCGCCACACGCCAAAGGCCCCGACCGCCACCTCGCCTCGCAGGGTTGCTAGCAAGCTCTTGAGGCACGCCACGCCAAGATCCGCCACCGCCTCGGGCAGCACCACCCAAACCACCACAAGGCCAGCCTTGCCTCCTTCGACAGTGGAGTGGTCGTCGTTAGCCCCTGGAGCTAGCCAGCCACCGCCACGTCGCCCTGCAACACACTGAGGCGGTTCATCGCCGTTCTTATCTCCGGGGGCGGTGCTGCCCAGGGCAGTGGCGGATGCAGCCGCGGGCGTGCCGCCAAGAGCTTGCTGGCAACGCGCCTCCTTCAACAGTGGAGTGGTCGTAGTTAGACCCTAGAGCTAGCCAGCCACCGCCACGTCGCCCTGTAGCACAGGGAGGCGGTTCACCGCCGTTCTTATCTCCGGCCACCTCGGACCGACCTAACCGCGCTATAAAGGAAGCCCTGAGCTCCTCTGAGCCCTCGGGCAACCCCACACCATCCTTCTCGTGCCCCCTTAGTCGTCAATCGAAGCGAGGAGGTCGTCTTCAACCTCTCCGGTCAACTAGGCCGCCGCCTCGTCCCGGTCAGTTCCGACGCACCAAGACCTCCCCTGCCCTCCCAAACACCACCATCTGACTCCACTTGAACCCGCGGGGCTGCCTAGCCTCCCAGACACAGCTAGGAACCACCATGGTCGGAATCCCCAAATCCACCGAAGCCTCCTCCGCCATGGAGCTGGCCACGGCGACTCCATCCACCCCTGGTGACCCTACGACCACCAGGAGGACCGCCTAGGAGTGGCGGATCCATCCCTGCACTCGGATGCCCGCGAAGAACCGCCATTCGCCAGCGACGATCGCCGGACGTCCCGCCTCTGCTCGGGCAGAGAAGAGGAGGGAGTGGGGACTAGTCAAACCTGACTAGTGGGCCCCCTGGACCCACTGTCAGCGACTCCCCGTGCGGTCCACGCTGGATAAGTGGAGGCGTAAAAGCTTAAGTACGTCTCTCCTCACAAAGCGTAATCCTGCTTGAACTGCTTTTCCTTTTCTAATTTTATTAAAAGCAGATTTCGACCAAATGTTTGACTGGCTGTATCTTTTTAAATAAAACTCCAAATGAGTTGATTCTTTTTCCTACCTCTCTAAAATTTAATCTAGGTTATTTTAAGATTTATTTGAAAATTTACAAAAACAACTTTTTTTGCTGTTTTGAATTTGTGTGTTAATTCAAATATTTTCTAAATAGGATTTTTGAAGAGAGGAGAAAGCTTTCAAAGTTTTGGAATGCACCTGACTTTCCACACCTTGAAGGCAAGCATTACGAACCCGGCATAATACTTTTGGTGTGTTAGCCGACACGTTTATAACACCACCTCATTTCGAAGAGTTCGTTATTTCATGTGATATGTTCATTTGCATGAATGCATATTAGTGATCTCCTTTTTGTTGGAAATGAATATACTCGTGATGGTAACCACTCTCATGTGCCTCGCATGCATGCCGGAAAGGAATCCGGGAAAGCCTCTGCCTTGGGTAGGCGTGAGCTTGTCGCCGGTCCCGTCCCGGGACGGTTATGTCCGGTATGGCATGGTAAGGTATATTGAGTGGTGACTTTGTTGGATGAAATATTTTTGTTATGCTAATCATGCAGGAATGCTTAAACCTCTGAGTCGACCATAGATCGAGTCTTGTTCCAAAGATAACCCCCATACTTGTTTCAGTACTACCACTTGTCTCTACAACAAGTAGGGTACGGTTCAAGAAGTTGTCAACCCCTTTCCTAGCACACACTGCATGTAGAGGCCATGATGGAAGATACCGGGGGCATCCGGTAGGCATGCCATCTGACCCGGGGGCATGGGTGTTTCGGTTGTAGCCGAAGGGGTAGCTCCCCTAGTTTGCGCGCGGTATAAATTTTGTGATCCCATGCTACGTCGAGGTTGTAGCCTCCCCCGCTTATAGTTTTGCTTTACAGGTGTCGTGGGTGATTCCAGACACTGGTAAGTTAAGCTGGTGTGTGCAAGTTAGGTGTGTTTTCAACTAAAAGACCGTAGACGGAATTAACCCCGATGGACTAAGGAAATCCGTTACTCGTGGGTAAAGAGTACACCCTCTGCAGAGATATTAAACCTATTCGAATATCCGTGTCCATGGTTAAGGACTATAGTCTGGGTCAGGTCAAGTGTCGGTCTTCGGAGGAGAAACTGCTAAACCAGAACATGGATCATGATTTGTGACTTGTGTTGATTATGATGATTATGATTATTTTTATCATGGACTAACTATTGCCGTTACTTGATTTATTGATTATCCCTGGGACGGTTCTACCTCTTGGATATTCACTATGAATGTATTTGCTTCATAAGCCCTTCATGTGGTGTCGCTCAGACGCCCGACTGTGGCTTTACTTGTTATTTATTTCCCTTATAAGCCCTTTATGTGGTGTCGCTAAGACGCCCGACTATGGCTTTACTTGTTATTTATTTCCCTTATAAGCCCTTGATGTGGTGTCGCTCAGACGCCCGACTGTGGCATTACTTGTTATTTATTTCCATTATAACCCCTTTATGTGGTGTCGCCAGACGCTCGATCGATCGTGGCATTACTTGTTATTTATTCCCTTATAAGCCCTTTATCTGGCGTCGCTCAGACGCCCGACTGAGGCATTCTTGTTATTTACCATCATTTCGAGACGTCGCTTCAGACATCCGAATGGTGCATTTTATTTCCTCCTTTGTCATTTCATATTCTTGTTACATATAAATAACCTGTTTGCATGCATCAGAGATTTTATTTTATGACTGACAATGTGATCATAGAATTTTTCCGTGCATGATTATCATTTATATTATACCCGTGTTCATAATGTTTGCGAGCACATTCAAAGTACTCACTGGCTTGTCCCTGGCTATTGTCTTGGCCAGATTTCTTGCATGGAGAGGAGCCTTGCGATGACAGTCTTGGAACCTAAGCAATGGTGATAGCAGCCTCACAAAGATAGGAGTTAACCTGGTCAGCTGTTCCTGTGGGAAATGGATGTTCCACGGACGCTGATGATCCCCAAACCGCTTCCGCCATCAACCTCTAGAAACCATTTGTTGTACTCACAGGCCAAAATGGTCTTGTACTACATATTTTTTTTCTTGTAGTTTGCTTGGAATTTCTGTATCAAGTTGATGCCTCATCAGCTAATAGTAATCCTGGGGAAATTAATACCAGGAAAAAACGGTCGCCACACATCCATTGGATTTATATCCAACGGCAGACATGAACCTTCAATCTCCCGTCCTCTTCCTCCAGCGTCGCCGGGACCGCCTGGTGCGGCCTCCGGCGACTAGCGGCTCTACTTAGCACGCATCGCTGCGAAGCACTACAGCCCCACGCTATCCCTCCACCGTTGGCCAGGCTATCCCTCCACCCCTCGACACCTCCTGTTATTCTCCACAGACTACAGCCCCACGCCGCAAAACCCTTCTCCTCCTCTCAATCTGCGACTCCACTATCATGTTTTCCCATCTCCGAGTCGTTCCCGTCCGGGGCCTCGCCGTCGTCCATCGCCTCGCTGCGCTCGGTGCGGCGTGGTCAACAAACAAGAGTCATCGGAAGAGGACTGTACGTGGAGAGCCTGACGGCTAGGACCCACAAGGTCCGTGGTCGCACGTAATGAAAGTTCCTCCTTATTAAGCTGAAAAAATGTTTCCTCCACCTGACAGCTGGGACCCACCGACTGTATCTTCGCACGGAAGGAAGTGCCTCCTTGTTTTGCGAAAAAAATTATTCATCCCGTTGACAGCTGGGACCCGTCAGATTTTGTTACTGACTTGTGGGCCTACTAAATGAAAGTTTTTTTAGGTCTTTAGTTTTTTTCTTGTTTCTTGGGCTTATCTCAAGCCTTTCAGACTGCTTTGTTGTCCTACTTTATTGAATAAAAATTGCAGTGGGGTTTTACCCTACTGTTTATAGTAAAAAAAAAACTAAGCGGACGTGTACGAACGACTTTGTCAACTTAATCAACAAATGATTCTAGCAGCTAGACCATTGGATGTTAATCCAACAGCCGTGCTCCTTCTTCAACCTCTGTTCTTGCTCCTGTCTCCCATGGACGGCACCGCTGGCCAGCCGCCAAGACCAACCAAAGTGAAGTTTCCCACCTCTCCATCTGCGACTCCACCGCCTCATCTTCCCCATCTCCGGGTCGTTCACACTGCGCGCTGCACGGTGTGGTCAACGTGGTCAACAACCGAGAGTCATCAGAAGATGACTGTACGTGAGAGGCTGACAGTGGGACGCACCATGCCCATGGACGCATGCATGCAACGGAACGCGGCGAGGTCAACGTGGTCAAGGAACGACTTACATCGGAAGTATATCAGACGTGGAGGTTCTCAGCTGGGTCCACGGCCGCAGCAAGTAAGTGCCTCCTTATTACGCAGAAAATAATGATTCCTCCAACTGACAGTAGGGACCCACTGGACGGGCCACCGTATTTTGCGAAAAAAACGTTTGCCCACTGACTGCTGGGACCCAACTGACGGGCCACCATATTTCACGAAAAAAACGTTCCCCCTACTGTCAGCTCGGACCCACCGGAAGTGCCTCCTTATTACGCACAAAAAATGAATACTCCCCCAGCTAGCTGGGACCCACCTTGGTGGGAGGCTGACTGGTGGGCCTACTAAGTTGACGGGGACGAAGGGCTTTGTCAACTTAGTCAATATGAACGATTCTAGCTCCAAAGGACTGCAGACGATGTCCATCCAACGGCCAGAGTGCTTCTTGAACCTCTCGGTCTTCTTGCTCCAGCCGCCCAAAGCAGCATCGGTCGTATCGCATGCTCCTCGCCTCCCGTGGCGGCTATGCTGCCGTGGAGGCCTCACCGCCTACTATTCCCACTGGCTGCCAGCCCTGCGGCGATGGCAACCTCACACCGCGGCCGAACGGTGAACCCTCGTACTCCTCTCCGCGAGGCTTCCGCCGCGTCTTCCACAACTCCGCGTCGTCCCCTTCCTAGGCCTCGCCGTCGTCCACCGCCGTGGTGCTCTCGTGGCGGTGTGGTCAACGTGGTCAAGGAACGACTTCCATCGAAGAGTATTGTACGTGGAGAGGCCGATACCGGGTCCATGGCCACAACCCAGTTTTTTTGTGATTTGCCAAGTAAGTCGCTCTGTCAGGCCTATTGGGCTGCAATTCTTTCAAGACGAGGAGAGCTTTCATTCGGCTGGCCGAGAAAATGGCCCATCAGTAATGAGAAATGGGATGTACATTTTTAAAACACATCAAACCGGCAATTAGTTTCAAATATCTTTTTTTCATTTCGAGAATTTAAATTACATAAATTTTTATGTATGGAGAATTTGTTGGATTTTATATTGATATACATTTATTTTTAAAATCAGTTTGAATGTGAGTCAAAATTTTGGGATTAAAAACAGTTCGGACCACACCGAAATATGCAAATTTTCATATAATTTTTTAACCGTGGCCACAATATGGGTTGTAATGCTAACAAAAAGAATATGGGCTAAAAAAACCTTAAGAATTAGCAAATGGACTGTAAATTATTAGAAATAATGGCAGATGGGATGTATGCTGTTTTCCATAGATTTGAGGCTTTAAAAAAAGGTTGACGATAAGCAAAGGATCGTTGGATGTCCATCCAACGGCCGTCGTCTTCTTCAATCTCTACTCTTCCCGCTCCAAATTACCAAACAAGCGCCAAGGGACTACTGCTCCTCCTTCCTCAAGGCCGGGTCAGGCTGCCACGCATGCCTCACCGCCCACCAGATTCCCATCGCTGGCCTAGCCATCCCTCTACTCACCCACACATGCTGTTATTCCTCGGCGACGGCAGACGAACCAGTAAACCCTCGTACAGTCGTACTCCCCTCCGCGTGGAAACAACTGCCGAGTCTTCCCTGCCTCCGTGTCGTTCCCTTCCTAGGCCTTGCTGTCGTCCACCGCCCTCGTGCTCTCGGCGCGGCCTGGTCAACATGGTCAACGACCGACATGCATCTTCAGTGGACTGTACATGGAGAGGCTGACAGCTGGGTCTACGGCCGCACGCAAGGAAATGCCTCCTTATTATGCGCAAAATAATGATTCCTCTACCTGACATCTGGGACCCACCGAAAGGGCCTCTGTATTTCGCGAAAAAAAAGTTACCGCCGCTGACAGCTTGGACCCACCGGCTATATCTTCGCACGCAAGGAAGTGCCTCCTTATTACGCAAAAAAATGAATACTCCCCCTGCTAGCTGGGACCCAGTATAGTGGCAGGCTGATTTGTGGGCCTACTAAGTTGACGGGGACAGAGGGCTTTGTCAACTTAGTCAATACTCCAGTGACCGTACGATGTCCATCCAACGGCCGTAGTGCTTCTTCAACCTCTGGTCTTCGTTCTCCAGCCGCCCAAAGCAGCGCCTCCCATGGCCGGCTGTGATACCGCGGAGGCCTCACCGCCCCTACTACTCCCACCGCTAGCCAGGCCATCCCTCTACTCACCCACACCCCCTATTATTCACCCCCTGTTATTCTGCAGCGAAGGCAGCCTCACATCGCAGCCGAACCAATGAACCCTCGTACTCCTCTTCGCGTGGGCATCCACTGCTGCGTCTTCCCCGGCTCCGCGATGTCCCCTTCCTAGGCCTCGCCGTCGTCCACCGCCGTGGTGCTCTCGGCGCGGCATGGTCAATGTGGTCAACGACCGACTTCCATCGGAAGAGTACTGCGGCGGAGAGGCCGATACCGGGTCCATGGCGGCCGCAATGAAGTGCCTCCTTATTACGCGCAAAATAATTATTCCTCCACCTGACAGCTGGGACCCACCGGACGGGCCACCGTATTTCGCGAAAAAAAACGTTTCCCACCTGACTGCTGGGACCCACCAGCTACACCTTCGCACGCAAGGAAGTGCGTCTGGGCAGAGAAAAACGATTCGCCCCCCTGACTGCTGGGACCCACCAGCTACATCTTCGCACGCAAGTAAGTGCGTCCTGGCAAAAAAACAATTCACCCCCCTAACTGCTGGGACCCACCAGCTACATCTTCGCAGGCAAGGAAGTGCCTGACAGTCGGGACCCACCTGGTCGAAGCGTATGTAGCGTTGTCATTCTGGTCGCGAACGTGTACGTACATATATACTGGTCGATGTAGAGGCGCGTACGTGTCGTAGTAGAGGCGCGCACGTAGCATGTACACGTACGTACAACAGCTAGGGTGCAAGAAAGAAAATACGGCCACGTATGTGTACATACGGACGGGGTCTCGAACGCCTACTCGCGCATACGTACGGTGAGTGCTCTTGTACATGGCTGGGTCAGAATGGAGAAACAACGTCGTCGTCGTGTTCATGGGGAGGCAACGGAATGCGTCATGTTCATGGGGAGGCAACGGAATGCGTCGTGTTCATGGGGAGGCAAGGGAATGCATCGTGTTCATGGGGAGGCAACGGAATGCGTTGTGTTCATCGGGAGGCAACGAAACGCGTGGGAGCCAACCGGCTGGCTCGGAACGGAATGCGTGGTCATGTTCACTGGGAGGGCTTGGACGGAACAGGCGATGGAAACGAGGCCAGGCGTACCGCAGAATGGAGGAAATAGCCCTCCTACGTTCGGAATGGGGTCCTGTAGATCGGGAGGGGTGTGGCGTACCGCAAAACGGAGGAAACGGACCTCCTACGGTAGAAACAGGGGTCCTGTTGATCGGGAGGGGTGTGGCGTACCGCAAAACGGATGAAACGGCCCTCCTCTGATCAAACGGGGTCCTGTTGATCGGGAGGGGTGTGGCGTCTGACAAAATGCAGGCGAAATGGACTTGTGTTGGAGCGCTACGGTCGAAACGGGGGTCCTTTTCATCGGGAGGGATGTGGCGTACCGCAAAACGGGACTCCACGGGATATTGTTCATCTCCA
Source organism: Aegilops bicornis (assembly GCA_021605145.1). NCBI lineage: Eukaryota > Viridiplantae > Streptophyta > Magnoliopsida > Poales > Poaceae > Aegilops > Aegilops bicornis. The sequence continues at coordinate 246,411,208 of CM038670.1, read as the reverse complement.
CCGTCGACCTCCTCCAGCCTCCACGGGCTACCGTCGACCTCCTCCAGCCTCCACGGGCTCCTGTTCATCCAGCCTCCACCGCGTGCTACTCCACTCGCCATCGCTCAACCACCCCTCCACCATCTACTATTCATCCAGCCCTCCACACCACGGGTCCTGTTCAACCACCCCTCCACGGGCACCTCTCCACCGCTCATCGCTCATCCAGCCCTCCACACCACAGGTCCTATTCATCCAGAGGCAACGCCATCGGCCAATCGCTCATCCAAACCCCCCACCCCCGCAACGCTCACTTTTCATCCAATCGATCGGCTTAAGTTAGCAGCAGTAGAGAAGGAATCGCTCGATCGGGTTCATTTAGCAGCCATTGATCGATCGCTCGGGTTCAAGAGCACGAGTTCGCAAAGGCAATCACCGGTTCGATTAGAGCCCAACGCCTCGCTCAGGTTCAGTTAGAGCCAATGCCTTGCACACACGCGCATACGTGTACGAGAGAAACACGGATCGCTCGGCCCCCGACCTCCCACCGTAACCGGGAACTCCCCGAAATTTTCCTCCCCCTCGCTTCTACCATGGTTTTTTCCGTCATGGACGGCCCAAACAATGTCATGCAGCTGCGTCTCCAGACCGCCTGTGACGAAAAAGCCCATTTTACATCATGATTTTTTGTCATAGATGTAGGAGCCCACCACATCTATGATGATACCGGGTTTTGTCACAATTATCGTCATAGAAGTGTCATATGTATGACAGAAAAAAATTTCGTTCGGCCCAAAATGTCACGGATGTGTCTTTTTTTGTAGTGCGCACTGGCTTCAATGCCATCTTTTTCTTATGGAGATCGCAGAATGATGAACTCTTTGCCACCCCTCCAGATGTGGGTGGTGAAGAAAAAGAACTAATCTCTTATGCAGGGTTAGGTCTCCAGACAAACTTAATTGTCTGAAGAATTTGTTGGAGACCTGAATGTGCTTGAATGGACGCAAGCTAATCATGAAGAAATGAATAACTCATTTCTCTCGTCCTCATGTTTCTATATCTGTTACTATTGATGAAATTGATATCATATTCTTCATTGATGAAGTATATGGGTTCGTAAGTTGAACTAATTCATCTGTAGGATGAACAACCTAAAGCTACTGAGTGGGTCCTCGATAGTGGATGTACAAATCACATGACTGGTGACAGGAACTTATTGATGGACATTGATTTGTCTCCATCTCATGTGAAGCATATCACCTACGCTGACAAAGGCAAAAGCAAGGTATTGGGTCTAGGTAAGGTTGCAATCTCAAAGGATAGACACATGGACAAAGTCATGCTTGTCGAGTCCTTAGGATTCAACCTCATGTCTGTCTCAATGCTTTGTGATCTTGATATGGTTGTTGTCTTCGGCAAATATCGTTGCATTGTGCTAATGGAATCTGACAATTCCAAAGTCCTCGAAGGCTTTAGGAAAGGAGACTTGTATATTGTCGATTTCTCTGCACGACCACAACCTGCCACATGTCTACTTGCAAAAGCTTCAGAATGCTAGCTATGGCATCGACGACTTGGTCATGCTGGGATGAGGAACTTGCATACACTCGCGAAGAAGAAGCATGTCATTGGCATCAAGGGTGTCAAATTCCTCAAAGATCATCTTTGTGGGGCTTGTGAGGCTGGAAAGATCATCAGAGCCAAGCATCCCTCAAAGACTATCATGACCACTTCTCATCCCGTTGATTTACTTCATATGGATCTCTTTGGCCCTACTCATTATTCCACGTTCTCAAGTTCTGCATCATTATGTGGCTTTTTCATAGTTGATGATTATTCTCGTTATACATGGGTGCATATCATCACTTACAAAAATGATGAGCAGGAAGTCTTCAGACGATTTTCCTCAAGAGCTTCTACTAACGTCGGTGTGAAGATCAAGCATATCATGAGTGATAATGGAACTGAGTTCAAGAACACTAGTCTTGATGAATATCTTGATATACTTGGTATTACCCATGAGTTATCTGCTCCCTATACTCCTCAGCAGAATGGCGTCATGGAGCGCAAGAACAGAACTCTTGTTGAGATAGCTCGCACCATGCTTGATGAATACAAGACACCTCAGTGCTTTTGGCCAGAAGCTATTGACACTGCATGCCACACCATCAATAGAGTATATCTCCACAAATTCTTCAAAAAGACCTCATATGAACTCCTCACTGACAAGAAACGCAATGTAAGTTATTTCAAAGTCTTCAGTGCTAAATGCTGGATTAGAGATCCTCACCATCACTCAAAATTTGCACCGAAAGCACATGAGGGTTTTATGCTTGGTTACGGAAAGGACTCGCACGCCTACAGAGTCTTCAACATCAATCATCACAAGATTGTTGAAACTGTAGATGTGCGGTTCGATGAAACTAATAGCTCACAAAGAGAGCACCTACCACCTGTGCTAGATGAAATGTCACCTGAGGAATCCATCAAGCTCAAAGCTACGGAGGATATCGTCCCTACCGAAGAATCTGCTGAAGAAGTCATTCCAGAACGGGAAGAAAATCACACTGGTGCTACTGAAGAAAATGATCCTGAAGAAATTGCTACGCCTAAGCAAAGTTGTCAACCTGCACATCCTCGCGTTGCAAACGAAGTGCAGATCGAGAAAATCATTAGCGACATCAATGCACCAGGTCCTCTCACGCATTCAAAAGCTTCACACTTGTTTAACTTTTGTGGGCATTTTGCGTTTGTCTCAACAGAGCCCACTAAAGTTGATGAAGCATTCATGGAATCTGAGTGGATGAAAGCCATGCAAGATGAATTGCATCAATTCGAGCTCAACAATGTGTGCGAGCTTGTCAAGCGACCAGACCCACGCAAGCACAACATCATTGGTACCAAATGGATCTACCGCAACAAACAAGATGAAAATGGCCTTGTGGTGAGGAATAAGGCCCGGCTTGTAGCTCAAGGCTACACACAGGTTGAACCGTTGAAGGAATTGATTTCGATGAAACTTTTGCACATGTTGCTAGACTTGAACCTATTCGCATATTGCTTGCTTATGCTAACCATCATAATATCATCTTACATCAAATGGGTGTGAAAAGTGCATTCCTCAATGGTAAGCTTGAGGAAGAAGTATATGTTGCTCAACCACCAGGTTTTGAGGATCCAAAATTTCCAGATCATGTCTACAGACTCAACAAGGCCCTCTATGGCCTCAAGCAAGCACCTCGGGCGTGGTATGACACATTGAAGGAATTCCTCATGAAGAAAGGCTTCAAACCAGGTTCACTTGACCCAACTCTTTTCACCAAAGCTTATGATGATGAATTATTCGTGTGCCAGATGATATTATCTTTGGCTGTACTAACCAACGTTACAATGATGAATTTGCCTATATGATGAGTGAGGAATATCAAATGTCTATGATGGGAGAGTTGAAATTCTTCTTAGGTCTTCAAATTTGTCAACAACACAATGGCATATTCATATCTCAGGAGAAATACCTCAAGGATGTGTTGAGGAAATTCGGCATGCAAGATTGCAAAGGCGTGAAAATCCCTATGCCCACAAATGGCCATCAATGCACCGATGAAAATGGTAAAGACTTCGATCAAAAGGTATACCACTGCATGATTGGCTCTTTATTGTACCTATGTGCATCTAGGCCGGATATTATGCTTGGTGTTTGCATGTGTGCCCGATTTCAAGCTACACCGAAGGAATCACACCATAAGGCTGTGAAGCATATTCTTTGATATCTAGCTCACACTCCAACACTTGGATTATGGTATCCCAAGGGCTCATCCTTTGATCTCATTGGATATTATGACTCTGACTATGCTGGTGATCGGGTGGACCGCGAGTCAACATCAGGCACATGTCATTTCCTCGGACGATCCTTGGTATGTTGGTCCTCGAAGAAAGCGAACTGCGATCACTCTCATCATTGAAAGCCGGGTACATTGCTGCTGGAACCTGGTGTGCTCAATTGCTATGGATGAAGCAAACACTCAAGGACTATGGCATCAATGTGAAGAATGTGCCACTCTACTATGACAATGAGAGTGCTATCAAGATTTCTCACAACCCAGTTCAGCACTCGAAGACAAAGCACATCTAGATTCGTCATCATTTTCTTCGTGACCATGTGTTGAAGGGAAACATCTCCATCGACCGCAAATACTAAAGACCAGCTGGCCGATATCTTCACAAATCCCTTGGATGAGAAGAGATTTAGCAAGTTGCGGTGTGAGCTAAATATCTTAGAATCTTCGAATGTTCTTTGAAAAGGACACACATCCTAACACTTATGCAAATTTGATGACTTAGATGTGCAACACACGAAGTAATGTTTTTCTTCAATCAATGAAGACTAACCCTCTAAGTGCGAAGAAATTAATGAATAATTTGATTCTCAGAACCCTACAACAATTGTACGCGGTGTCTGAAATCATCATTCTTATACGGTGGGTTACGCCACCAACCAAAGTTGAAAATCTTCAATTTGAGGTTTTTCTTCATTTTTTAAATTCCTCAGTTGTTCAATTTCTTGAACTTTGCATTGTCTTCACTCTTTCCGTTGTTGTTCTTCATTGACTATATACATACTTGAGTTTTTATGTCCTCTACAACATTCACTTATTGCTAATTCTTCAAGTTGCTTTTTCTGCTAAGTGAATGTGATCAAAGCCTTTCCCCCTCGATGCTAAACTCAACACAGTCTGTTCACAACTTCTTCATGTGCATTCTATTTGAAACATGTTCAAAATCTTCACTGTGTCCTTGTCATGTGAAGAATTTGCGAATGAAACATTAAAATTTTCTTATCTAAATTTTTGGCTATTGCCGCTCAAACCGTTCCACATCCCACGATAAGATTTATCTATTCACCCATGACCTCACACAATCTCCACCACACTATACGTGGGTGACACATGTCACTAGGATGAGAAGGGACAGGGGCATGTTTGTCCATTTTCCTCGGGCAAGCGGTTTTTCACCTCGGCTATAAATACCCCTCACCCTCCTTAGACTGCATTTACCCCGCTCGAACTCACTCCCCTCGCTCGAGCTCTCAAGCCCTAGCGCTGCCACTACTTTCATTGTCACCGGTGAGGAAGAGCTTCACTACCTCGACCTCATCGTCGTCGTACTCCCGTCGGCCGTGGATATCTACTCTCCGCCACCGCCGTAGCTGTCTTCCTCTGCCAAGTTAGGGCGTGGAAGATCTGGACTGATGGACTTCCAATCTAACACTCCCAGTTCATCATGTTCTTCGTCAAGGGTAATTAAAAGTTACTTTTATTGCCTTTGTTGATTCTGATGATTTTCATAAAATCTTCAAAAGGTGTTTATTCTTCAACTTCCCCACTTTAAACACCTCACACAATCATCTGTTCTTGATCTGTTTCTCTATGTGATAGTTTTTTCTCAAGATTCCAGAATTGTGTGAATTTCATAATCCATACAACTATGGAACCTAAGTCAAAGAACGCTTAGTGAAATTCTTCAAGACATATCTGGTCAATTTCTTCAAACTTGTTCCATTTTGCAAAAATTTCTGAGAACGCATATGACCTCTCCAAATTGTTCGCACCTATACTCTGTTCATAGGTACACATGTCTGCTGCTGAATCACTAGGTTCTCATCAACTTAACTCATTTGCAGCGTTCCTCGAAGAAAAGCTGCATACTTCTTCAGAGAACCCAGTAGTTCAAAATCCTTAGCTGAAGAAAATGGCAGATGGAAAGAGACCTCAGAAGGGAGGGAAGAAACTTGCAATCAATACTGCTTTTGAAATCCCTGATGACATCTATGCAGGGTCTTGCACTCCAGACGAGGCAACTCACGGAAAGGAAACAAAGAATGAGCGCAAGGTGCACATTCAGAAAATTGAACGAAGATGGACATGGGAATGGAGGGAATACATATATGTCACTCCAAAGTACATGAAGAAATTCGCTCTAAACCCTCCTTTCCCAAGACCTCCGTTGGCACCTGGCAAAATTGCTGATCCCACTAGCATCAAGCGCGGTGAGGAATATGCTGATGAATGGGCCAAGCGGCGAGCCAAGTTGGCCAAACAGGCCAAAGAAGCAGTGAGGAAATTCAAGGAAGACTCAGCTGCTGTCGCTACTGAGGCCTCTACTAGCAAGAAGGCTATTCCCGAGAAGCCTGCTCGGAAACCACATTCCTCAGTAATGTCCTCATGGCCAAGCTCACACTACTAGGAAAAGGGCTATAGATAGGACTGATTCTAATGGCGCACCAGGTAAGTAGTGCGCCACTACTATATACTAATGGCGCACCGGTTGCTCGTGCGCCATTAGTGTGGAAGACACTAATGGCGCACCGTGCTCACGGTGCGCCACTACTATTGATTTTTTTCCCATTTTTCCATACAAACTAATGGCGCATGGATGGCAAAGTGCGCCATTACTAGTTAGAACTAGTAATGGCGCACGACCAAGACAGTGCGCCATTAGTATATATTTTTTTTACTTTTTTGCAAACCTACTAAGGGCGCACGATTCCAAAGTGCGCCATTAGTAGTTTAAACTACTAACGGCGCACTGTGCCACGGTGCGCCATTATCATAAAAATTATTTTTGTTTACTTTTTTGCAAAACTACTAATGGCGCATGTCTCCGTGGTGCGCCATTAGTATGTTGGGTTACTAATGGCGCATGGCGTAGTGGTGCGCCATTAGTAACTGGGACCAGCTAGATATTTTTGGACAGCCACACCTACACACTCACTTTTCCCACTTCATTCCCCCCACCTCCTTCTCTAAGCTTGTCGGCTGCCTCCTCCTCCTCACCTCATATGCACCATAGATTCATCAAAATTAAGTGGTGAAATTACATATTTTGATAGGTAAGTAAGGGAAAGCTATCTTCGTGTTGTAGATCTACTTTTTTTCTCCCTAGCTCGCTTCCAACAACGTGCACATGCACTTTTTGTGGCCTAGCTAGATCTATGTATGTTTGTGGTGTTGCTTGTGTTTGTGGTGTTGCATATATGTTTGTGTTTGCAGTACCGGTATTTGAAATGCGATAGTTGCCAATATTTTGCCGGAATGTTGATTCATTTCCTTTTCAGAGAGAATTTTGGCACTATGCATTCTTTTTGGTCCTATTTTTAGGGAAGGTCATGCCAAATTTTTTCTTGGTTCTAAAATATCGTTTTGCTCTACCCCGCAGGCGACCATGGTCCGCACGATGACCAAAGGCATCGTGAATAGGTTTTTGAGCTCCGCGAAGGCCGAGATGCTTCAAAAGAACGAGACGGAGATAAGATGTCCGTGTCGAAGATGCAAGCTGAAGAGCCTTATTGCAGACCCGGATTCCGGGTAGGTGCAGGACCACCTGCTCTTGCGTGGTTTCATGGATGGCTATCGGTGGCAAGGTGATGAAGATGACTATGAAGTCGTCCATGGGGGCCGACAAGAAATTTGGAAGGACAACAAGACAACCACCGCGGCGAGGGCGGGCGAGAAGACGAAGAATCTCCAGGACATGATCACGACGGTGATGATATACACAATCATCATGTAGAAGATGTTGTACATGATGATGAGGAAGATGCCGGAGCAGACGACGATGGAGGCTGGGTGCAGGACCCTCATATTCAAGAGCTGCTTCGCAAGCAGACGGATAACGCAAGAGCTGCCGCCCGAGATAAAGCCAAGCTGGATCAACTGGAGATAGACACGGTTACTCCATTGTATGAAGGATGCAGGCCCGAGGATACCACTTTGAAAGTAACGCTCATGGCTCGGAGATGAAGGTAAAACACAAAATGACCGACACATGCTTCGACGAGAACATGTCATTCGCACGAACGTCTTCCCAAGGGGAACAAGTGCCCGACCAGTTTCGAGGAGGCGAAGAAAATCGTGTGTCCTTTGGATTTACCGCACGTGAAATACCATGTGTGCATGAACAATTGCATCATTTATCGGGACGAGCACGCGGAGTCTACCATATGTCCGGTGTGCGGCGTTACTCGATACAAGAAGAGGAAGAAAGCTCCTCAAAAATCGGTGTGGTACTTTCCGATCACTCCTCGTCTGCAGCGGTATTTCGCGGACCCTAAGGTAGAAAAGCTCCTGCATGGCACGCCGGATAGGGAGGAGAAGAAGCGGGAAGATGACGGAAATGATCCGGAGATAAATAAAAAAGACAAGATGCTGAGTCACCCTAAGGATGCGAGCCAGTGGCAAGCGTTGAACTTCGAATACCCAGAATTTGGGAAGGATCCAAGGAACATCGTCTGTGCGCGAGCACCGGCGGAGTCAATCCGCTTGGCAGCCGTGAGAAGCACACATAGCACCTGGCCTGTGTTTGTGTGGATGTACAACCTTCCCCGGTTGTGCATGAAGAGGAAGTATATTCACATGAGTATGCTAATTGAAGGGCGAAACAACCAGGGAACGGCATCAATCTGTATCTAGGGCTGGTCAAGGAGGAGCTAGACACTGTGGAAAACGCCAGCCAATACGCGTGGGACGCCGCAGAGAAAGAATATTTCCCTATGAGAGCCGCACCGCTCACGATGGTGCACGACTCTCTCGGTTACGGATATCTCACAAGGCAGGTAGTCCATGGATTTTCCGGATGCGTAAGGTGCATGGATGACACAACGTATCGCCACTAGATAGAGATCCGGGTCTTCGAAAACCGTGTTCATGGGACATCGAAGGTGGCTTCGCGACGATGACCCGTGGAGGAAACGCAAGAATCTGTTCGATGGTGAAACCGAACCCCGAAAACGCCCGTGTACGAGGAGCAGCAAGGAAATAGACGAGCTGTTGAAAAATTGGAAAGACTGCCCACTGCCGGGAAAAAAGGCGCCAGAGCCGGAAAAGCGAAGGCGCCAGAGCTGCTTGAAGGTATGGAAAACGAGGTCTGTTTTCTGGGACTTGCCGTACTGGAAGATCCACCATGTGCCTCACAGCCTTGATGTCATGCATATCACAAAGAACGTGTGCGAGAGTCTGCTTGGTACCCTGCTCAACATGCCAGAGAGGACCAAATGGGCTGAAAGCAAGGGCAGACTTGAAATCAATGGGCATCAGGCAGGAGCTTCACGCTAATGATGATGATGATGATGATGACGAGGCGAAGCAGGACACAGAAAGTCGTCGCAAAGGCAAAAAGGCCAAGAAGACCGGAAATGACTACCCTCCCGCGTGCTTCACTCTAAGTCAGGAGATCGAGCAGTTTTTCACCTGCCTCCTAGGAGTAAAACTTCCTTACGGTTACGCTGGGAAGATAAGCAGATACCTAGACCCAGCCAAGCGAAGTTCAGCGGGATGAAGTCTCACGATCATCACGCGTCCGATGACGCAGATACTTCCGGTTGCAATCCGTGGGATCATGGACGCGCACGTCCGTGAAACGCTATTTGGCCTATGCAACTTTTTCGACGTCATCTCGGAAGTCGATTGGCGTGAGGCAACTCGTAAGGCTACGAGGAAGAGATCGTGGTGATACTATGCGAGCTTGAGATGTACTTCCGCCCGCATTCTTCGACATTATGGTGCATCCGCTGGTCCATATCATGGAGGATATCATCCAACTCGGGCCGACGTTCTGCACAGCATGATGCCGCTCGAAAGGATGAATGGTGTCATCAAAGGATACGCTCGAACATGTCACGTCCAGAGGGAAGTATAGCCAGGGCTTTTCAATCGAAGAGTGCATATCCTACTGCACGAATTATCTAGGCATCGAGAACCCCGTTGGTCTGCCCGTCAACAAGAACCTCGGCAGGCTCGCTGGATGGGGTCATCGTGAGGGTCGCCGCGAAATGCATGTCGACTACGAGGGTCGACTCGCCGACTTTGAAAGAGCAAACCTAGTCGCGCTACAACACATAGACGTGGTCGATCCTTGGGTGGTAGAGCACAAAACCTTTATTGAGAAGACGACAATGACCGAGGCCAACAGAGGATGACGGAGATATACTCAAAGAGCACAACTCATGTTTCACGCGTTGGTTCAAGCAGAAGCTTCGTTGCACTTTTTTACATGAGGATTCTTCCGGAAGAACAACTCATATTCGCCTTGTCACAGTATGCCGGAAAGCACAACCTGATGACCTATGAGGTGTACGATATCAACGGCTACACATTCTACACCGAGGACAAGCACATGAAGAGCGATGGTTATCACAACTCTGGGGTAACGATGGAATCCTACACCGGCAACGACAAGGACAGATACTACGGAAGGATCGAGGAGATCTGGGAGCTGAGCTAATACCGGAGAGAAGGTCCCGATGTTCCGTGTCAGATGGGCCAAGAGCGTCCTAAAAGAAGACCGGTATTTCACCACCATGGTTATACCCGAAGCCAAATCAAAGACCACGTGCGCAAACGACACCGTGAAAATGATCCATGGGTCCAGGCATCCCAAGTGGACCAATGCTTCTTCATTACCGACCCGTCAAATCCCAGTCGTGTTGTCGTGAGGAGAGGCAAAAGGAAGATCATCGGAATGGATGGAGTAGCCAATGAGCAAGACTTCGACAAGTACGGCGACCCGAAGATCGAACATGACGAGACGATGAAGTAGCAGCACACACCACAAGAAGAAGCATGACCACCCTATCTGAAGGACGTCTGTTCCACAGAAGAACTCCATTTGCGAAAAAGAAGGGCAAGAAGATTGTGAACAGATAGCTAGCTAAGATCGACTGTATTTAAATCGTAGTCTTCATTTCTCAATTGTATTTCATAGGCACTTTTTGATATAATGAATATTTTTAAATTTCATGGGCACTTTTTGAATTAATGAGGACACTTGATCTTGATCCCCCTCCATCTCGATCTCGATTCCCCCTCCATCTCGATCTGATCCCCCTCCATCTCGATCCCACCCGCACCCTCCCCCGCTAGCTCCACCGCCGCCGATGACCCACCGCAACCCTCCCCCGCTCCACCACCACCGACGAGCACCCGGCCCCTGCACCCTCCCCCGCTCCACTGCCGCCAACGGGCACCCATGAACAAGTTTGAACATATTTAAACACAAATAAATATCAAACAGTATTTAAAATGCATAAAAAAATATTGGGGAGCCTGGGAATCAAACCCAGGACCTCCTGGTGTGTGTGCTGCGTCTTGACCGATCCGGGCTAGTGGGCGGGTTACGATGTAGATAGGGTTAGGTGGTATATAACTGACAAGTCGGGCTAGATTAAAACAAAATTCTAATGGCGCATGAGGGAGGTGCGCCATTAGAATAGTCGCACTTATGGCGCACGAGGGGTGGTGCGCCATTAGAACCCTCCCCACTCCACCCATCGCCTCGCATGGTGTCCTCCCTCCCTCCTCGCCAGATTCCCTCGATTGACCCCCAAATGCGCCCGCCGCCCGTCTCCGTCGCCTTGAGCCGCCCACGCCCCGCCGCCTCCTCTCCTTCCTCCCCTCGAGCACCGCCTCCCTCGAGCACTGCCTCCCCGAGCCCCGCCTCCACTGGCGCCGCCCCTCCGTCCCCTCCGTCCCCTCTGTCTGGCCTTTGCACAGACGCCCCTAGGGTTCCGGCTCCAAGGTGGGTGGCAAGCTCGACACGCAGCCTCCTCCTCGACGCGTCGCCTCCTCCTCGACGCACCTCCTCCTCAACGCGCCGCCTCCTCCTCGACGTGTCGCCTCCTCCTCGACGCGCCGCCGCCCGCTGCCTCCTCGATGCCGGCGCCCTCCTACGGCAGCTTGCCGTTATCCCACAGGTGATTCCTCACCTCTCCCCCCCTTCCCCTCCTCCCCCTAGGCTACCTCCCGCAAGTACCACAGCCCTCTTCCCCCGTGTTCTAGGGTTAGCAAATTTGTAATTTTATATGGCAATATTATATAGTGGTGAAAGGCTCAGCTCTGTCTGACTAATGCTATGCAATGTTATAAAATGGCTAACAGCCACACATGTGAATCTGTTCTTGATACACCTTTTCCCTTTTCTTAGAATCATCATATACATCTGCATATTTCAGGTTTCCAAGGAGGTAAAGGAATTGAAGTTCGCATAATGCAGCAACAAAGAACACCTCCAAGGTGAGAAATATGTTCGATTAGGTACAGTTAGCATCATGTAAGAAAATGGCCATAATGTGCCCCGATAATGATGTATTTTGTCATAAAAATATATAGTGGACTGCCATGATAATGACATGGTCCTGTGTTTGCAAGCTGTCATAATCTTCAGTTTACTTGACTTTTGAGCCTGCTAGTAGTTTACTTCCATTAGTTGTTTTATTGACATGGCACATTTGCAATGGAGTTTTATATATCTTTAGCCACTGTTCATTAACAACAAGTCGGTTTTGTTTATAGTTGAAAGTAAGTGTGTGGTTTGAAATTTTGACTGTTGGGGCGTAGTATTGTAACTAGAAGACCATGTATTTTTAGAATTGAGCTAAAGATTTGGGGGGTAGTATTTCTGATTTTAGAGCACCTTTCTGGATGTATTTTACAAAGAATCGTTGGAATCAAAACAATGCTTGTGGGCTGTCCTGTTAAGTTGAGTGAGTCATTAGAGGGCAGATAGAGTGACCCACACCAATTAATGTTTATGAAGAAGAAGAATAAACCTGTTGCTGCTGCTGTTATGCAACCTGGGAGGTTCTGGTTTGCTGTATCTCCACCAGTTTGGGTTGGTGAATGTGGATGATTTTTTTAATCTAGAGTGATACAATTTTCCTTCCCATTTGGTATCATCATGTTCAGTGTATACAGTTATAACATCATGTGGGTTTTTTAAGTCTGTTTACAGCTCATGTGGATTTTAACATCATGTGGGTTGGTGAATGTGGATGATTTTTTTATCCTGTGAACTTGAATGTTGCAATGTTGTTTTCTTCAGAGGCTACCGTCAAAAACTTGAGCAAAGATAGGCCCTTGAGTTTGCCGGAATGTCGATTAACTTCCGCTCCTAAGCAATTGGTACTCCATATGTCCTATTTTCAGCAAAGGTCATGCTAAAATTTTCCGTGAATTTTAGCATGACTTTGCTAAAAATAGGACATATGGGGTACTGCGACTAATGCATGGGCCGGGTATCTTAGTACTTAGTTAAGTAGGATCAATCGCCTGCCATTCTTGCTGCATTAAACCATAGGTGGCAATAGAGCCAAGTGATTAGGCCCAACTTAGAATTCTCCTTAGCATCGATAAACCCTAGATGATAAACCCAACATAGGTGGCAATAGAGCCAAGTGATTAGTGCCAAGTGATTAGGCCCAACCTAGGGTGCCTCGGCATCGATAAACCCTAAATGATGAGACCATGATCTTGTTCCTTGACAATAACCAACTTTTTGACCAAACTTTTTTCCTATTTAGAGCAAAACATGGCCCACAACGATGAGGCCAGTGGTTGAAGGCAAGCAATTCGGGAGCTGTCCCAGGAGATGGAGGAACAACCTCACCGCTATGAGGACGCCACGGAAGACACCGATCCTGATTACACAACCCCTAGTGGCGTCGGGGATGACACCACTGATGGTGCCGCCGAGGATGCCACCACTGATGATGGCGGCGCACACACAGATGGCAGCCAATCGAAGAAGCAAAGGAAGGACCGGCGTCCGTATGCGCTACGCACCGTCAAGGAGGAATTCACTCAAGTGGACTCCGACGGGAATCCAACGGAGCCCAAACATATAGTCAAGAATTTTCGGTTCAGCTCGGGTGCATTCTCCGGAGCACCGTCTCGATCAACACCGAGAACCTTAGGCATAAGGACAGAGGGAATTTGCACAACCTCCTCTTCACGAAGCTGCACGAACGATACAAGTTCCCTTGAATTTGAAAACACACGCCTCTCAGGGAATAAAGTGAACAGTGCCGCCCTCACGAAGATGAGCACGGCCCTGTCTACTTGGAGAAGAGCGGTGAAGAAAATGATTGATAAAGGTGATAGTTATGAGAAGATCAAGGCGAAATATCCTTTGATGAGCGAAGATGAGTACAAGGAGTTCAAGATCAAGTGCTCGACCCGGTGCAACCTCCGAATCAAGTCGATGGGGAAAGAAATGCGGAGTTGAACTTAGGGGAACACAAACTCGGTCCCGGCGGTTACTGAGTGGCGGAGCCTATTTGGGACAAGGAGGACGCGAGCGTGCCGAGCAAGGCCTACTGCCCGCCGAGAAATACTGCGGTAACAAGCAGACCAGGAACTATGTCAAGGCCCGGTACAAGGAGGACCCGATAACAAAGGAGCTTACCACGGATCCGAAGACCAGGGCGCTTGAGCTTGTTCTGGTAAGGAATACACCCCCGCGTAATTAGCTCCATATGGTTGCACTCTAACTAATCCCCAATATTTCTAAATGGTTCACGTTCCTTTCGCAGAAACCGAAAGCAAGAGCTGGGTCGTCTCGTAGCTTCCCTTTCGACAGCCCTTTAAATAGGGCGTTGAACATAATGAAAAGCAAGGATAAGCTCACTAAGCCGACGTCGGTGGTAGTGTGGCGGCAAAGGCTTGTCCACAAAATGGGGTCATACTATACCGCTGGTGTACAGAAGGAGAAAAAGGCCAGCTCGGAAAGCCAGACGCGCGAGGTTGAAGCACTCAAGGCACAAGTGGCGCGGATTCCGGAGCTTGTCCAAGAGCAACTGGAACAACAACTGGGAATGAAGCTCAACGCCATGGTGCCTACGTTGATTCATGGGCTGACGACGTGTATTGCGGGCGGCCAAGAGGGGCCTCCCCCGGTTCCCAGCTTCACGGCCAGCAACTCGCATAGCGCGCAGGCGGCGCCATTGGTGTCTCCGGCGGCGGCGCCATTGGTGTCTCCGGCGGCGGCGCCATTGGTGTCTCCGGCGGAGGCGGTATTCGTGTCTCCGGCGCCGTCACGGGCATTGGAGTTTAATGCACCCGGGTGTACGCCAGCCGGCACCTTGCCAGCAAGCTCCCCCTCCGTCAGTTGCATGCCCGCCGTTGGCGGTGCCTCGACATTAGCCGAGCTCGACGGCATCACGGTAACTAAGCCTCTCAGCCGATGACTTCATCTCCTTGCCTTTGACTGGGCATCCCTGACGCCCTGTACATGTTTTCGCAGGGCACCGCCGACGTTCCTTTGCATCGCTACGCACTTCGTGGGCGGCGAGTTGGTCGATGTCGCCAAGGGCAGAATCGTTCAACCGGGCAACCGCATGTTCCACGGTAATCCGATGCCACCCATAGTGTATAGGGTCGAAGTGGTTTGGGTGCTGCCAGGCTGCGACGAGCTGTTACCTCCGGTTCAACCCGCTGGGGCCGACGAAGAAGATGAGATGACCTCGGCGCGCAGAATCGGCCGCTGCTTTGGCGAAGAGCCATATTCCTTTGGGGGCGGGGACACCACCCACGCACAAGACAGCCCGGTCGTGCCGGCGCCAAGCCATGGCAAGAACGCCGCAACGCTACCGGACCTGCCGGACATCCCTATGTCAGACATCCCTATGGCACAGGATCCGGATAGCCCTATGGCACAGGATCCGGACGACAACGACAACGACGATGGTACATTTACCAAAGTCGATAAGTACTTTGCCGAACATGGGTACGCTGACGAGTTCTGCGGGTCTGTTTCTCAAGAACCCAACCAAGACGACCGCAATCTAGCTCGTACATCGGAGAAATACAATTGCAATAGGCGTCGTCTGACATTTAGTTCTCAGGAGACGCCTCCATCTCTCGCCTTCACCGAGCCTCAGTTAGCTGAGGTGCGAAATATTATCAGCCCCAACACGCTCAAGAAAGCGGTCTGTGAGCAGAACTCGGTCCCATTACAGGAGATCAAGAAGAAGGGACGGAAACGAAAGACTAACAAGGGCGCCGGTGCGAGCCAGCCGGCACCGAGTTCGATCCGTGCTCAGGACGGGCCACCTTCACCTAAGGATATCTCGAGGAGGGTGCATGTGGCGGGTAGGGCGATGCTACCGCCAAATATGCTGAATGCTGCAACCGGTGCTATGCGGAGTCTGCACGATAGTGTTCTTTCTTTGGAGAAGCGGCGTCTGAGAGAGAATGATGTGGCATACCCGGTTTTCGTGGCCATGGTGCCAGAGGGCAAGGGCTTTGCGGATGGCGGCATCAGGGGTACGATCGTCCTGCGGTTTGATGACATCTTTGCTATGTCTAACCTTCATCCGCTGCACTACACCTTCGTTCGGTTGTATTCGCTGAGTATGGAGATGCGGATCATTAGAGACAAGACCCCGGACATCGTGATAGTCGACCCCTTCTACATGCGTGCCAAGCACTTGAACAGCGCTGGGGAGTTGCGAGTTCACACCTCGAAGGCGTCATTCTGGCAAACCCAGATAAGGATAACTTCCTTGTGGCTTACTTTCCCAAGTAAGTCATCCCTTAACCGCCCCGTAACATATGATTTCTTAGATTTTGATCGTTCTTTTTTTTCTAACATTCCGTGTTTTGTGCAGTGACACACATTGCACACTCATCCTCTTAAGCCCGAAATATTCCATGGCCACGTATTTCAATTCGAACCGTAACTTCCAAGATAGACTACACAAATGTCAAGAAAGTTCTTGATGATGTTCTCGCCAAATCTGGAGGCACCTTCACTGTGGCAGTTCGTAAGCACGGCAAGCACATGTTCTCACACAATCTGAAGTTCTGTTGTGTCAAGCCGCCTGGCGGTCAGAAGGATGCCTACTACGCCCTCCATCACATGCGGGCGATCGTAAGGGACCATCATCAACTTCTGCTACCAGATAATCTCAAAGATTGGGCCACGAGCTTGTCGGCAGTCCAGGACGCGGACCTCAGACAAGAATTCTTTCGCATCCAGTCGGAGTTTGCGGACATCATCCATCAAGATGTCCTTCATACCTCGGGGCACTTCTTCGTCGAGATATCAACCGTCCAACGGTGAGATAGATGAAACGCTACAAATGCAGGGTGACAACGATCCGCGATTTCATGACCATCACGACAGACGGCGGCTTCATCCACGCCTCTGTCGATGAGTCGAGTCGAAAGTAGTGATGTGTAGTTCTGAATCATGCTATTTATTAGTAGGACCATGAATCGTGCTATTAATGTCTTGCGTTTCTCTTTCGATCCTTTTGTTGCATACTTACATATTGCTTATGTATTGTCTGTTGTTTGGGTTGTGCATAGAGATGCCGTCGTATGTCGTGTACAAGGGTAAGGTTCCCGAGTTCTCTGACGATCGGGAGGAGTGTTGGAGAAAGGTTCACCGTTTCAGCGGTAACAGTTACAAAGGGTACACCACTAGGGCGGAGGCCGAATCTAGATATGCCTGCTATCTAGCGGGAGAGAGGAGGGAGCGTTGGAGGAACCGGATGAGGACCAGTTTGATCGCGATGATGCTCATCGTGATGACCACAACTCTCTTTTATGTGATGGTAGTTTAGATGATCGATATCGACTTGTAATGTGAAGACAAACTCGATACTCGCGGTCTTGAGACTTGTAATGTTTTATCTTTGTTCGGTCCTTTGAATTCGGAGACTAATATGATGAATTGTATTCAGAGACTAATCTTCTATTGTATTCGATGAATCTGATGTTGCTATGTGTTGCTGTCTATATTCTGTCCAATAATATATTTTGTAACCTGTGCAAAAATCAGAAAAGCAAAAAAAAACCAAATATTCATACTAATGGCGCATCAAGGCAGAGTGCGCCATTAGTATGCCAAAGGATACTAATGGCGATCAAGGCAAAGTGCGCCATTAGTGTGACAAAGCACATGGTTACATATGGCCCCACGAGGCATACTAATGGCGCATGGAGTTACATACTAATGGCGCCTTTGCCAGTGCGCCATTAGTAGCTCAGATACTAATGGCGCAAAGGTGGTGCGCCATTAGTAAAAAATTCTAATGGCGTGCTCCTAATGGCGCACCGGTAGTGCGCCATTAGTAGGCAAAACCGGTGCGCCATTAGTAGGCCTTTTCCTAGTAGTGTCACCTGTACCCTCACGACCTATTCCTATGGCTGCTCTAGTTCCTCAGGGTGCAAAACCCTTAGCTCCTCTAGCAAAGTCCTCGGCACCTGTGCATCTCGCCTCTTGCCAAAGGACCACATGCATCTCAATTGCCTCAGGAGCATCTGCTAGTTCTTTAGCTCCTCCTCAGTCTTCAAGAGGCCCCACTTTGCTGAAGACCAAGGCCACTGCTGGACGAGCCACCAGACCAAGTCCTCACAAGAAGCAAGTTGCCTTCCAGGTACCGTTAGATGATGACGAAGCTGATGATGAGAAATTAGCTAAAATCATCAGAGACAGACAGCAAAGGGCCGCTAGAGCCAAGGGCAGTGTTGTGCCACTCATGCTGGATCCGAAGAAGATCCTGGACTTCATTGACCTCTAGCACAAGGACCCAAACACTCCCTTGCCCGAATTAAACCTCACACCTGGCCAAAGTCATATGCTGACGGCCTTCATTTCTGAAGAAAAATGGAAATTTGAAAAAGCCAGGTCTGTGAAGAAATCCCAGTACAAGAAACAATGCTTTCTGAAGGACAACGTTCTAACGCTATCGCCTGATGAACTTGTCGCTCTGCAATTTGAGATCAAGAAACTCAGTGATGAATTTGACACCTACAAGGCAGAATGGCTGGGAGCCAAAGTTAGATTTGTCAGAATGGCGAAGGGATTTACACCAAATGTTGCTGCTCCAACGCACAATGAAATTCCTCAAGCTGAAGCATCTGCACAGCCTACTGAAGAACATGGCAGTCCGCTGATGAAACTGAAAGCACCAGGGCCGATGAAGCTATTCCAGCCGCTGAAGAAATTGCCAGGGCAACCTCTAGTGTTGCGCCTGACGAACAAGACAGGACAATTTGAAGCATCCGCACGCTACCGAGGAAATCGAACAAGTCGGGACAAGCTGGGCCAGCTCAAGAAATCGCACCAATTTCCTCCGCTCCTCCTGCACCAACGGAACACCAAGTCCCATTCTTCCTTCTGCATTAGAAGTGAAGAAAACCAAGGCTGCGGAGCAAGCTGCAGTAAAGAAAAGGAAAGCATTTGCTTCCTTAGATTCTTCTGCTCCCAAGAAAGCGAAGATTTTGACCAGCTCATTTGCACATCCAGTAGATGTTGTTCCTCTTTCAAGTATGCCATCAAAGGAAATCATTCCTTTTGGTGAATATTATGTGATTCCAAGCGAATCAGATGAAGAAGATCCTTTGGTACTTTGACATAGCAGATGGATGAAGAAATTGAAGTGGACAATGTCACTTCAACCCCTCTGGTATCATCGTCCATGCCTTAGTTCACGGCTGAAGAGGCAGGCATTGAAGAAATAGATGAAGAAGAAGAAGAGGTGGACATTGGGTGCACCACTCCAGTGTTGAATGATGACTATTGGGAAAGTCATCACCCCAATTCCCCCATGTTCACCCCACTGCAACAGATTCCTCAGGCCCCAGTCCAGACTGAAGAAATCACACGGGCTCTGATGAACCTCAAGCATCTCTTCTTACCATGACAGAAGAAATTCCAGCCACTAGTGCTAATGATAAAATTGCTGAAGACAAGGAGACCCAGGCTACTACTAAAGCAGAAACTGAAATTCCTTAGCCTGCGGCTCCTGAGAGTGTGATTCCTGAGGCAGTGAAGACATTGAATGATACTCCTCAGCCCAAGCCGAAGAATGCATTCTCAAAGACGCAGAAGTTCAAGGCTGATGACTTCTTTCACGAGCATGTATTCTTCACTGACTACAATGCATATGACACTGCTCTTCTTCGAAGGAAGCGTTTCTGGACTGCAAGTTAGATGAATTTCTATTCTTCACTGCTATTCGATAAGGACAAGATCTTTGGCCATGAGCATGTTCCTCATGTGGATATGGAATCACTGCCTTGCTTCACACCCGTCCTCAGTGTTCTTCATGATGCTGGGTTACTGAACTTCTGCACTGACATATGTGATTGGAATGAAGAGCTAATTCTTCAATTCTACGCGACGCTGCACATCACCAGAAATTATGATGATATAAATTCTTGGGTGTTGGACTGGATGACTGAGAACACTCACTTCAAAGCACCAGCCTCTAACTTGCTTCATGCCCTACCTGTCAGTCCTTCCCTTGAAGGTGCATGTCTCTTCTATCATGAACCTGAGCTCTCTGATCATTTCATGCAAGTGTTGATGAAGCTGCTGAAGTCTGGCCAAGCCCCAAGAACCAAATTCCTCGTGAAGGAATTGCTTTATGTGCCTCGTACTGTCTATCGCATTTTGACCAAGACCCTGAGTCCAATCAAAAGCCACGACTCTAATGAAGAAGAAGTCGTTGGCATCATGAAGAATCTGCTATTCAATATCATGCATGGTATTCCAATAAAATACCATGACTTCTTGATGAGGACTATGGAAAATTTTGCCCTTTCTCCATTTGAATTGAAGCCTTACATGTCCTAGGTCATGAAATTTATCAGATCAAGGTCTTCAATTAACTACAAGGCTGATAATCTTAACCATGGTCGCTACTTGCCCCCCATTGAAGTCCTCAAGCAGACTATTTCCTCAGCTGATGAGAAGGGCAAGGCCACTATTATTGATGAAGGCATTCGTCCATTGGATGGACAGTTCCGCAAAGCTGCATCCTACTCCACCAATGATGACTCTACCACTCATGACTCTGCCGCCTTCAAAACAAAATCCTCAAGGCACAACTCCAAGGGTGATGACTGATCGTGAGCTTCTCCTCACTCTTCATCAGAAGGTCGATCGCAACCACAAATGGGTCAAGCGTCAGTTTGGTTCAATTCTTCACAGCAGGACTGCTACACACAATTTAGTGAATAAGAACCATTACTACCTCCATGAAGTATTTGATCGCACCTGGGCTGTTCTGTCTCATCTCTACGGTGAAGAAGATCTTAACCAGATGGGCTTCATGCAGCACTTTGACTGGTCTCAGCCATCGGGGAAGAAATTCAAGAAAGTCAAGGTTCCTTCCTTGGTGGCCAGCTCATTTTCTTCATTATGCGAGAATGATGAAAATGAAGATTTGGACGACACTGCGGCAGGACCTACTTGAACAACCGACCCCAACAACGCTGGCGCTCCTGCATCGACTTCGTGATGATATTCTTCAGGGGCGTTAGTCCTCACTTTTCGTCCCTTTTGGTCATTTGATGACAAAGGGGGAGAAATTTGATTTAGTCTTCAAATGGGTCTATCTATATGGGCGTTTTTTGTTAAGTTGCAACTCTCTCTCTTTTGAAGTGTTTGTTGGATTGAGTTGTACCTTAAGTCCGATGGTGACCTGATACTTTTGCTCTGTTTTTTTTCTGCATGCTATTTCCTCATATATGTTATGCACGCATGTTGAATGATATCAGTCACCATATTTCATCATGCATTTCGAATTCTTCATTCGATATGTTAAATACGTGTATGAATTACAAGATATAGGGGGAAATCTCCATGATATAACTCTACAATGTGCATCTGCTATCAAAAGCAAATTCCTCACATACGCACATCTTTAGGGGGAGTTCTTCTATATCTTGCAATCAAATTCCACAATATTGAGAACTTTCAATTAATATGTTTATCCCCGTTGAAAACTTAAACTATTTGTCATCAATCACCAAAAAGGGGGAGATTGTAAGTGCATCTAGTGCCCTTAGTGATTTTGGTGTATTGAAGACTTACAGGTTAATGGACTGATATTTTTGTGAGTGTACACAGGCTCTATAAGTCGACGAGGATTTTGATATTTACAGTGAAAGTCGACCCCTAAAAATGAATGTCTTCAGCTGAAGACTTTGATTCTCCTAAAGACTTTGAAAGTGACGAAATTGGAGTGACCTTCAAGACTTGGATATTCATGCGAGGATTATGAAGCGTGAAGACTTTTGTTTTTTTAGTTTCATTTTCTCTTTCTTGAGTCATAGGAAACACCGTACTGTTAAAGGGGGTCGAGGTAATACAAAGGAAACTGATTTCCAAGTGATGCTCATATCAAAATCCTACACCTACCCAATCCTTTCGAGTGAAGCCATTGGAAATCTCATATCAGCTCAGTCAATTTCTTCAGTGACAGAGACGAAGATCTTCTGGTCGCTGAGGAATTTGTTTTGACTGAGGAATTAGGAATTCGCTAGTGCGGATTGCCTACATAGTGAGGAACATGATAGCTCTGAGGAATTCGTACCTCAAATCCAACCGTTGTTGTGCTATGCGCCAGCTGTCCAAAATATCCTACCACCTAACGGTCATATCATTGAAGGGCATTTATGTCTTATCATGTCGGGCTACTCCCTAGGCTATAAATAGCGCCCCCTAAAACCACTAGCTGGTTGGCTGCTCCGAGAGAAATTGACACTTGTCATTGAGAGCATCCCATCCTCCGAGGACTTTGAGCGAAAATCATCAAGTGAGGAAAACCCAAAACCCAAACCCAAACACCGACAAACCCAAAGTGATTGAGCATCACTGAAGAGATTGTTCTTGTGTGGAACCGATGCTTGTTACCTTTGAGGACTGTGTATCCTCCAAACGGTTAGGCGTCATGGTCTGAGAATCTAAGAGGAATTGTGGATCACCGAGTGACCAAGTCTGTGAAGGTTTGGAAGTCACCTGTGAAGACTTACCACGAGTGTTGGGCGAGGTCTGTGTGACCTTAGCTCAAGGAGAATACTGTGAGGACTCTGTATCATCGAGTTTAAATACTCAGCCGCTCCAACCAGACATACGACTGTCACAACAGTTGGAGCTAGTCTAACA
Organism: Aegilops bicornis; assembly: GCA_021605145.1. Taxonomy (NCBI): domain Eukaryota; kingdom Viridiplantae; phylum Streptophyta; class Magnoliopsida; order Poales; family Poaceae; genus Aegilops; species Aegilops bicornis. The sequence continues at coordinate 246,388,495 of CM038670.1, read as the reverse complement.
AACCATTGTCTTCACCAAGCCTACTAGTTCTATTTCTTCAACCCTTTCATTTCCTCATTCATGTGTTGATGAACCTGATCATTACTGTTTGAAGACTTTGACTGAAGACTTTCTCTATTTCCTCAATCCAATTTCTTCAGTCACACTGTCTTCAGCCTGCTTATCCCGTGTTTACCCTACTTGTGCTCTGTGTTTGTTTTCATATCATCATGATGACTATGCTGTTACTTGAGTACTTATTTCTCTGCTAGTTGTTCGTGACCTAGGAATTTCCTCACCTTGAAATTCCTAAGTGGCGAACTGGTAAAAAGCGCCTATTCACCCCCCCTCTAGTCCACTTAATGCACTTTCACTTAGCTATTTCCAAAGAACTCACTCTGCCATACGATACTTTGCTCAGATGGCCACATATGATATTCTTCGCTTGAGAATCGAGTTGTTTGAATCTCTTCACATTAGCAGCATTCACAGATGGAGTGAATGAGGGAACACCATTTTCCACAACATACCAAAGATCGTTATCAATTGCCTCAAGATGCATACGCATCTTGTTCTTCCAGTAGGGGTAGTCCGTCCCATCAAAGGTAGGACACCCAGCCGAGACCTTGATCATTCCTGTAGTCGACATAACTAAAACTCTAGGTGGTTAAACCAAAATCACACAGAACAAGGGAGTACCTTGCTCTGATACCAATTGAAAGTGCGTTATATCGACTAGATGGGGGTGAATAGGCAATTTTTACAAATTCGTCACTAAGGAATTTTAGGGGAAGAAATTCCGACGAAACGACACACTAGCAGCGGAATAAGTACTCAGGTATAAGCATAATAGAGAAACAACATAGTCATCATGATGAAATGAAAACAAGCACATAGTACAGATAGCATGATAACAGGATAAGAAGGTTGAATACTATGTGATTGAAGAATTAGGAATGAGGAATTAGAGAAAATCTTCAATCGAAGCCTTCAAACAGTAATGATCAGGTTCATCAACACATGAATGAGGAAATGAAGGGGTTGAGGAAATAGAACTAGTTGGCTTGGTGAAGATAATGATTTGGTAGACCAGTTCCAACTGCTGTGACAGTTGTACATCTGGTTGGAGTGGCTGAGTATCTAAACTCGATGGCACACAGTCCCGGACACACAGTCCTCATAGTATTCTCCTTGAGCTAAGGTCACACAGACCTCGCCCAACACTCGTGGTAAGTCTTCAGGTGACTTCCAGACCTTCACAGACTAGGTCACTCGGCGATCCACAATTCCTCTTGGATGCTCAGACCATGACGCCTAACTGTCTGAAGGATACATAATCCTCAAAGGTAACAAGCGTCGGTTGCACACAAGAACAATCTATTTAGTGATGCTCAATCACTTTGGGTTTGTAGGTGTTCGGGTTTGGGTTTTGGGTTTTCCTCACTTGATGATTTTCGCTCAAAGTCCTTGGAGGATGGGATGCTCTCAATGACAAGTGTCATTTTCTCGCGGAGCAGCCAACCAGCTAGTGGTTGTAGGGGGCGGCTATTTATATCCTAGGGAGCAGCACGACATGATAATACATAAATGCCCTTCAATGATATGACCGTTAGGTGGGTAGATATTTTGTACAGCTGGTGCATACCACAGCAATGGTCGGAAATATGAGGTTCAAATTCCTCAGGGCTATCATGTTCCTCACTGTGTAGGCAATTCGCAGTGGCGAATTCCTAACTCCTCAGTCAGACCAAATTCCTTAGTGACCAGAAGAGCTTCGTCTCTGTCACTGAAGAAATTGACTGAACTGATATGATATTTCCAATGGCTTCACTCGAAAGGATTGGGTAGGGTAGGATTTTGAGATGAGCATCACATGGAAATCAGTTTCCTGAGTATTATCTCGACCACCCTTTAACAGTACGGTGTTTCCTATGACTCAAGAAAGAGAAAATGAAACTACGAAAACAAAAGTCTTCACGCTTCATAATCTTTGCATGAACATCCAAGTCTTCAAGGTCACACCAATTTCTTCACTTTCAAAATCTTCAGGAAAACCAAAGTCTTCAGCTGAAGATGTACATTTTTTAGGGGTCAACTTTCATCGTAAATATCAAACTCCTCATTGACTTATTAGTCCCTTAACCTATAAGTCTTCAATACACCAAAATCACTAAGGGGCACTAGATGCACTTACATCTCGTCAACAAAAACAACCAAGTAATTCCCAACACTCTCCATGCTAGATATATCATAGGCAGTTCCCAAACATAAAATAAAGTTTATTCCTTTTCCCACCACACTTCCACATTCCACGGCTAGCCATATCCACGGGTACTGTCCATACCAACACTTTCCAAGGAATTTTTTATTTGAGAACATAAAGTAAATTTCTTTTTCATTTTGGGACTGGGCATCCCTATTACCACCGTACTCTCGTGCAATGACAAGTGAATAAACACTCATCTTGAGAATAACGCATCTAGCTTGGAAAATATTGGTCACTCCCTGCCGCTTCATGAGTGGTACGAGCACACAAAAAGAAAATTATTTTGAAAATTAGAGATGGCACCACTACTGCAGGATGCTGCTAACGCGACACTACAATCAGACCCTTCGACGAAACTGTGTGTGATGCATTAATCGCAAATGGTGATGTAACCGTCAAAAAAGAAGCAAAATGTTTGCGATGGTGGATACATCAAACACGGTTCAGATTTTAGTTGCGTGTGTGATTCTAGGCATACAGTTGAGTTCAATAAACTGTTTGCGATGAGGCAGAACAATAGAAACAGACAGCCAGATGAAGGTGTGTGCGATATACGACATACAGTTCACTCGGATGAACTGTTTGTGATTAGACAACACGAAAGAAATGGTCAGCCATATCAAGGTGTGTGCGATATACGGCATATGGTTCACTCGGATGAATTGTTTGCTTTGAGCCAGGAGAACAGAAATAGTTCAATTTAACAAGATGTGTGTGATATGCGGCAAACAGGTCTGTAATCAGAAATGTGTGTAAAGACCGATAATAATATAGACGATTGCTGCTAATAAGCCGTGTGTGTTGTGGGCAAACGCTTGGTGGTATACAATTGTCAGCGATTGATGAAATCATCACCGACGGGTTCCCTAGTATGGTCCGTATCATTGCACACAAAACAACAACATATGTAATTATAACTTATAATGACTTGATTCCATAAACAGATTGAACATCCAATTACATAGACGACTAGTACACACATGACCTTTGCACACACCAAAGTATGTTCCAAAATGCCTAGAAAACTCAAATAATCTATAAAAAAGGCAAAACGAACCCTTAATAATTTCATATTTTTGGGACGACGCTCCTTTAGTTGCATGTTGCCTCTGTAAAATAAATCAAGGCGGGAAGAGACAGCGTATGTCGTTTCGCACACATATGTGACAAGTACCCTTTCGGAACCATGAGCCTTTTTTAGAGAAGATCCAGTTTGTAAGAAGTTTGTACCAAAACTTGTCCCAAATTGGACTATTTCTTTACCATAACATGTTGGTGCCATGTCATAACACCATGCCAAGTTTCATGATTTTGAGGCGAGTTTTGGATTTTCAGTAATTTTAAAACTAGGTTTCTTAATGTTTACTGTCGATTCAGCACCGCCCTCGATAGGCTTTTTCCTTGTGGGTCCCAAATGACAAATCCAAATCTGTCACTACCATGCAGCTTTTCTTGTTAATATATTACAACCCATTTGGTGTGTTAGCTGAAAATAAGTTTGTGGGTGCTGGTGGGCGCTAAGAACTTGCGGGTTCTGTAATGAACAAAGATCTCAAGGATCCCGCGAGAGTGATGTTCTTTCCCTATGTTGTGAATGCTTATAATATTTATGTCTTAATTAAAGAAATGTTTAGCCATTGCCCAGTATGAAAGAAAATATGGGTCAAAGCCGAGTTGAAAAGGGCAACAATATCTAACTCCAGCTTACAAATAGTACAAAAGCATGAGGATTAATTACTCATCAGGTTTAGACAAAATCCAGATTGAATAGGACAATGACATCTAACTCAACCAAAGTTTTCGGCAGTCACAACCAAATGGATCGGTCTGATTCATAAAATCAAGATCCCGGGCCAGAAGTTCTACTAGTAAATGAGGACAAGCTATTGTAAATAGAAGCCGAGCACGATCAGAAGCCCTTAGGTCCACCTGAAACTTCTATTTATGTTGTTCAACACTTGCATGCGTAATTTCTTGTCAAAAAACTTAATCCTCACGGACAATAGTGCCCTTGCATTCAACATGAAGAATGTGACAAAGCTAGTGTTTGCATTGTTGGATGCATATCCTTCCAGCGTTACTGTCTTCAAACAAATGTCATGAGATCTGAGAAAATCCCGGTGCTTTTTGAACCATTGCTTGGTTATACCTTTTTCTCCATGTGTTAGTTCCTAAATAGAGATGAAGCTTGAAAACAGTTAATGTGTAAAAAAGATTATGTTGAAAGAGTGATAGCTGAACGATTAATCATAGTACATTATATATGGGCTTTCAATGTGCGTGAAAACATCACCTTTATATAAAAATTCTCTAGACATGGAAAGCATTGCATCAACCCAATAATTGTGTTCAGATCAAAACACGACATACTGATATGTATGGTCTTGACAGAATCCACCACCTCTGATAGGATGGACAAACTCTTCATTGAGAATACAACATAATATTAGTACCAAAAGTGTAATCCAAGATGATACTTAACTTATGCACACAAATGAAAAAAGCAGATTACAAAAGTTTACGTGAATAATATACAGTACCTCAATAAGTGTGGAAACAAACACCATCTTGAACCATCTAAGAGGATCATGAATTGCACCGAAGGTCTCCAGTTTAGGCGCAGAGACTATAGTTATTTGAAGTGAAGGGGCATCTTTGATGATGAGATCATGTCCAAAAAAACAAATTCCCATGCTTACAAGGTGGGGCGACTTTATTTTGAGACAACACATACGAATTTCTATTCCAAAAACAAGAAGCAAGCGCCCCAGGGCAGGGCAGCTGGAGTGGATGATGTTGTGCAGTGCAACATCCAACAGATCAACCACCACAAGCGCAAGTTTTTTTGCAGTGGGAGTCGAAGCATTTGTACCAGATTGTTTGCTAGATGGAACAGGGCAAAGGTGGCGGTGTGGAGAGAGGAGGAAAACCACAAGATGGACATCGGTGGTGAGGGCATAGATACATTGGTTCGTGGTATGTTACATACATAGTCATGGTAGAACTCAAGCTGCTGGAGTTTATTGAATTGACGAGATGTCAGCTAAGCGGCCACTGTGCAGGGTATGTCCAGCAGGTAGCATGCCGGGATGCATATGCATTGAACGGAGCCCTGGTGGGAGGAGATGATGGCTCCTGGGAGTTCAGAATCATCATCGACAAATAGCTGACGATAGTCGAGATTAAGAGGCACGGCGCACCACTTAGTGCACCACCGGGATGCGAGGACTTGTGTGCGGCAGCCATCCTTGGTGGGGAGAAGGGAGATGATCTCCCCAAGGATGGCATCTGGGAGATCGCTGATGCAGTCCGTCGGAGATTCTACTGGTTCCTCAGGTGTAGGGGGTATCGATGTCAAAACTGGCACCTTGGGGTAGGGGGTCCCGAGCTGTGAATCTAGAATCGATGGGTAACAAAGGACGACGAACACAGTGTTTACCCAGGTTCGGGCCCTCTCAAAGAGGTAAAACCCTACGTCCTGCTTGATTGTATTGAATGTATAACATGGGTTACAGAGTAGATCTACCTCGAGATCAGCATGAGCTAAACCCTAAGGCTATGATGTGATGAATGTAGCTCTAATCCTAATGACTACAACCCCCGGTTTATATAGACACCGATAGGGTTAGGGTTACCGAAGATAGATTACAATAAGGTATCAAATAGATCATCCGCCTTCTTAACTTGGAGGGCACACCATGACTTCATAGATCTCCTATCATAGTATGGCTCCACCAGTCCGACCCATGTACAATGGGTCGTCGCCCCGAGGACCCCTTAGTCCACAACTCCCTCAGTAGCCCCCGAACTTGCCTCCAACGCCAAGACTTGTATCCGGTTTCCATTCATCCAACCAGTATTCGGCTTGCGGGGCGAGTTCCTTAGTATGTCTCTCCCCTGTTCGAACCAAGTGATGTACGAATCTGAAACGGTAATTTTACTTAACAGCGAAGGTAACAATGAACATTCCTCAAGCGCATATAACACCTTTAACTAAAAACTTTTTCTCTTTCAACGAAGATTCGCTTCCGGCCATAACGTCAAGCAGTTACTATTTCTCGAAGCGCGGCTCAAGGCTGACGCCATGCTTGACACGTCCCCTCAAGGTGGAGATCAAGTCCCACTTTTGGGGGGATATGGTTAATGATTTTGATTCCCCTCCCCGCTCATAATGTTGCGGAAATATCGGGAAGTGGAGAGGCCAACGGTGTAAAAAAAGGGATCACTAGCCTGCCCACAGTCTATAAAGTTGGGCTGCTACAGTTTGCATCCCACGCCTTCTCCTACCTTCTGCACTCGCAGTCCTTTAGAGCTCCAGCTCCCTTTCTCCCTACTTCCATAGCAAATCCCACCTCACTCCTTCGACCATGGCCAGATCGCGTGCCAACGGGAAGTGGGAGGCCCATCACCAATGGGGACATTCTAAAGCTGAAGGAGGCCAGCTACCTACCGGCCAATGTCGCCCATCGGGCCCCTGAAAAGGGTCAGATCGTCCCTACGCCTGAGCCGTGCGAAATGGTAGTTTTTCTTCCCCATTTCCTTAGGGGGCTCGGATTTCCCCTGCATCCCTTTGTGCTGGGGGCTGATGATCTACTATGGGCTGGATTTTCACGATCTAGCCCCAACTCCCTCCTCCTCATTTCTACCTTCATTGTTGTCTATGAAACACTCCTCCGGGTCCAGCCCCACTTTGGCTTATGGTCGAAGGTGTTCAATGTGAAGCCTTAGGTGGTCGGTGGCGAGCATGCGGGCTGTGGAGGGACCATGATTAGTAAGCTGACGTGTGTCCAGTGGCTGGACGGCCACTTCGTCGACACCGTCCGGATCTGGCAGAAGGAGTGGTTTTATATAACCAAGCCAAGGGAGGCCGCATGGGGAGCGGTCCCCGCATTCAGGTTTGGACCCCCTACAAGATTGGCCTCCTGGACCACCAAGAGCCCAGACTAGGGGTGTGTTGCTAACACGAAAGAGCTGTAGAAGTGCCTCGACAACATAATAGAGAACAGCACGAAGCTAGTCAACGTGGTCCACATCATGCTCCATCGTCGGCTCCTCCCTTGCCAGGAGAGGGCCAAGCCCATGTGGGAGTACGAGCCCGAGGATCCGGCCACGTTGCGACACCTCTACGGCATGACTCCCGACAAGATATGGGCCAACTATTCCAGCCCCAGAAGGAGTGGCTAGTCGAGGGGAAGGACATCAGCCTCGACGCCGTGACCCCCCGAGGGACGTGAGCGCCATTTTTCTTAGATGAGTGTTCGGATCTTCATGCCATGTTTGATTTTGTCTAACCCTGGTATGTGGATTTTGCAGGGCTGGCTCGCCAAGGCCAAGAAAGTCCGCGGCCCGACACGTCTGCCAGAAGGGCCCCGATCGGAGCAGCTAGAAAAGCTGCTGGTTGTGGTGCCTTATAAAGCGCCTGCCAAGAAGGGCAAGAAGAAGGACGTGTCGGAGGCCAGGGAGGGCCTCCGCCGCAAGGTTCATCTGGGAAATCGGTTTGGAGACGCTGCAGCCTCATCCGTGCAGGATGGGGGCGAGGATGAGGATGAGGAGGAGAGTGCCTGCTCGCGCTCCAAGAAGAGGTCGGTGGCCAAGGACATCGAGGAGGTCCAACCTTCTCTGGCTCCGAAGAGATGATGCGACCCAAGCTGGTCCTGTCCGACAGTTCGGAGGAGTCCGAAGTGTCCGAGAAGGTTCCGGAGAAGGAACCCAGGTTCAAACCCCCGGCCAGCAGGTAAGGCATTAGCATTTTTAGCTATCTTATTTTCAGTAATTTGCTTTAGCTAAAGGTTAACCCCTCCGAGTTGCATTCACCCACATGAACGCCCCACCGAGCAGACTTCGGCAGGGATGTTTTCGCCCGGCGAGCTGGCGGACAGTGGGTCTATGGTGCATTTCGCGCCTCCTTCGATCCTTGTTGAGGCTGAGGAGGTGCGGTCCCAAAGTACTCCTCCTCCTCTGAACACAGAGGGGAAGGGGGACGCTGTAATGGCCGAGGTTAACACCTTGGTCACCGAAGACCAGGAGGGAGCGTCCCTCCTGGGTGACAAGGGAAAGGAGTCCGGTCCATCTGGACCCCCTCCATTGACCACTCCCGAGCCCCCAAGGCCCTTGATGGCACAGGCTCCCCCTAGCGGGGAAGTGGCCGGGGAGCCAACGCCAGCTAGAACACCTCTACACGGGCGGCAGTTGGCTGGCTAGATACGCTAGAGGAGTTCGTGAACAACTCTGTCAACATTGAAGGGCACCGCACTCTTATGGGTGCGGTTATGCAGAGTGTTCGGTCCGTCCAATCCAGACTGAACGACGTTGTCCAAGGCCTTGTAACAGGCTTTGAGGTAAGTCAAGTAATGTTCATTCCTCATAATGCGGTTATAATTGTTAGTTTAGGTAGGCCGCATACATAGCAGCCCTGGAGACTCTACCAGGACCTCGAAGAGACCTACAGAGGATCAAATTTGGTAAGTCGATTAACAACGTTGACATTTCATTTGCCGACGCAGGCATCTTTCAAGGTCGTGGCTGCTAATGCCGCAGTGTTAGAGGAGATGGATCGTATGCTCAAGCTTTCGGATCAAGAGCTTGACCTTGTCAACAAACGGCTTGACGAGGCACAAGGTAAGCCCTGTAAGAAGATGTGTACTTGTCAGATATTGACTGGCCTGACCATTTACTAGTACTTTATCTTGATGATTTTGCAGCTGCTACCATCGAGGTCGAGGGCTTGAAGGAGGCCCTGAAGAAAGCCAAGGCCGAGGCGGCGGAGAAGAGGAGAGACGCTGAGAGGGCGGTGTACGAGCTTGAGCTGGCCAAGCGTGCTGCTAGGCAGCATGAGTCTCGGGTAACCGAGGTCCAAGGGGAGTTCCAGGATGCCGCTAAGAAGCTTGGGGCCCTTGAGAAGGGACGGGAGGAGCAATCCTCCCGTCTATCCAAGGCGGAGAAGGAGCTCCAGGAGGTGAGGAGTGACACCCGAGGTGTCCGAGAGGAGCTTCGGCAAGCCGCACAAATTTCCAATGATAAGAAATATTTACTGCAAAGTGTGTTCGGAGTCAACATATTCGCCCTGCTGACGAGGGTTTGGCGCTCCGTAGGTGTCTTTGCCAAACTTCCGAAGAATGAGGCGGCCACGGCGAGGAACTATGCCACCCTCGAGGAGAACTCCACGTAGCAGCTCTTCTGGTCAAAGTTTCTAGACTCCGAGCGTCCGCCCCTCCTCAGTGATCAAATGAAGCAGCAGATGGAGATGCATCAGATGTTCGAGCTGGCATTGAAGGACCTTTGTATCAGCCTATGGCCGGCCAAGCCCATTTCGGACACCTACTTCGGCCTTGAGGGGGTGAGGCTCGTGTTTGTGAAGGCCATGGTTCATTGGCCAAGGGTTAATCCAATGGAGAAGTCCACTAGTCCTCCGCCCCAGGGGAAGGAGCATCGCCGCCCCGAGCAATACTTCGTGTAGGTGATGACCAGAGCACCGGCGATAGAGGGACAATGTTCGAAGGATGTAATGCTTGAGTAGTTGTAGTAAGTTTGTATCAAGTGGGACTTATGCTTCATTATGCGCCCGACGAACTTATTTGATATTGTAATGATTAAATTTTGACTCATGTGAGGCCATGTGTTTATTCTGAAAGCTACCAGTCGTTGGCTTTAGCCGCAAAGTGAATATCACGAGGGGTGTTTCGTCTCTGCACTGTTACCTTAGCGAACGCCTTTGTGCCCAGAGGCGGTAGTGCGGGAGCGAAACCAGGCAATCCGACTATTCGGTTTTAGTGCTTTCACTTAGCCTTAGGTGCTTGACGGTGGGGACTAGGGAGTAGCCCATGGTGTATTGTGATGTACTTAGGGATCAAAGTCTGCCCTTTCCGATCACATGGTTTGTGTTAAGACGAACCTGTCGGTGTACAAAAGTAGGGGCTCTGCTTTTGACCCCTTTACTTGTGCACGGTGTCGGATGTTGGGTTCCGACAGACCCTTAAGGTTCGAACTCTGGGGTGCGCATGAAGATCTTTCCCCTACCGACCTACTGTTGGGGAACGTAGTAATTTCAAAAAAATTCCTACGCACACGCAAGATCATGGTGATGCATAGCAACGAGAGGGGAGAGTGTTATCTACGTACCCTCGTAGACCAAAGGCGGAAGCGTTAGCACAACGCGGTTGATGTAGTCGTACGTCTTCACGATCCGACAGATCAAGTACCGAACGTACGACACCTCCGAGTTCAGCACACGTCCAGCCCGATGACGTCTCTCTAACTCCGATCCAGCCAAGTGTTGAGGGAGAGAAGGAAGGGGGGGGGGGCGCCGCCCGCCTCTTCTTGTCCTATTCGGACTAGGGGGAGGGGCGTGCGGCCCAGCCCTGGCCGCCTCTCCTCTTCTCCGTAAAGGCCCACTAAGGCCCATTTACCTCCCGGGGGGTTCTGGTAACCTCCCGGTACTCCGGTAAAATCCTGATTTCACCCGGAACACTTCCGATATCCAAACATAGGATTCAAATATATTAATCTTCATGTCTCGACCATTTCGCGACTCCTCGTCATGTCCGTGGTCACATCCAGGACTCCGAACAACCTTCGGTACATCAAAACATATAAACTCATAATATAACTGTCATTGTAACGTTAAGCGTGCGGACCCTACGTGTTCGAGAACAATGTAGACATGACCGAGACACGTCTCCGGTCAATAACCAATAGCGGAACCTGGATGCTCATATTGGCTCCCACATATTCTACGAAGATCTTTATCACTCAAACCGCATAACAACATACATTGTTCCCTTTGTCATCGGTATGTTACTTGCTCGAGATTCGATCGTCGGTATCTCAATACCTAGTTCAATCTCGTTACCGGCAAGTCTCTTTACTTGTTCTGTAATACATCATCCCGCAACTAACTCATTAGTTGCAATGCTTGGAAGGCTTATAGTGATGTGCATTACCGAGTGGGCCTAGAGATACCTCTCCGACAATCGGAGTGACAAATCATAATCTCGAAATACGCCAACTTAACAAGTACCTTCGGAGACACCTGTAGAGCACCTTTATAATCACCCAGTTACGTTGTGACGTTTGGTAGCACACAAAGTGTTCCTCCGGTAAGCGGGAGTACATAATATCATAGTCATAGGAACATGTATAAGTCATGAAGAAAGCAATAGCAACATACTAAACGATCAAGTGCTAAGCTAACGAAATGGGTCAAGTCAATCACATCATTCTCCTAATGATGTGATCCCGTTAATCAAATGACAACTCATGTCTATGGATAGGAAACATAACCATCTTTTTTTTGAAGGTTAAATAGTAGGAAAGGCTCCTACTGCAAATATATTAAAGTATCACACAAGTCTTACAAGCTGGAGGGGGAAGATGAAGAGTTACAACAGAACTACATGTTACAAAGTGTAGGTTAGATGGGGGCTAAGGTAAGAATTAACAGAGGTTAGGCTACGGTGGTAAGGAAGTCAGCAATCAGGTGCTTCTTGTGCTCAGGCAACCTGTGTACAATGTTTGAGAAATCTGCCACAAATCTGGCTTTCCAAGATGAGATGGAGGGGGTCACCTTTCTAAAGTAGTTATTATTTCGTTCCTTTCCAGAGACTCTACGCGGCCACCAGGAAAATGTCCATAACCATCTTCTGTTGATGCCTAGACTTGAGGTTGGTCATCATATCCAATCGGTTCCCCACGGCCGGCCAACTGATATTAAGTATATCCCAGCATCACTTACTGAATGTGCAACGGAAGAAAAGATGTTCTAATGTTTCTTCCACATGGGTCCCACAAAGAAGGCAGTCCAGGTTAGTCCCGATGTTATAATGCCTTCTTCTCAACATATTGCGTGTGTTAAGGCGATCGACCAGGAGGAACCATCCAAACACCTTGATCTTAGGTACACATTTGGCTTTCCACAGACAACGAAAGGCAGCATGGGTGGTGACCTCATGAAAGAAGAACTTGTAATAGTATGAAGTTTTGAACATCTTAGCCCCCCATGTGCAAACCCAGACATCATTACCCTCAGAAAGAGCGATGGGCCGACATCTTCTTGGAGCGATCGGAGCTCTGCATGGGCCTGTACCGAAAGAGGAAGGTGAAACGCCTCTCTCACATCAAGAGTCGTGAACATTGTACGGACCGATGCATCCTCCATGGTGGTGAAAGAGAATGCGCGTGGGAAGGTTTCTTCGATGATCTGATGGTTCCAGTCATCCTTCCAAAATAAGGTCGTCCGACCGTCGTTGACCAAAACTTTGGTGACCCCACGGTATATTGGCATGAGTTTGATCAACTCGCGCCACCAGAAAGATCCACAAGGGGCCGAAGCATGCGGGATCACACCCGAGTAGTAGGTGTCCCAGATCAGTTTCACCCATGGTATATCCAGTTGGTTGAAGAACTTGTGAAGCATTTTGAGCAACATGGCCTCATTTTGAACGTTAAGATTCAGCACCCCCAAACCTCCCTGCTTCTTTGGGCGACAGACCATATCCTGTGCAACCCGATGGGTTAGATTTATCACCAGAATCGGTTTTCTTTTTCCAGGGCCCATGTTTTCGAATCTTATCAATTTGCTTGATGATTTTAGGTGGAAGGCTGAGAACTCCCATGGGATAAATTGCCAGTGAAGTAACTAGGGAGTTCATGAGAGCCAATTTTCCAGCATACGACATGAGAGACATGGCCGCCGTGATCCTGATTTCTGCTTTGCACACCCAAGGTGTCAGATCCAGCACCGAAGGTCTGGTGGTTCCCAGAGGGAGGCCGAGGTACGTGAATGGCATGTCAGCCATGACACAGCCAAAGACAGCAGCCAAGTCCGTGCATTTGTCTAGCGGAGTGTTGATGGCAATCAGTGTAGACTTGTGAAAGTTGATGTGCAGGCCAACCGACGCAGCATAATCAGTAAGAATCTTCTTCATGGTTTCTGCTTGAGCGAGACAAGCCAACATGACAATAATGGTGTCACAACAGATTGTATCACCGGAAATCGGCCGCCTTTGGTGGAAGGGATGGGCAATTTCAAGCGGTTATCATGCAGGGCCTCATTAATAGTTACAAGTAAATCCGCAGGCGAACAAAGATGAGAGGGGAAAGAGGATCTCCCTGCCTCACCCCACATTTGCACCAAAAATGCTTTCCAGGCACTCCGTTGAGCAACACAGAAGATTTTCCCGAAGATGAAAGGCTCATGATCCAGGATAACCATTTATCGCTGAACCCCATGTTCCTCATGATCTGGATGATGGCATCATGTTGAACAGTATCGAACGCCTTGGCAAAGTCTAGTTTGAGTAACATAAGTTCACGTTTTGAGGCTTGACATTGGTGAATATATTCGAAAGGCCAGGCAAGACAGTCATGAATGGATCTCCCTTTCAAAAATCCATATTGATTCTTGTGTACAATATTTAGGATCACCTTTTGCAGCCTATTGGCTAAGATCTTAGTGATGAGCTTGAGACAGCAATTGAGCAGAGTAATGGGTCGGAAGTCATTAACCGTTTCAGGGGCCCTGGTTTTTGGTATTAGCGTGATATACCCATAATTTAGGCTTTCGAGGTTTAGGGTGCCACTGTGGAACTCATCGCAGAGTCGATAGAAATCTTCTTTAATTATGAACCAACAAGCTTTGAGGAATGCACCGTTAAATCCATCAGGACCTGGAGCACGGTCCGGAGGCATATTTTTGACAACATCATCAATTTCATTGTGTGTGAAGGGGACAGTTAGACTATCAAAGTCTACTTGCGAGCGAAGCAAGCTGGAAAGATTAAACCTCATGTGTGGCTTGCTCGTAGTACCCATGCACTTTTTGAATGCTTCAAACAAAACCGATGCCTTACTTGAGTGGTCATCCACGATAGTTCCATCATCCTTTTTTTCTATATCTTTTCCGTAGCTACTGCTTGGAAAAATTTCGAGTTCTCATCACCAAATTTGATCCAACGAACAATACATCGTTTTTTCCAGTACTCTTTTTGATATCTTAAGAGCCGAAGGAGGTGAGCTCTTAAGATGCGCTGAAAGTTCCCCTCTGGTATGGTCAGGTTTCGCTTGTCGGCAATATGGTCCACCTCCAGAAGTGTTTTATTGGTATTCTCAATAGCAATTTTTAACCTAGAAATTTTCTTGCTCCAAATGGTGAGGTCGTGCCTGAGGTTTTTAAGTTTACGTGAGACTGGCAGCAGCATTTTTATGTTTACCATGACGAACGGGTTTGTTCCAAGCAGCGTGCACGACGCCGAAGAAACCAGGATGTGCAATCCAATATGTTTCAAAACGAAACAGTTTGCATTTGGGGATGGAAGTTTGAATGACAACATTGCAAGGAGTATGGTCTGATATAGGCTTACCAAGCGGGTTGACCAAAGTATTAGGGAAGGAGGTAGTCCAGTTAAGCGTCGTAAAAAACTAGTCCAGTTGTTCTAGGAGAGGGTTTTGCTGCATATTGGACCAGGTGTAGCTTTTGCCTTTAATGGGCAATTCGATCGAGTTACATTCTCTGTTGAAATTGTTGAGCGTAAACATATCGAAACATCACCCCAGGTTTGTTGCGATTTTCTGGCGAACAGATGAAGTTAGAATCTCCAAGAAGGAGCCAATCTTCAGAAGAGGGAATATTAACATCAAATAGCCAATCAGTGAATGAAGCTCTAGCCTCCCCTTGGCAAGGGCCATAGATGTTAATCAACTTCCAACGATGAGGGGATTGCCTAGAGGAAAATTCAACCCCTAGTGCAAATTGTTCAGTTAAGAAGACCGTGCCATCAAAAACACTGCTGCACCATATGGTGATGATGCCTCCGGAGGCCCCAATCGCAGGAACAAAAGCAAAAGAATCAAAATGTCGTGGGCAAAGCATTCTAAGCGTACTAACGTCAAAAGTCTGCATTTTGGATTCCTGAATGCAAATGACCGTGCAACTGACGAGTTAATCGCGTTAAGTGAGAGCTAAGTGCTTATCCGGCGAGTTCAAACCACGTACGTTCCAACAAAGTACATGCCAAGTTTGCAAAAGGACCATAATCAAGAGAAGGGGAATAACTTAGGTGGACTCGGAAGGCGAGCCACCATTCTGGTCGGAGAGGAGCGCCTTAGTAAGCTCATCCGCAGGAATGGCGCAAAGATGCGTACCAATGGTCTGCATCGTGCTAACAGGAGTAGGAGGTGGCACCAATTCAGAGTTGTCCACATTGTTGGCAGAAGAAGCAGTCGCCGCTTGAACAACGGAGAGGGTAGAAGGCAGCACGCGGGGCTTCACTTTGGTCTTGGTGATCCTCCCTTCAAAGTGCAGATTAGTGTGAAAGCCATCATACTTATTTGACCTGGCGCTGCGCTTGAGTGAAGCAGTATCAATTGGGGCCTGGGTCTTGCCTTTGCGAAGCGAAGAAGGCAAGGGATCATTGCTGCAGTTCCCCGAGAGATCAATATTAGCATGCAGGTTAGGAGCAAGAGCAGACTCAGTGGAAGACTCTGACAAAGGCAGTCTGGCGTCCAACTCGAGGGAACACTTTGGGAGCAGGGAGAGCAAGCATCTCCAAACATGGCTGAATAATCCCAATACCCTCCACCTGATCAGAATTGGGAGAAGGCATAGAGAGGTCATCGGCATGCACTGTAAATCTCGGGATTGAATGCAAGGGCTGAAGACTGCCAAGGTGGAGTTAATTAACGGGAGGAGGCGGGCTCGATCTGCGGAGAGAGAGCTCAATCTTGTCGAGCAGGTTCTGAATCGCACATTGGGGGCAGGTGCCACATGCCGATGAACCGACACAAATTGCAGACCATGATCACCCACGAAACCTGAACCTCAACACGGAACTGATCATGTCGCATCCCATACCCTTGAGCCCATGGACCCATGGTGGCCAAAAGAGGCGCATAGCAAGATAAATGGAGGCATTGAGTTGCTATCTAGGGATGGGATCGTGACGAAGATTCATGAGGTTGGTTCCTTGGTTTGAAAGACCGAAGCTCAGACCCTGACGGTGAACATCCACATTAACTGTCAGAACCTCATTAGCAGCAGACTGAATATTAGGTTCACCTTGGACAGCAGCGAGATCATCTACAATTAACAGTGCCAAGCCAGAATCAGTAGTACTACCATCCGAAATCGTGACAGAGTCATTCCAGGCATCTGCAGCACTATCAGAGATGTTATGCTCAGGAGCGATGCCAGCCTCAAAAGTTAGACCTTGTGGAGAGAGCCAAGCCTGAAAGTTCATCAGATATGGAGGCATGGCCATCGGCAGAGCAGGTGGGGTAGGTGGAGCTGGGTCTGCAGGCCATTCTCCCCAACCATCATTGTCTTGAACAGGGGCAGGTGCAGGATTCTGAACTAGCCAATTGTGAACCTTCTGCTGGTAAAGCTGCTCCGCCGTCAGATCGGGGCCAAACTGAGGGTGAGGGTTGCCGTCCGGAGGCGGTGGTTCCTCAACGGCCGGTGGAACCTCCGGGAGCAGCCCATTCCAGTCATTGCTACGTAGGATTGTAACTTGGACAGTCCAGCAATCACGTGCTCCTCCCAATTGCCAAACTACAAAACTCTTGGTTACCAACCGAAGATGAATAACCTGAACTTTGAGCAGCATGAAGCGGCGGTCCTGTCTAGGATTATACCAGGAGATCAAAGAACCGAAGCCCCCAAGAGATTTGTTGATGTAGTAGTCAGTCTGGTAGTCATATGGAAATCCAAAATACATCAACCAAATAGCCGGCCCAAAAGTGGTGCAGCGGCGATTCAGAGCCTCATTGTGGGGCACAAACATAATAAGTAAATCTTCTTCTTCAAGCTCAAGAGGGGTGGCCACAACAGTATCTCGCATGAACGAATCTACAAAGCCATAAATCCCAATACCGAACGGGTGGTCGCTGACCTCAGTAGTGAAGAGTTGCGATTCTTGTAGCAATCCAGTGATGGCATGGCGGATGGCAGCCCGACGATGGAGAGGCACGTACTGACTGGTCTCAGCGATGGCGATGTATTCGTGGCTGAGGGGAGGAATTGGTCCTACCACAATGCCGCTGCGGACGACGCGGTTGGCCGGGCCCGGCTCAACGGCGAACCCCGGCAGCAGGAAGGGCACAGGGTTGAGCGGGTAGTTGGCCATTGGAGTCACCAAGGAGGGTGGCAACGAGGGTGGCAGCAATGGTGAAAGGACCGGACTGGGCGGTGGCGTAGGTGGTGTGGCAATCGAGGGCAGAGTGGAAAGCGGAGCGCGAGGGGTAGGAAAGGAAGAAAGTTTCCTTTTTGGAATCCATCGCCAGCCTTCTCGTCTTCTCCTGTGAAAGCAGGATCGAGCCACGTGGCCATAGGCCCCACAAGCATTGGATCGGACGGCAGTAGAAGCATGAGGTCGCTTCGGGGAAAAAACTTAGTAGGGAGAGGCGGACCAGAGTCATCCGATTGTGTATGCTTATTTCCAAGAATTTGAACGTCTGATTTTGGCAGCTACTGTGTCAAAGGGCAATGAATCGCCTTGTGATCAGGAGCCGAGCAATTAAAACAAATGAGCCGAGCATGGCAAGTAATTTTTGATGTCCCCATTGAAGGCGTGACCGCCTGATTAGCCCAGTACGTAGAAAGCTTAGAGATGTCTTGCTCCGAGTAGCAGGCCTGGGCCAAGTCCACCTTATGTTGGGCCGAGAGAATAGGTGGCCATGCCGAAAAAAGGAGGTGCATATTTGAATGCCGAGGCCAGGAAACATTGGGGCAAAGGAGGATAATCTTGTCGGAGTGCACATTTAAAGCGTCCTAACCACAGATAAGGAGGTGAGTCCGATTCCTCAGATTCCGCTTGCCATTGATATTTAGCCATTAAATGTGTCCGGCCATCAGTGGCCTTGACCGGCGCCAGAATATTAATGCCCGATTGGATAATACCAAAATTAGGAAAAGCCTTCTCATGATCATGCGGATGAACTATTGCCAGGGATGAAGAAGGTTCATAGTGATGAGAATTGGAGAAAGCCATGGTTGACAAAGGAACCAAATTAAACTTACCCAATTCATGTAAAGAGGAAGGGTGTAAAGATGCTCCTTCATGAAATGAACCCAAATTGGACTTAATCGCTAAAGGCTTCCTAGCAGAGATATCCTTCAATTCCTCATCCGCATGCCAAGTCGAGGTGAAATGAGAAAACCGAGCAAAATGACCATTGAAGAGATGAAAATGACAAAGAAAGTCTGGCCAAATGCGATCCTTGAGCCGATATATGAAATGACCAACTTTATTTCCGGCCACAGAGAAACGAAAAGATCTTTCATTGATCTTAAAAACCTTAAAACCTTTGTGATGACCTCCAATGCAGCATTGAAGGGCTACACCCACCGAATCTTCATTGAGAGGGAAGGAGGCCGAAGAGAAGGATACCACCAAGAAGAACTCCTTGGTAGGGCGAGAGGGAGAGAAATGGACTGTTTCTCCAAACCGTCGACGTACCTGATCGGCCACCGCAAGGCCAGGATTGAAATCCCAGTGTAGGAGGCCCTTCATTGCGAAGATCAAAGGTTAGATCCATGGTGTGGAGCAGGTGGGAGGGAGGGGGAGGAGGAGGAGGAGGAGGAGGAGGTGGAAGGAGCCATCTCCCGCGAAGTTTTCATCAAGGGCATCGTCAACATAACCATCTTTGATCAACGAGCTAGTCAAGTAGAGGCATACTAGTGACACTCTGTTTGTCTATGTATTCACACAAGTATTATGTTTCCGGTTAATACAATTCTAGCATGAATAATAAACATTTATCATGAAATAAGGAAATAAATAATAACTTCATTATTGCCTCTAGGGCATATTTCCTTCACCTACATCCGATCGCCTTGTGAGAATCTAAGCTAAAAACGATGAACAGCACAAGGGACACGAGATTTATACTGGTTCGGGCCACCGTTGTGGTGTGATACCCTACTCTAGTGTGTGGTGTGGTGGATTGCCTCAGGGGCTGATGATGAACAGTACAAGGGAAGAACAGCCTCACGAGAGGTGTTCTTGAGCTGGTGCGATGAACTGCTTGGGTGAGTTTGATCGCCTCTTGGATGCCTAACCAGATGCCCCTATTCTGTGGTGGCTATCCCTATATATAGAGGCCTTGGGCCTCTTCCCAAATATTGAGCGGGAAAGGCGCCAACAACGGCCATTTCGAAGGGGAACATCTAGTACAAGTTATCCTGACTAAAGTTGGTCTTCGGCTGCCAAAGGCACTGGCGATGACGCTGTCCAGGGCTCCGCGGTGACCTCCATCCTGCCGATCTGCTAATCTTGGTCTCGTTGCACCGAAATGGCAGCCTTTGCCTGATGCCTCGGTACTCTACGCCTGTGCTTGCCCCCTTTTCCCCAAAGAGGAAACACGGACACTATGAAGGCCGGTGCCGGCCTGGCGCCTGCCTGGTCTTGATCGTCATGGCTTGCGTCACGGGCACCTCGCGAGGTACCTTTCCTTGATCTCTCCGCCTCCTCGCGAGCCTGCCTGGCGAGGCCGTTCCTGAGGAAGCCTTGTGTCGTCCGCCCCGCAAGGCTTGGCCCCCCACGAGGGTCCTGAGTCTTGTGCTGATGAACATGGGCCGTACTAGGCCACCACTTGAGCCACGCAGCAGGCCGTAGGTAGGGAAGTCTGGGGACCCCCGTTCCCAGAACGCCGACAGTAGCCCCCGGGCCCAAGGCGCGCTCGGACTTGGCTTAGCGGAGAAGCAAAGGGGAAAGTGCGGAGCGCCACGGGCCCCGTCAGCCTGCAGCCTTGGGTGCCGCGTTGCGGTTGATTTGATGTGGGCGCCTCCGCTTCCCCACGCTCCCTCATTATGCGCCTGGCTATGCGGCCACGAGACTTGTATGCAGTTATCCTCACTTTGCTTCCTGCGCGCTCCTTGTTTCCCTTTCCCCCTCGAGTCTCTGCTTCCACCTCCAATCCATCTTGAGTTCTTCCCCTTGCCATTGCATGGCGCCAAAGAAAAAGGAAAAAGGAAAGATACCTGCACCTTTGTCCAGCGCGTCCCCGGCGGCTGCTCCCGCCGTTGACAAGTCACTCTTACTTAATCTGGAAGCCCTGGAGAAGGTCCGCTCCGCTCTTGCCTCCAGCTTCAATGAGTGCGGGAAGATGATGGTCTGGCCCGCGTCCCATGCCTCCTTAGACAGGATCATCACGGAGGTCCGATTCTTCGCTGACGCCCTGTGGGCGGGCCTGGTTCCCCCCTTTTCCGCTTTCTTCAATGCGGTGCTCTCCCATTATCAGATCCACATGATGCATCTTGGCCCCCAATCCATTACTCTGCTCGCTGTTTTCGCCTTCGTCTGCGAGGCTATGGTGGGGATTCCTCCTTCTGTTGCCCTTCTGCGCCACTTCTTCTCCCTGCGCTTGTCCGACCCTTCCCGGTGTTCGGGATGCGTGAGCTTCCAGGCAGTACCAGTGACGGCCGCCTCGGGGGTCGACTTTGGCCTCCCACCTTCTGCGAGCGGGTTCCGGGAGCGGTGGCTGTATGTGGACGTCTGGGTGCCCAGCCCCCTGCTCGCGCACCCGACGCTGCCTGCTATTCCCAATCCTGGTTGGGATCATGAAGAACTCACGAGCCCCCAACTTGCTTTCACCTGGCATCGCTTCGAGAGGATGAGGGAGCTCGAAGTGATGGCGCCCAAGGTGGTGAAGGAGTTCCTCCGGTGCCGCATCGCTCCTCTCCAGCGCCATTCCCGCCCAATGTGGGCTTACACCGGTTGTCAGGACCGTATGAGGCTCCATGAAAGGGATATCATGCCTGAGACGCTGAAGAAGGTGCTGCAGGTCCTGACCGGCGACCCCTCTCCCGGCAGCGCTGGCCATGGGGCGCCCTGTTGTATCTTTGCACAAACAGGGTCGACATCGTGAGATAGATGCCCCGCTTCGACGAATGGGGGCTGCGCCCGGCCGGCCTCGTGGGACCATGCGAGAATCCGGTTGCTGTGGTCCTTCCCCCAATAGCCCGCGCTGACCTTGCCTCAGGAGTCGTTGCAGGGAGGCAAGTATTGGCAGGAGCCGAGGGGCCTGATGTCGAGGTGCTGATGTTGCGTGGGGCTCCCGAAGCGTCATCCTCCGGAGCCTACGGAGCCCCTTGCGAGGTGGTGGCTGATGAGGGAGCGCGACCTGCCGCTCCCGAGGCCTAAGCCCCCGAGGCCACGGCAGGCCACCAAGAGGTGGCACCTGATCGCTCCTCTCAGGCTGGTGCCCTTGTTGTAGGCCGTCCTGATGCTTCGGCTCCTATGCCGCGCGCCGGCCCTCACGTCACGAGCTTGGGCCGGTTCCGCATAGATTTTGAGGATCTTCGCAAGAGGAAGAAGGCTTCCGGTGGTGATGATCGCCCGTACCGCCCACTGAAGCACAGGAAGTACTTCGCCATGGACGAGTAAGTCTCTCCTTCTTGTGGTTCCTTGCTTGCCTCTCCCTTTGCTGACTGCGACCTTTCAGGATCCCCTCTGACGAGCTCGCCGAGCCAGCTGAGGAGCCGCGTCCGCAGGCTTCTCCTCCATCACCGACCTCGACTGCCCCCTGCCTGGGTGCCGCCCTTGGTGCAAGCTTGGCTGGAGACAGGCCTGCCTGCGGCGCGCCTTGATCCCGTCGGTGCGCCGCTCTTCCCTCGCGAGCTCTCCTTGGGAACATCCAGCTTGCCCCGATCTCCTCCACTGATCATATGCAGCGAGTGGCTGAAGTCGATCTTCGGGTCCTCAGCGGGAGGTGGGTTGATGCCTGGCTGGGTCCCTTGCGGGGCCCGCCCGGCGACCGCAGGGGCGCCAGCCCCCAGCCCCCTGCCGAGAGGGGGGGAACCACTCCAAGCTCCTCCGCCAGCGTCGATGGCGGAGGATGTTGCTGACGACGTGCTTGGGCGTGCGCGGGAGCACAGCGCTATCCGCCAAGAGTTCCTCCAGAGGGCTGTCGATGTCGTGAGCCAGCTCGGCGCAGAGCTGGCGATCGAAGACGCGCGTCTCGAAGCTGAAGGCTTGAAGCTGGTCGAGGAGCGTCTCAAGCTGAAGGCGGCTTTTGGTCTCGCGCGCCACCAGCGTGATCTCAAAAACGCCAAGGCCGAGGCATCCCTGGCGGCCTCTCGGGAGGCCTGCTTGTAACGCCCCGGTTTCGATGCGCCAGGTGTATGCCAGTTATTCGCCGTCGTTGCCATATCATTTGCTTGCGTGTTGCATTCTGCCATGTCATCATCTGCATTTCATCCGCATGTTTTTCAAAACTTGCATCCGTTCGGGTTCCGCCGGTTCGCTCAGTTGTCCGTTCGGAGTCCAGACACACTCACACGCGCCCGCGGCACCTCCGAAATATTATTTTATAAGTGGCATAAAAATGTTCTCGGAATGGGTTGCAACTTGGCGTGCGATCTTATTATAGTGTAGACAGAGCGTCTGCCAAGTTTCGTCGCATTCGGAGTGCGTTTGATAGCCCAACCGTCATCCGTAGCGGCACCGTTGCCGGTTTATTCGTCGGACGTTTCGCTCTCCGAAACTGCCGTCGGGCTGCACTTCTCTTCTCTCCCCTCAGTCCAAGTCCTATCTTCACAGCCCACTATCCCCACCGGCAGCCCACCCAGTCCCTCCCCGCTCCGGACCGTCAGATCGAGATCCAAGGGTCCGTAACGGCCTCAAACGCCCCTAACCTAGACCCCCTGCCTATTTAAACCCCCTAACCTGCCATTTTTGACCTAACCTAGTCTAAACCACCCCTAGCCCCTCTCCTCCTCATTTTCGCAGCCTCCTCCCACCTCGGGGGCCGCGCCGCCGCCTTCCCCCTCCAAATCCGGCGCCAGCCACCTCCCGGCCGCCACTTGGCAGCTCCCCATTGGCCAGCCGCCGCCGCGCAGCCTCCCTCACCCAGCCGGAAGGCGCCACCTCTCCCCCTGCCTCCCCGCGCCGCCAGGCCCGTGCCAGGACCGCCCGGGCCCCGATCTGGGCCCTGAGGGCCGCAGCCAGCCCGAGCACCTCGCTCTCTCCTCCCGCCGCCTCTGCGATTCCGTCGTCGGCGTGCTGCAGTCGCCGGACCACTCTCGCCAGCGCCTCAAATCAAGTCGCCCGGCCAGCGCTGCCCGGGACAGGTCCCGCCGCCCTCTCTCTCCTTCCCTTTTTCCTCTTTCTCCCCTAAGCCCTGCGCCGCCGCCATTGTTTTGCAGGAGCCGTCGCCGAGCTCGTCGCGGGCCTCCTCGGCCTCGTCCGCCGCCGGATCCGGGGACCCCACGCCCGGATCCGCTCATTCCCGTCCCTCCCGGGCCTCCTCCGCTCATCCCCGACGTCAAGCCGCCGCCGCCCCCTTGCCATGGCTCCTGCTCGTCCGGGAGCACGAGGGAGACGACGAGCGGCCTCCGCTCGCTCGTGGGCCCGCAGCCCAGTCCAGCGCTCCAGCCTCGTCGCGGTCCAGCCCAACACCGAGCCGGCCCTCTGGGTCGCAAGGTGAGCTCCGCCCCCCTATCCCGCGCCCTGGGCGTCTTTTAGCATTTTGTCGCCCGTCTGTTTTTTTTTGCTGAAAACGACCAAGTCCCAGATTTTGCACATAATCATGCCATGTTCGTCATGCCGTATCTCTGCATCCGTAGCTCCATTTCGTGCGTATAATATGTCAAACTGTTCGTTTCAACGAGTACTTCATTTCGTTCCATTGCGTCATGTTCATTTGAGTTCAACTTCATGCCTGAATCTTCGTTACAAGAGTGCTATGCGATGTTGATCTGCTGAAACTGTTATAACTTGATGATTTGTTATTTTTGTTGCATTTGCTGTGTGCATCTTGTGAGCATGAGCCCTACATGAGTTTTGATCTATGTCATGTCATCTTTACATGGGTGCTATCCATGTATTTTCGTGATTCCTGTAGCGAGTGCATCAAGCTTGTTAAGTAGGGTACTTGTTGTTGCTGTTTTGCTAGGCTGATTCTGTTATATTATGATGCTATGTAAACCTGCTGCTACAAGTCATTCTATGAATAATCTGGAGATGTTCACTAAGAATGTTTTGTTATACATGTCTTGCTCTATCCATCCATGCCCTTTGTTGCAACTATAGTCTGCTGTAACTTATTGTAATCTTCCTCCAAAGTTGCTATATCATGTTGCTATCTGTTTTGCCATGTGTTTTGCTAGTGATCCATGCACCCTATGAACTTTCTCTTGCCATTCTTAGCTTCATTAACATGTCTTATTACTGTTGGTTTCCTTGCCATGCCATGTTTTGCTCTGTGGTGAGTGGTTCAAGCTCACCAACATGCCTACTTATTGTTGTTCCTGCCATGTATGAATTTGTAATATAACTTGCCATGTTTACATGGGTGCCATCATATTTTCTGATCCTTTGTGGCTCATGGTCAGTAAGGGACTTGTTATATGCATTTAGTAGTATCATGCCATGCCTTTGTTTGCCATGATAAGTTCATGTAACATGTTGTTTGATAGCTCTAAACATTGCAACCTGATGTTATTTCTGCTAAGCCTGAAACTCTTATTATTTGCAATTTTGTCATGTCATTTTGAGCATGTTCTAGTGATTTCTGGAGATAGCTCAGTGTTCATGTTTTGTCATGCTTTACCTTTACATAATGCCCATGCCTTTTGTTTTCACGTTGGGATTCTGTAGCATGTTGTTTTGATGCTTGCAATATGCCTAGTTGCTGTTTTGGACAGATTGTTGTCATGACTTGTATAGGGTGTATGTGTTGAACCGTTGCTCCGTTTTTAGTGTGCTCTATATGAAACTTGCTTGATTTTGCATGTAGTTTCATATTATCATGTTGCATCCTTGTTTTGAGGTGTTTGCTTGATGTTTGTATATGCATTTTGTATCAATGCCATGCTTATTTTGTTTTGCTCATATCTTCTAAGCCGTAGCTCCGAATCTAATGAACTTTATATGTAACTCGACTAGAATTTCGTGTAGATCATGTTGGTGCATCTTAATTTGCTGTTTAACAACTTGAACATAAGGTTTATTCAGATCTGGACCAATTTCAAAATTTGCATATGAGGACTTACCGGAATTGTTCTATGTTGTTTCCAGCCTCATTTAAACTTGTTTTGATGTGCTGCTCTTGTTTGCATCATATCTTGCCATGAGTAGCTTCATGTAGCTTGTCATGCATCATGCTTGATTGTGCATCATGTCTTGTTCATGTGTGGTGTGTTTACCTTGTTGTGTGCTTCTTCTTGATAGTTCCCGTTTCGTTGCGATCGTGAGGATTCGTTCGTCTACGCTTGGTTCGTCTTCGTGGCTTCATCTTCTTCATGGACTCGTTCTTCTTCCTTGCGGGATTTCAGGCAAGATGACCGTCACCTTGGATCTCATTACTATCATTGCTATGCTAGTTGCTTCGTTCTATCGCTATGCTGCGTTACCTACCACTTGCTGCTCAAGCCTCCCAAATTGCCATGAACCTCTAACCTTTGTCACCCTTCCTAGCAAACCGTTGCTTGGCTATGTTACCGCTTTGCTCAGCCCTCTTATAGCGTTGCTAGTTGCAGGTGAAGTTGAAGATTGCTCCATGGTGGACAGGATTTTGGTTGGGATATCATAATATCTCTTATATTATTAATGCATCTATATACTTGGTAAAGGGTGGAAGGCTCGGCCTTATGCCTGGTGTTTTGTTCCACTCTTGCCGCCCTAGTTTCTGTCATATCGGTATTATGTTCCCGGATTTTGCATCCCTAACGCGGTCGGGTGATTTATGGGACCCCCTTGACAGTTCGCTTTGAATAAGACTCCTCCAGCAAGGCCCAACCTTGGTTTTACCATTTGCCTCACCACCACCTACTTTTTCCCTTGGGAGTCGCTCTCTCGAGGGTCATCTTTATTTAGCCCCCCCGGGCCAGTGCTTCTCTAAGTGCTGGTTTGAACCGAGCTGCCTGCAGGGCCACCTTGAGGCAACCTGAGGGCTGGTTTTACTCGTAGCTAGTCTCATCCGGTGTTGCCCTGAGAACAAGATATGTGCAGCTCCTATCGGGATTGTCGGCGCATCGGGCGGTCTTGCTGGTCTTGTTTTATTGCTGTCGAAATGTCTTGTAGCCGGGATTCCGAGACTGATCGGGTCTTCCCGGGGAGAAGGAATATCCTTTGTTGATCGCGAGAGCTTATCATGGGCTTAGTTGGGACACCCCTGCAGGGTTTAAACTTTCGAGAGCCGTGCCCGCGGTTATGTGGCATATGGGAATTTGTTAATATCCGGTTGTAGTAAACTTGAAGCAAACTCTTCTAAAATACACCAAGCGTGTGCGTAACCGTGAGTGTCTATTTTCGGGGTTGATCGAGAGGAGAACACGGTTTCTGGGTTATGTCTGACGTAAGCAGGAGTTCAGGATCACTTCTTGATCATTACTAGTTGACGACCGTTCCTTTGTTTCTCTTCTCGCTCTCATTTTGCGTATGTTAGCCACCATATATGCTTAGCCGCTGCTGCAACCTCACCACTTTACCCCTTCCTTTCCCTTTAAGCTTTGCTAGTCTTGATACCCATGGTAATGGGATTGCTGAGTCCTCGTGGCTCACAGTTTACTACACCACCAGTTGCACGTACAGGTTTGCGATGATCATGACGCGAGAGCGATGCTTGCTTGTCTTGAGTTCTTCTTCTGCTTCTTTGATCAGGGGATAGGCTCCAGGTCGGCAGCCTGGGCTAGCAGGGTGGATGTCGTTTGAGTTTCTGTTTGTGTTCCATCCGTAGTCGGATGTTGATCTCTTGTATGATGTTGATGTATTCTTGTGGCATTTGTGCCTTATGTATGTATCCCCATCTATTATGTAATGTTGATGTAATGATATCCACCTTGCAAAAGCGTTTCAATATGCGGGTCTATCCTTGGTGGGACCGTCGAGTTCCTTTTGGATAGGGTCGCATATTGGGCGTGACACTGCTCCCGGGCCCTTGAGGAGGCTCAGGAGGCAGATAGGCGACGCGAAGCTGCGGAGGAGCGCGCGTGGGAGCTCCAAGACTGGTGCAACTCCCTGGAGCAGCAGGTGGAGCTGCGCCGAGCCGCCCTTGCGTTGCTGAAAGGGGGGCCCGCTGAAGAGGAGGAGCTCCGTAGGCGCGAAGAAGCGTTGATGCTGGAGACTGCCGAGCGCAACCTCGATATGGAGCGGTTTTTAGACGAGGGAACGCCATGTCACCCAGGCGGAGGACGACGCCGGCGCGCGGGAGGCCCAGATCCAAGAGGAGACTGACCGTCGCGTGGCAGATGCTCGCGCCGGCCTTGAGCGTGAGTATGAAGAGCGGCTGGAGTTGGTCAAGGCTGAAGCCGCGAGCAGGACTGCTGCCCCCAGGACCAGATTGACTCAAGACGCACAACGAGCTGAGGCCACTTCTGTCACACTGGGCTCGGCGCAGGCTGAGCTGGCCTCCTCCCGTGCCGAGCTACTCCTTCTTCAATGGTGGGTTGATGATGCCGACACCGTCACGCAGTGGAATGCGAACGAGATCCGCCAGCGGCAGACGTTGGAACACATGCACGGCCCCATGCTCCGGACGCTCAGGGGGAGGGCCAACGCGGCCTTGGGCATCATCTGCGAGGCCGTTTCCAAGGAGCCGCATGTGACCAACTACACCGGTTGTCGGTGTACTAGAGTAGGGGTACCCTAGTATCCCGAACTTGTGCACGCGCAGTTGCAGCCCTCCGCGGCAAGGCTTACCGGGTGACCGCCAAGGTCCTCCGCGGTTCCTTTAGAGCCATTCAAGAACAAAGTATTCAAGCCGAGGAGACAAGGCCCCGGCAAGAGGAGCTTGCCGGGAAGGCCACCCAAGGCACCTAGAAGACAAGGCCCCGGCAAGAGGAGCTTGCCGGGAAGGACCGGTGAGCGACAAGCTTCCGGGCGCGACAAGACAACAACCGCGGCAAGGCGCTTGCCGCGGCAGACCACCTCTCTGTACCTACGCTCTAGCGCATCCACTAACGTGTCGCCCTGGGACCTTTCCAGGCGCGCGTGGCGAGAGGCTGTGCGGCCAGCGGTGCGAGGTGGCAAGCGGCACTGACAAGATTGCCATCGTGGCAAGCGGTGGCGCCCCTGACGGTCCCTGTTTGCCTTTGTTAGAGGCGGCGTGACGGGCATTTAATGCCTTTGTCCCCCGCCGTCGTGGTTAGGTATGATACAACGTACATCGCATAAGTAGGTGTACCAACCACTACTTTTCCATTTGTACCCTTGTCTACGTTGCCACATGTCGGAGACCCCTTGAGCATATAAATGGAGGCCCATGCGCAACGTAGAGGGGGTCGGTCAGTTCCCCCCACGCTCAGTCTCGTTAGCAGCTCGTGTGTACTATAGCACTCAGCGCTCCTGAGCAAGAATGCAATACACCTAGACATGCAGCAGTAGGAGTATTATCTCTCCGGAGAGCTCCGAAGCTGGGTAAACCCCTCGCGTGCTTCGCCTCGATCTGCTCTTCGTGCGACTTCCGCTCCCCGCCGAACCGAAAGGGGCTCGGTCCGCCGGTCCCATAGGTGTTCGTGGGCCAGATCAGCCTGCCCCGACATCTTTGGCGCGCCAGGTAGGGGTGCCGAGGTTGTGTGAACCTGATCAGGCGTCCACGCGAGCCAGATCTTCATCATCTTCATCGACATGCCACCGAAGAAGAAGGCTTCGGCGGCAGAAGCTCCGTCCGCGTCGAACCCACCACCACCGGAGCAAACAGGTGGTGGGGTAGACGCCGGCGGAAGAATGGACGGCGACGGGGGAGCTCACGGTGCTACCAAGTCCAAGGACAAGGCTGCGCAGACCTCGGCGTCCGTACATGCACCGCGCCCGTCTCAGGAGGCGCGGGACCGACAGCGTCATGGTATTTACCATGCCATACGCTCGTTTGACCAAGATCGAGCTGGAGGATCTCGGGATGCTCAAGACCAGCATGCACGCCAACATGCTGGCGCGAGCGAGGCACGGTCGCCTGGACGGGATACTGCTCCTTCTAACATAGTTAGAAGTCCGAGCATATCCGCTCCTCACGCTGTTCGCCATCGCCACCCACCACTCCAGTGAAGCTTTGGCGAGAGCTCAACTGCTCCTGGATTACCCTCCAACAGCCGACAAGGTCGACGAATGGAGGGCCACCATTCAGAGTCTCATCGGCTTCGCCAACGGCGACGCTCCGCGGCAACCGAGTGCATCGCTGCCGCAGCAAGACTGCCAAACACGAGCCGGTGGCGACGAGACCGGTGGGGGTGCAACCACCATGCACTCTCCGCCCCGAAGGCCAAGATCGCCGACTCGCCGGATCCACCTCGACAGCGACTCCACCGCATCATCGGATCCACGAGCTCGTCGTGATCAGCACCAAGTTCTTCACGAACGACAGCAAGAGGACGCTCGAACTCGCATCGAGCTCCGAAGAGAAGCGCGGCGTCAATCCGACAAGCGCGCTGGGCCCTCTGTTGACATGCATGCGCCCGGAGGAACCCGAGGCGACTTGCCCGTCTGTGATGGTTGCCCTGCGTTCACTTTCGTGAGCTGCGGCAAGTCCAAAGGGCCCAAAGAAGAAGAATTTCAAGCCGTGACGCACTGCAGAAGTATGACGGCAAGACGCATCCGTCGGAGTTCCTCAAGATCTACACCATTGTGGTGCAAGCTCTTTGGGGGCGAGACGACAAGATCCTTGCCAACTACTTCCCGCTGGTGCTCAAGCCCAATGTCAGATCTTGGCTCATGCACTTGCCGGACAACTCCATATCTTCTTGGGCAGATCTATGCCATCAGTTTGTCGGCGCCTTTACAGGCGGCCACAAGCCCCATGGCCAAGAAAGAGACCTTCATCTGCTCGCCCAGAAGGAAGGAGAGCCCCTGCGCAAGTACATTCAGAGATTCAGCCACGTGCAGCACAAAATCCCAGATATCCACCCTGCCGTGGTGATCAGCGCGTTCCATCAGAACGTGCGAAACCGCAGGATGCGGGAGGAGATGGCGATGTGCAAGATCAGAGACGTCAGTGAGCTATATGCCCTGGCCGACAAATTAATGCGGCGTCGAGGAAGGGAGGAGACTCCCCGGAGAGAATACTGAAGCAGGAGGATCTGATAGTGAGGAGACCACCCCGGCAAAGAAGAGCCGGCGGCGGGGCAACAGGAAAAAGAAAGGCAGAGATGTGCTAGTTGTTGAGCAGTCCGACAACGGAGGTGGCGCCAAGAAAGCCAAGGCTGGTAGCTCCGGCAAGGAGGTTGCCGCTGGCACCAACTGCCAGTCTGTGGCGGTCGCCCGACAAGCAGGACGGCTCCGGCAAGCAGTATTGCAAGATCCACCGCACCAAGGGCCATGACCTCCAGAGCTGCAAGAAGGTTGAGCAGCTTGTCGAGCAGCAGAAGGCTGAATACGAACGACGCGACAAGGAGAAGGCCCAGGAGGGTGCTGGAGGAGCTGGCAAGAAACGTCCCGGCCGAGGAGGACGCCGCGGAAAGGCCAAGCAGCGGCAAGGAGACAGACCTCCCCGCGGCCGCGACAAGGATGAAGACGACGACGATGATGAAGACATGGATGATGACGAGGCCGATGAGCAAGAGTTCCAGAAAGCCACAGAGGTCTTGTGTGTTGACGGTGGTGCTTCTCTGCATACCTCACACCGCCAGCTCAAGCACTGGATGCGGGAGGTCAATGCAGCAGAACCATCCGTTGAGTCACGCAGGCCTCTGAAATAGTCCAGCACGCCTATCATCTTTGATATTGAGGACCACCGATCACAGAATCGCGGTCGGGTGCTTGCCGATGTTGGTTTCACCAACTATCCGCAACCTCAAGGTCACCAAGATGTTAGTTGACGACGGGGCCGGCTTGAACCTGATCTCCTCCGCGGTGCTCCAGAAACTCCAGATCCCTGATGGCGAGCTCGAAGAGACCAGCACTTTCCAAGGAATCAATCCGGGAAGGAGCAAGCCGAAGGGAAAGATCACGTTGCCGACATTTGGCAGCGAGTTGAACTTCAGGACTGAGAGGGTCACTTTTGACGTTGCGGACTTTCCATTGCCTTACAATGGAATACTTGGCCGTCCGGCACTCGCCAAATTCATGGCGGCCTCTCACTATGCCTACAACATGCTGAAGATGCCAGGCCCGATAAGTGTCATTTCAGTCCCTGGCGACAAGAAGGATGCTCTCATCTGCGCCGACAAGATCTACCGGGAAGCAGCTGCAACAGATTGCAAGCCACTTGCCGCTGAAGCTCCCGGGGGGAAGAAGAAGACCAAGTCCGGCAAGAGCTCTGTTGCCCACTCCGGCAAGCGCACCTCTTCGGAGTGCTGCGCTACCGTCGAGGACGCACCATCGAGCTCCACAGGCAAGTGTAAGAAGACGACGGCAGCTCCACCAGAGACCAAGAAGGTGTCCGCCAAGGAGGACGGCACTGGTGGTACCTTCACCATCAATGCCTCTCTCGACCCTAAATAGGAAGGCGCGCTCGTTGCTTTCTGGGCGAACGTCGACGTGTTTGCGTGGCAACCGTCTGACATCCCCGGTGTTCCCAGGAAAGTAATTGAGCACCATCTTGCCGTTTGTCCTCATGCGCGGCCCGTCAAGCAGAAAGTTAGGAAGCAAACAGTGGAGTGCCAAGAGTTCATCGCAGAAGAAATCAAGAAATTGGAAGCAGCAGGCCTTGTCAGAGGAGTGCTCCATCCTACGTGGTTGGCCAATCTTGTAGTTGTACGCAAGGCTAATGGGAAATGGAGGCTTCGTATCGACTTTACCGATGTTAATAAAGCTTGTCCCAAAGACCCATTTCCCCTGCCGCACATCGACCAGATTGTTGACTCCACGGCCGGATGTGATTTGCTTTCATTTCTGGACGCATACTCAGGATATCATCAGATCTTCATGGTAGAAGAGGATGAGGAGAAGACCGCATTCATCACCCCATGTGGCACATACTGCTTTTGTACGGATGCCCTTCGGGTTAAAGAATGCTGGTTCAACATTTGCAAGAGTAGTTCATGACGCTTTTGAGCCGCAAATGCACAGAAATGTGGAAGCCTACATGGATGACATAGTGGTCAAAAGCAAGGACAAGGCGACCCTGGTTCAGGA
The DNA here is from genome assembly GCA_021605145.1 of Aegilops bicornis. Taxonomy (NCBI): domain Eukaryota; kingdom Viridiplantae; phylum Streptophyta; class Magnoliopsida; order Poales; family Poaceae; genus Aegilops; species Aegilops bicornis. The sequence continues at coordinate 246,356,251 of CM038670.1, read as the reverse complement.
TTTAGATGAAACCTTTGCAAATCCCGACAAGATCAAGGCCATTGAGCTGATTGAAGCACCAAAGCGCGTCAAGGATGTACGAAGGCTTGCCGGTTGCGTAGCTGCTCTCAGCGGAGTTTATCTCTGGAGTACGCTAAAGCGGCATACTGCTATTTTTCAAAATCTTGAAAAAGGCAGGTCCGATGAGATGGACTCGAAGCGGAGGCTGCGCTGCGAGACTTGAAGAGATACCTGTCCTCCACTCAACACTTGTCGCACCTAGGCCACAAGAGAAGTTGCTTCTATATATAGCGGCAACCAATCAAGTGGTTAGTGCTGCGTTAGTAGCGGAGAGGAGGCGGATGATGAGCTAGCAACCATGGCGAGATGCATCCAAATGACGAGCAGGGGGCTTCACTGGCAAGCTCTGGTCCCGACAAGGACGGATCTGCGCAGACACATGAGAAGATGCAGAAAAGAATGGTGCAGCACCCAGTTTACTTTGTCAGTTCCCTTCTGCAGGGGGCTAGGTCAAGGTACTCTGGTGTGCAGAAATTGCTTTTCGGCCTCCTCATGGCTTCGAGAAAGCTGCGCCATTACTTTCAGGCACATGAGATCACAGTTGTCACTCGCTTTCCGCTGAAGAGGATCTTGCAAAATCCGAAGCAACAGCAGGGGATTGTCGAGTGGGCCTTTGGAACTATCAAGCTTTGGCCTCAAGTTTGAGAGCACTTCAACTATCCAAAAGCGAGCATTGGCGGAGTTCATAGCAGAATAGACGCCAACACAAGATGAAGAAATTCCAGAAACGAGCATCCCGTCAAGGAAGCAAGCAAAGAGTGGCTGATGTACTTTGATGGTGCCTTCGCTGCAAAGGCGCTATTTGGTCTTGGCGTGCTACTTGTTGCACCCACCGGAGAGCACCTCAAGCACGTAGTCCAGATGCACTTTCCCAAGGAGCAAGCAACGAACAATACCGCAGAGTATGAAGGTTTGCTTGCCGGTCTCGAGATCACTGAGACCTTGGGATCAAGAAGCTCATTGTCGGGGTGACTCACAGCTTGTCATCCGCCAAGTGAACAAGAATTATCGAGTCCATTGATGGAAGCTTATGTTGATGAAGTGAGAAAGCTAGAAGAGCACTTTGACGGCGCATGATGGAATATATTCCAAGAGCTCGAACGACATTGTCGATGGCTTTGTCAAAGTGCGCCAAGACTTAAGTTACACCTGTGGAACCAGGGATCTTTGTGCTCGGTGACTCAACCGTCAGAACGCCATCAAGCTGGACAGAGCAAGAAGAGGAAGTTGATCTCTGGTGACTACTTTCCGGCAGAGCTTCCCGAAGCCGCCGCCAAGAAGGTCCCCAAGATCGACACCAACAGTGCTGAGGAGCAGTTAGCTCCGACAAGCCCCACGGTTTGTTTCGTTGAAGCAGACGCTCCCGACAAGTTTTGCTCCGGCAAGCTTGTCGGGGAACGTCAAGCTCCGGCTGAGCCGCAGGTTCTCGCCGTAGAAGCGGATGTTCCCGCAGCAGCAGATGTGCCTTTAGTCCTTGTTGTCGACCCGCAAGCTCCAGCATGGGCGCAGCAGAGATTGTCCATTTCCTTGAGACGGAGAACTTCACGAAGAGCAAGAAGAAGCGGAAAGAGTAGCCCGGCAGTCAAGTATGTACCGGTTTCTCGACAAAGACACTGCATGTAAGAAGACTCAACGGTGTGAAATTGAAGTGTATTCACCGAAGATGGACAAAAGCTGTTGGCAGAGATACATGGAGGCATATGTGGTCACCACATTGGCGCCCGAGCACTTGCCGCAAAGCGTTCCGCAAGAAGGATTCTTTTGGCCGACAGCCCTCCAGGATGCAACTGCACAAGTAACCAAGTGTGAAGCGTGCCAGTTCCATTCCAAGTAGATACACCAGCCAACTCAAGCTCTCTAGACGATCCCTTTATCCTGGCCATTTTTGGTCTGGGGGCTCGACATCCTCGGCCCCTTTCCCCGAGCTGTCGGGGGCTTTGAGTACTTGTACGTTGCAATCGACAAGTTCACAAAGTGGCCGGAAGTGGAAGCGGTGAGGAAGGTGACAAAGACAACGATCCAAGTTCTTGGTCGATTGTTTGCCGCTTTGGAATCCCTAACAGGATCATCACCGACAACGGCACACAATTCACAAGCCGCACCTTCATGCAAGACGTCCAAGATCTTGGCGCTAAGGTCTGCGCTTTCGCTTACATTGCTCATCCGAGAAGCAACGGTCAAGCGGAGAGGGCAATGCTGAAGTGCTCTTGGCGGGCTCAAGACCAGAACTTCGACGGGCTGCACAAGTGCGGAAAAAACTGGATTGAGGAGCTGCGGTGGTTCTTTGGTCGATCAGACGACGCCAAATCGAGCCACTCGCGGACACCTTTCGCTCTAGTCTATGGAGCAGAGGCAGTTCTCCCCATGGAACTTCAGATACGGATCGCCTCGAGTGCTCGCTTATGATGAGCTTGAGCAAGAGCAGCTGCGACAAGATGACGCTGCTCCTTGAGGAGGATCGATCTTCATGTCAGCTATTTAGCTGCTCGGTACCGACAAGCTTTGCACCGCTACCATAGCCGCATAAAGTTAATGCAAGAAGTCTCGAGGAAAGGCGACCTTGTTCTTGGTAGCGTTCAGTCCGACAAGAATTCCAACAAGTTGACGCTTGAAGTGGGAAGGCCCTTACCGGGTGAAACGAGTCACTAGGCCTGGCGCTGTCCGCTTTGAGACCGAAGATAGCATTCGGTGAGCAACTCTGGAACATTGAGCATCTTCGTAAGTTTTACCCATAGAAGCGCGGTTCTGGAACCTGTTAAAGCAACCACCTTCTACAAGTCTTGCCGCTTTGTTGCATGTAATCCTTTGTACAAAGCCGGGCGCAGACCCGTGCATAAGTAAAGCTAGCGTTAACCGCACATCTTGTCAATTTCATGCTTTTTACTTCTATTTTGCATGCGTTATCTGACACTTTGCGCAGCACCTACCCCTGGTAAGTAATAACGAGCCATAAGGCTCCATATCTTTATTTTCTCTTCTTTCTCTTCCTCAAGGAAAGGAAAGATCCCTCGCACACAAGTTTGCCGGGGGGAAAGGAGAAGATAATGGTGTGGACCAGGCGTCGCTCAAGGAAGTCTAGCCTTACCGGGAAGCAAACAACAGAAAAGCTAAATTGCCAAAGTTTGAGCAATCAATTTTAAATTTTTTAAGTTATCTTCCTCGAACGACCATACCTTGTATGGAAAACCTGTGCGTAGAGGAACCAACTCGTAGCTAGTTGCGCCCTTACTTTGTTTCGAGTCCGCTCAACAACTTAAGTGAGCTGCGACTAGTTGCGACAAGGTTGCTTGTCGGAAGCGGCACCGCCAACAGAGCTCTTGATGTCCCTTTTCGGCGCTCGCGGCTCGGTGCCAGCGCCCGACAAGTTCCCTAAAAGCGAGGGCAAAAACATACAAAGGAAGGAATCAAGTAAAGGAAATAACATAGCAATTGATACCCAAAATAGAGTTATATTACAAGATAGCTTGCCGCAGCTCTAATGGATTGTTCTTATGACATGACCAGCAGCGGCAAGAGAAAGAGAAAGCGGGCGGCCTAATCCACGCAATCAGCCTCAACCCTCTTGATTCCGCTCACCCTGTCCACAATGGGTGCGACAAGGGTCTTGAGCGCCTCCACATCAGCATCCGGCGGCAGGGACTTGAGGACGTTGGTGAGGTTGAGGCCTGGGTTGCGGAAGGCCACCTTCATCGGCACCTTTGGAGAGCTCCAGCGCAAATCCGGGCGCGACTCCTCGGCCAGCTGCTTTGGGACTTCTTCCCGGAGTCGCTGGAGGGCTTTCACCACGCCCTTGAAGAACAAGCTAAGCTTGGCACTGGGTTGGAGGTGCTCGTCGGAGGAATATCGAAGATCCACCATCCCCAGCTCCATCAGCTCCCTGTTGATGGCAGCAGCAATATCCACGAGACCGTCGGTCCAGTGCTCCACGTTCTCCCTCAAGGCACTCTGGGCGGCAGCAGCACTCGCCAGCAGCCCCTCGTCGGCCTTGATCTTCTCCTTCAAGGCCGCCTCCTGCTCCCTGGCGCCGTCCGGCCTGAGTCAAGGTGGTCAGCTTCAACTCAAGATCTGCATTGGAGTCCTTGGCGGCGCTGAGCTCCTTGCTCCTCTCGGCGAGACGGCCCTGCAGCTCGCCAAGAGTGTAGGCGTCCTTCTCGCGCTCGTGGTTGAGTGCAGCAAGCTCCTCGCCGCTCCCCTTGAGACTGGCCTCCAACTGCGCCACCTTCGTCTCCAGCTCCTTCTTGGCGGCCTCGGCAGCTGTGGCAGCATCCTTTGCTTCCTTGAGAGCCCTGCCAAATGTTTGCTCGCGCATGGCAAGATCCTCCTCGTGGCTGTCAAGGTTAACCTTCCGATGCGCCAACTCACCTTCTGCTTGAGCGGCTTCTCGGCGGCAAGCCGCTGTTCCTCCTCGGCTTCAGCCTTCTCGAGGATGAAGGCCTTGCGCTCTCGGTGAGTTGCTCCGCTCCTCTTCGAGGACGGAGAGCTTCCTGGTTGCGGCCCCGAGCTCCTCCGCTGCGTTTCTCGATGTCTGCTCCGCCTTCGCGACAAGCGCCTCCAGATTCCAGTTTGGCTTGTCGGGCGCGGTAGAGCGACAACGACCTCCGCAGCTTGCTACTCCTCGGGCTCGCCGCTCTTTTGCTGCTGGCGCGTCGACTAAGCGTCCCGATCCAGCGGAGGCGGCAGCTCTTCATCGAAAGTCTCTCCTTGGCCGGCGCCACAGGCTCGACTCCCATGGGAGCTTGATGAAGACGCCATCGCCGGCCTTCAAATAGGCGCTGGGGCTCTTGAACTGACGCTGCAGCAGTGGCGGAGGGATCGGCGGTCGGCGTAGCGCCAGGCGCTCCTGCGGCCTCAGGGTCGTCAGTACGATCGCTAGACCCCTCGCCAGCTTCTGCGGCGGCAGCTTTGGCGGCCTCTTCACCGGCGGGCTCATCAGCGCCGGCTTCTTCTTCCATGGCGGCGGCTTCATCAGTGTTGCCGCGCGCGTCCTCCTCGCCGGCGACCTCGGTCTCCATTGGCTCTGTGGCGGATGGATGAAGAAAGTCAAGCAAATATTCAAAGACAAAATCAGAAGAAGAAGAACACAAGGGAAGTTTTCAGGCAAGAAGATTACCTGTGCCAGGGTCCACGGTCATGGTCTCCGCCGCCAAGGGATCGCTGGTGCCGTCCCTTGTCGGAGAACTGCCCCTTGCCGGAGAAGTCTCCCTTGCCGGAGAACGCTCCCATGCCGGGGAATCCACCCTTGGCAGCGTAGTCGAAGCAGAAGGAGGCTGCTCTGCTCCTACACAAATCAACAGTCAGATATCAGCAAAGAAAGAGCACCCATGCACGCCAAACAGCAAAAAGTAGACCATATACTTACTGGGAGGCTGCGGGGCTACTTTGAACAAGAGTTGCAGCGTCCGGCAAGGTAGTCTCAGACGCGCCTCCTACTGCGCGATGGGTTAGATCCTCGGCGACAATCACGGGTCTTGGCTCTCTTTGACATTCTCACGGGCCAGCGTCACGAAAAAGAATGGGTTCAGGACTAAAGCAAGTCGAGATACAAGACAAAGCAACAAATCGAAGAATTACAAATACAGCAAAAATCTTACTCTTCTTCTTCCTCGCCGGAGCTGAGCGGAGAGGTCAAATTCCTGCCCAGCCGGCGGAGGAGTGGGTTCCCTTGGGCGCTTGGCGGGAGCGGAACGGTGGTGCAGGAGGGCCCGCTCTAGTTGCCGCAGGCGTGAGGTGCTCTCAGCGACAACGGTGCTTGCAGCGGTGGGCCCAGCGTCGCCTTGGCGCTGCGGCTGTTAGGCCCGTCTGCCGCCCTTCGTCTCGGCCTTGCGAAGACGCCTTCTTGGTGGAGCTGGTGGCTGGCTCATTCGCGGCAAGCTGCTTGGAGGCGGGGAGGATGCGCCCTCGGTGGGCTCGCTCGACTCGGCTTCAGGCTCGGCAAGCTCCTCCTTGCCGGCAAATTCCTTTCGCTCGACAAGGCTTGCCGCCTCTGCTGCCTCTGCCTCCTCCACGGTGAAGCCAAACTTCGCCGGCGGCTACGCTGCCGCCTCGTCCAGCACTGGTGGCGTCGCTGCATCTCATCGTCGGTGGTGTCGCGGTGAGGCCCCTCTGCTCATCGAAGGCGGACCAGCATTTCCACCAGATTGTCAAAGAACTGCCGCCACGACGTCATCTGCCGGCTCTTGCGAGTTGGGACAATTCCATGTGAGTCGCACGCAGCGGCATCATTGCACGGATGCGGTCAAGCGGAATTGTTGCATAGCGAGCAGCGCCTCGGCAACCTAAACATTTCCGGATGATCAGGATCGGGCTTGAACAGCTCTAAGAGCATCGCGTCAAGCTCCAAGACAGTGAAGTTGAAGTTGAGGCCTGGGCGCAGCCTCATGATGTCTGCCGCGTTCTGAAACTCCCAGGCAGGTCTCCTCCTCTCTCACGCAGGGGAAGCGTCGCGGCGGCGAAGAAAGTCTGCGCCAACGATTGCCTCACGGTGAGTCCGGCAAGGCTGAGGCGAAGGATTCGGGTGGCTGCGATCTTCAGCCTAAGCGTCTTCCGGGGCCAGATTGCTCCAATCGTTGCCAGCGCACTCTTTGGGGTTTGGTATTTGGGCGATAAATTGCTGCGGGTTCTCCTCGACAATCCAGCACCAATCTGCCCTCCATTCCTCCCATTTGCTCACGGAGCTCTCCCTCCAGATAAGCTTCCTTCTTGCCGACCACGAGATCCAAGCGATTCCTCCGAAGGGGCTCCCTCTCGACTCGGGGTAAAAAGAAGTGGCGGAAAAGGGCTACATTTGGGTGGACTCCGACAAAGTTTTCGCAGAGATGTGCGAAACTGCCATGGTCAGAACAGCATTGGGGGTGAAATCAAGGAGGCGGAACCCGTAGGTGTTCATGATGTCACAGAAGAATTCAGAGAAAGGCGGCAGAGCCCGCAGTAGAAGAAGAGCGCGAAGAAGGGATACCCAGTCGGGGCCAATTCCGAAGTAGCGGTGGGGAGTACCTTCGTGCGCGGATGCGCTCGCGTCTCCGTCGACCAGAAGAGGTAGTAGTTCTCCCTCAGCTCCTTCGCGGCGAGATGAGGGGGGAAGATGGCCCGCTCCTTCCGCGATGCATAGCCGCTGCACCTCGGCCGACTTCTTTGCCTTCCCTTATCGGCTTCGGGCCCATGGCGGAGGCGGTGGAGGAGGTCGACGGCGTTGGTGAATCTTTGGTGGCGATGGGGAGCGGGCGCTGCTCTCTTCAGCCTCGAGAAGAAGGGGGAGCAGCGGTGGTTTTTCGATGGGACAGCAAGCGGCAAGGTAGGCGGCGTGCCTGTTTCCCCGCTTATAAAGAGGGAGGCGGGCGTTCCGATTTTCGAATAAAGAAACCCCACGATCTCGCCCACGATCACTCACACGACGCCGCACTTTCGATGCGTGCCGTTAAATGGAGGGCGTGGTGGGTCCGGGTGAGTTATGGTGTGACCCAGGCGCGTGTGCCGTGCCTGTTTTGGGCCTGGCCCAACAGCGCTCGGCACCGTGTGTGGCCCAGGCCCGGGGGCTCCTGTCGGTGTACTAGAGTAGGGGTACCCTAGTATCCCGAACTTGTGCACGGGCAGTTGCAGCCCTCCGCGGCAAGGCTTACCGGGTGACCGCCAACGTCCTCCGCGGTTCCTTTGGAGCCATTCAAGAACAAAGTATTCAAGCCGAGGAGACAAGGCCACGGCAAGAGGAGCTTGCCGGGAAGGCCACCCAAGGCACCTAGAAGACAAGGCCCCGGCAAGAGGAGCTTGTCGGGAAGGACCGGTGAGCGACAAGCTACCGGGCGCGACAAGACAACAACCGCGGCAAGGAGCTTGCCACGGCAGACCACCTCTCTGTACCTACGCTCCAGCGCATCCACTAACGTGTCCATACAGGACCTTTCGGTAGCGCGTGGCGAAACTGTCTGCGGCCAGCGGTGCGAGGTGGCAGCGGCCCGACAAGATTGCCATCGTGGCAAGCGGTGGCGCCCTGACGGTCCCTGTTTGCCTTTGTTAGGGCAACGTGACGGGCATTTAATGCCTTTGTCCCCTGCCGTCGGGGTTAGGTATGATACAATGTACCTCGTACAAGTAGGTGTACCAACCACTACTTTTCCATTTGTACCCTTGTCTACGTTGCCACCTGTCGGAGACCCCTTGAGCATATAAAAGGAGGCCCATGCGCAACGTAGAGGGGGTCGGTCAGTTCCCCCCACGCTCAGTCTCGTTAGAAGCTCGTGTGTACTGTAGCACTCAGCGCTCCTGAGCAAGAACGCAATACACCTAGACATGCAGCAATCTCCTGTTCTTCACTGATGTGGTGACGCATCTGGAGAACTGCTCCGAGAGGTCCCGCCAGCTGGTGGAGGAAAGGATCCGCGGCCTGCTCGCGCGGGCATTCTCCCGCGTCTTTAGCCATCTTCAGAACATCGACCCCCTCTTCGACTTCGATGCCGCCATCGCCCTGGTGCCTGAGGCCATCTGCGGCGACCTGGCGCGGTGGGTGGAGGACAATGTAGATGCACTCGTCCGGGCCTTCACCTCTGATGACGACGAGGTGATCGTTGTTGCTGACGAAGACGACGTGGTGAAAGGCAGTGAAGACGGTGCCGGCAACAGCGATGGAGAAGCTGGCGGCGACGACAGTGGCGCCAGCGACGCCTCTGAGGACGCCCTAGGGACGTGGTGAGCGACATGTCCGATTGATCCCGCGCTTCCCCCTACTGTTTGTCCTGCACAGGAAAAGGCTCGGGCGTGGCCCTAAAGGTCGTGAGAGCATTTTGGGAGGGGAAGCCCCTCATGTAAAAAGATTGTTGCCCACGTGTTGTTGAGATCATCGCCGGATGGGCGCCTACATGATGCCATGGTTTTCGTGATGTGTAGGTTGTTGTGGTTTTACCTTTGTATTGGCGAGCCTAGAGTGAGCTTGCAGTGTCCATCCGAGGGCCTCATGAAGGTCCCGTCTGACCATGCGGCGAGAGCCTGGCTGGAGCGGACGCCGGCCACGGGACGGCGGGCACACATCCTGGGCCCTGCCCTACTCGCGAGGGGCCCACGAGAGGGAGGCAGCTAGTATGAATTCCAACTTGAACAAAAATTGGAGCACGAGAAAGCACACGAATAAGACACGACACCCCTCCCCGCATACGCAAACACAAATTCGACTTCAGCTCAGATCCGAAACGAGAGATCTTGTTCGCACAAGAAGAAGCAAGAGCAAAAGGCTGCGTCCGGCACCTAGTCTAGTCTTCGACGTCTTCTCACCAGCGCTGAGCTAAGTGCTGCCACTTGGCATGGGAGGGAGCCCCCGAGGCCCGAGGGCGGCTCTCCGGAGACTCCGGGGCGTGTACAACCCCAACTCATTATTACGTGAGAGTGTCACGGGCGGTGAGCTTCACAGGCACTGGGCCTTTTTCACAGGTACTGGCCTTGCTTCATATCGCCATATGAGGGCCCCGCCTTGTGCCACCCTTGACCCCATCGACGGCGATCGGAAACCAGGACGACGCCAATGGGGAAAAGGGGACGCCAGCGGTACCCCGATGACCATGGGTCCTCTACCGGGGGCAGGTCCTGGGGGCACCTCCCCGGCAGAGGGCCTACCTCCGAAGAACGCCTTGCTCCGCATGCCGTGGGGAGGCGCCTGGCTCCCGACCCCTCTCCTGCTGCCCCCAGTGCCCTCCTCCTGAGGGGTGGGAGATTGCGGCACTGGGGCAGCCATCCACTGCAGCGACCTGAACCTCCTGCGACCCATGGTTAGTATAAGCTTGCTCCTGAGGAATTAGCGGTACCCGGTAGTTGCTGCCGCCGGCATGGTTGTTGAGGCTTCCGTGAGGCTCCTGAAAGAGCTCGGCTTCTGGCGCCTTTTCCTCCCAGCCTGGCCCGAGGAATGAGCCATGGTCTTCCTCCAGTGCGTACCCTCGATCCACCATGTGGGGCACGTAGGACTCTGGGGTCACCGCCCCAAAGGCCCCGCCGTAGTGCTCCGTGCGCCATGCAGTTCGGCTTGAAGCTCCATCTTGAGGACGGTAGAGCGACAACCCGCTAGGATCATAGGCAGCGATGCGCATGCCCTCGCTTACCATGGGAGGCGCTGGCGCAGCTTGCTGCCCGGCGCTGATGGCCAGGACGGGGTTGATGAAGCCCTGAGGTGCACCCGGGGGCGCGTGGGCTCGGATTGGTCTGCCTCGTGATCCGCCCGGGGGTTGGGTGGAAGCTGGAAGCAGAACGGGGGAGCCCCTGACGCAGCGGCATCCAGGAGCTCGACGACGCCTCCAGCAGCACGTCATGGCCGCTTTCTTGCAGTCTGCACCGCAGCAGCTCCCGCGCCACCGTGAGCGCGGCCTTCATGTTCGCCTGCTCCCTCCTGGTGTGCGGTGTCATGGCCGCAGCATGGCTTGAGGCCCTTGCTGCTGACTGCACCTGCCGCGGAGTGAGGGCAGGTGACGCCTTTGATCAGCGTCGCCCGCGCCCGCGCGCCTGCGGCACGGGCTGCTGAATCTTTGTCGGGACGGATTTTCGGGATATTAATTTCCCAGAAAATGTCCCTTGTGCTCATCAGCCCCAGGATTACTATTAGCTGATGAGGCACCAACTTGATACAGAAATTCCAAGCAAAGTACATAATATGCAGTACAAGACCATTCTGGCCTATGACTACAACAAATGGTTTCTAATGGTTGAAGGCGGAAGCGGTTTGTGGATCATCAACGTCTATGGGACTCCATTTCCCACAGGAACAACTGACCTGGATAACTCCTATCTTCGCGAGGCTGCTACCACCATTCTTAGGTTCCGGGGCTGTCATCGCAACGCTCCTATCCAACCAAGAAATCTGGCCAAGACAATAGCCAAGGACAAGTCAGTGAGTACTTTGAATGTACTTGCAAACATTATGAACACGGGTATAATATAACAAATGATATTCATGCTCTAAAATATTCTATGATCACAACATCAGTCATGAAATCAAAACCCATGATGCACGCAAGCGGGTTGTTCATATAAAACATGAATATGCAATCAGAGAATAGAAATAAAATGCACCGATCGTGTATGCAAGCGGACGCCTCGAAAGGACAACAACGAAAGCGTGCCTCGGTTCAGGCGTCTGAGCGACACCACATAAAGGGCTTATAAGCGAAATAAGTAACAAGCATGCCACAGTCGGGCGTCTGTGTGACACCACATAAAGGGCTTATAAGGTAAACAAATAACAAGCATGCCACAGTCGGGCGTCTGAGTGACACCACATAGAGGGCTTATAAAGTAAACAAATAACAAGCATGCCACAGTCGGGTGTCTGAGCGACACCACATAAAGGGCATATAAGAAAATAATCACAATGAATATCCAGGAGGTAGAACCGTCCCAGGGATACTCAATAATTCAAGTAATAAAAAGGGTTAGTCCAATATAATAATAATCATAATCAGCATAAGTCACAAGTCATGATCCATGTTCCGGTTTAGCAGTTTCTCCTCCGAAGACCGATACTTGACCCATCCCAGACTGTAGTTCTTAACCATGGACACGGATATTCGAATAGATATAATCTCTGCAGAGGGTGTACTCTTTACCCATGAGTAAGGATTCCTTTAGTCCATCGGGACTAATTTCGTCTACGATCTTTTAATTGAAAACACACCTGACCCGCACACACCAGCTTACTACCGGTGTCTGGAATCACCCACAACACCTACTAAGCGAAACTCTAAGTGGGGAGGCTACAACCTCGCGTAGCATGGGATCAAATTTATATCGCGCGCTCTAAGGGGTGCCCCCTTCTCGGTCCCAACCGGAAACACCCATGCCCCTGGACCAGGTGGCATGCCTACCGGATGCAGCCGGTATCTTCCACCATGGCCTTTCTGTACGGTGTGTGCTAGGAAGGGGTTGACAACTTACTGAACCGTACCCTACCTATGGCAGGGACACATGGTAGTACGAAACAAGTATGGGGGTTACCGCAACAAGACTCGATCTACGGTCGACTCAGGAGATTTAAGTATTCCCTGCATGATTAGCATAACTATTTATACTTAAACCTACAGATAGAATCACCACCTGTCATACCTCATCATGCTGTACGGGACTCAACCGTCTCGACGGAGGACTAGAGACAAGCCCGTGTCTACCCAAGACAGAGGCTTTCCCAGAATCCTTCCGGTATTCAAGAAGGCATACGATGGTCATTACTATCACAACGTATCAAATTTCAGTAGCACGGAATCACCAATATGCAGTTATGAGTAGGTTCATATCATCACACAAAATAATGAAAACTCCGAGACAAGGAGTGTTGTATCCGTATCAAACGTCACAAAAATATATTATGCCAGAGTTCAGAATGCTTGCCTTCAAGTTGTGGGGAGGCAGGGTGCATTCCAAAACTTTTGAAAGTTTTCTTCTCTCTTCAACAAATCCTATTTTTGAAAATGTTCAAATTAACACATAGTTTCAAAACAGTACAAAATATTTGTCTGAAATTTTTTCAAATAAACCTGAAAATAAGCTAGACATAATTTGAGAGATGTAGGAAAAAGAATCAATTCATTTCGAGTTATATTTAAAAAGTTATAGTCAGTCAAAGTTTAGTCAACTTTCTGTTTTTAAATAAAACAGAAAAGGAAAAAACGTTTTGAAATAAATACACATCGAAGACGTACTCTGGGATTACGCCTCCACTTACGCAAGCGTGGACTGGCGCTGGGTCACTGACAGTGGGTCCAGGGGGCCCACTGGTCAGGTTTGACCAGACGACCCTGCATTCTTCCTCCTCTGGCCGAACAGAGGCGGGTCTCCAGCGATCAACGCCGGCGATTGGCGGCTCCTCGCGGGGTTCTAAGGGCGGGGATGGATCCGCCAGTCTAGGGCGGTCCTCCTGGTGGTAGAGGGGGTGGCGGGGATGGAGGGAGTAGCCAGCGGCGAGCTTCGCGGCGGACGGCGGCTTCGGGAGAGTTGGGGCTTCGCGCTACGGTGGTTCCCGAGCGAGTTTGAGGTGTTGGGTGGCTCCGCGAGATCGACGGGAGGAGGATGGACGCACTGGAGAGGTCAGGGGCCCCGGTCCTGGCCGGATTTTACGGGAGCGTGGCGGCGGCCGAACCTGCCGGAGATGGGGGAGATGATGGCCTCCGGCCAGTTTAGAGAAGAAGGGAGCTTCCTACCACTTGCACAAGGCTGCTGATGAGCTTCGGCGCGATTGGGGGGCTATATATAGCCCGTAGAGGTCGGTTCCCGCGGCGGCCGTGGATGAACTCGACGGCGAACCGCCATTCTGTGCTGCAGGGCGATGTGGCAGCGACGCGAGCTAGCGGACAGGCTTGCGGATGGGATCAAGTTGTTCCAGGGGCAGCAGGCGCGAGCGTATGGCTCGGGCGGCGCCGTCTGGGGAAGGAGCCCACTGTGGCCGGCCGCTAGCCGCCATGGGTGACCTGACGGCGGCGCTGTAGGGCGCTAGGGGGGCTTGGATGGTTCTGGCAAGCGAATGAGGGCGGACGTGGCTCTGCGGGCGAGCAAAGGCCAGGGGCGCGGGGCGAGCGAACGCGGCGGCTCGGGTGCACGCACATGCAAAACGCGTGCTCTGGGCGCGCCCAGAGCACGCACGCGAGGTGTTCGGCAAAATGCCAATGCTTGCCCAGAGGCTCCGCATCACATGAGGGTTAGCAGGGTGGGGCTGTAGGCTAGGGTAGAGCCATGGGACATGCTGGTTAGGCCATGGGATCAAGTTTACAATGCAAGCTAAACATCATGCCAAATATGTTCATGCACTCAAGGTGTTTGACAGAATGCCAGGGGCATCTAGGCAATTCTTGGGGTGGCCAAAAACTCCAGACTAGTGTCTCTTTGGATGAATAAGAGCGTGTCAAGGTTAGTTTGTCAAACACAAAAACTTGCTAGTGCAAATTTTTGAGAAAACCATTTACGCCGAAAGAAAGGGCATAGTTTCATGGACCTAAACTACTCCAATGGGTCCACTCTCCTGGACTTAAGGGTTTTGCAGGGTGGTTAATAAGCAGGAGGAAGATCATGGGCATTAGAGCAACAAAAATTAGAGTTGTTGTAGAAAAAGCCAAACTGGACCAGAGAACAAAAGAGGATGTTTTGCTCAAAATTTTCAAATAACACCAGTGGATTTTTGCACAAATATGTATAATATACTCCTACTAACATCCTCTAATTTTGGTGGAAGTTTTAAAGAAATATTTAAATAGGTTGTTGTGCAAAAGTGCAACTGGACCAGATTTAAAAACTTGTGGTAAAACTCAAAATCTCCAAATGACTAAGGAATATTTTTGCACAAAAGTGATTTAGGGACATCCCATGTCATCCCCAAATTTTGGTGGGATTTTTAAATGAATTTATCAAAGGGTTGTAGTGCAAATGGGACCCTAAAACTTATGAAAAACCATTTTTAGAGAAATAAAGCTCATGGAAATATAATTATATAAATAATCCCACTGATAAAAGATATGTTTTATTGAGAGAGTATACAAGTCCAATAAAAACTTTGGAAAGTTTTTACTTGGGGCAAAAACTCCACAATATCAAAGAAAAGAAAGGTTCTGAAATCAAAGATAAATCCAGAAAAATAAAAATTTAATTTCCTGGCAAAATTTTAATAAACAAAACATGGTTAAATTTTTGGGGTGTTACAACACTACCCCCCTTAAGAAAAATCTCGTCCTCGAGATTTGATAAGGGTTGTTTTGAAAATATGATTCCTATTAGCTGAAACCAAAAGGTTTACTCATAGCACAAACTTTGAGTCGTCAGGGTTGGTTTTTGGTAACTACGCTCGGAATTAAAAATGCAACCGTACACCAACATACTTATGCATGGCTACTATTTAAAATAGGGGCGCACAAGCAAACATCATTAAATTATGGCGGTATAGGATCACATAGTTACAAGGTGAGGACATACTAAGACTCGATACTACTTGAGTGACTCAGTCTACCTCGTTAATATCTAAGCGGGCGTGCCTTGTGGACGTCGAGGCTTCTCCACGGGTTTCACTGTCGGTGTTAGCTGGAGGGGGTTGAGGAACTGCTGGGTCGGGGTAGCGATGATGACCATCGCAGGGGTTGTTGGCCACAATCTCGTTGGAGCGTGTTCCCAAGAGGCGACGAAGCACTTCTGGGGACATCAACGTATTTTGGTCGATGACTGGGGTAGACCTCAAGGACTCGATCGGTTGTCCAAATAGCACGACTGGGTTGTCGGCGTCGGGCTCATCTTCTCCTCTTGCCAGGGCTCGGCGAATCAGTTCTCCACGAGCTGCGACCAGATCAAGGTTGATTAGATCGAACATATCCTCTAGTGCACTTACATAGCGCACCAGATGCAACAATGCAGGGTCCGTCTCGTGATCTCGGTTGGCAACTTGGGGTGGCCTACCATACCCGTCACGGCTGGGGTAGTAGTAGAACGAGCGACAGTGAACTCTGGGCGACAAGTGCCGGAGTTGAACTATAGCCTCTCGCGCGGCTAGCTGGATGGCTTGTGGCTCAAAGGAAGTTGTCCTTCCGGTGAACACAGCAAGGCGTTAAGGGGATAGAACCCTACCATAGATGTGCACCTGATGGCCTGAAATTGACGGCTCTCACCGCTCATGGGTCCTTGGTACACAACATATTCTGGGGGCTCTTATAATGCAAAGGCACGGCGGGTGAGGTTTGCTAGCACGGCCACAAAACCTCCAAGGTTGTTTGCCGTGGTTTCATTGTGCACGGCGGGACCAGGCATGATGGCTCGGTTTGGGGAAGAGGTTGCGCTGTGCCGTGTTGAGGCTAGCGTGCCCTTTTTATAGAAAAAGGGGACGGAGTCTTCCTTCGCACGCTTATGAATGGGACAATTTAGGTGTCGGTCCTTTGGCGCTGCGTGATCGACAGGCTAGGCTGATAGGTTGGGCACCGACTGCCAAAAGGTGTCGGGTCACTGTGTGGCTATCTTACACGAGAAGCTTGGCTGGGGTTAGGTTAAGGTCTGGTGGGTTGGTTAACCTAGGTTTTTCGACCTGGCTAAGATAGGATTAGCCAATGGTCAGCCTGGCTCTGATACCAAGTTTGTTAGGACCGGATTTTGGGATATTAATTTCCCAAAAATGGCCCTTATGCTCATCAGCCCGGGATTCTTTGTTAGGTGATGAGGCACCAACTCGATACAGAAATTCCAAGCAAAGTACATAATATGCAGTACAAGACCATTCTGGCCTATGAGTACAACAAATGGTTTCTAGTGGTTGAAGGCGGAAGCGGTTTGTGGATCATCAGCGTCTATGGGACTCCATTTCCCACAGGAACAGCTGACCTGGATAACTCCTATCTTCGCGAGGCTGCTACCACCATTGCTTAGGTTCGGGGCTGTCATCGCAACGCTCCTCTCCAAACAAGAAATCTGGCCAAGACAATAGCGAGGACAAGCCGGTGAGTACTTTGAATGTAATGGCAAAGATTTTGTACACGGGTATAATATAACAAATGATATTCATGCTCTGAAATATTCTATGATCAAAACGTCAGTCATGAAATCAAAACCCATGATGCACGCAAGCGGGTTGTTCATATCAAACATGAATATGCAATCAGAGAATAGAAATAAAATGCACCGATCGAATTATGCGAGCGGCATACCGAAAGGACAACAACGAAAGCGTGCCTCGGTCAAGGCGTCCGGCGACACCACGTAAAGGGCTTATAAGTGAAATAAGTAACAAGCATGCCACAGTCGGGCGTCCGTGCGACACCACATAAAGGGCCTATAAGGTAAACAAATAACAAGCATGCCACAGTCGGGCGTCTGAGCGACACCACATAAAGGGCTTATAAAGTAAACAAATAACAGGCATGCCACAGTCGGGTGTCTGAGCGACACCACATAAATGGCTTATAAGAAAATAATCACAATGAATGTCCAGGAGGTAGAACCGTCCCAGGAATACTCAATAATTCAAGTAATAAAAAGGGTTAGTCCAAAATAACAATAATCATAATCATCATAAGTCACAAGTCATGATCCATGTTCCGATTTAGCAGTTTATCTTTCGAAGACCGACACTAAGACCGACACTTGACCCATCCCAGACTGCAGTCCTTAACCATGGACACGGCTATTAGAATAGATATAATCCCTGCAGAGGGTGTACTCTTTACCCACGAGTAACGGATTCCTTTAGTCCATCGGGACTGATTCCGTCTACGGTCTTTTAATTGAAAACACACCTGACCCGCACACACCAGCTTACTCACCGGCGTCTGGAATCACCCACAACACCTGTTAAGCGAAACTCTAAGTGGGGAGGCTACAACCTCGCGTAGCATGTGATCAAATTTATATCGCGCCCTCTAAGGGGTGCCCCCCTCTCGGTCCCAACCAGAAACACCCATGCCCGCTGACCAGGTGGCATGCCTACCGGATGCAGCCGGTATCTTCCACCATGGCCTCTCTGTACGGTGTGTGCTAGGAAGGGGTTGACAACTTACTGAACCGTACCCTACCTATGGCAGGGACACGTGGTAGTACGAAACAAGTATGGGGGTTACCGGAACAAGACTCGATCTACGGTCGACTCAGGAGGTTTAAGTATTCCCTGCATGATTAGCATAACAATTTATACTTCAACCTACAGACAGAATCACCACCCGTCATACCTCATCATGCTGTACCGGACTCAACCGTCTCGACGGAGGACTCGAGACAAGCCCGTGTCTACCCAAGATAGAGGCTTTCCCGGATTCCTTCCGGTATGCAAGAAGGCATACGATGGTGATTACTATCACAACGTATCAAATTTCAATAGCATGGAATCACCAATATGCACTTATGAGTAGGTTCATATCATCACACAAAATAATGAAAACTCCGAGACAAGGAGTGTTGTATCCGTATCAAACGACACACAAAAATATTGTGCCAGAGTTCAGAATGCTTTCCTTCAAGTTGTGGGGAATCAGGGTGCATTCCAAAACTTTTGAAAGTTTTCTTCTCTCTTCAACAAATCCTATTTTTGAAAATGTTCAAATTAACACATAGTTTCAAAATAGTACAAAAAAGTTGTCTGAATTTTTTTCAAATAAATCTGAAAATAAACTAGACAAAATTTGAGAGAGGTAGGAAAAAGAATCAATTCATTTGGAGTTATATTTAAATAGTTCTAGCCAGTCAAAGTTTAGTCAACTTTCTGTTTTTAAATAAAACAGAAAAGAAAAAAAACATTTTGAAATAAATAGACGTCGAAGACGTACTCTGGGATTACGCCTCCACTTACGCCAGCATGGACCGGCGCTGGGTCACTGAGAGTGGGTCCAGGGCCCCGCTGGTCAGGTTTGACCAGTCGCCCCCGCCTTCTTCCTCCTCTGGCCGAACAGAGGCGGGTCTCCGGCGATTGGCGGCTCCTCACGGGGTTCTGAGGGCGGGGGTGGATCCGCCAGTCTAGGGCGGTCCTCCGGTGGTCGAGAGGGTGGCGGGGATAGAGGGAGTCGCCGGCGGCGAGCTTCACGGCGGACGGCGGCTTCGGGAGAGTTAAGGCTTCGCGCTACGGTGGTTCTAGAGCGAGTTTGAGATGTTGGGTGGCTCCGCGAGATCGAAGGGAGGAGGATGGACGCACTGGAGAGGTTAGGGGGCCCCGGTCCTGGCCGGATTTTACTGGAGTGTGGCGGCGGCCGAACCTGCTGGAGATGGGGGAGATGATGGCCTCCGGCTAGTTTAGAGAAGAAGGGAGCTTCCTACCACTTGCACAAGGCTGCTGACGAGCTCCGGCGCGATTTGGGAGCTATATATAGCCCAGAGAGGTCGGTTCCCGCGGCGGCCGGGGATACACTCGACGGTGAACCGCCATTCTGTGCTGCAAGGCGACGTGGTGGCGACGCGAGCTAGTGGACGGGCTTGCGGATGGGATCGAGCTGTTAAAGGGGCAGCTGGCGCACGCGTATGGCTCGGGAGGCGCCGTCCGGGGCAGGAGCCCACTGTGGCCGACCGCTAGCCACCATGGCCGACCTGACGGCGGCGCTGTAGGGGGCCAGGGGACTTGGATGGTTCTGGCGAGCGGATGAGGGCGGGCGCGGCTCTGCGGGCGAGCAAAGGCCAGGGGCACGGGGCGAGCGAACGCGGTGGCTCGGGTGCACGCTCATGCAAAACGCGCGCTCTGGGCGCCCCCAGAGCACGCACGCGAGGTGTTCGACAAAATGCCAATGCTTGCCCGGAGGCTCCAAATCCTATGAGGGTTAACAGGGTGGGGCTATAGGCTAGGGTAAAGCCATGGGACATGCTGGTTAGGCCATGGGATCAAGTTAGAGCAACAAATATTAGAGTTGCTGTAGAAACAGCCAAACTGGACCAGAGAGCAAAAGAGGATGTTTTGCTCAAATTTTTCAAATAACACCAGCAGATTTTTGCACAAAGATGAATAATATACTCCTACTAACATCCTCTAATTTTGGTGGAAGTTTTAAAGAAATATTTAAATAGGTTGTAGTGCAAAAGTGCAACTGGACCAGATTTAAAAACGTGTGGTAAAACTCAAAATCCCCAAATGACTAAGTAATATTTTTGCACAAAAGTGATTTAGGGACATCCCATGTCATCCCCAAATTTTTGTGGGATTTTTAAATGAATTTATCAAAGGGTTGTAGTGCAAATGGGACCCTAAAACTTATGAAAAAACCATTTTAGAGAAATAAAGCTCAGGGAAAAATAATTATATAAATAATCCCACTGATAAAAGAAATGTTTATTGAGAGAGTATACAAGTCCAATAAAAACTTTGGAAAGTTTTTACTTGGGGCAAAAACTCCACAATATCAAAGAAAAGAAAGGTTCTGAAATCAAAGATAAATCCAGAAATATAAAAATTTAATTTCCTGGCAAAATTTTAATAAACAAAACATGGTTAAATTTTTGGGGTGTTACAGGTGCGGGGTTGAGGTCACCTTGGGCAGGCGGCATGACATGGGCAGGCCATGCCGCCCAGCGGTCGGAGTTAGCCAACGGGTCGCCGAACATGGAGGCGGCGGAGCGGTGAAATGCGGGACGGAAGAAGGAAGATTCCGGCGCACCCCTATCTGGCGCGCCAAATGTCGGATGTTGGGTTCCAGCAGACCCTTAAGGTTCGAACTCTGGGGTGCGCACGAAGATCTTTCCCCTATCGACCTACATCCGATCGCCTCGTGAGAATCTAAGCTAAAAACGATGAACAACACAAGGGACATGAGATTTATACTGGTTCAGGCCACCGTTGTGGTGTAATACCCTACTCCAGTGTGTGGTGTGGTGGATTGCCTCAGGGGCTGATGATGAACAGTACAAGGGAAGAACAACCTCGTGAGAGGTGTTCTTGAGCTGGTGCGATGAACTGCTTGGGTGAGTTCGATCGCCTCTTGGATGCCGAACCAGATGCCCCTATTCTATGGTGGCTATCCGTATATATAGAGGCCTTGGGCATCTTCCCAAATATTGAGCGGGAAGGGCGCCAACAACGGCCATTTCAAAGGGGAACATCTAGTACAAGTTATCCTGACTAAAGTTGGTCTTCGGCTGCCAATGGCATTGGCGATGACGCCGTCCTGGGCTCCATGGTGACCTCCATCCTGCCGCTCTGCTGGTCTTGGTCTCTTTGCACCGAACTAAAAACCTTTGCCTGATGCCTCGGTACTCCACGACTGTGCTTGCCCCCTTTACGCCAAAGAGGAAACAAGGACACTATGCAAGCCAGCGCCCGCCTGGTCTCGATCGTCATGGCTTGCGTCACGGGCACCTCGCGAGGTACCCTGCCTTGATCTCTCTGCCTCCTCATGAGCCTGCCTGGCGAGGCCGTTCCCGAGGAAGCCTTGTGTCGTCCGCCCCGCGAGGCTTGGTCCCCTGCGAGGGTCATGAGTCTTGTGCTGATGAAGATAGGCCATACTGGGCCAACACTTGAGCCACGCAGCAGGCCGCAGGCAGGCAAGTCTGGGGACCCCCGTTCCAAGAACGCCGACACACGGGCAGTCAGAACCACCCACCATGGCCACGCATAACAGGGCAGGAAAGGGAAGCTGGAGAGAAGCCGAAGGCACAAGACAAACAAAACAATGACAAGGACCAAGGCCACAAAGATCGGATGGACGAAGCAGGTTTCCCCGGCAAGGACCCTTCGTGGGGGCTCCACTACCGCGCCACCTCAGCTGCCTGCCTGCCTACATGGCACCGCATGCATCGCTGGCCAGGGCGCGTGTCAAAGCAAGGAGGAGCGGCGACGGACGGGACGGGCCTCGCTCCCGTCCCGGATAAAGTGAAGGGACACCTAAGCCTCGCATTAAATGCACTTTATCCTATAATACTAGCGATAAGCTCAGAGCGTTGTAGCACTTTCCACCTCCTGTATGCCACTGTGGCAGCCCCTTTCGCCTATAAAAGGAGGCCCATGGCGCACTGGAGAAGGATTCGGCTCTTTCGAACCTAGCAGCAACTAGAGCTAGTTCAAGAGCTCAAGAACACTAAATACATCCACCAAAGCAGGATCGTAGGGTTTTACGCATCTTTGCAGCCCGAACCTGGGTAAATCCCTTTTGTGCTGTCTCCTAGTCCCGCTCTTCTCACGATCCCCGTGCCCCGCAACCGTAGTAGGGATTCTAGTGATCCCATAGGTGTCGTTTCCCACCGACAACTTTGGCGCGCCAGGTAGGGGGCGCAATTGTGAGAATCTGGTCTAGCAGTTGACCTAGTTGTTCTTCATCGCCATGGCTCCTAAGAAGAAGACGACCACGGCGATTGGTTCGTCTGGGACTGGGTTGCTAATATCGGTGCGGACCAGTAGCGGGCCAGTCGCGGAGAGAGCCCGTGGCGCGGCCCGCGAACACCCACATTACCCTGGCGGTCGAGGCCTGGCGAGTGGCGTCGTTCGCTCGCCAGGTGACGAGCCACCAGTCGCAGGCTCCAGAGACGGAGTCGGGCCCCCCACGAGCGGCGCAGGGCCCTCCAGGGGCGCCGCCGTCCTGCCGTACGGCGGCGCGGCGACTTCCAAGACGCCAACACCGACGCCCACGACGCGCTCTTCCCAGGTTGTGCGTGATGGGCAGCGTGACCCTGCCGGTGACACTGCGCGCCACCCTGGGAAGAGTCCCGTGCGCCCATCACATGATGAGGAGGGCCAGCATGCGCGCTGAGGTGCTGACGGAGGTGGCGAACGGCTGCGGGGCCGTGATGCAGCTCCTTCTAACATGGTTAGAAGTCGAGGCGCATCGCGGTCCACCCAGCTTTCGCCGCCACCCACACCAGCGGAAGCCCTAGCACGCACGCTACTGCTCCTCGATTTTCCTCCTGCCGCGGAGAAGCTCGACGAATGGAGGGCCACCGTCCGGAGCCTCGTCGGCATCACCAACAACGATTAGTTGCGGCCAGCAGGACCCGTAGGCCGTCGCTGCACTGGGCCACCGCATGCCAGCGGAGGCCGTGCCGGAGGCGATGCAGCCACGGTGCACTCCCCACCTCCATCCCGGCCACGTCGGGCGTCAGTCCGTCGCGACGACGCTCCTGATGATATCTCCATCGCATCGTCCGACCCGCGAACCAACCGCGATCAGTGCAAGTCCTTCGAGAGCGGGTTCAAGAGGACGCTCAAACTACCATCAAGCACCGACGTGACGCGCGCCACCAGTCGGCAGGCAGGCTAGGCCCGCTACAGACCACCCAGTGCCGGGAAGCTACGATGGCCTACCCTACGAGGTGGGTTGTCCGGCTTTCACCCGTGAGCTGCGGCAGTTCCAGTGGCCCTCCCACCGTACATTCAAGCACGACGTTGGCGAGAAGTACAACGGCAAGACTCACCCGTCAGAGTTCCTCAGCATCTACACCATCGCGATGCAAGCTGTTGGGGCCGCGACGATAAGGTGCTTGCCAACTACTTCTCGTTGGCACTCAAGCCTAATGTTATGTCATGGTTGATGCACTTGCCGGTGGATTCCATCTCTTCTTGGGCGGACATGTGCCATGAGTTTGTTGGCGCCTTTACCGGAGGTCACCGAGCTCATGGCCAGGCGAGTGATTTACACATCATCCCCCAGAAGGAAGGAGAAAACTTGCGCAAGTACATCCAAAGGTTCAGCCGGGTGCAGTACAACATCCCCGATGATCATCCCGCCACCGTGATCAGTGCGTTCCACCAGAATGTGCGCAACCGCAAGGTGCGCGAAGAGCTAGCGATGAACAAGGTCAAGGATGTGGCCGAGCTTTATGTCCTGGCCGATCGATGCGCTCGTGCTAAAGAGGGAAGGAAGTACCCCGGCGAAGATGCCGGTGCAGAAACCGACTCCACTGGTGACACCGCCACCCCAGCGAAGAAGGGCCGACGCCGTGACAGGAAGCGCAAGGGCAAGGCCGTGCTTGCCGTCGAGGGATCCGACGACATCGGCACCACCAAGAAGACCAAGGCGAGTGACCCCGACAAGGAGGTTGCCGTGTGTGTCGCTTGCCGGGCCTTGGCGGCTGCCGACAAGCCAGGAGGCTCCGACAAGCAGTATTGCAAGATCCACCACACCAAGGGCCATGACCTCCAAAACTGCCGGCAGGTGGAGCTGCTCGCCGAGAAGCAGAAAGCCGAGTATGAGCGGCGGGACAAGGAGAAAGGCCCAGATGGTGCCGAGGGATCTGGCAAGAAACGTGGCGGCCAAGGATGCCGCCGCGGCAAGGATAATCAGCAGGAGAGGCCCGCCCGGGGCCGCGACAAGAAGCAGGAAGACGATGATCATGACGAGGACGACGAGTCCGGCGACCACGAGTTTAAGAAAGCCACAGAGGCCATGTGCGTCGAAGGCGGCGCCTCGCTGCATACGTCCCACAGCCAACTCAAGCAGTGTGCGCTTGAGGTCACAGCGGTGGAGCCATCATTCGACGCACGGAAGCCGCTGAAATGGTCCAGCACGCCCATCATCTTCGACACCGAGGACCACCCTGACCGCACTACTGCGGTCGGGTGCTTGCCATTGTTGGTTTCACCAACAATCCGCATCCTCAAGGTGACAAAGATGTCGGTTGATGGCGGGGCCGGCCTGAACTTGATCTCGCCTGTTGTGGTCAAAAGGCTGCAGATCCCCGATGGAGACCTCGAGAAGACGGGCACGTTCCAAGGGGTTAACCCGGGGAGGAGCCAGCCAAAGGGAAAGGTCACGCTGCCCGTGACATTCGAAGGCGAGCTAAACCACAGGACGGAAAGGATTGTTTTCGATGTAGCCGAGATCCCCTTGCCTTACAACGGGATCCTCGGCCGCCCACCACTAGCCAAGTTCATGGCGGCTTCACACTACGCCTACAACATGCTGAAGATGTCCGGGTCGATGAACATCATCACCGTCCCCTCCGACAAGAAAGATGCGTTGATCTGCGCCGACCAACTCTACCAGGAAGCAGTTGCAGCAGCTTCCGCTAAGGCACCTACTCCTGCCGACGGAGCCCTGGGGGGAAGAAGACCGGCGAGAACCCTCGCACCCACTCCGGCAAGCGCACCTCTTTGGGGTGTTGCGCTTCCATTGAGAACGTGCCAGAGAGCTTTGCCAGCAAGAGCAAAAAGTCCAGAGCCACACCACCAGAGACCAAGAAGGTGCCCGTCAAGGAGGACGGCACAGGGGAGCTTTTACCATAAGCTCCACCCTCGATGACAAATAGGAAAGCGAGCTCGTCACCTTCCTGCGGGCGAATGTTGATGTGTTTGCATGGCAAGCCTCTGACATCCCCGGCGTTCCCAGGGAGGTGATTGAGCACCGCCTTGCTGTCTGTCCTCATGCACGGCCCGTCAAGCAGAAGGTCAGGAAGCAAGCTCTGGAGAGGCAGGATTTCATCACGAAGGAAATCAGAAAGCTAGAGGCGACAGGCTTGGTGAGAAGAATACTCCATCCGACGTGGTTGACCAATCCGGTAGTAGTGCGCAAGGCAAATGGGGAGTGGATGCTATGTATTGATTACCCAGACATCAATAAGGCATGTCCAAAGGATCCCTTCCCGTTACCGCGCATCGACCAGATTGTTGACTCCACGGCTGGGTGTGACCTGTTATCATTCCTTGACGCCTACTCAGGATACCACCAGATCTTCATGACAAAATAAGACGAGGACATGACAGCATTTATCACCCCATGTGGTACGTACTGCTTTTTACAGATGCCTTTCGGGTTGAAGAGTGCTGGCTCAACCTTTGCAAGAGCGGTCCAAATTGGTTTTGAACCCCAGCTACATAGAAATATGGAAGCTTATATGGATGATATAGTGGTCAAAACCAAGGACAAAGCAACACTTGTGCAAGATTTGGAGGAAACATTCGGAAACCTGCACAAGATCAACCTCAAATTGAACCCTGAGAAGTGTGTCTTCGGTGTCCCGTCCGGCAAGCTTCTCGGTTTCTTTGTGTCGCAACGTGGGATCGAAGCAAACCCAGACAAGATTAGGGCCATCGAGCAGATTGAGGCACCCAAACGGATCAAGGACGTGCGTCAGCTCACTGGCTGCGTTGCCGCCATGAGCAGATTCATATCCAAATCCGCGGAGCGTGCCCTCCCCTTTTTGAAGATCATAAAGAAGACGGGCCCAGTGGAGTGGACCTCAGAGGCCGAGGCGGCGTTGCAAGACTTGACGAAGTACCTCTCCTCAGCCCCGGTGCTGGTTGCGCCCAAACCACAAGAACCGTTGCTGCTATATCTAGCGGCAACAAACCAAGTGGTTAGCGCCGCATTGGTGGTGCAGAGAGAGGTCGACGAGGAGACAGCAGCAGCGACAGAGTAAATGGTTGGCGGGCCCGAACCCTCCCTGGCAGGGCTCGGTCCCAGCAAGACCGAGTCCCCGGCAGGGCTCGGTCCCGGCAAGACTGGCGCCAGAACGACAGGACCCGCACGGCCCGGTGAAGTGGTGCAAAGGAAGAAGATGGTGCAGCACCCGGTTTACTTCGTTAGCTCCCTCTTGTAGGGAGCTAGGTCGAGGTATTTAGGTGTGCGAAAATTGCTCTTCGGCCTCAAGGATGCTGCACCACTACTTCCAAGCGCACGAGATCACCATGGTTACCCGCCTTCCGTTGCAACGGATACTGCATAACCCAGATGCAACAGGAAGGATCATGGAATGGGCCCTGGAGCTGTCAAGTTTTGGTCTAAAGTTTGTAAGCACCTCGACGATCCAGAGAAGAGTCTTGGCGGAGTTTGTTGCAGAGTGGACCTCGACGCCTGACGAAGAGGTACATGAGACTACTCTCCCCGGCGAGGAAACAAGCGGAAACTGGATCGTGTACTTTGATGGGGCCTTTTCGCTGCAAGGCGCCGGTGCTGGTGTGCTACTTGTCGCACCCACCGGAGAGCACCTCAAGTACGTCATCCAAATGCACTTTCCCTGGGAGATGTCAACCAACAACACCGCCGAGTACGAGGGTTTGCTTGCCTGTCTCAGGATCGCGGCAGACGTCGGAGTTAAAAAGCTCATCGTCAGGAGCGACTCGCAACTCGTCGTCAGGCATGTCAAGAAAGATTATCAAAGCCCGTTGATGGAAGCTTACGTAGATGAGGTGAGGAAACTGGAGGAGCACTTTGATATACAAGCGGAGCATGTACCTCGGACGGAGAACGACATCGCCGACTACCTGTCAAAGCGCGCTGCACTCAAGCTACCTGTGGAACCGGGTACTTTTGTGCTTCAGTTAACTCAACCATCCGTTGAGCCGTCACTACTAGGAAAAGGGCTACTAATGGTGCACCAGTTTTGCCTACTAATGGCGCATCACTGGTGCGCCATTAGTATCACGCCACTAGAATTTTTTTCTAATGGCGCACCACTGGTGCGCCATTAGTATCTGGTATACTAATGGCGCGCAGTGCGATGCGCCATTAGTTGCCCATGGTGCGCCACTAGTGTCGGCTATACTAATGGCGCACCGCCTTTAATGCGCCATTAGTAACAATTTTTTAATTTTTTCTTAATCTCAGGTCACTATTTCACCTATGAGATATCCAACACATATATATACAACAAGCATCCATATAACAACCATAGCCAACACACAAGTTCCATCATATATACATACATAGCCAACACACAAGTTCCATCATATATACATACATAGCCAACACACAAGTTCCATCGTTACATATTACAAAAGTTTCACATTGTTCATCCAACACCGTTATCCATCAATTCACAAAAGTTTCACATTGATACAAAATAAAAACACAAATGGAAAAGAAGCACTCCATCCATGCAAGCTTCCGTGAATTAAATCAAATCTGCAAAATGATAAACAAGAAGTTAGAAAAAAAAAAGAAGAAGACTAGAAGAATACTAGAAGAAGAACAACACTAGAAGAAGAATAAGAAGAATTTTGGAGAAGAAATAAGAAGAAGACTATAAGCTTATTATGTAAACTTGATCATTTTGTGCTAACATAAGTTATTTTGGAGCTAACCTATAGGAAACTAAGCATATAAGCTCTAAGTTAGTATATTAGAGCCAACTTAGGTAAAATGAAGCTAACCTATGTCATTTTGGAAAACAAGAAGAATACGAAAAGACTATAAGCTTATTATGTAAACTTGATCATTTTGTGCTAACATAAGTTATTTTGGAGCTAACCTATAGGAAACTAAGCATATAAGCTCTAAGTTAGCATATTAGAGCCAACTTAGGTAAAATGAAGCTAACCTATAGGAATCTAAGCATATTAGAGATAACATAGGTAACTAAGTATGTATATGTCATTTTGGAGATCTGACATACCTGACAAAGTTCAGTTCTCATGCATTGTTCTTCTCCTTCTCCTTCCTCAGTCTGATGCGCCAAGAGCGGCGAGGCGGTGGAGGCGGTGGAGGCAGTGGGATGTAGTCTTCTACCTCAATTGGCGTGGTCATGTCGCCCGGTGTGGGATCGCTGGGCGCCACCACCGGTGCGTGGTCATTGTCGAGCACCACCACCATCGTGAGGCCACCTTGAGCACGACCATCACTAGGTCATCCTCAGCCACCTCCATCTCTTGCCCATGGTCACCACCACCATCTCTTGCCCATGGTCAGCCACCACCATCTCTTGCCCATGGTCAGCCACCACCATCTCTTACCCTTGGTCAGCCACCACCAGCGCTAGGTCATCCTCAGCCTGATGCCCATAGTCATCCTGCAGCTCCTCATCCCCACTCTGCTCCTCTTCTCTCGCACTCCAGTCCGGATCATCCTTCTTGTTGTCTATGCTGCTGCCAGAATCGCTGCTGCTTTCGCTTCTGACAGAATCGCTTTGCTTTCGCTTCTGACCATGGTCATTGCTTGCTTCGCATGACCATGGTCGCTGCTGCTTTGGCTGTAGCCATTGTCGCTGCTGCTGCTCCCAATACATGTCCAAATGAAACAATGACCGTTAAAAATCGATGTGAGACAAAGCCAAATGTAGAGGAATAAGAAGAGGCAGAACGTACCGGCATCATAATCTTCAGTGTAGCGCATGCGACACATAGTCGCGTTGAACACCTTC
Source organism: Aegilops bicornis (assembly GCA_021605145.1). Taxonomy (NCBI): domain Eukaryota; kingdom Viridiplantae; phylum Streptophyta; class Magnoliopsida; order Poales; family Poaceae; genus Aegilops; species Aegilops bicornis. Next base: position 246,327,736 of record CM038670.1, on the reverse strand, counting down.
ACAATGAGCATGGTGGCGCTGCTGTCAGAATCAAGAGAAGGAAGTACCCCAACCGCAGGTCGTAGGCACGGTAGAACTTCTCCCACCCACGAGACAAGTACATGTGGCCCTTCTTGATCACCAACTCCACATCCCACAGCCTGCGAAACCCGCTGCCGGCCTGCCGCACCTTCACATTATTTGGCGGATCTTCACGCGTCGACCAGGTAGAACAAGCGGAGGAAGATAGGCTCCGGCAAGTACTTCCCCCACCGAGTTCCCCGGAGCCGCCGGCGAAGATGTTGCCGTGGATTCCGATCCTGCCGCGGGAAAACCGACTCCGGCAGGGCCTCAGGTCATGGCCATGGAGACGACCGCTCCCGTGGCAGAAGAGATGCCTTTGGTCCTTGTCGTCGAGCCACCGGCTCCGGCATGGGCGCAAAGACACCATCCGATTCCTTCAAAGGAGAGCTTCACGAGGAGCGGGAAGAGGCGAAAAGAGTAGCCCGCCGGTCTGCTGTACCAATTCGTTGATAACGTGTTATGCGAAAAAAAGGCCGAATGGGGTGAAATTGAAGTGCATCTCCGGGAGGAAGGACTAAAGCGGTTGGCGAGATACATGGAGGCATATGTGGCTCCCACATAGGGTCGAGGGCCCTTGCCGGCAAGGCTTTCCGGCAAGGTTTCTTCTGGCCCACCGCCCTCCAGGATGCGACGGCACTAGTAACCAAGTGTGAAGCGTGCCAGTTCCATTCGAAGAAGCTTCATCAACCAGCTCAAGCCCTTCAAACTATCCCTCTATCCTTGCCCTTCTCGATCTGGGGGCTCGACATATTGGGCCCCTTCCCCCATGTTGTTGGGGGCTTTGAGTATTTGTATGTCGCAATCGATTAGTTCACGAAGTGGCCGGAGGTGGAAGCAGTGAGGAAGATGACGGCGCAGTCAGTTCTTCAAGGGGCTAGCGTGCCATTTTGGGATACCCAACAGGATCATCATCGACAATGGCGCACAGTTCACAAGCCACGCCTTCATGAAATACATTGAAGATCTCGGCAGCAGGGTCTGTTTTGCCTCCGTGGCACATCCACGGAGCAACGGCCAAGCGGAGATTGCAAATGCTGAAGTCCTGTGAGGCTTAAGAACGAAGACTTTTGACAGGCTGCGCAAAAGCGGAAGACGCTGGATTGATGAGTTGCCGGCGGTACTTTGGTCGATCAGAACGACGCCAAAATCGAGCCACCGGCAAGACACCCTTTGCCCTGATCTACGGGGCAGAAGCAGTTGTCCCCACGGAACTCATATACGGGTCACCTCGAGTGCTTGCTTATGATGAGCTTGAGCAAGAGCGATTGCGGCAAGATGACGCAACGCTCCTTGAGGAAGATCGTCTCCGGGCGGCTGTGAGAGCAACATGCTACCAGCAAGCCTTGCGCCGCTACCATAGCTGCAATGTCCATGCCCGGAGCCTTGAGGAAGGCGACCTTGTTCTTCGGCACGTTCAGTCGGCCAAGAATTCCAACAAGTTGACACTGAAGCGGGAAGGCCCTTATCGGGTAACACGAGTCACCAGGCCCGGCGCAGTCCTCCTGGAGACCGAAGATGCCGTTCCAGTGAGTAACTCCTGGAACATCGAGCATCTTTGCAAGTTTTACCCATAAGGTGCGGCTGCCGGGCCTCCCGGCAAGCCACCCTTTTGTACAAGCCTTGTTGGCAAGGCATGTAACCCTTTGTACAAAGCCAGGCGCAGACCCTGAGCACTAATAAATGAAGCGCTGGCCCCCTAAGTTATAGCATGCATGCTATGTCGAGTCTCCTCTTCGGTTAGGGTTGATAGTGCTTGATAGCGGCTAACCCCTAGCTTAGAGGTCGAGTGTGCATCTCTCTGTTTCTTCCCTGTAATTTTTGGTTCGTAGGACACGTAAGTATTTCTGCCGAGCTGTTTGGAAGAGAGGAATGGACCGGTGTTCCGACCCCGGCAAGCCAAGGTTGCCGGGGGATGCAAATACAAGGATCCATCCGCGGCAAGCCAAGGTTGCCGGGGGCTGCATGTCCAGATAAGTCTTTTATCCTCTATCATGCATTTCGTTATGAACTGAGGGATGTGAAACCGCGTTTTATATCCAAGCTACCATGCTCCCCTCTTTCCGAACCCAAGGGTTATCTCCCGGGTCCGAGGTTGGTCGTAGTCGCGGTAGCAAGAGGATAGAACATGGAGCCCAAACTCATCTCATCCCAACCTCCGCCAAGAGCGTGAGAAAGGTCGAGCGAGATGGGGGAACGACGAGGCCTGCTGCCGGGCGAAAAACGTTTACCTTATATGGCAACAAGGATTCGATCCTTGCCGTGGATTTCACCCGCGAACGAAAAGCCCGGCAAACATCCTTTTTCATTAAAAACATCCCGTACAGGTACAGTTCATACGGAGTGAAAAACATGAGCAAGGGGATTACAAGTTCTAAATCCATCAAAGGCCCGAAGGCTTACAGGACTAAAAAGAGATAAGGTGCCCGTAATCCCTTTCTTGTCCCTCTCCACAGGAAATGGAGCAAGAAGGCAAAAGGGCAAAAGGGGCGCCTAGGCGAAGCACGATCAGCAGAAGGCACTAGGAGAACATCCCGGTGGCCACCCCAAAGGGAGGCTGGTGATGATGATGACGGTAGAAGAGCTGGAAGATGAGGAGGCATGACTGTCAATACGCTACGAAGCGTCGGTGCCCGCGTACTCCGACTTGACGGCCTTGCCGCCCGCCCTCTTCCTCTTCCACAGCATCCCCACGCCAGCCGCCCGAGGAGGCGACCCCGAGAAGTTCAAAGAGCCGGCGACACGGATGATGGGGTCGCCGGTGCCACCCAGAGCGGCGCCTGACACCTAGTCGGACCCGTCATCCTGTTGCCCGCTACCCTCGTCGTCGCTGCCGCTGTCCTCCTCATCACCCTCGCTCGAGGAGGAATCTTCATCATCAGAGGAGCTCTCCACGCAACACCTTACACGAGTCCCGAAGTGCCCAAAGATCTTGACGGAAAGGAGTCCACCCTCCATTAATTTGAAATGAAGAGTGAGCCCCTCCATCAAGCTATGGACGCGGGCGAAGGTCTTCCACCCTCGACAGAGGTACATGACGTGAGGGGCGGGGAACTCGACATCGGACCATATGCCGCTGTTCCCACAACCGCTCATATGCAGCCGCAACGCCTGCGGTGGATCCAGCTCCATCTCCCGTGCAAACAGAGTCGGGGGGCGAAGACGACGGTGCGGCGGCTGGCGCAGCCTGATGAAGAACTCGCAAGGGTTGTCCCCGACATGGCCCTCCACCAGCGGAGGCGAAGCCGATCTGCCGCCCCGTCCTCCTCTCCCTCGAGCGCCACGGCGGCCTCGACCTCGCCCCCTCCCCCTCCCTCTAATAGGCGGATCCGCCGCCACGAGCTCTGGGGGAGGAGCGATGCGTTGTCGAGCCGAGACCCTCGCCGCCACCGATGAAGCATCGCCACGCCCCCTCACCATGGCAGAAGAAAGGAGGAAGCAGGAATGGGGAGAGGCAGATGGCGAAGGGTTGAGAGGCACTGTTCCTCCTGCTCCTCTCTTTATAAAGGGGCGGGGGAGAGGCTCGGCCGCCCCCTCTCGGCCAATCCGGCATGCTGAAGTGATAGCAAGCGTGGCCGTCGACCGCCCTCCCCGCTCCATTGAAGGTGTGTGGGAATCGACCCACGCACACGCACAACTTCCCACATCCCGCGCGCCTGTTATTCGCCCTGCATCGTGCATGCAGCAAACGTGGCGTGAGGGATAGGCGTAGTGGGACGCGTGGAGCGACGGTTCCCAAGCGAGGGCAGTAAATGAGCAGCGGCCCTGCGGTCTCAAAGAGACACGCAAGCCGCCTCTTTACTGTCCACCATGGGATGACGCCAGCATGCTTCCGTCATGCGCGCGCACGACACCCACGTCGCGCGTTCAACGCGGGTCATGGGGAAGCATAGCGGACGGAACAGTTAACGTCGTAAAAATCCGCCCCGACTGCCCGCACACCGTTCTAGGCCTGGCCCAACAACGTGCAACGCTTATGTATGACCCAGGCCCGCGGGCTCCTGTAGGTGTACAAAAGTAGGGGCTCTGCATTTGACCCCTTTACATGTGCACGGGCAGTCAGAACCACCCACCATGGCCACGCATAACAGGGCAGGAAAGGGAAGCCGGAGAGAAGCCGAAGGCACAAGACAAACAAAACAACGACAAGGACCAAGCCCACAAAGATCGGATGGACGAAGCAGGTTTCCGAGGCAAGGACCCTTGCCGGGGCAGCTCGCCCACACCAGCTAAGCGAGCCACCTTTGAGCCCACCAATGCTAGACAAACGCATTGGGACAGGGCTCGGGAGGCACCTCCGTGGTGGCATGCAGATCTTTGTGAAGACAAAGAATAGTCAAGATCAAATGAGGATAGGAAGGCAACAATCCTCGGCAGGGTTCTTACCAACGAAGCCCATGAGACCCCCGGCAAGGTCCTTGCCGGGGATGACGGCGTGCCACAGCCATACCCTTGCCGGGCCACCCGGCAAGGTCCTTGCCGGGGATGACGGCGTGCCACAGCCATACCCTTGCCGGGCCACCCGGCAAGGCCCTCGCCAAGCGCGCCAGCAGGGCCAATGCCAGGCCCACACCAGCCAAGTCTCCGCCGCCGTTTGCATGCAGCTGCCGACCCAACCAGCTGGGCAGGCACCTGCGTGGCAACATGCAGCCCTTCGTGGAGGCTCCACTGATACGTCTCCAACGTATCTATAATTTTTGATTGCTCCATGCTACTTTATCTACTGTTTTGGACTATATTGGGCTTTATTTTCCACTTTTATATTATTTTTGGGACTAACCTATTAACCGGAGGACCAGCCCGAAATTCTGTTTTTTGCCTTTTAGGTGTTTCGAAGAAACAGAATATCAAACGGAGTCCAAACGGAATGAAACCTTCGGAAACGTGATTTTCTCACCTAACGTGATCCAGGGGACTTGGACCCTACTCCAAGGAACGAAAGAGGCGGTCACGAGGGTGGGGTGCGCCCCCCCCCTAGGGCGCGCCCCCTGCCTCATGGGCCGCCTATCGCTCCACCGACGTACTCCTTACTCCTATATATACCTACGTACCCCAAACAGTCAGAACAGGAGCCAAAAACCTAATTCCACCTCCACAACTTCCTGTATCCACGAGATCCCATCTTGGGGCCTGTTCCGGAGCTCCGTCGGAGGGGGCATCCACCACGGAGGGCTTCTACATCAACACCATAGCCTCTTCGATGAAGTGTGAGTAGTTTACTTCAGACCTTCGGGTCCATAGCTAGTAGCTAGATGGCTTCTTCTCTCTTTCTGAATCTCAATACAATGTTCTCCCCCTCTCTCGTGGAGATCTATTCGATGTAATCTTCTTATTGCAGTGTGTTTGTTGAGACCAATGAATTGTGGGTTTATGATCCAGCTTATCTATGAATAATATTTGAATCTTCTCTGAATTCCTTTATGTATGATTGAGTTATCTTTGCAAGTCTCTTCGAATTATCCGTTTGGTTTGGCCAACTAGATTGGTAGTTCTTGCAATGGGACAAGTGCATGGCTTTGGGTTCAATCTTGCGGTGTCCTTACCCAAAGGATGTAAAGGGTTGCAAGGCACGTATTGTATTGTTGCCATCATGGATAACAAGATGGGGTATTTATCATATTGCATGAATTTATTCCTCTACATCATGTCATCTTGCTTAAGGCGTTACTTTGTTTTTAACTTAATACTCTATATGCATCTTTGGATAGCGGTCGATGAGTGGAGTAATAATAGTAGATGCAGAATCGTTTCGATCTACTTGTCTCGGACGTGATGCCTATATACATGATTATACCTAGATATACTCATAACTATGCTCAATTCTGTCAATTGCTCAACAGTAATTTGTTCACCCACCGTAGAATACTTATGCTCTTGAGAGAAGCCACTAGTGAAACCTATGGCCCCCGGGTCTATTCTCATCATATCAATCTCCATCACTTTTATACTTGCTTTGTTTTTACTTTGCTTTTAACTTTTCACTTTGCATCTATATACCAAAAATACCAAAAATATTATCTCTATCAGATCTCATTCTCGTAAGTGACCGTGAAGGGATTGACACCCCTAATCGTGTTGGTTGCGAGTAGCTAACATTTTGTGCAGGTACGAGGGACTTGTGCGTGGACTCCTACTGGATTGATACCTTGGTTCTCAAAAACTAAGGGAAATACTTACGCTACTGTGCTGCATCATCCTCTCCTCTTCGGGGAAAACCAACGCAAGCTCAAGACGTAGCAAGAAGGATTTCTGGCGCCGTTGTCGGGAGTCTACATAAAAGTCAACAGACCAAGTACCCATCACAATCCCTATCTCTTGCATTACATTATTTGCCATTTGCCTCTTGTTTTCCTCTCCCCCACTTCACCCTTGCGTTTTATTCGCCCTCTCTTTCCCAATCTCCTCCTCTTTTTCCCGTTGCTTTTTGTTTGCTCGTGTGTTAGTTTGATTGTTTGTCGCGATGGCTCAAGATGCTACCAAATTGTGTGACTTCACCAATATCAATAATAATGATTTCCTTAGCACTCCAATTGCTCCTCTTGCCAATAATGAATCTTGTGAAATCAATACTGCTTTGTTGAATCTTGTTATGAAAGATCAATTCGTCGGCCTTCCTAGTGAAGATGTCGCTACTCATCTGAATAGCTTCGTTGATTTATGTGATATGCAAAAGAAAAAAGATGTCGATAATGATGTCATTAAATTGAAGCTATTTCCATTTTCTCTTAGAGATCGTGCTAAAGCGTGGTTTTCATCTTTGCCTAAAAATAGTATTGATTCTTGGAACAAGTGCAAAGATGCTTTTCTCTCTAAGTATTTTCCTCCCGCTAAGATTATCTCTCTTAGGAACGATATTATGAATTTTAAGCAACTTGATCATGAACATGTTGCACAATCTTGGGAGAGAATGAAATTAATGATACGTAATTGTCCTACTCATGGTTTGAACTTGTGGATGATTATACAAAAAATTTATGACGGATTGAATTTTGCTTCTAGAAATCTTTTAGATTCTGACGCGGGAGGCACTTTTATGGAAATCACTTTAGGAGATGCTACTAAACTCCTAGATAATATTATGGTTAATTATTCTCAATGGCATACTGAAAGATCTACTAATAAAGAAGTGCATGCGATAGAAGAAATCAATGTTTTGAGTGGAAAGATGGATGAACTTATGAAATTATTTGCTACTAAGAATGTTTCTTCTGATCCTAATGATATGCCTTTGTCTACTTTGATTGAGAATAATAATTAATTTATGGATGTGAATTTTGTTGGTAGGAATAATTTTGGTAACAACGCATATAGAGGGAATTTTAATCCTAGGCCTTATCCTAGTAATCCTTCTAATAATTATGGAAATTCCAACAACAACTCTTATGGAAATTTTAATAAGATGCCCTCTGAATTTGAGAGTAGTGTTTAAGAGTTTATGAATTCACAAAGGAATTTAAATGCTTTGCTTGAAGAGAAATTGCTTAAAGTTAATGATTTGGCTAGGAACGTTGATAGAATTTCTCTTGAGGTTGATTCTTTAAAGCTTAGATCTATTCCTCCTAAGCATTATATCAATGAGTCTCTCAAAGCTATGAGAATTTCCATTGATGAGTGCAAAGAAAGAACCGCTAGGATGCGTGCTTCCAAAGATGCCTTTATTAAAGCGTGTTCTTCTAATTCCTATGAAAATCAAGATGAAGATCTAAAAGTTATTGATGTGTCCCATATTAAATCTTTGTTTTGCAATATGAATCTTGATGAAACTGAATATGATCTTCCTTTACCTAGAAGGCGTTCTAAGAATTCAGAGTTTTTAGATCTTGATGATGAGATTAATAAAAGTGGGATTGAAAGAAATAAAATCTAGATGTTGCTAAACCCACTATATTGGATCTCAAGGAATTTACCTATGAAAATTGCTCTTTAATTGATTGTATTTCCTTGTTGCAATCCGTGCTAAATTCACCTCATGCTTATAGCCAAAATAAGGCCTTTACCGAACACATTGTTGATGCCTTGATGCAATCTTATGAAGAAAAACTTGAGTTGAAAGTTTCTATCCCTAGGAAACTCTATGATGAGTGGGAACCTACTATAAAAATTAAAATTAAAGATCATGAGTTTAATGCTTTGTGTGACTTGGGTTCTAGTGTCTCTACTATTCCCAAAACTTTGTGTGATTTACTAGATTTCCGTGACTTTGATGATTGCTCTCTAAACTTGCATCTTGCGGATTCCACTATTAAAAAGCCTATGGGAAGAATTAATGATGTTATTATTGTTGCAAATAGGAACTATGTGCCAGTAGATTTTATCGTTCTTGATATAGATTGCAATCCTTCATGTCCTATTATTGTTTGTAGACCTTTCCTTAGAACGATTGGTGCAATTATTGATATGAAGGAAGGAAATATTAGATTCCAATTTCCATTAAAGAAAGGCATGGAACACTTTCCTAGAAATAAAATGAAATTACCATATGAATCTATCATGAGAGCCACTTATGGATTGCCTACCAAAGATGGCAATACCTAGATCTATCCTCACTTTTATGCCTAGCTAGGGGCGTTAAACGATAGCGCTTGTTGGGAGGCAACCCAATTTTATTTTTTAGTTTTTTTAGTTTTTTCTTCTGTTTAGGAATAAATAATCCATCTAGCCTCTGTTTAGATGTGGTTTTATCTTTTAATTAATGTTTGTGCCAAGTTAAACCTATTGGATCTTCTTGGATGATAGTTATTTGATCTTGCTGTAATTTCCAGAAACTTTGTGCTCAGTGCCCGAATTGTTAAAAATCACCAGAACGTGATACAATACTGATTCTAATTTCTGATGATCAATAAACAAATTTTCCAGGCCTTCTAATTTTGATAGAATTTTTTGAGTTCCAGAAGTTTGCGTTAGTTACAGATTACTACAGACTATTCTGTTTTTGACAGATTCTGTTTTGCGTGTGTTGTTTGCTTATTTTGATGAATCTATGGCTAGTAAAATAGTTTATGATCCATAGAGAAGTTGGAATACAGTAGGTTTAAAACCAATATAAATAAATAATGAGTTCATTACAGTACCTTAAATTATTCTTTTGTTTTCTTTCTCTAACGGAGCTCACGAGATTTCTATTGAGTTTTGTGTTGTGAAGTTTTCAAGTTTTGGGTGAATTCTTTTGATGGATTATGGAACAAGGAGTGGCAAGAGTTTAAGCTTGGGGATGCCCATGGCACCCCCAAGATAATCCAAGGACACCAAAAAGTGAAAGCTTGGGGATGCCCTGGAAGGCATCTCCTCTTTCGTCCACTTCCATCGGTAATTTACTTGGAGCTATATTTTTATTCACCACATGATATGTGTTTTGCGTGGAGCGTCTTGTATTATTTGTGTCTTTGCTTGTTAGTTTACCACAATTATCCTTGCTGTACACACCTTTTGAATGAGCCATACATAAATTGGAATTTGCTAGAATACTCTATGTGCTTCACTTATATCTTTTGAGCTTGATAGTTTTGCTCAAAGTGCTTCACTTATATCTTTTGAGCGTGATAATTTTTTGCTCTAGTACTTCACTTAGATCTTTTAGAGCACGGTGGTGGATTTGTTTTAAAGAAACTATTGATCTCTCATGCTTCACTTAGATTATTTTGAGAGTCGTTAATAGCATGGTAATTTTTTTAATGTTAATATACTTGGTATTCAAGATATGTGAAACTTTCTTTTGAGTGCGTTGAATACTAAGATAAGTTCGATGCTTGATAATTGTTTTGAGATATGGAGGTGATAATATCAAAGTCATGCTAGTTGAGTAGTTGTGAATTTGAGGAATGCTTGTGTTGAAGTTAGCAAATCCCGTAGCATGCACATATGGTTAAAGTTGTGTAACAAATTTGAAACATGGAATGTACCTGGCTTGTGCATCCTTATGAGTGGCGGTCGGGGACGAGCGATGGTCTTTTCCTACCAATCTATCCCCCTAGGAGCATGCGTGTAGTACTTGATTTTTGATGACTTCTAAATTTTTGCAATAAGTATATGAGTTCTTTTGACTAATGTTGAGTACATGGATTATACGCATAATTTTACCTTTCCGCCTTTGCTAGCCTCTTGATGCGTACCTTTGCCCTTTCTCGCCTTTGAGAGTTGGTGCAAACTTTGCGGTGCATCCAAACCCGTGACATGATACGCTCTATCACACATAAACCTCCTTATATCTTCCTCAAAACAGCCATACCTACCTATTATGGCATTTCCGTAGCCATTCGAGATATATTGCCATGCAACTTTCCACCGTTTAGATTCATCATCATCATGACATACTTTACTTTTGTCATATTGCCATTGCATGATGATGTAGTTGACATCGTATTTGTGGCAAAGCCACCATGCATTATTTTTCATACATGTCACTCTTGATTCATTGCACCATCCCGATTACACCGCGGAGGCATTCATATAGAGTCATATCTTGTTCTAGTTTCGAGTTGTAATCCTTATCTTGTAATCAATAGAAGTGTGATGATCATCATTATTAGAGCATTGCCAAGAAAAGAGAAAGGCAAAAAAATAAAAAAATAAAGGCCCAAAAAAAAGAAAATAAATAAAAAGGGCAAAGTTACTATCCTCTTTTTCCACACTTGTGCTTCAAAGTAGCACCTTGTTCTTCATGTAGTAAGTCTCATATATTGTGCTTCAAAGTAGCACCTTGTTCTTCATGTAGTGAGTCTCATATATTGTGCTTCAAACTAGAACCATGTTTTTCATATAGTGAGTCTCATAAGGTGTCTTTCATACTAGTGGGAATTTTTCATTATAGAACTTGGCCTGTATATTCCTACGATGGGCTTCCACAAATGCCCTAGGTCTTCATGAGCAAGCAAGTTGGATGCACACCCACTAGTTTTCTTTTGTTGAGCATACATAGCTCTAGTGCATCCGTTGCATGGCAATCCCTACTCCTCATGTTGACATCAATTGATGGGCATCTCCATAGCCCATTGATTATCCTCGTCAATGTGAGATTTTCTCCTTTTTTGTCTTCTCCACACAATCCCCATCATCATATTCTATTCCACCCATAGTGCTATATCCATGGCTCACGCTCATGTATTGCGTGAAGGTTGAAAAAGTTTGAGATTATTTAAGTATGAAACAATTGCTTGGCTTGTCATCGGGGTATAGAAGTTGGGAACATCTTTGTGTGACAAAAATGAAGCATAGCCTAACTATATGATTTTGTAGGGATGAACTTTCTTTTGCCATGCTATTTTGAGAAGACATGATTACTTTGATTAGTATGCTTGAAGTATTATTATTATTTTTTATGTCAATATGAACTTTTGTCTTGAATCTTTCGGATCTGAATATTCATACCATGATTAAGAAGATTTACATTGAAATTATGCCAAAGTATCACTCTGCATCAAAAATTCTCTTTTTATCATTTACCTACTCGAGGACGAGCAGGAATTAAGCTTGGGGATGCCTGATACCTATCCAACGTATCTATAATTTTTTATTGCTCCATGCTACTTTATCTACTCTTTTGGACTATATTAGGCTTTATTTTCCACTTTTATATTATTTTTGGGACTAACCTATTAACCGGATGCCCAGCCCAAAATTGATGTTTTTTTTGCCTTTTTCAGTGTTTCGAAGAAACAGAATATCAAACGGAGTCCAAACGGAATGAAACCTTCGGAAACGTGATTTTCTCACCGAACGTTATCCAGTGGAATTGGGCCCTACTCCAAGGAACGAAATAAGCGGTCACGAGGGTGGGGGGCGCCCCCCCTAGGGTGTGCCCCCTGCCTTGTGGGCCCCCTGTCGCTCCACCGACGTACTCCTTCCTCCTATATATACCTACGTACCCCCAAACGATCAGAACAGGAGCCAAAAACCTAATTCCACCGCCGCAACTTCCTGTATCCACGAGATCCCATCTTGGGGCCTGTTAGGAGCTCACATGGGAAGGGCATCCACCATGGAGGGCTTATACATCAACACCATAGCCTCTCCGATGAAATGTGAGTAGTTTACTTTAGACCTTCGGGTCCATAGCTAGTAGCTAGATGGCTTCTTCTCTCTTTTTGGATCTCAATACAATGTTCTCCCCCTCTCTCGTGGAGATCTATTTGATGTAATCTTCTTTTTGCGGTGTATTTGTTGAGACCGATGAATTGTGGGTTTATGATGCAGCTTATCTATGAATAGTTTTTGAATCTTCTCTTAATTCTTTTATGTATGATTGAGTTATCTTTGCAAGTCTCTTCGAATTATCCGTTTGGTTTGGCCAACTAGATTGGTAGTTCTTGCAATGGGAGAGTGCATGGCTTTGAGTTCAATCTTGTGGTGTCCTTACCCACTGACAGAAAGGGTTGCAAGGCATGTATTGTATTGTTGCCATCGTGGATAACAAGATGGGGTATTTATCATATTGCATGAATTTATTCCTCTACATCATGTCATCTTGCTTAAGGCGTTACTCTGTTTTTAACTTAATACTCTAGATGCATGTTGGATAGCGGTCGATGAGTGGAGTAATAGTAGTAGATGCAGAATCGTTTCGATATACTAGTCTCGGACGTGATGCCTATATACATGATCATACCTAGATATACTCATAACTATGCTCAATTCTACCAATTGCTCAACAGTAATTTGTTCACCCACCGTAGAATACTTATGCTCTTGAGAGAAGCCACTAGTGAAACCTATGGCCCCCGGGTCTATTCTCATCATATCAATCTCCATCACTTTTATACTTGCTTTGTTTTTACTTTGCTTTTTACTTTTCACTTTGCATCTTTATACCAAAAATATTATCTCTATCAGATCTCACTCTCGTAAGTGACCGTGAAGGGATTGACAACCCCTAATCGCGTTGGTTGCGAGTAGCTATCGTTTTGTGCGGTCTGAGGGACTTGTGCGTGACCTCCCTCTTGGATTGATACCTTGGTTCTAAAAAACTGAGGGAAATACTTACGCTACTGTGCTGCATCATCCTCTCCTCTTCGGGGATAACCAACGCAAGCTCAAGATGTAGCATCCACCACCGCGCCAACTCAGCTGCCTGCCTGCCTACATGGCACCGCATGCATCGCTGGCCAGGGCTCGTGTCAAAGCAAGGAGGAGCGGCGACGGACGCGACGGGCCTCGCTCCCGTCCCCGATAAAGTGAAGGGACACCTAAGCCTCGCATTAAATGCACTTTGTCCTGTAATACCAGCGATAAGCGCACAACGCTGTAGCACTTTCCACCTCCTGTATGCCACTGTGGCAGCCCCTTTCGCCTATAAAAGGAGGCCCATGGCGCACTGGAGAAGGATTCGGCTCTTTCGGACCTAGCAGCACCTAGAGCTAGTTCAAGAGCTCAAGAACACTAAATACATCTACCAAAGCAGGATCGTAGGGTTTTACGCATCTTTGCGGCCCGAACCTGGGTAAATCCCTTTTGTGCTGTCTACTAGTCCTGCTCTTCTCATGATCCCCGCGCCCCGCAACCGTAGTAGGGATTCCAGTGATCCCATAGGTGTCGTTTCCCACCGACATAACCCTTCGTGTGACACGGCAAAATTGCCAACGATTTTGAGAGTCAAACCTCGTCATCGGATAGCGGACCCGTTCACGCTTACTATGACAGTCAGTTTTTGGCTTTTTCCTCATGAGGTACTTGACCGGGCGAACCAGTAGTACAATCATAGGGGTTTTCCCTTTGCCCTCTTTTCCGACATGCGGAACATAAGGGGCAAACATACGAGCCGAGAAACCCAACTATTGACCCAAGACATAGTTCGTAAGATATGCAGTGCAATATCCGAGACGCTCGACACCTAGAGGAAAGTGGTGCTGGACTTGAAGATATTGAGCTGATATATAAATCGAACTCTTGACTAATTAATGTGTTTTCATGCCGGGCTGTTCGAAGCGCGAGAAGAGAATCGGAAAGGGAATAAACGAGTCGCAGGATGCGAATGTACGAACACCCTAAAGGGTATTTTTATTATTTATCATAAACTTAGGATGTCTAACTGTACCATTCAAACTACAAAGGCAATACTTGTAAGATAGAAAAAAGAAAATTTACAGAGTAAAGGTTGACACATGGCCTTGATGCATGAGTTGAAGCCTTCATTGTGCCCTGCTGCACATTTGCACATTTGCTTCTGATAGGAGGGGATTGGGACCTTCGATGAGATCTTGATGGCCGAGGACCCTGCTCATGGAGCTCTAAGCTTTGGGGTATCCCGAATTGGTCCCCGAGTCGTCCAAGGACAAGGTAATTCCGAAGTTCGGTTGAACCAAACATGTACTTCGGATTAATGTATGCCTCACGGCTGCCATTGGTATTTTTAGTGCGAAGTTGTGTTGACGAGGCATGTGGAGCATGAATAATGTGGGCATGTCCTGGGGCGTGTATCCCTGTTTGCGGCGAACGCATGCGGATTCCCATGATGGGGAAAGGGTTTGAACCTGTTTACTATTGTCACCGGCCCTTACCGCGGGTCGACATCCGGGCCTATATGGGCCGGCGTGGTCTTCGACCGCTAGGGCCGCATCGTGCTCTTCGGTTTGAAGTGAGTGTTCTGTGTTGCCTTTGATAGTTATGACGCGCGAAGGACCAGACATCTTCAACTTGAGGTACACATAATGTGGAACGACATTGAATTTGGCGAACACTATTTAGCCGAGCATGGCATGATAGCCACTGCGAAAAGGTGCACTATCGAAGATCAAGTCCTCACTTCGGAAATTATCCGGAGATTCAACACTACTTTGAGTGTCATGGTGCCCGTGTAGTGGGCCTCCACTCCCGGAATGACCCCCTTGAAGGTGGTGTTACAGGGTTTAATCCTTGATGGATCGATCCCCATTTTCCTCACTATATCCTCATATATCAGGTTGAGGCTGCTCCCTCCGTCCATTAGGACTCTAGTGAGGTGGAATCCATTGATGATGGGGTCTGGCACTAGGACTGCAGACCCTCCATGGTGTATACTGGTGGGATGATCCCTGCGATCGAACGTGATAGGGCAAGCTACTGGCTCAACGTGGTATACCCCCCATAGCGCTAGCTTCCTCTCCTTCTTTGGTATGTGGGTTGCGTAGGTCATGTTTACTGTCTTGACCTCGGAAGGGCAGGGTTTCTGGCCTCCACTATTTGGCCTGCGGGACTCGTCATTGTCTTTGCTTCGTGGGCTTTTGCCCGAGTCTTCGGATGTGAGTTTGCTAACCTCTTTGATCACCCAACAATTTTGGTTGGAATTGTTGGTGGGCTTCTCTGATGTGCCGTCGATCTGGCAACGCCGGTCCAGAATTGTGTCTAGTATAGACGAGCCATCACCGTTGCCTTTAGGGGCTTTCTTTTGGGTTCTGGACTTCTGGTTTCGGAATCCGGCATTTACTACCGTATCCTCACCGTCGCCGTCATTGTGGCGATGTTTATTCTTGCTGAGTCGGGGCTTTCCATTTCCGTCCCGAACCTCGGAGGTACTAGGTGTGTCTGGGTTGGTGTTCTTGCGAGCAAGCCAACTGTCTTTGCCCGCGGAGAAGTGGGTCATGAGAGAAGTAAGCGCTGCCATAGTTCTTGGTTTGTCCTAGACGATCTACCATACACGCCATTCATCCTTGACACCATGCTTAAAGGTAGCCAAGCCTTAGGCATCCGGACAATTAACGATCTGATTTTTCTTTGTCAGGAATCGTTTCTAGAACTGTCGAGCAGATTCTCCAGGTTGTTGCATGATGCGATTTAGGTCATCAGCATCCAGAGGACGGACATAGGTGCCCTAAAAGTTTGCTCGACAAGTGTCCTCAAGCTCTTCCCAGGAACCTATAGTCCTCGGGAAGGCTATTCAACCAGTGTCGAGCTGGGCCTTTAAGCTTTAGCGGCAAATATTTGATGGTGTTGAGGTCATCTCCTCGTGCCATGTGGATGTGGAGGAGGAAATCCTCTATCCATACGGCGGATTTGTTGTTCTGCTGTATGATTTGATGTTCATAGGCTTGAAGCCTTCCCGGAATTGATGCTGCATTAGCCTCTCTGTGAAGCACAAGGGGTGTGCGGCGCCCCGAACTCGGGCTACGTCGCGTCGGAGGTCTCCGACCCTCCTAATCTGCTGCTACTCCTGGACTCTATCTATTCGGTTTAACCGATCGTAGTATCCTTCTCGGTATGCGCCCATGTCCTCTCTGGGTCCATAGACGGACCTGGTACGGCCTCCACGAGCGTCTAGGTCATGGCGGAGGTCGTACTCGTAAGTGGGCTACACTTGATCCTTGTGGTGAAGCGCGAGTTGGGGTGGCTAGGTGTTCGGCCTCGTCAGCCTCCCTCTCCCGCCCTCTAGGAGGGCGGTCCGGCTGTTCGGCGTTTGTGTACGTCGGGCATGTTGGCTCTGCAGCCCTGTCATTGAACTGGGCCAATAGCCTTCGCTTGGGATAACTCCTGGTTGGCTGATCGCGGTCGTACCCCTCTTCGGCAGCTAGGACTTTAGTCCATCAGTCGTTGAGGGTGTCCTATTCGGCCTTGATTTTGTGGTTTTGCTTCTTTAGGTTGTGGGAGGTGGCTAAAAGCCTCTGCTTGAACCGTTCTTGCTCCAATGGGTCTTCGGGGACGATGAAATCATCCCCCCCCCCAAGACTGGCCTCCTCTTCAGAGAGTGGGAGATAGTCTCTATCCTCAAAGTCGTAAGGGTTTTCTGAAATATGCGGGTCCTCCTGCCCTACGAGGTCATCCTGATGATGTTCGAAAGCTGCGTCTCCGGTGAGGTCGTCTATATAATTTATGGTGCCGCTCTCCGCAGTGTCCATGATGCTTGCATGGCTTCGACGTGGCTTTGATTGACGATGCTATTTTTGGTGTTTGGGCGGCTCATCTCTGGGCTTGCCTCTGTCCTAATTGGGGGTGCCGTCGCCGTCCTTGGGTGTGTCACTACAAAAAATACATCCGTGACATTTTGGGCCGAACGGAATTTTTTCTGTCATACTTATGACACTTCTATGACGATAATTGTGACAAAACCCGGTATCATCATAGATGTGGTGGGCTCCTACTTCTATGACAAAAAATCATGACAGAAAATGGGATTTTCGTCCTAGGCGGGCCGGAGACGCAACTGCATGACATTCTTTGGGCCATCCATGACGGAAAAAATCGCTGTAGAAGCGAGGCGAGGAAAATATCGGGGAGTTCCCGGTTATAGTGGGTGGTGGAGGGCCGAGCGATGCGCGTTTCTCTCGTACCATACGCGCGTGGGTGCGAGGCGTTGGGCTCTAATTGAACCCGAGCGAGGCGTCACCTAACTGAACCTGAGCGATCGAGCGATTCCTTTGCTACTGCTGCTAACTGAAGACAATTGATGCTGCCTTTGGATGAACAGTGAGTGTTGCGGGGGGGGGGGGTGGATGAACAATGAGCGTTGCTGGGGGGTTTGGATCAACAGTTCCCGGTGGGGGTGGATCAACAGGACCCCGTGGAGGGATGGATGAACAGGACGACCCCATGGAGGGCTGGTTGAACAATAGACGGTGGAGGGCTGAATGAATAGTAGCCCGTGGAGGGGTGGTTGAACAGGAGCCCGCAGAGAGGGCTGGTTGAACAGTAGCCGGTGGAGTACACGCGGTGGAGGCTGGATGAACAGGAGGCCATAGATGAAGAGTCGCAGGTGGAGGCTGGAGGAGGTCAATGATGGATGAACAGTAGCCCGTGGAGGCTGGAGAAGGTCGATGGTGGAGATGAACAATATCCCGTGGAGTCCCGTTTTGCGGTACGCCACACCCCTCCCAATGAACAGGACCCCCGTTTCGACCGTAGCGCTCAAACACAAGTCCGTTTCCTCCGTTTTGCGGTACGCCACACCCCTCCCGATCAACAGGACCTCGTTTCGACCGTAGGAGGTCCAACAGAAGTCTGTTTCCTCTGTTTTGCGGTACGCCAGACCCCTCCCAATGAACAGGATCCTGTTTCGACCATGGCCGGTTGAACACAAGGTCGTTTCCTCCGTTGTGCGGTATGCCAGGCCTCGTTTCCATTGGCTGTTCCGTTCAATCCCTCCCGATGAACACGACGACGCATTCCGTTCCGACGCAGCAGGTTGGCTCCACATGAACACGACGACGACACAGTTTCTCCGTTCCGACCAGCCATGTACACGAGCCCTGGCCATACGTATGCGCGAGTAGGCATTCGAGACCCTGCCTGTATGTACGTATGTGGCTGTATTTACTTTCTTGAACCCTGGCTGTTGTACGTACATGTACATGCTACGTGCGCGCCTCTACTATAACACGTGCGCATCTACATCGACCAGTATGTACGTACACCTTCGCGACCAGAATGACAATGCTATGTACACTTCGACCTGGTGGGTCCCGACTATCAGGCACTTCCTTGCGTGCGAAGATGTAGCTGGTGGGTCCCAGCAGTCAGGGGGCGAATCATTTTTTTTTTGCCCGGACGCACTTCCTTGCGTGTGAAGATGTAGCTGGTGGGTCCCAGCAGTCAGGGGGAAACATTTTTTCGCGAAATACGGTGGCCCGTGCGGTGGCTCCCTGCTGTCAGATGGAGGAACAATTATTTTGTGCGTAATAAGGAGGCACTTCCTTGCGGACGCCGTTGACCAAGCTGTCGGCCTCTCCACGTACAGTACTCTTCCGATGGAAGTCGTTCCTTGACCACGTTGACCATGCCGTGCCGAGAGCACCAGGGCGGTGGATGACGGCGAGGCCTAGGAAGGGGATGACGCGGAGCCGGGGAAGACGTGGCAGTGGAAGCCCACGCGGAGAGGAGTATGAGGGTTCACTGGTTCGGCTGCGGTGTGAGGCTGTGTTGGTGTACTAAAGTAGGGGCACTCCTTTGTACCCCTTACCTGTGCACGGGCAGTCAGAGCCACAGGCCGAAGCCACACTTAGCAGGGAAAAAGGGAGGAGTCGAAGCCGCAAGATGATCAGCGCAATGCCAAAGACCGCGACCACAGAGAGCAGATGGACGAAGCAGGTTTCCCCGACAAGATCCTTGCCAGGGCAGCCCCGGCAAGCCCCTTGCCGGGGCCGCTCGCCCACACCAGTGGAGTGAGCCACCATTGAACCCACGATATCAACCACCATCAACTACGTTGGGCCAGGGCTCGGGAGGCACCTCCATGGTGTCATGCAGATCTTTGTGAAGACAAAGAATATATGAGATCCGATGAGGATTGGAAGGCAACGTTCCTCGACAAGATTCTTGCCAAGGAAACCCGCAAGACCCCCGGCAAGATCCTTGACAGGGACGACAGCGCGCCACGGCAAGACCCTTGCCGTGCCACCCGGCAAGACCCTTGCCAAGGGCGTCAACGGGGCCACTGCCAGGCCCGCACCAACCAAATCTCTACCGCCGTTCACATGCAGCTGCCAGCCCAACCAGCTGGGCAGGCACCTGCGTGAAACCATGCAGCTTCCAAGCCAACTCAGCACGCCTCTGTGTGGCGGCATATAGATCTTCGTGGAGGCTCCACCACCGCGCCACCTCAGCTCCTTGCCTTCCTACATGGCGCCGCATGCATCGCTGGCCAGGGCGCGTGTGGAAGCGAGGAGGAGCGGCGATGGACGGGACGGGCCTCGCTCCTGTCCCCGATAAAGCAAGAGGACACCTAAGCTACTCATTAAATGCAACTTGTCCTATAATACAAGCGATAAGCTCATAGCACTGTAGGCCTTTCCACCTCCTGTGTGCCACTGTGGCAGCTCCTTTCGACAATAAAAGGAGGCCCATGGCATATTGGAGAGGGATTCGGCTCATTTGAACCACGTATCCACCGTAGCTAGTTCAAGAGCTCAGAAACACTCAATAGATCCACCAAAGCAGGACTAGGGTTTTACGCGTTCCTCGCGGCACGCACCTGGGTAAGCGATCCTTGTGCTGGTTACTAATCCTTCTCTTCTGAGAACCCCGCGCCCCGCAACCGCAGAAGGGATCCTCGTGATCCCATTGGTGTTGTCTCCCACCGACATCTTTGGCGCGCCAGGTAGGGGGCACAATTGTGAGAATCTGGTCTAGTAGTTAGCCTAGCAGTTCTTCATCGCCACGGCTCCCGCGGAGAAGGCGGCCAAGAGAGTGGCGCTGCCTGCGAGCGCGAAGGATGCCAGGGCGGCGACGAGAAAGCTAAGTCATGCCAAACTTTAAACTTTCCTCCTTAATATAAGGTTGTCATCCTCGGAGATCCTGCCTATGTATGGAAAACCTGTACGCAGAGGGGCCGTCCCGCAATTGGCAACGCCCTTGTTCTGTTTCGAGTCCGCTCAACAGCTCAAGTGGCCACGTCGAGAGCGGCAGGGTAACCTTCCGCAATTAGCAACACTCTCGACTCTAACTCGAGTCAAGCTCAACAGTTCGAGCGGCCGCGTTAAGGGCGGAAAGGTGGTTCGCCCGGCAGCAAGCGCACCCGGTAGGCCAATGGGGATCCGTCCTCAAGACGCCGCCCTGGGTTTACGCGCCGGCAAGCCTAAACAGTTGGCGTAGGGTGGACATACAAAGGAAAATCGAACAAGAAACTAACATGCATAATGTCAGAAGTACTGCAGAGTTATATTACAGAAATTGCCGCCACAATTCTAACTAAAGATAGCAATTGTCTTGGTCATGAACCTGCAGCGGCGATAAGAAACGGGGTGCCTAGTCCCGGCGCTGGCCCTCCAACCTCTTGATTTCGTCGATGCGGCTGATGATGGGCTTGATAGGCTCCTTGACCGCCGTGATGTCTGCATCCTCCGGCAAGCTCTTCAGCGCAGCTTCGAAGTCAAGGTCAGGATGCCAGTGTGCTATCTTGGCAAGCACCTTGGTCATGGCGCCCCAGCAGAGCATCCGGGACTCCTCGGCCAGGGAGACTGCCTGGTTGGAGGGAATCCACTATAGGGCGCCGACGACCCTGTCAAAGAATAGGGTCAGGTTGGCGTTGGGGCTCAGGCTCGTCTCTGGGGCGTACCTCACGTCCGACATCCCCATGGTGGCCAGCTGCGTGGTGGCCGAGTTCGCAACGACGGCAAGGCGTTCGAACCAACGCTTCTCGCCCTCCATGTGGTTGTTAAGGTTGGCGGCCTCGTTCCTCCGCAGCTGCTTCTCAGTCTCCAGGTCCTTGGTCAGGGTACCTTCTCGGGCCTTGGCCTCCGTCAGCATCTTCTCAAGGCCCTCCAGCTTCAGCTTGAGGTCTCTGATGGATTTGTTGGCCTCGGAGATCTCTCCGGCCCTGCTGACAGCCGCGCCGTGCGCCTCCACCAGGGCGCTGTTGAGTGCGTCCTTCTCCTTGGACAACTTCAGAGTTTGCTCCTTCAGCTCATCCTGCTCCGCCTCCATCTCCTTCACCTTGCCAGCATGAACCAGAGCCTGGGCATCGAGTGCTTCCCTGTGCCTCTTCTCCAGCTCTTGGGTCCGCTGTGCGACGAGCTTGTCCACCTCTTCATCCTTGCCGCGGAGCATGGCGGCGAGCTTCTCCTCGCGTGCGGCAAGGTCCTTTTCCTGGGATGTTTAGCGCGGCTTTGTGCTGGGTCCGGGCGGCTTCGGCAGTGGCGGCCAAGTTCCTCGCTGTCTCTTGGGCCTTCTCGACGACGGCCAACATCATGGTGAGCTCCACGTCACGCTTGGCCAGCTCACCCTGGGCGGCCTTCAGCTCGTCTTTAGCCTGGCGGAACCAGTCCTGCGTCTCGGCGACGCGCTCCTGGAAGTCCGCCTCTGCCTTCTCCACCACCGCCGTCCTGGACTTGGCCTTGTCCAAACGGGCGCGGTGGAGCGCCTGGAGCTTCCGGAAGCTGGCGCCCATGGCCTGGAGCAGCCGCTCCTCCTGGGAGCCGTCGCCATCAACGCTCGGCTCGTCCATGACCTTGAGCCCGGCCGCGGCAAGCACATTGTCGTCAAACACCTCTCCCTCGACGGGTGTCCTGGTGCTCGACGCGCCTGGGAGGTGGACGAACAAGTCGCCACCCACCCTGAGGTACCTGCTGGAGCCGGGGGCAGCAGATTAGGAGGGCTGGTCATCAGCCACCTCCTCCTCGGCAGCAGCCTTGCCGGCCTCTCTGGCAGGTCCCTTGCCGGGCTCCTCGGTGGGCCCCTTGGCGGCGTCCTCGCCAGTGCCCTTGGCGCTCTCCTCGGCAGCGGTCTCCTTGGCCTGCGCCGCGGCGTCCTTGGCGACATCCTCGATGACGGTATAGACCTCCTCTGGGTCCATCGAGGGGAAGTCTGAATGCCAATAAGGGGATAGGGCGGGGCCAAGATCAAAAGCCAGCAAAAAAGAAGAAAGAAAGAACGCAAGTAGAAACGAAAGCGAGTGGCCTACCCGCGCCAAGCCGAGAAGCAAAAGTCCCCTCTTCACCAAGGTCCGGCATCGAGGCGAAGCCACCGGCACCGGTGTTCTCCTCCTCCGTGTGCATGGGCTCGGTGCTTGGTGCCCCTGCCGGGGACGCCCCTCGGGGCGGCGTGGTCGATGGGGGTGGCGCGTTGGGAGAAGCCCTCTATAGCTCCCCTTGCTGCTGCTCCCCTCCTACATCCACAGCTTGGTCAGTACCAAAGTATCATACCCCTAGCGCACGTCGACGAAGGACGAGTG
Source organism: Aegilops bicornis (assembly GCA_021605145.1). Taxonomy (NCBI): domain Eukaryota; kingdom Viridiplantae; phylum Streptophyta; class Magnoliopsida; order Poales; family Poaceae; genus Aegilops; species Aegilops bicornis. The sequence continues at coordinate 246,305,112 of CM038670.1, read as the reverse complement.
ATGGACTCACGCTGGGGGCTGGGCTGGGGACTGCTGTCCGGGCTGCTCAACACCACTAGAGGCGTGCTGGAGGTGCCTGCCGAGGGCTGGCCGCTTGTCGAAATCCTGGCCCTCTTCGCCCTTTGGGCCAGCGTCTCCACGTCCCTGTGGGATGAAGATGATTCAAAATGGGCAGCACCATTTGAGGAAATGGAGAAAGCAAAAAAAAGAAGGGGGAAAAGCAGAGCTTACTCTTCCTCCTCCTCCTCTTCCTCTGCTGCTTTCATCTTCCTCTCCGGGCTGAGGGGTCCAAAGTCAAAAGCAATCCCGGCGCCAACGTCTGCCGGCGAGGAGGGAGGTGGTGGCGTCTGGGCACGTTTGGGCGACAAAGAAGCGGATGCCTTCTTCTTCTCCGCCACGGTCTTCACCGCCTTCTTCGTTGCTGCAGCCCTCGTCTGGCGCACAGACGTCTCCTGGGTCTGTCACAGCTGCGTGGCCCGGCCGAGACGGACCGGTTCGCCGTTGGTGGCCCGCCGCAGGACTCGCCCTCTTCCAGTGACTGGAGGGTCGGCGGTCGCGGTCTCCTCCCCCTCGTCCTCCTCCTCCTCCGACTTGTCAACCACGTCCTCGATGAGGGGAGCCCCGGTGCCGGCGTCGCTGGCCTCCCCAGCGGCCGCCGCCCACTGGGCAAGCTCTTCTTCCTCCGCTTCCGCCGCGGCCTTGTTCTCCACGCCACCGGCACTGCCGGCCTCCTTGGCGAGCTCCGCCTCGGCCACCTTGGCAGCGATGTAGTCCAGCTCCGCCTGGGAGTTATCCTGGATGAACCGCGGCTCGGCGATGACGTACCCCTCGTGCAAGGTATCGAAGAATTCCTGCACCTAGAGTTCGTCCGGCTCGACTCAGCGCGGTTCAAGGCCATGCGCATTGAAGTCCGGCATCATGGCGATGATGTCGGACCGGAGAGAATTGTTGCACAGCGGGACCACTCCCGCCGGCAACTTGAAAAGGGGCCCTTTGACAACCTTGCAGGCCTTCCCGGCAGCCCTTGCAACCTTGCCGGACCGCTCAACCTCGCCATCGTCATTGACCTCAAGCTAGGAGATCTGTTGGCAGAGATGGGCGTGCCTCAGCACCGTCAGGTTGTGGTCAAGGCCGGGGCGGAGAGTCATGATGTCAGCAGCATTCATGAAAATCCAGGCCGGCCTCCCCTTGTTATGCAGAGGAGCGACTCGGCGGCCGATGAAGTCCGCCCAGATCATTTCGAGGGTGAGCCCGGCCTCGGTGAGTCGGAGGATCCTGGTGGTGGCAGTCGTGAGCTTCTCGTCGTCGGTGTCGACGTCGCCCCAGTCGTTTCCACGGACCGGCGGCTCCCGGCGAACCTCGCAGAATGCTGGCGGTTTCTCCTCCTCAATCCAGCACCACCGGCCCCGCCACTCTTCCCACCTCTCCTTCGTGGCACCCTCCGGGAGCGTCCTCTTAGCCATCGAAATCCAGGGGAGAAGTAGTGGTGGAAGAGCGCCTTGTTGGGGTGCACCCCGGCGAAGCCCTCGCAGAGGTGTGTGAAGAGAGCCATGCACGCCACGACATTCGGAGTGAAATCCAGAAGGCGGAAGCCGTAGGTGTGCATGACGTCGTTGAAGAAATTGGAGAAGGGGGGACAGAGCCCGCAGGAGAAGTTGTCGACAAAGAAGGGGTACCGATTTGTGGCGGCCTCGGCGTTGGCGGGGATGATGCACGTGGCCGGATGCCGTGTCGTTTCTCCCCCGGTCTTCACCCCCCACAGAGATTTGAAGGACTCCTGGAGCTCGAACACGTCGACCATCGAGGGGAAGTAGGCAAACTGCGCCCGTCGCGCCACTAGCTCGCTCTCCGGCTGCTCCGTCGCCCCGGCATCTTTGGCCACCCCCTTGCCTTTGGTGGATTTGGGCGCCATGGCGGCTGCAGAAGCAAGAGGGCAGAAGATGACGGAAACGCAGCGACGATGGACGAAGACAGGCATCTCAAGGAGGAAGAAAGGGGGAGGCGGTTCCAAGATTGGAAAAGATGCAGGGAAGGGGTAAAGTGAGCAACGCGCCCGCGGTTATTCCTTTTTACGGGGAAGGCGCGGGCCGCCTCCTTTCCCATTAACTGTGATACGACGCATGCATGCGGAAACTGCCCCGTGCATGCCCCCACGTCACGCATGACCTCCCCCATGTCGTGCAGGTCATGGGGAAGCGCGGCGGACGGAAAGTTTCACTGCGGTAAAAACCACACCGCCTGCCCGCGCATCGTTTTGGGCCTAGGCCAACTACGCATTGCGCCTATATGTGGCCCAGGCCCGGGGGCTCCTGTCGGTGTACTAAAGTTGGGGCACTCCTTTGTACCACTTACTTGTGCGCGGGCAGTCAGAGCCACAGGCCGAAGCCACACTTAGCAGGGTAAAAGGGAGGAGTCGAAGCCGTAAGATGATCAGCGCAAAGCCAAAGACCGAGACCACAGAGAGCAAATGGACGAAGTAGGTTTCCCCAGCAAGACCCTTGCCGAGGCAGCCTCAGCAGCCCCGGCAAGCCCCTTGTCGGGGTGGCTCGCCCACACCAGCGGAGTGAGCCATCCTCAAACCCATGGTCTCCAACACCATCAACTACGTTGGGCCAGGGCTCGAGAGGCACCTCCATGGTGGCATGCAGATCTTTGTGAAGACAAAGAATATATGAGACCAGATGAGGATTGGAAGGCAACGATCCTTGACAAAGATTCTTGCCGAGGAAACCCGCAAGACCCCCGGCAAAATCCTTGCCAGGGACGACAACGCGCCACGGCAAGACCCTTGCCGGGCCACCCGGCAAGACCCTTGCCAAGGGCGTCAGCGGGGCCACTGCCAGGCACGCACCAACCAAATCTCTACCGCTGTTCACATGCAGCTGCCAGCCCAACCAGCTGGGCAGGCACCTACGTGGCAGCATGCAGCTTCCAGGCCAACTCAGCACGCGCATGCGTGGCGGCATGCAGATCTTTGTGGAGGCTCCACCACCGCGTCACCTCAGCTGCTTGCCTGCCTACATGGTGCCGCATGCATCGCTGGCCAGGGCGCGTGTCGAAGCGAGGAGGAGCGGCGACGGACGGGACGGGCCTCGCTCCCGTCCCCTATAAAGCAAGAGGACACCTGCGCCTCGAAGAGTATATCATTTCATTTCATTGCACCATTTTCATTTGAGCTCATCTTGATGCCCGAAATGCTGTTAGAAGAGGGCTATGTGATGTTAGTTTCTGTTTCTTAACAGAACATGCACTTTTGTCATTTTTGCCATGATTGATGTGTGCATCCTATGAACTTGAGTCCTACATGTGTTTTGTCATATGCCATGCCATATTTCCAGGGGTTCTTTCCATGTATTTTTGTGAGTTGTGTAGTGAGTGCATCAAGCTTGTTAAGTAGGGTAGCTGCTGTTGCTGTTTTCCTGGCAGATTCTGTCATATTTTGTTGCCATGTAAACTTGATGCTACCGAGAGATCCATGCATATTTTGAGATACTTCAGTAAGGATGTTTTGAACATATGGTTGTTCTCTATCCATACATGCCCTTGTTTGCAATTATGGAGTGCCATAGCTTGAGTCAATCGAGCTCTACTTTTGCTATAAAATGTTTCCTGGCAGGTTGTTTACATGTTATTCAATTTTGCCAAGGTTGTTGTAGTTGATCCGTGTATGCTATGATGTTGTTCTTGCCATGTATAGCTTCTATGCCATGTCTTCTTGCTGTTTGTTACCTTGCCATGCCATGTATTGCTCTGTGGTGAGTGGTTCAAGCTCACCAACATGCCTACTTATTGTTGTTCCTGCCATGTATGAATCTGTAATATAACTTGCCATGTTTACATGGGTGCCATCATATTTTATGATCCTTTTTGGCTTATGGTCAGTAAATGACTTTTTGTTCTATGCATTTAGTAGTATCATGCCATGCCTTTGTTTGCCATGTTAAGTTCCTGTAGCATGTTGTTTGATAGCTCTAAACATTGCAACCTGATGTTATTTCTGCTAAAGTCTGAAACTGTTACTATTTGCAATCTTGCCATGTGTTTTGAGCATGTTCTAGTGATTTCTGGAGATAGCTCGGTGTTCATGTTTTGTCATGCTTTACCTGTAGATCATGCCCATGCCTTTTGTTATTACGTTGAGATGCTGTAGCATGTTGTTTTGATGCTTGCATGATGCCTAGTTGTTGTTTTGGACAGATTGTTGCTAGAACTTGTATTGTGTGTATGTGTTGAACCGTTGCTCCGTTTTGAGAGTGCTCTATATGGAACTTGCTTGATTTTGCATGTATATTCATATTATCATGTTGCATCCTTGTTTGGAGGTGTTTGCTTGATGTTTGCATGTATTTTGCATCAATGCCATGCTTAACTTGTTTTGCTCGTATCTTCTAGGCCGTAGCTCCGAATTAAATGAACTTTATATGTAACTTGACTAGAATTTCATATAGATCATCATGGTGCATCTTAACTTGCTGTTTAACAACTTGAACATAAGGTTTATTCAGATCTGGACCAATTTCGAAATTTGCATATGAGGACTTACCGAATTGTCATATGTTGTTTCCGGCCTCATTTAAACTTGCTTTGATGTGTTGCTCTTGTTTGCATCATCTCTTGCCATGAGTAGCTTCATCTAGATTTGTCATGCATCATGTTTGTTGTGCATCTTGTCATGTTCATGTGTGGTGTGTTTACCTATGTTGTGTGCTTCTTCTTGTTAGTTCCTCGCTATGCTCCGATCGTGAGGATTCGTTCGCTCACGCTTGGTTCGGCTTCATCCGCTCGTCTTCTTCATGGACTCGTTCTTCTTCCTTGCGGGATTTCAGGCAAGATGACCGCTACCCTGGATCTCATTACTACCATTGCTATGCTAGTTGCTTCGTTCTATCGCTATGCTGCGCTACCTATTACCTGTTTATCAAGCCATCCCAAATTGCCATGTCAGCCTCTAACCTTTTGTACCCTTCCTACCAAACCGTTGTTTGGCTATGTTACCGCTTTGCTCAGCCCCTCTTATAGCGTTGTTAGTTGCAGGTGAAGATGAAGTTTGTTCCTTGTTGGAACATGGAGATGATGTTCCTTGTTGGAACATGTTTACTTGTTGGGATATCACAATTTATCTTATTTAATTAATGCATCTATATACTTGGTAAAGGGTGGAAGGCTCGGCCTTATGCCTGGTGTTCTGTTCCACTCTTGCCGCCCTAGTTTCCATCATATCGGTATTATGTTCCTGGATTTTGCGTCCCTAACGCGGTCGGGTGATTTATGGGACCCCCTTGACAGTTCGCTTTGAATAAGACTTTTCCAGCAAGGCCCAACATTGGTTTTACCATTTGCCTCACCTATGCCCTTTTTCCCTTGGGTTTCCGGAGCCCGAGGGTCATCTTTATTTTAGCGCCCCGGACGGTGCTCCTTCGAGTGCTGGCCCGAACTAGAGCCCTCTGGTAGCGCCCCTCAAGGCAACTTGAGGTCTGGTTTTAGTTGTACGGACTGCTCATCCGGATGTGCCACGAGAACGAGGTGCGTCACGACTCCTATCGGGATTTGTCGGCACATCGGGCGGCTTTGCTGGTCTTGTTTTATTCTTTGTCGAAATGTCTTGTAGCCGGATTCCGAGACTGATCGGGTCTTCCGGGAGAAGGAATATCCTTCGTTGATCGCGAGAGCTTATCATGGGCTAAGTTGGGACACCCTGCAGGTATAAACTTTCGAGAGCCATGCCCGCGGTTATGTGGCGGATGGGAATTTGTTAATATCCGGTTGTAGTAAACTTGAAGCAAACTCTTCTAAAATACACCAACCGTGTGCGTAATCTGCGTGAGTGTCTCTTTTCGGGTTGATCGAGAGGAGAACACGGTTTCGGGTTATGTCTGACGTAAGTAGGAGTTCAGGATCACTTCTTGATCATTACTAGTTGACGACCGTTCCTTTGTTTCTCTTCTCGCTCTCATTTGCGTATGTTAGCCACCATATCATACTTAGTCGCTGCTGCAACCTCACCACTTTACCCCTTCCTTTCCCATTAAGCTTTGCTAGTCTTGATACCCATGGTAATGGGATTGCTAAGTCCTCGTGGCTCACAGATTACTACACCACCGATTCTTGGTGCATGTGGTTGCGATGATCATGACGCGAGAGCGATGTTTGCTTGTATTGGAGTTCTTCTTACGCTTCTTCTTCGATCGGGGATAGGTTCCAGTCGGCAGGCTGGGCTAAAGGTGGTGGATGTCGTTTGAGCTTGTTTATGTTTCATCCGTAGTCGGATGTTGATCTTGTATATGATGTTGATGTATTCTTGTGGCATTTGTGCCTTATGCATGTATCCCTATGTATTATGTAATGTTGATGTAATGATATCCACCTTGCAAAAGCGTTTCAATATGCGGGTCTATCCTTGGTGGGACCGTCGAGTTCCTTTTGGATAGGGTCGCATATTGGGCGTGACAACACCTAAGCTATGCATTAAATGCGACTTGTCCTGTAATATGAGCGATAAGCTCATAGCACTGTAGGCCTTTCCACCTCCTGTGTGCCACTGTGGCAGCCCCTTTCGACTATAAAAGGAGGCCTATGGCGTACTGGAGAGGGATTCAGCTCTTTTGAACCACGCAGACACCGTAACTAGTTCAAGAGCTCAGAAACACTCAATACATCCACCAAAGCAGGACTAGGGTTTTACGCGTTCCTCGCGGCCCGAACATGGGTAAACGATCCTTGTGCTGGTTACTAATCCCGCTCTTCTCACAACCCCGCGCCCCGCAACCGCAGAAGGGATCCTCGTGATCCCATAGGTGTCGTCTCCCACCGATAGGCTGCCAGCGGTGGGAATAGTAGGGGACGACCGATGCTGCTTTGGGCGGCTAGAGCAAGAACACGAGAGGTTGAAGAAGCACTACGGCCGTTGGATGGACATCGGACGGTCACTGGAGCTAGAATAGTTCATATTAACTATGTTGACAAAGCCTCCTTCCCCGTCAACTTAGTAGGCCCACAAGTGACCCTCCCACCAAGGAGGGTCCCAGCTAGCACGGGGAGTATTAATTTTTTTTGTGCATAATATGGAGGCACATTTGGTGGGTCCAAGCTGACTGCGGGGGGAACATTTTTTTGCGAAATATGGTTGCCCGTCCGATGGGTCCCAGCAGTCAGGGGGAAATGTTTTTTCTACAAAATACGGTGGCCCGTACGGTGGGTCCCGACTGTCAGATGGAGGATTAATTATTTTGTGCGTAATAAGGAGGCACTTCCTTGCGGCTGCCATGGACCCAGTTGTCAGCCTCTCCACGTACAGCACTCTTCGGACGGAAGTCGGTCGTTGACCACATTGACCACACCGCGCCGAGAGCACCATGGCGGTGGACGACGGCGAGGCCTAGGAAGGGGACGATGCGGAGCCAGGGAAGACGCATCAGTGGATGCCCACGCGGAGAGGAGTACGAGGGTTCACTGGTTCGGCTGCGGTGTGAGTCTGCCGTCGCCACAGAATAACAGGGGGTGTGGGTGAGTGGAGGGATGGCCTGGCCAGCGGTGGGAGTAGTAGGGGGCGGTGAGGCCTCTGCGGCAGCACATCCGGCCACGAGAGGCAGGAGCAGGCGGCACGACCGGCGCTGCTTTGGACAGCCGGAGCAAGAAGACCAGAGGTTGAAGAAGCACTACGGCTGTTGGATGGACATCGTATGGTCACTGCAGCTAGAATCGTTTATATTGACTAAGTTGGCAAAGCCCTTCGTACGCGTCAACTTAGTAGGCCCACAGGTCAGGCTTCAAAATGGTGCACCCCAGATGTCAGGGGGAGGAATCATTTTTTGGGCGGCCGAAGCTAGAATAACCGAGATTGAAGAAGAAGCACGACATCCGTTGGATAGACATCCAATGGCCACTTCTGCTAGCACCGTGTGTTGACTATACTAAATTTACAAAGCCTTGCATACGCGTCAACTTCTATTTTTTTAGGGGACGCGTTAACTGAGTAGGCCCACAAGTGTGTGGTAGAGAACTTAGCCCATTTGCAATTTGTGAGAATGTACAACCCATTTTTGAATTATAATGGAATTTACTACAGCCCATTTACAGTTTGTTAAAAGTACATTCCATTTTCTAGCTAGGATAACGATTAGTAATTTCAACCAACCGTTCAAGACAGAATTCAATAAAATTTCACACATTTTGATGGGATCCTAAATATTTTTATCCCAAAATTTCTAGCCAGATTAAATATAAATTTGTATCACGTAAAAATCCAACGAAACATTGCACGCGCAACAATTAAAAATTAAGATTTTCAAAATCCATAAATAATATTTTATGAAGTAATTTTGTGTTCGGTGCATTTTTTATAGTTACTGCCCAGTTTTTATAATTACATCCCATTTATTATTTTTTAAAGCCCATTTTCCTGTTAAGCCTAATGCATCCCTCCTAGGAAAGATTTGCAGCCAATGAGCGGAGAATAACAAGTTGACCTTGCTGGTTATTCCTCAAAAAAAGCGTATAGCTGGTCTAGCCGCTTTCATCTTGAAAAACTTAATATCTGGGCTGGATATCGGCCTGTGCTAGACGGGTCACAGCCCGCCCGATTAATACCCTGCTCTCCTCCTCGAACAACAACGAAAACATCGCCAAGAAAAACTCTGTAGTGCTCACGCCTCAAAAACTCAAATACTGCTCGAGCTGCTTGGTCCCAGCTGTCGGCCGCACATTGTGCAATTCTCTCATTTATATTGACTACATAGGTTGACAATGGTGTGGGACCGTGATGTCAGGAAACCAGGAGGAAGCAAAAAAAAATAGTTGTACATAACAAGGAGGCACTTGCGTACGTGCGGCTATGGCCCTAGTGGGTCCCAACTGTCATCCAGTCAAAATAAAGTCATCTCCCGAATCCTCATGTTCGTTGACCATGTTAACAAGGCGCGGCGCCACGGCGAGTGCAACAACTTGAAGAACAACAGAGAGGGCCTCGCGAGCCCTACGGATGGTCTGATACAATGCCCGCTGCTCATTCAGGAAGCCAGGATCATCGGACACCTATGAGCACCTTCGAGAGACTGAGACGACATGAAACGGTAAGGCCGCACTTGGGAGCTCTGGTTTATTTCACACCTGTATTAAGATACAAGTGTATTTGACTCGTCTTCGGAACCACCGTGTAAATTACTGGCGTAATGAAACCGAGGGCCCGAGGTCTATAAGTAAAACCGGCGGGTTACGCGTGTAATTTGAGAGACCAGTGTATATTTTACTAGTCGAAATCGACCAACCAAGCGCTTTGCCCGAGACCATATGCTTTTATTTACAAGCGTTAGTTTACAAGCGGTTTTGGTTGGAAAACGACGATTGAATCACGGCCTAGGATGATGAGTTGGTCGAAAGATCATATGGTTTCACGTCTAACCTACTCCGACTTGTCGTATAGGCTATGAATGAAACATAAGACGATGAACTTCTTAAGCCCGGAAACAACAGAAGATGATAATCTTCTTAACAAGCAAATCACTGGCATTAGATCGACATGCAAAACAATACGAAGCATTATTCTCAGGAGGCATGGTGAACAGCTCATGATGCCGCATGCCACAACATTCCAAGCTCAACTTTACAATCAAACACAAGGCCTGGCATTACATAGACAATATTCAGAACAAACTCTTAACATAGGAATATCTCAGTAGAGTAACTATTTACTTCTAAACTGAACACATGAATAGGAAAAAACGATCGATGCTGCTCACAGCAAAGGGCGTCCCACTCAAAAATATCAAATGCATGTCTTCTAGCTAACATCAATGAGCAAATTTTGACAAGGTTTTCCAATTTCAATATATTAAACTACTGTCTTCTTGCTAACATCAATGATTAAACTTTGACAAGCTTTTCCCATTCAAAATAAGTAATGCATATGATCGTGGAGACCTGTCATGGCTTCTTGTACTTGTTTGGGCACATTTTGCCTAGTGCACTCCACGTGTTGTAGAGTTGCCTATGCTCTCTGCAGACTAGTCATCTCACCAGCGTCTATTAATACTCTGTAAAGCTTCTCGTTCATTCCTTCTATAATGTAGCGCAAAAAATGACTGCTTCTTTCTGCAAAGTGGAACGACCAACTGGACCCTGTAATGCAGCAGTTTGCCTTGGACACATAGGCTCCTTTTGTGCAGTTCAACTAAAATCAAAGTCGGAATAAAACCGAGCTTTAATATTGGTATCCTTGTAAGCAACAATAGGTATAAGGGAAACAATTACTGAAAAATAACGGTTGATGACTTGTACTCACAGAAGAAAAGCATCTACTGATCTACCTTATCTTAATGGGAAACAAAGCAGGAGAGTAGCAATTCTCCATCAGTGTGATTCATTCATATTGACTGAGACATTATCTTAACAATGCGTTGTTTCAACATGTATAAAGAATGACAAAGAAGAAAAGTACCATTCCTAAAACAATGAGACTGATTCATTTTAACAGAGACATTATCTTAGAAATACCTTGGTTAAACATGTAGAAAGAACTACAAAGCAGGATAGTACCATTCCTAAAGCAATGCAGCTGATTTGTTTTAATAGAGGCAAAAAAGGAATCAATTACTAGCCAATAAAGGAGGATGAAACATGTGGCCACAAAAATGGTATTCCCGCCAATCCCTAACAAGTGTTGCAGTTTTGAGCTAAGATTCAGTAGTTAATTAATTCTGAGAGTGGCATTTCTTAATTTTACCAGCGGCATTAGATTAACAAAAAGCATAAACAGATCCAGGGGAGAGTGGGCGCACCAACAGCATGTGCTTCCATCTACTTATAAAGGGGGTGATGCAGAGTTTTGTTGTAACAAAGAAACAAGCATCATGTCTGGGTTGGAACAATTTTGCTCACTTAATGGTAAAAGACAACAGTTCAATAGCTTCAATTCAACATTTATCCAAAACAATACCAATACAAGTAGCAGAACATCTCAAAGCACACTGCAGCACCATGTGGATGAAAGACGGTAGTGACCTTTCTTGACCAAGATTTGAAATTGCTCGCGAGGAAGACTGGAAACATATCCGAACACATATATGAAATCCCGATCTCCTTTTGTGTAGTTCCACCAAAATTAAGCAAAGTTGCCGGTGTGACATTCAAGTTGAACTGCAAAGAACACTCTTAAAACAAAAGAGTTTTGCGTAGCGAAGCAAAATTTTGCAATAGCAACAAGTTGAATAGATATCCCTGTTTAAAAAGAGGCAAAAAAGGAATCAATTACTGGCTAATAAAGGAGGATGAAACATGCGGCCACAAAAATGGTAATCCTGCCAATCCCTAACAAGTGTTGCAGTTTTGAAATAAGATTCAGTAGTTAATTCTGAGAGTGGCATTGCTTAATTTTACCTGCGGCATTAGATTAATGAAAAGCATAAATAGTTCCATGGGAGAGTGGGCGCAACAACAATATGTGCTTCAATCTACTTATAAAGGGGGTGATGCAGAGTTTGTTGTAAAACAAAGCAACAAGCATCATCTCTGGGTTGGTCCCATTTTTGTTCACTACTTAATGGGAAAAGACAGCAATACGATAGCTTCAATTCAATATTTATTTAAAACAGTACCAATACAAGTAGCACAATATCTCAAAGCACACTGCACAATCATGTGGATGAAGGCCTGTACTGACATTTCATAAGACGACCAACATAAAATACGAATCTACCAACACGAATAGGAAATCCAATCTCGTTTTGTGCAGTTGCACTGAAATCAAGCAAAGTGTTTCACAGAAGAAAGCAAAATGTTGCAATAGCAACAAGTTGAATAGATACCCCTGTTTTAACAGAGGCAAAAAAGGAAACAATTACTTACTGATATAGGAGGATGAAACAAACGGTGACAGAAAGAAGCATCTAACTTATCTTGATGGAAAACAAAGTAGGATAGTAGCATTTCTAAAATGGTTACATTGATTCATATTAACAGAGACACTCTCTTAAAACAACATTCGTTAAAAAATGTAATTTACTTGTAACAGTGGCATTGCTTCAATTTTCCGGCGGCATTCTTAGATTAACAATAGCAAAATAGTTGTATGGGACATGGGACATGGGACATGCCAACACGATGTGCGTCCACACATATAAATGGGTGATGCAGAGTATGTAGCCAAGCAGCATATCTGCGTTGGTCCCAGATTTGTTCTCTTTGAACCTTTTTCCTATGTGAGGGCAACAATCTAGTCCTGCACAAACTACCCGACCCCCCAATTTCTTTCCCTTTTCAACAAAGAGATCGGTTCCTTACAGATGTGTGTACTGGGTTATCCCCTTTTTCCCTTTTCGACCAACAAAGCGGCTGGATAGCCACTGTCGGTGTCAAAACCGGCGGATCTCGGGTAGGGGGTCCCGAACTGTGCGTCTAGGAGGATGGTAACAGGAGACAAGGGACACAATGTTTTACCCAGGTTCGGGCCCTCTTGATGGAGGTAAAACCCTACGTCCTGCTTGATTAATATTGATGATGTGTGTTACAAGAGTGGATCTACCACGAGATCAAAGAGGCTAAACCCTAGAAGCTAGCCTATGGTATGATTGTTGTTCGTCCTATGGACTAAAACCCTCCCGTTTATATAGACACCGGATAGGTTAGGGTTACACAGAGTCGGTTACAATGGTAGGAGATCTACATATCCAGATCGCCAAGCTTGCCTTCCACGCCAAGGAAAGTCCCATCCGGACACGGACGAAGTCTTCAATCTTGTATCTTCATAGTCTTGGAGTCCGGCCGATGATGATAGTTCGGCTATCCGGACACCCCTAGTCCGGAACTCCCTCAGTAGCCCCTGAACCAGGCTTCAATGACGACGAGTCCGGCGCATATGTTGTCTGCGGCATTGCAAGGCGGGTTCTTCCTCCGAATAATTTATAGAAGATTGTGAACACCAGGATAGTGTCCAGCTCTGCAAAAATAAACTCCACATACCACGTAGAGAGAATAATATTACACAAGATCAATCTGGCCGACGTATCTTTGTGGCGTGACGTCGCACCACTACCAAGCCTTTATTCAAATTGTTTTTATTGTTCCACCTCAGCGCGTTTAGCGAAGCGGTTTCCTTGGCACGTCTTGTCGAGCAGAGATCATGTTCCCCTTATTCCGGGATTCCCAGCAATACGGACGTGGGTAACCCAACCGCGCCATTGATTGTGACGCTTGGGGGATAAGCCAGTTTTACCAGGCCGGTGGGGACACATGGTTTTGTCCACCCATATAAGGGGATAAAGATCCAACCCTTTAACCTGCACCTTCTTCCTCCTTGGCTTATCCATCTCCGCGAGCTCGAGCTCCAGCGCCCAATTCCGCACTTCTCACCTCAACCTTCTCCAACTATGTCCGGAGCGGGAGGCAAGAGGATGGCCTCCTCCGTCATGGAGGGGCAGATCCAGAAGCTGCGCGACGCCGGATATTTGTCCAGCAACATCGCGCATCGGCTCCCCGACGAGGGAGAGCTCGTCCCCAACCCTGTGCCCCATGAGAGGGTAGTATTTCTTCCCCATTTCCTCCATGGACTGGGCTTCCCGCTTCATCCCTTTGTCCGGGGGCTCATGTTCTACTACGGCCTAGATTTCCATGATCTGGCCCCGAATTTCATCCTCAACATCTCGGCGTTTATCGTCGTGTGTGAGGCCTTCCTCTGCATCTAGCCCCACTTCGACTTGTGGCTCAAGACCTTCAGTGTCAAGCCGGAGGTTGTGAAGGGCAGCCAAGCGGAGTGCGGAGGCGCCATGGTGGGTAGGATGTCCCACGTTACGTGGCTGGAGGGCACTTTCGTGGAAACCATCAAGGGGTGGCAATCGGGGTGGTTCTACATCACCGAGCCGCGTGACCCTGATTGGGCAGCGGCCCCCGAATTCAGATCCGGCATCCCTACGCGGCTCACCTCCTGGAAAGAGAGTGGCTAGATTTGGGGGGATTCGGAGGAGCTGACCGGACTCCAAGCCTGTATCCAGAGGCTGGTGGACAAGAAACTCAAGCTTGTCAACATAGTCCAGGTCATGCTCATCCGCCGGATTCTCCCGTGCCAGCGACGGGGCTTCAACATGTGGGAGTTCGATCCGGCGCAGCACCAGGCCCTCGAAGGCTCTTCGACACTCACGCATTTAAGATGTCTGGAAGGTGTTGTTCAAGGGCGCCGAAGCTCCCGCATCCCCTACCGAAGATCGCGGATTCCATAGTTTGGCTGACAAGGTAAGTGATTTCACCACTGACAAGGTAAGTGATTTCACCACTTGTTTTCCATAGTTTGGCTCTATGCAGGATCTAAACTCCCTTTACCTTTGACAGGAATGGCTGGCGAAGGCCGAACGGATTATCTGTCCGGCCCCATTGCCAGAGGACCCAGCGGACGCCCGCCTAACGGGGCTGCTGGCTCCGGCACCCCACGTGGTGCCGGAGAGGAAGGCCACGGGGACTCGGAAGAGTTCCCGTTTTCAGGTGCTATCGGATGATGAATCCGAGGCTGACTCCTCCCACCAACGTGAGGAGGAGAAGAAGAAAGCCTCTCCCCCAGCGGGGGGAGGAAAGAAAAGGAAGGCCTCCCCAACAAGGGAGGCCGAAGGGTCCAAGAAGGGAAAAACTCTTCCTCTGGACTGCTCCGCCAACGCTAGTGATGACGACGAAGACTGGCATCCAAGGGCCAAGCCCCTGGCGAGATCGTAAGTATCCGGACTCCCGAATAACTTGAAGGTTTTTTTCTTTTCGCCACATAATGTCTTTCTAATGCCGCATACAACCCTGCAGTCCGCCCAAGGATGATCTTTCCGCTTCGTCGAGCGGGTCCTTGGGTGCGTCGGATATGGATTCCCTTCCGATCGCCTCCACCCCCGTGTCATGACGACGCCGAGGTGGGATCCCAGGAAAGGACCCACCAGGAGGAGGAGGCCCCAGAGGTGTCACAGGACAACCTCCCGGACTTTGCACCGGACTTAGCCCCGGAGGCCACAGTGGCTCCGGAGTCCGGCGGGCGACCCCTTTGTAAGAAGGGCAAGATCATGACGCCGGCTGCCTCCGGCCCAACCGGAGGTGCGGATAATTTGCTGGAGGCGCTCAACGGCGCCTCCATCGAAGAGGAACACCGCGCTGTTATGAGTGCGATGATTGAAGGTTCATTCGCCAAAAGCGGGCTGACCAAGCTCGCAGCAGCTTTCTAACAGGCTTTGAGGTAAGAATTTCAATATATGTAAAATGGTACCGCATAGACAAGAGCCCTCGATGCTCGGTTCGGTGTTCGGAAAGAAAACCGGACCGAGGATCTTTAGAAAGATAAACGCAGGAGTCATATAAAAATATGTCAATATGGGATTGCAGGTCTGTGCTGACCTCCGGCCAAGACCGATCATGGAGGTCAATACTTTGAAGGAAAACCTCGAGCGGTCCGAGAACGAGCTCGGCCATGCCAAGAAATAGCTCGAGGAAAAGAAGGTGAGTAATACCTTATGAAAATTGTACCTTACAGTAAAAGGATTTGGTTGCAAGAAAAATGATAAGGATAACGTGGGTATTGTAGGGGCCACTAACGAGGTGGCGACCACGAAGGAGGCGGTGGCCACGGCCGAACGTACGCGGCGTGAGCGCACCGAGCGAGAGAAGCAGGAGGCGCGGGTGGCGGAGGTACAGCAAGAGCTCCAGGATCTCGTGAAAAAACATGAGAGCTTGGAGCATGACTCAAGACTCGAGAGTCCGAGCTTGTAACGACTCTTGAGAGTGCCAAAGCCGCTAAGGCCAAGCCTACAAGGCCCTCCAGGAGATTGAGGCGGTGAAGAAAATAGCAGCGGGTAAGGCATTTTTCATGCAAAGTAAGCATGTGAGTGTTAATTACCTGTTGCTTACCCGAATTCGGAGCTCTCCAGGGGCGTTCACAGATCTTCCTCGTAGTGTGTCCGATGCTGCCGCATTCTACCGGGCTGAGGAGAGGAGCTCGACGGAGAAGGTCTTCTGGTCTCGATATCTTGAGGCCGGACATCCGGTGCCTTAGCGACCAGCTGAAGCAGCTGGTCGAGCTCACAAGGCGGCCGAACAGGCCATGAAGGGCCTCATAGTTCGGCTGTGGCCTAAGGAGGCCATGCCCGGGAGCTACTTCGCCTGTGCGCGGCTGATGGATGCGTGCCCGTGGGTTGAAGTTATCAAGCATTCCGCTTGTATTGAGGGTGCCCGTCGGGCCCTTGCCCGCGCAAAGGTGCACCGGGGCAAGATGGATGCCCAGAAGCTCGTGACGGACCCACCACCAGAGGGCAAGGAGCATCGCATGCCCGAGATGTATTATAAGAGTGTGCTGAAGGGCGCCCACACTATTGCGGGTGAGTGCTCCAGAGATGTAATATTTGAGTAGACTCATATTTTGTTATCCTGTGCACTGAAAACTCAGTTCATATGCGCTAAGCAATGCTTGTTAATTTAAAATATTACCTTCTGTGCGGCTGTTTATCAAATCTGAGAGATGGCAAGTCGTCGGCTTCAACCCCCATGCCACGAGTCTTTGGGGTGTTCGGGATAAACTTGAGTGCTCTTGTTCCCATATTTGGGTCCATCTAGGGAGGCGCTCAACACAGCGAACAAGGCAACCGGACTTATAATGCTTGAACACTCTCACTTAGCCCTAGAATTCTATAATTTTAAATTTCGGCGAATCCCCTAGTCTTCGGAAGGTCAATTTGGGGCGCTTATCCACGCCTTGGCCGGACAGTATCCGCTCCTCGCTCTAAGCGGCATAAGTCTTTAAGGACTCGCAAAAACCTCTCGAACAGCGACACATCTCTCGCCTCATCATGACGGTCAGTTTTAGCTTTCTCATCGAGGCGTTAACCCAGCTCAAGCTGGGCGGAATCGCAGTGGTTCTCCCAGTGCTACCTTAGCCGATATAACGGAGCGTAAGGTACCAAAACATGGGAGCCGGGCAAACCCAACTATTGACCCAAGACATGATTCGGAGCCGATGCATATAGTGCTAAATTCGGGGTGCCGCACTTGTGAAAGTGTTCGGACTCATCACACCATAATGCGGGAAACGTAAGCCCCTGGTGTATATTAGCCGTACCAAAGTGTACGGATGCAACATGCCGTGAATGAACATATGTATGAAAAAGAAATGCAATTATAAGTAAAAGGGTGCTGGATTGTTTTATTCAATAAGTGCTGCTACGAATGCAGAACGATACAAATAGTGCGGTAAGCAAGGTATGGGACTGTTAAACATGTCCCCCTCCAGGGGTAGGCTGCAGATTGGTGTATAAAAATGCTCGTAATGGAGACCACCTGTATATTTGTTGTAGCCTTTATCCTTCCCTGGCTGTTGCGTCGTGAGTTCGGCAGGTCTGCTGCCGGACAGGGCCTCTGACAAACAGAGTCCTGTGCATAAAAAGTAAAGGTAAAAAAGAAAAGAAAAAGGAACGACACACTTGAGAGCCCCTAGTGTAGTTGAGCCACAGTCTGGGTTTATCGTGGTCGTGCCCCTCTCCCCATGCCCATGGTATCTTCAGAGCGTAATGGTGTACGCGAAGGACCTGCTTTGACGTTTCGCAGGAGCTGGGGTTGGGGCCCCACTGCTACGCGTGCTCGGAACATGCTAGGTGGACTTGTTGTAAGTTACTCCGGGCGCGCTTAGCTGTGTCCGGCCGCTTAACGGCCGGACTCGAGAATTGCCTTAAGAGGCTGCATTGCACTTCTGCCGCGAGAACCGGCCAGATGTTCCTCCGCGTGCGGAGGGAACGTTCGATGTTTCCATTGACCGTGATGACTCCTCGAGGGCTGGCATCTTGAGCTTGAGGTATGCGTGGTGCGGCACCGCGTTGAACTTTGCAAACGCTGCACGTCCGAGCAAGGCATGATAGCCGCCATGAACGGGACTATGTCGAAGATTAACTCCTCGCCCGGAAGTTATCCGGGGATCCGAAGACCACTTCCAGTGTAATTGAGCCTGCATAATTGGCTTCTACACTGGTATGACGCCTTTAAAGGTCGCTTTTGGTAGGTTTAATCCTTGAGGGTCTATGCCCATTTTGCGACCGTATCCCGGGTAAAGCAAGTTCAGTTGCTGCCGCTGTCCATCGTGACTCTGGTTAGGTGAAATCCATCGATGATTGGGTCTAAGACCGGTCGCGAATCCGCCATGGCGGATCTTTGGTGGGGTGGTCCCTTCGGTCAAAAGTGATCGGGCAGGAGGACCATGGATTGAACTGGGCGGCTGGCTCCATCGCGTAGACATCCTCGAGTGCACGCTCGCTCCCTTTTGGGTATGTGCATTGTGTATATCATGTTCACCGTCCGCACTGTGGGGAAACCTTCATCCTCTATTGTTCGGCGGTTGGGTCTTGTCCTCGTCATCGCTATGCAGCCCCTTGTCATTGTTTTCGCAATTAACTTGCATGCTCGTTGAATACCCAACAGTCCTGTTGGTGTGGTTAAGCTGGCTTTTTGGGGTGCCGTGTATCCGCACAAGCGGTCGAGTATTCGGTCCAAATTGGACGGACCGAGTAGTTCTTTTGAATGGCTTTTTTCCGCTGACCGGTTTAGAGCCTTTGAATCCGGCATTGACCGCCGTATCCTCAATATTGTCGCCGCACGCGGCGTTTGTTTTTGTTACGATGCGTCCCGCCATTTCGGTCCTTGAAGTCCGGATCGCCAGAATTTTTGCTGAGGTTGTTCTTTGCGTGCAAGCCAGCTGTCCTCACCCGCGCTTGAAGCGGGTCATGAGTGATGTGAGGGCTGCCATGGATTTCGGCTTTTCCTGTCCTAGGTGTCGGGTAAGCCACTCGTCATGGATGTTATGCTTGAAGGCCGCGAGGGCCTCCGCATCCGGACAGTCGATTTATTTGGTTTTTCTTGGTTAAGAACCGTGTCCGTAATTGTTCCGGCCGATTCGTCTGGGCTGCTGAATTATGTGGCTTAGGTCATCAAGACATCGGTGGTCGCACATAAGTGCCCTAGAAGTTATCGAGGAATGCGGCTTCCAGGTCCTCCCAGCTCCCAATTGACTCTGCTGGCAAGCTGTTGAGCCAATGCCGGGCTGGTCCTTTAAGCTTGAGGGGGAGGTATTTGATGGCGTGAAGATCGTCACCAAGGGGCCATGTGGATGTGAAGGAGATAGTCTTCGATCCAAACCGTGGGGTCTGTTGTGCCATCATAGGATTCAATGTTGACGGGTTTAAACCCTTCGGGGATTTGATGATCCATTACTTCGTTTGTGAAGCATAGTGGGTGTCTTGGCGCCTACATCTGGGCGATATCACGACGGAGCTCAAAAGAGCTTTCGCTGTTTTGTTCGCCCGGTCGGACTTATCAGTGTCCGCGCGACGGTTGTCGCCACGCATCGTGGGTCGCCCACGCCGATCCATAGATCGATCTTGATTGTCTTGCCTTGTCCTCCAATATATCTCGCAAGTCCGAGCGTTCCTCGTGGGCCGTGTGTTTTTGAGCGGTGCCGGGTACGGTTCTAGTGAAGGGCCTAGAGGCCTCTCCGTCGCGACCACGGGGTGGTCGGTCATTATATTGTCTCCTGGTGATGCGGGTTCGTAAGCCTCCTCCTCTAATCGGGAGCAGCTTGCGTTTAGGGTAGCTTTGGAGGGCGTTCGAGCTCATGCTCTTCGGCCGCGAGGACTTCAATCCATCTGTCGGCTAGCAGATCCTGATCAGCTCTAAGCTGTTGCTGCTTTTTCTTGAGGCTGTTTGCCATGGCTATAAGCCTGCGTCTAAAACGCTCTTTTATCGTCGTCAAGGCTTGCTTCGTCTCCGGAGGGAGGCATATAATCCTCTACCTCTTCTTCTGCCGCTCTCTCGTGAGGGCTGGCGTCTCCATCCTCTACTTATTTGGATCTTGCTGGAGTGGATTGTCTTCGGCACTGTCCGGTGTATTGTTATCTCCGGTGCCGGAATCTTCATTCTTGCTATGGCGGGATTTAGAACGGCGCCGCTGACGCCGGCGCTTGGGCTGCTTTTTGGAGGGGTCATCCTCCGTTGTTCCATCGTCGTTCCCATCTTTTGGGATGTCCACCATATATATGTCGTATGACGAGGTGGCCTTCCAAAGGCCCTCGTAGGCGCTGGGTCTTGTTCGCTCTCGGCATCGCCGTCCATACCGTCGATGTCTTTGGAGTCGTAGTCTAGCATGTCGGTTAGATCATCGGCAGCCGCTACCAAGTGGGTGGTGGGTGGGCTTTGAATTTCTTCGTCGTCCGCATCCCAACCGTCCTGACCGCAGTCCGGCCAGGGCTCTCCTGATAACGAGAGGTACTTTAGTGAATTCAGGATGTCACCAAAGGGCGAGTGCTGAAAGATGTCCGCGGCCGTGAACTCCATAACGGGCGCCCAATCGGATTCGATTGGCAAGGGCGCGGAGGGTTTGGAGTCCGGAGAGGAGTCCGGCACCCTGGAGTCGAGGTCTTCGCAGCGACAGGGATAGAGTTCGGCTCGATCGCCGTAGAGATTAAAGCCCCCGAGGCGGTGTCCAACCACTGCCCTCGATCGGGGAATCCGCCCGGATTAAAGGTCGGAGCGGATTCAGTGCGGCCTCCTGTGGCACCGCTTTGGCTGCAGAGCTAGATCTTGCCCATCGAGACTGTGCGGCGAGCTTGGATGCGGCTCGAATCCGTCGAAGATCAAGTCTCCGCGGATTTCGGTCGTATAGTTTAGACTTCCAATTCTGACCGACGGCCGGGCGTAGCTTCGATCTGCTTCCAGATGGCTGCTTAATTGGCCCGCAAAGGTAAAGCCGCCGAACACGAAGATCTGTCCGGGAGAAAAGTCTCACCTGGACCGCCGTGGTTGATGATCAAAGGAGCCATCGAGCCTATCGGTGACGACACAGAGGAACTCTCAATGAAAGCACCAATGTCGGTGTCAAAACCGGCGGATCTCGGTAGGGGGTCCCGAATCAAGGCGTCTAGGCGGATGGTAACAGGAGACAAGGGACACGTTGTTTTACCTGTGTTCGGGCCCTCTTGATGGAGGTAAAACCCTACGTCCTGCTTGATTAATATTGATGATGTGTGTTACAAGAGTGGATCTACCACGAGATCAAAGAGGCTAAACCCTAGAAGCTAGCCTATGGTATGATTGTTGTTCATCCTATGGACTAAAACCCTCCGGTTTATATAGACACCGGATAGGTTAGGGTTACACAGAGCCGGTTACAATGGTAGGAGATCTACATATCCGTATCACCAAGGTTGTCTTCCACGCCAAGGAAAGTCCCATCCGGACACGGGACGAAGTCTTCAATCTTGTATCTTCATAGTCTTGGAGTTCGGCCGATGATGATAGTTCGGCTATCCGGACACCCCCTAGTCCGGAACTCCCTCAGCCATTCTATACTACTTTCCGTCCCTCCTTTCAAAACTGGCAAACAATTTTTTAACGTACCAAGAAAGAAAAGTCAATCAAAAACACGCCCCCGCTTCCAGGTCGTGAGAGTCGTCGAGCACACACACGTAGACATAGACATGCATATCCATGTTTCGTAAAATTCCATTTCCATCTCCATCTCAAATCATATTTGTCCAACTGGCACATTATTTACGCTGTTAATTATATACGCAGCAATATTAACGTACAACATCTCTTGTTTGCGGGCATCCGGACCGCTGCCACGGCCGCTCCTGACCAACCCGAACCCTCTTCATCACCTGCGCGTGCTTCCCGCCCGAAACGGTCAGTGCCGCATTCATGCCCGGCCAGAGCAGACGCGACCTCTCACTGGCGTCGGCATTGAAGTGGTGCATCGACCGAGAGAGCGTCGCCCGCGCTGCTTCCTGGTGCACGCGACTGCTCCGCGTTAAAAGGTCGCAATAGCCAGCCACAACATGCATGTAAAAAGTTCTTGGGACTCCGTGCTACAGCTAGTTGTCCTCCCCCAACTCGTCAATCTCTTCCAGTAGTGCTAGTACTCCATGGCGCGATCCATCAACAAGCATGCGAGAAAGTTATCGTATACTCAGTTTACGGTTAGTGGCATGACGAGCGACCATGTGGGGTCGAGCCGTGGAGGAGGGTGAGACACGAACGGGACAGACGTGATTTAAATGTTGGTTTTGCTCGATGGCGCGATCCAATGAAACGAAATGTTGGTTTCTCTCCGTTTCCATTTTTTCTTCGGAAAAACGGAAACTTTCCACTCCATTTTCATTCCTACTCCAAGGTTGCCCCGTTACGACATTCCATCAAATACAAAGCAAAACTAACACGCATGCTGATGCATCTCAATGATTCGCAGATCATAGCCAATATTTACTTCACAACTAAAGACAAAAGTTTTGAGAGCCTGTATGAAAGAAAAACTACTGATGGGGTCACTACGACTTAAGCCCCAAACCCTAAACAGGATTTAATTTCCTGGCCAGGTAGAACCTGT
Source organism: Aegilops bicornis (assembly GCA_021605145.1). Lineage (NCBI taxonomy): Eukaryota > Viridiplantae > Streptophyta > Magnoliopsida > Poales > Poaceae > Aegilops > Aegilops bicornis. Next base: position 246,282,743 of record CM038670.1, on the reverse strand, counting down.
CGAAGGAAAGATGGCTGGCACCCTCGGATCATACGATGCTTTTGTGCAGTTCCACTAAAATCGAGCTGAGCATCCAGATGGCAAAGATATTGAAGAAGTGTGATTAGAATAACAGTACTGGCACTAGTTCATGAGACATAAACTCATCACAAGTAGAAGCTGGTAGAAGTAGAGAAAGATCGACAGGGAGATGGAGCTACGTGGGGAGCTGCGGCAGTGGAGCAAGCCGGCTCCAAAAGGAAGATGGACTACCTGGGACGTCGGGCTGTAGCTAGAAGGGCGGTTGGTAAGCGTGTCAGATATCGGGTTCCGGCAAAACCCTTAAGGTTCGAACAATGGGGTGCGCATGAAGATTTTTCCCTACCGAAACATGCCCTCAGCTTCGCCGCGATCCCTAAGCTAGATCGATGAACTCACAGCACAAGAGACACAAGATTTATACAGGTTCGGGCCATCGTTGTGGTGTAATACCCTACTCCTGTGTGTGGTGGTGGATTGCCTCTTGGGCTGATAATGAACAGTACAAGGGAAGAACAACCTCGCGAGGAGAGGTGTTCTTGAGCAGGTGTGGTGTGTGGATGAACTCAATGTGCTCCCTTTCTACTGTGCTGGCTAGCTCTATTTATAGAGGCCCTGGTCCTCTTCCCAAATATTGAGCGGGAAGGGATCCAACAACGGCCATTTTGAAAGGGGACATCTAGTACAAGCTATCCTGACTAAAGGTGGTCTTCGCCTGTCAAAGGTGCTGGTGATGACGCCGTTTTGGGCTCCACGATGTCCTGCCGTCCTGCTGGTCTTGGTCTTGTTGCACCGATATGGAAACCATTGCGACATGCCTCGATACTCCACGCATGCGCTTGCCCCCTTAGTACCAAAGAGGAAACGAAGACACTGCGCGGGCTGGCACCCGCCTGTTCTTGATCGTCATGGCTTGCGTCATGGGGGACCTCGCGAGGTACCCCTTGCCTTGATCTCTCCGCCTCCTCGCGAGCCTGTCTGGTGAGGCCACTCCTGAGGAGGCCTTCCATCGTTCCCCCACGAGGCTTGGCCCCTCGCGAGAGTCTTGAGTGTTGGTAGATGAACACGGGCTGTACTGGGCCACTGGTGGAGCCACGCAGCAGGCCGCAGGCAGGCAAGTCTGGGACCCCCGTTCCCAGAACACCGACAGTAGCCCCCGGGCCGAAGGCGTGCTCGGACTTGGCTTAGCGGTGAAGCCAAAGGGCAAGTGCGGAGCCCCGTAGGCCCCAACAGCCTGCGGCCCTGGTCGACGCGTGGAGACTGATTGGACGTGGGCATCTCCGCTTCCCCATGCTGCCTCGGCAACTACCCGATTTGATGAGTCCCTGTTGCATGCAAAAGAGTCATCATTACCTGCTATCGTGGAGGTCGACGGTTAGCCTCCCTTGGGCTATAAATGAAGGGGGACGAGAGCCCCCATTGCCCATCTCTTCTTGCTCTGCCTGCTTCTTCTCCCTTGCCCCATCTCCATTCTTGACGCCAATGGCACCGATCCGCATATTCTTGGCCGAAGAGAAGGGGAAGGCTCCCCGGGAGGTACCTGATCCGCTCCCGCTGAAGAAGAGGCCGGCCCAACGCTGTGGTGAAGTCGTGGGGCTGGAGATGACGAGGCCTTGGTGCGAGCAGCCACCTCCTGGGTTCCCGCTATCCCTGTATGCCCACGCTGAGGGCTCCGGCGAAAGGGGCGGTGAGCTATGCCGCCCGCGCCGCAGGCGTGGTCGACGAGCCGTGGCGGTGCACGCTGTCGCTCCTGGACCGCGGACTCCTTTCGCGAGCTTGTGCTGCATGCGGAGATGCCTCCAAGCACCTGGATCTGCTTCCCTTTGTTCTTCTCCACCGAGATGCCACCGAGGGGGCCTCTCGAGCTTTGGCTGCAGCACGCCGACGGTGGCGCTCCGGCGACCGGAGCGGAGGTGGAAGTCGTCGCCCCGGGCAAGATCTTCATGACCCAAGGCTGGGGCGAGGTTGATCGGGTCTTCCGAACGGGAGGCGCCCTCGTGATCCATTTCGAGTACGACGGCACCTCCATGTTGTTCTTCAAGGTCTGCGCCATGGAATGCCTCCGCCTGGAATGCTGCCCGGAGGAGGCACTCGGGAGATCGACGCGGCAGGAGTTGGGCCTACCGTTCGATCCCCCAATGGCTCCTCCAGCAGCAGCAGCAACGCTTGGGAGTCCAGCAACTCTCTGAACTCTTAGAGACTCCGGAGACGAGCGACGACAGCTATGTGCCCCCGAGCTCGCGCCACGCTCGGGGCAAGGCGGCAGCATCAGGACGTCGCCACTGCTGATCTGGATGGGGTTGGTGCCGGTCTCCCGTGGCCCACTGTTGATGATGGCGTCGGCCACGGAGGCGCGTGTAGTTAGTGCTCCTCGGAGTTCTTTCCTTTTGTTCCCTGCGAGGAATCAAGAAATACCCTACGGGGGCGTGTAAAGGGTCTACGATGTCTTTTGTTCATGCTACCCTTGTTATAAAATTGTGCGAGTGCTCGTCCTGTCCCGGCTTGGTTCCCCCTTTTAACCTCGCGATGACTTGGTGCTCTACACTGATAGGTCCCGGTCCCCAGGCAGGCTGCAGCCGTCACTGGTATGCCAGGTCGCGATCCCATGGTCAAGGCCAGGAGGTGAGCGGCCGAGGTCCAGTAAGAGCCCCTGAGGCGCGATGCTCGGGAGGTCCCCTTTAGCGTGCAAGCAGCTGCCGAGAGGTGAGAAAGGAAGGCAATTTTGCCGTCACAGAACCGCATCAAGTGAGAATCTCGTGTTGCAGCGATTAGTTGCTCCAGGCGCAGGACTAATCTCGGTAATCTGGAGTCGTTCCTTCGCATTGCGCCAGACTCGTGTGTCAGCAGTTGTGGTGCAGCTAGGTTAGGCCCATGCGAGTCTCCGCTTTCTTCCCCACACTCCCCTTCGTGCTCTACGTCCTCAGGTCCCGGCCCTCGAGCGAGCTCAGCCGCCGCTGGTATGCCAGGTCACGATGCCGTGGTCAAGGCCAGGGGGTGAGGACTGGAGAGCCAGTAAGACGTCCTGGGTCATGATGCTCAGGAGCCCCGCTTTTAACACACAAGCGGATCGTGTGGGAAAGAGAGGGAGCTCATGGTGCCACCCGCTGTAGTCCACAGGAGGTTCCTGCAAATCAGCACGGGAGAAGCACGGGTTGCCATTATGATTGCCGGCTGGCCGTTGGTTGCTCCGAGAGAGAGAGGTGAGGGCACTGAGGGCCTGGTGAGGTGACGCGCGTGGGGCTGCCGCGGGCCAGAGCTCGACCGCTCAGATTTGTCGGTGTTATAGGGACGGACCCGTGCGCAAGCACCGTGCCAGTGTGAGCGGCTCCCGTGGTAGACGGCAGGTGATGATCACAGGCAGATTAGGCATGAAAGGCAAATCAGCTTAGGTAAGCGCAGAATGGATACATGCCATTGGATCAGGCCCGCGCGGCTTGGGGATGATGCAGCCCGAGGGGCTCCCCAGCAAGGTAGGCTAAAGACATAAGAAAAGGGAAACACGCCGCAGGGATGGACCCACGCGGCCTGGGAATGATGCAGCCCTAAGGGCGCTCCCAGCTGAAATGAACTTGGAAGATGTCACCTGGTTCCATTGTAGAAGGGGTGTTGAGGTAGTTGGAGGTGCGCGGTGAAGAGGCTGACCATCACGAGCCGCCGGGGCCCTGAGCCTCGGGAGGCTCCGGGGGTCCGGGTGGTCCCTTGAGGACCGTATCCATCTCCGCTAGGACCGCGCGATGCCTGGCCTCCTGAGCCGCCATAATGCTCCGCAGGTGACGCTGGAAGGTGGCAGCCGTGTTCGGCAGGCTGAAAGGCATGCGAACATAGCTGTGCGGCGGACCCTCGCAGCGTCCCATGCGCGAAGGCTAGAAGCGCTCCTGAGATGCGGCATGGTTGAGCCCTGGGACGTCGATGCAGATGCACATCCCACCATCCTCGCCTGGATGGGGGGCCACGCCAGGCAAGCGGCGGTCGCCGCGCATGACCATTGGTTCTTGAAGCTCCTAAGTGGTCTTGGTGACGAACTCCCGAATGCTGGGCTTTCCAAGCCCTATGCCTTCCTGAGGGAAACGTGTCGCGAAGCACGCCTCCAAGTGGTGCCCGAGAGCCACCCTCGTGATGTTGGCAAAGACTGAGACTTGATTCGTCCATTTTGCATCATGCTTTTATATCAATATTTATTGCATTAAGGGCTGTTATCACACATTATATCTCAATACTTATGGATATTCTCTCTTATTTTACAAGGTTTACCATGAAGAGGGGGAATGCCGACAATTTGGAATTCTGGCCGAAAAGGAGCAAACATTGGAAACCTATTCTGCACTGCTCCAAAAATCCTGAAACTCCACAAAACTTATTTTTGGAATTAATAAGAATTATTGAACGGAAGAAACACCTCAGGGGGCCCACACCCTGGCCAGGAGGGTGAGGGCGCGCCCACCCCTACTGGGCGCGCCCCCCGGTGTCCATCTTCTGCTATATGAAGGCTTTTACCCTGGAAAAAATCGCGGGAAAGCTTACGGGACGAAACTCCGCCGCCACGAGGCGGAACCTTGGCGGAACCAATCTAGGGCTCCGGCGGAGCTGTTCTGTCGGGGACACTTCCCTCCGGGAGGGTGAAATCATCACCATCGTCATCACCAATGACCCTCTCATCGAGAGGGGGTCAATCTCCATCAACATCTTCACCAGCACCATCTCCTCTCAAAACCCTAGTTCATATCATGTATCCAATCTTGTATCGAAACCACAAATTGGTACGTGTGGGTTGCTAGTAGTGTTGATTACTCCTTGTAGTTGATGCTAATTGGTTTACTTGGTGGAAGATCATATGTTCAGATCCTTAATGCATATTAATACCCCTCTGATTATGAACATGAATATGCTTTGTGAGTAGTTACGTTTGTTCCTGAGGACATGGGTGAAGTCTTGCTATTAGTAGTCATGTGAATTTGGTATTCGCTCGATATTTTGATGAGATGTATGTTGTCTTTCCTCTAGTGGTGTTATGTGAACGTCGACTACATGACACTTCACCATTATTTGGGCCTAGAGGAAGGCATTGGGAAGTAATAAGTAGATGATGGGTTGCTAGAGTGACAAAATCTTAAACCCTAGTGTATGCGTTGCTTCGTTAGGGGCTGATTTGGATCCATATGTTTAATGTTGTGGTTAGGTTTACCTTAATACTTCTTTTGTAGCTGTGAATGCTTGCAATAGAGGTTAATCTTAAGTGGGATGCTAGTCGAAGTAAGGGCAGTACCCAAGCACCGGTCCACCCACATATCAAATTATCAAAGTACCGAACGCGAATCATATGAGCGTGATGAAAACTAGCCTGACGATAATTCCCATGTGTCCTCTGGAGCTCTTTTCTCATTATAAGAAATTTTCCAGGCTTATCCTTTTTCCAGGCTTATCCTTTGCTACAAAAAGTATTGGGCCACCTTGCTGCACTTTATTTACTTCCATTGCTTGTTACTCATTACAATTTATCTTATCACAAAACTATCTATTACCTACAATTTCAGTGCTTGCAGAGAAAACCTTACTGAAAACCGCTTATCATTTCCTTCTGCTCCTCGTTGGGTTCGACACTCTTACTTATCGAAAGGACTACGATAGATACCCTACACTTGTGGATCATCAAGACTCTTTTCTGGCGCCGTTGCCGGGGAGTGTAGCTGTTTTGGTGAGTGGAACTTGGTAAGAACACATTTATATAGTGTGCTGAAATTTTCTGTTACTTGTCGCTATGGAAACTAATCCTTTGAGGGGCTTGTTCAGGGTATCCTCACCCCGACCAGAAGATCAAAGAGTTGCTCCTCAACCTACTGAACTTTTTGAAAATATTTACTTTGAGATCCCTTCGGGTATGATAGAGAAACTGCTAGCTAATCCATTTGCAGGATATGGAACATTGCATCCGGACTTACACCTTATCTTTGTGGATGAAGTTTGTGGATTATTTAAGCTTGCAGGTATTCCCGATGATGTTGTCAAAAGGAAGGTCTTGCCTTTATCTTTGAAGGGAGATGCATTGACATGGTATAGGCTATGGGATGATACGAGATCTTGGAATTATAAACGATTGAAGTTGGAATTTCACCAGAAGTTCTACCCTATGCATCTTGTTCATCGTGATCGTAATTACATATATAATTTCTAGCCTCGCGAAGGAGCAATCATCTCTCAATCTTGGGGGAGGCTTAAGTAAATGTTATATTCATGCCCCAATCATGAGCTCTCCAGAGAAATGATTATTCAAAAAAATTGTGCTCGGCTTTCTCTCAATGATCGCAACTTGCTCGATACTTCCTGTGTTCGTTCTTATATGCTGAAGACTATTGATTTCGAATGGGACTTATTGGAAAGAATTAAACGCAACTCTGAAGATTGGGGTTCCGACGATAGTAAGGAGTCAGGTATGACACCTAAGTTCGATTGTGTTAAATCTTTTATGGATACCGATACTTTTCGTGGATTTAGCGCTAAGTATGGACTTGACTCTGAGATAGTAGCTTATTTCTGTGAATCTTTTGCTACTCACATTGATCTCCCTAAATAGAAGTGGCTTAAATATGATCCTCCCGTTGAAGTAAAAGTAGTTGCACCTATTATAGTTGAAGAAAAGACTATCACCTATAGTGATCCTATTGTTCCTACTACTTATGTTGAGAAACCTCCTTTTCCTGTTAGGATAAAGGATCATGCTAAAACTTCGGCTGTTATTCGTAAGAGTAATACTAGGACTTATACACCTCCTGAGCAAATCAAAGTTGAACCTAGTACTGCTATGGTTAAAGATCTCTTGGATGATGATTTAGATGGGCATGTTATTTATTTCTGTGGTGAGACTGCTAATATTGCTAGACCAGATACTAAGATACATAGACCTGTTGTAGGCATGCCTGTTATTTCTGTTAAAATAGGAGATCATTGTTATCATGGCTTATGTGATATGGGTGCTAGTGCTAGTGCAATACCCTATGACCTATATAAAGAAATTATGCACGACATTGCACCCGTTGAGCTGGAAGGTATAGATGTCACTATTAAGCTTGCTAATAGGGATACCATTAAACCAGTTTGGATAGTTAGAGATGTTGAAGTCTTGTGTGGGAAGGTTAAATATCCTGCTGATTTTCTTGTTCTTGGTTCCCCACAAGATGACTTTTGTCCCATTATTTTTGGTAGACCCTTATTAAACACTGTTAATGCTAAGATTGATTGTGAAAAGGATACTGCCACAATTGGCTTAGAAGGTATGTCTCATGAGTTTAATTTTCCTAAGTTTCATAGACAACCTCGTGATAGAGAATCACCTAGTAAGGATGAGATTATTGGTCTTGCTTCTATTGCCGTGCCTCCTACTGATCCGCTAGAACAATATTTGCTAGACCATGAAAACGATATGTTTATGAAGGAAAGAAGGGAAATAGATGAAGTGTTCCTTAAACAGGAACCTATGCTGAAACACAACCTTCCCGTTGAAATTCTTGGGGATCCCCCTCCACCCAAGGGTGATTCCGTGTTTGAACTCAAACCATTACTTGATAATCTTAAGTATGCTTATCTTGATGAAAAGGAAATATATCCTGTTATTATTAGTGCTAACCTTTCAGAGCAAGAAGAAGAAAGATTATTGAAAACTCTGAAGAAGCACCGCGCTACTATTGGATATACTCTTGATGATCTTAAGGGCATTAGTCCCATGTTATGCCAACACAAAATTAATTTGGAGGCCGATGCTAAACTAGTTAGAGATCCTCAACGACGACTGAATCCCAAGATGAAAGAAGTGGTAAGAAAGGAGATACTAAAGCTCCTTGAGGCAGGTATAATCTATCCGGTTGCTGATAGTGAATGGGTAAGCCATGTCCACTGTGTTCCTAAAAAGGGAGGTATTACCGTTGTTCCTAATGATAAAGATGAATTGATCCCGCAAAGAATTATTACAGGTTATAGGATGGTAATTGACTTCCGTAAAGTAAATAAAGCTACTAAGAAAGATCATTACACTTTACCTTTTATTGATCAAATGCTAGAAAGACTATCCAAACACACACATTTCTGCTTTCTAGATGGTTATTCTGGTTTCTCTCAAATACCTGTGTCAGCGAAGGATCAATCTAAAACTACTTTTACTTGCCCTTTCGATAATTTTCCTTATAGACGTATGCCTTTTGGTTTATGTAATACACCTGCTACCTTTCAAAGATGTATGATGGCTATATTCTCTGAATTTTGTGAAAAGATTTGTGAGGTATTCATTGATGATTTCTGCGTTTATGGATCATCTTTTGATGATTGCTTGAGCAACATTGATCGAGTTTTGCAGATATGCGAAGACACTAGTCTCGTCTTGAATTGGGAGAAGTGTCACTTTATGGTTAATGAAGGCATTGTTTTGGGGCATAAGATTTCCGAGAGAGGTATTGAAGTTGATAAAGCTAAAGTTGATGCTATTGAAAAGATGCCATGTCCCAAGGACATAAAAGGTATAAGAAGTTTCCTTGGTCATGCCGGTTTTTACAAGAGGTTCATTAAGGACTTTTCTAAAATCTCTAGGCCTCTGACTAATTTATTGCAAAAAGATATTCCTTTTGTCTTTGATGATGATTGTGTAGAAGCATTTGAAATACTTAAGAAAGCTTTGATCACTGCACCTATTGTTCAACCACCTGATTGGAATTTACCTTTTGAAATTATGTGTGATGCCAGTGATTATGTTGTAGCTACTGTTCTAGGGCAAAGAGTTGATAAGAAATTGAATGTCATCAAGTATGCTAGTAAGACTCTTGATACTGCCCAGAGAAATTATGCTACTACTGAAAAAGAATTCTTAGCATTTGTGTTTGCATGTGATAAGTTTAGACCTTATATTGTTAATTCCAAAGTTACTGTTCACACTGATCATGCTGCTATTAAATATCTGATGGAAAATAAAGATGCTAAGCCTAGACTAATTAGATGGGTTCTCCTGCTCCAAGAATTTGATTTGCATATTATTGATAGAAAGGGAGTCGAGAACCCTGCTGGTGCATAACTTGTATAGGCTAGAGAATGTTCTTGATGACCCACTGCCTATTGATGATAGCTTTCCTTATAAACAATTAGCGGTCATTAATGCTTCTCGTACTGCTCCTTGGTATGCTGATTATGCTAATTACATTGTTGCTAAATTTATACCTCCTAGTTTCACATACCAGCAAAAGAAAAAGTTCTTTTATGATTTAAGACTGGGATGACCCACACCTTTATAAAGAAGGAGTAGATGGTGTTATTAGACGTTGTGTACCTAAGCATGAACAGGAACAGATCCTAGTCAAGTGTCACTCTGAATCATATGGAGGACACCATGCTGGAGATAGAACTGCACATAAGGTACTGCAATCTGGTTTTTATTGGCCTACTCTCTTCAAAGATGCTCGTAAGTTCGTCTTATCTTGTGATGAATGTCAAAGAATTGGTAATATCAGTAGACGTCAAGAAATGCCTATGAATAATTCTCTTGTTATTGAACCGTTTGATGTTTGGGGCTTTGATTATATGGGACCTTTTCCTGCCTCTAATGGTTATACACATATTTTAGTTGCTGTTGATTACGTTACTAAGTGGGTAGAAGCTATTCCAACTAGTAGTGCTGATCATAACACTTCTATTAAAATGCGTAAGGAAGTTATTTTTACGAGGTTTGGAGTCCCTAGATATCTTATGACTGATGGTGGTTCACATTTTATTCATGGTGCTTTCCGTAAGATGCTTGCTAAGTATGATGTTAATCATAGAATCGCATCTCCCTTATCATCCGCAGTCTAGTGGCCAAATAGAGTTGCGCAATAGAGAGCTCAAATTAATTTTGCAAAAGACTGTCAATAGATCTAGAAAGAATTGGTCCAAAAAACTTGATGATGCATTATGGGCCTATAGAACTGCATACAAAAATCCTATGGGTATGTCTCCATATAAGATGGTTTATGGAAAAGCTTGTCATTTACCCTTGAACTTGAACATAAAGCATATTGGGCTATTAAAGAGCTCAACTATGACTTTAAACTTGCCGGTGAGAAGAGGTTGTTTGACATTAGCTCACTTGATGAATGGAGAACCCAAGCCTATGAGAATGCCAAGCTATTCAAAGAAAAAGTCAAACGCTGGCATGACAAAAGGATTCAAAAGCGTGAGTTTAACATAGGTGATTATGTGTTATTATTCAACTCTTGTTTAAGATTTTTTGCAGGAAAACTTCTCTCTAAATGGGATGGTCCGTACGTTATCGAGGAGGTCTATCGTTCTGGTGCCATAAAAATCAACAACTTCGAAGGCACAAGTCTGAGGGTGGTGAACGGTCAAAGAATTAAACATTATATTTCAGGTAATCCTACCAATGTTGAAACTAATATTATTGAAAGCGTAACCCCAGAGGAATACATAAGGGACACTTTCCAGAACGTTCCAGACACCAAAAAGGAATAGGTATGTGGTACGGTAAGTAAACCGACTCCAAAATAATGCTAATGGTAATTTTTATCAGTTTTAGAATATTTAAGAATTTTAGGAAGAAAGAAGTAGTCCGAGAGGGACACGAGGCCTCCATGAGGGTGGAGGGCGCTACCACCCTTACTAGGCGCGCCCCCCTGTCTCGTGGACACCCCGTGTGCCTCCCGGACTCCGTTTTCTTGCACGTTACGTATTTTGGTCGGTAAAAAATCATTATATAAACTCCCGAAGGTTTTGACCACCGTATCACGCAAATATCCTCTGTTTTTGTTTCGAGCTGTTTCTGTTTCAGATCTAGAGCATCATGGCATCTCCAAGCGCTCCCAAGGACAAGTTTTTCGAGAGGGTTATCAACCCCTATCTCACGGAGGTGCTGCAACACCCTCAAACCATTGAGATGCGTGAGTGGGTGCTGCGCATCCGTGATCTGGAGGGACCAAGGCGTACCGGAAGCGTGGAGACAAAGCTCGAAGCCGTGGAGCAGCAAGTTTTCAAGTGCCAAGGGATTGTGGACTGTGGACTCAACGCCAACCAGATGATGATCACGAAGTTCACCAACAACCACAAGCTAGATGCCAAGGTCATTTCGGAGATCATCTTCAAGCTTCAAGAGAAAATCGAGCACCTCCAAGCCCAGATTTATGACCTGCAAAACCAGAACTGTGAGTATGAATATAGATTCAAGAGGATGAGTTTGGCTGCAGATTTAAGGATCCCGGAGACTCGATCATCCTTCTATGATGGTGAGCCTATGCCTTGGAAGATGGACGACAAGCCTACATCATCAACAACTCCTACTTCACCACCTCCGAGGACATAATCACATGGGTATGGGCACTCCCCTCGGCAACTGGCAAGCTTGGGGGAGGTGCCCCGGTATCGTATCACCATCACACTCCTATCTTTACTGTTTTATTTAGTTCGATCCTTTTAGTAGTATCTTGATCTAGTAGATTGAAGTTTTGATATCAAGTAGTTTTGAGTTTTGCTTTGTGATCTCTTTATGTAATCGAGTCCGTGAGCTATCTATAATAAGGATTAGTGTTGAGTCAAGGGCTTTGCTATGTTGCTATGATCTTGAGAAAGTAGAGAATAAAAGAGTTCATATTGATCTTATGGTTAGTGATGACTTCATATATAGAAAGTATGAGGCATAAAAGTTGTTGAGAGTTGATAAACGTAGTTTTGGTCATCATTGCAATTAATAGGAAGTAATAAGGAAAGAGAGGTTCACATACAAATATATTATCTTGGACATCTTTTATGATTGGGAGCACTCATTAAGTATGACATGCTAAAAGAGTTGATCTTGGACAAGGAAGACAACGTAATGGTTTATGTTTTCTCACATCTCAGTTAAAGTATATTGTCATTGACCTTTCAAACATGTTGAGCTTGCCTTTTGCCCCTCATGCTAGTCAAATTCCTTGCACCAAGTGGAGATACTACTTGTGCTTCCAAATATCCTTAAACCCAGTTTTGCCATGACAGTCCACCATACCTACCTATCTGTTGAGTAAGATCCTTCAAGTAAGTTGTCATGTTGCAGGCAATAAAAATTGCTATCTAAATATGTATGACTTATTAGTGCAGAGAAAATAAGCTTTATACGATCTTGTTGTGGAAGCAATAAAAGCGACAGACTGCATAATAAAGGTCCACATACAAGCGGAAATTTAAAGTGACGTTCTTTTGCATTAAGATTTTGTGCATCCAACCCTAAACACACATGACAACCTCTGCTTCCCTCCGCGAAGGGCCTATCTTTTACTTTATGTTTTTACTTTATGCTTGAGTCAAGGTGATCTTCACCTTTCCCTTTTTCATTTTATCCTTTGGCAAGCTCCTCGTGTTTGAAAGATCATGATACATATATCCAATTGGATGTAAGTTAGCATGGGCTATTATTGTTGACATCACCTAAAGGTGAATACGTTGGGAGGCAACACAATAAGCCCCTATCTTTCTCAGTGTCCGGCTGAAACTCCATAACCACAAGTATTGGGTGAGTGTTAGCAATTGTAGAAGACTACATGATAGTTGAGTATGTGGACTTGCTGAAAAGCTCTATTCTTGACTCTTTCTGATGTTATGATAAATTGCAATTGCTTCAATGACTGAGATTATAGTTTGTTAGTTCCCAATTAAGTTTCTGAACCATACTTGACATTGTGAATTGATTGTTACTTGAGTATAAGAAATCATATGATAAAATCTATATATGTTGCTGTTATAAGAATGATCATGATGCCCTCATGTCTGTATTTTATTTTTATCGACACATCTATCTCTAAACATGTGGACATATTTTTCGATTTCGGCTTCCGCTTGAGGACAAGCGAGGTCTAAGCTTGGGGGAGTTGATACGTCCATTTTGCATCATGCTTTTATATCAATAATTATTGAATTGTGGGCTGAAATTACACATTATATCTCAATACTTATGGATATTCAATCTTACTTTAAAAGGTTTACCATGAAGAGGGGAATGCTTGGCAATGAATTTCGGCCGAAAAGGAGCAAACATTGGAAACCTATTCTCAGACCGCTCCAAAAATCCTGAAACTCCACGAAACTTATTTTTGGAATTAATAAGCATTATTGAGCGGAAGAAACACCTCAGGGGCCCACACCTGACAGAGGGTGGGGCGCGCCCACCCCTACTGGGCGCGCCCCCTGTCTCCTGGCCCCCCTGGTGCCCCCCCGGTGTCCATCTTCTTCTATATGAAGGCTTTTAACCTGGAAAAAATCATGGGAAAGTTTACGGGACGAAACTCCGCCGCCACGAGGCGGAACCAATCTAGGGCTCCGGCGGAGCTGTTCTGCCGGGAGGGGGAAATCATCACCATCGTCATCACCAACGATCCTCCCATCGGGAGGGGGTCAATCTCCATCAACATCTTCACCATCACCTTCTCCTCTCAAAACCCTAGTTCATCTCTTGTATCCAATCTTGTATCCAAACCACAAATTGGTACCTGTGGGTTGCTAGTAGTGTTGATTACTCCTTGTAGTTGATGCTAATTGGTTTACTTGGTGGAAGATCATATGTTCAGATCCTTAATGCATATTATTACCCCTTTGATTATGAACATGAATATGCTTTGTGAGTAGTTACGCTTTGTTCCCGAGGACATGGGTGAAGTCTTGCTATTAGTAGTCATGTGAATTTGGTATTCGTTCGATATTTTGATGAGATGTATGTTGTCTTTCCTCTAGTGGTGTTATGTGAACGTTGACTACATGACACTTCACCATTATTTGGGCCTAGAGGAAGGCATTGGGAAGTAATAAGTAGATGATGGGTTGCTAGAGTGGCAGAAGCTTAAACCCTAGTTTATGCGTTGCTTCGTTAGGGGCTGATTTGGATCCATATGTTTAATGATGTGGTTAGGTTTACCTTAATACTTATTTTGTAGTTGCGGATGCTTGCAATAGAGGTTGATCATAAGTGGGATGCTTATCCAAGTAAGGGCAGTACCCAAGCACCGGTCCACCCACATATCAAATTATCAAAGTACCGAACGCGAATTATATGAGCGTGATGAAAACTAGCTTGACGATAATTCCCATGTGTCCTCGGGAGCTCTTTTCTCATTATAAGAAATTGTCCAGGCTTATCCTTTGCTACAAAAAGGATTGGGCCACCTTGCTGCACCTTATTTACTTCCATTGCTTGTTACTCGTTACAATTTATCTTATCACAAAACTATCTATTACCTACAATTTCGGTGCTTGCAGAGAAAACCTTATTGAAAACCGCTTATCATTTCCTTCTGCTCCTCGTTGGGTTCGACACTCTTACTTATCGAAAGGACTACGATAGATCCCCTACACTTGTGGGTCATAAAGGCCCTCCATAAGAGAGCCCCCGAGCCCTGCCCGAGGAGGGCACCGGGCGCGCCTTCCTATGCGATGGAAGGAGGCGCCCCTTGCACGAGCGCTGATCCTGACGCGGCACCTGCTGAGATGCCAACCTCCCGAGGCCTTGAGCTGAGCGGTTGCTTCTTCTTCTTGGGGACTGCCTCAGGAGGGTTCTCGCCCTTGCTGTCTGGGTGCTCGATTGATGCAGCTTGGAAGGCGCGCTCGAGGGAGCACACCGCATCTCTCGCTTCGCAGGGGACTGTGATGATTCCACCACTTCCTGGCATCTTGAGGATGTTGTAGCCGTGGTGGGTCACCGCCATGAACTTGGCCAGGGCCAGATAGCCGAGGATGGCATTTTACGGCAGGTGGATGTGGGCGATGTCGAAGTCGATGAGCTTGGTGCGATAGTTGTCGCGCTTGCCGAAGGTTACAGGGAGGCGGACTTGCCCTATCGGGGTGGTGGAACCGTCAGTAACTCCTGAGAAAGGCTTGGTCGGCTGGAGCTAATCGTGTGGCACTTGAAGGTTGTCGAACATATCGACAGACAGGATGTTAAGCCCTGCGCCGCCATCGATGAGGGTCTTGGTGACTTGCACGTTGCTGATGACTGGTGAATAGAGCATTGGGAGGACGCCAGCAGTAGCCGCACACTTGAGTTGATCTGCCGAGCTGAAGGTGATGGTGCACTTGGACCACCTGAGCGGGCGTGTGGCCTCGAGCTTGGGGAGGACTGCGTTCACCTCATGAGCGAACTGCTTGAAGATGCGCTGAGAGGTTGGGGCCTGGGCTTCGCCCAAGATGCAAGCGATAACACGTGGCTCCTGGAAGCCCACAGCCCCCTCATCTTGGTGATGATCGTCATTCCTTCTTGGTGGTAGCGGCAGTGGAGGAAGGCCCGCGTTACCCTGTGGCGGTCCTCACGAGGCTGATCCCTCCAGGCACCCTCACGAGGCTGGTCCTACCAACGATCCTCGCGAGGCCAGTCACGGCACTCCTGGTGAGGGCCAGGGTCGTCCCATCGTCCTCCGCCACGGACTCCTCCTCGGACGTAGCCCCGGTCGTTGCGCTCGGGGTGTCGACCGAAGCGTCCTTCTAGAACGGCCCTGAGCTCCTGGCATTCGTTGGTGTTGTGGGTGTGGAGGTTGTGGTAGGCGCAGAACGGTCGGCTGCCCTTGGACGACTCCGGCTGGTCCCTGCCGCGCTTCGTTTCTGGTTCTGCCGCCAGCATGGCTGCTCCCTTGCACTTCACGTCCTTGGTCTTGGCCTTCTTTTCTTCTGGGTGATACGTGTCCAACGTATCTATAATTTTTGATTGTTCCATGCTATTATATTACCCCTTTTGGATCTTTATGGGCTTTATTTTACACATTTATATCATTTTTGGGACTAACCTACTAACTGGAGGCCCATCCCGTATTGATGTTTTATTGCCTGTTTCACTATTTCGAAGAAAAGAAATATCAAACGGAGTCCAAACGGAATGAAACCTTCGGCAACGTGATTTTTTGGAAGAATATGATCCTGGAGACTTGGAGTTCACGTCAGAAGATCCTCGAGGAGGCCACGAGATAGGGGGGAGCACCCACCCCCTGGGCTCGCCCTACCCTCTCATGGGCCCCTCGAGGCTCCTCCGAACGACTTCTTTCGCCTATATAAGCCTATGTACCCTAAAAACATCCACGAAGAAGATAGATCGGGAGTTCCGCCGCCGCAAGCCTCTGTAGCCACCAAAGACCTCTCAGGAGTCCGCTCCAAGACTCACGGAGGGGAACCCATCACCGGTGGCCATCTTCATCATCCCGGCGCTATCCATGACGAGGAGGGAGTAGTTCACCCTCGGGGCTGAGGGTATGTACCAGTAGCTATGTGTTTGATCTCTCTCTCTCTCTCTCTCTCGTGTTCTCAACTTCACACGATCTTGATGTATCGCGAGCTTTGCTATTATAGTTTGATCTTATGATATTTCTCCCCCCTCTGCTCTCTTGTGATGAATTGAGTTTCCCTCTTGAAGTTATCGGATTGAGTCTTTGATTTGAGAACACTTGTTGTATGTCTTGCCGTGTTTATCTGTGGTGACAATGGGATATCACGTGCCACTTGATGTATGTTTTGGTGACCAACTTGCGGGTTCCGCCCATGAAACTATGCATAGGGGTTGGCACATGTTTTCTTGACTCTCCGGTAGAAACTTTGGGGCACTCTTTGAAGTACTTTTGTGTTGGTTGGATGAATCTGAGATTGTGTGATGCATATCGTATAATCATGCCCACGGATACTTGAGGTGACAATGGAGTATCTAGGAGACATTAGGGTTTTGGTTGATTTGTGTCTTAAGGTGTTATTCTAGTACGAACTCTTGAATGGATTGATCCGAAAGAATAACTTTGAGGTGGTTACATACCCTACCATAATCTCTTCGTTTGTTCTCCGCTATTAGTGGCTTTGGAGTGACTCTTTGTTGCATGTTGAGGGATTGTTATATGATCTATCTATGTTATTATTGTTGAGAGAACTTGCACTAGTGAAAGTATGAACCCTAGGCCTTGTTTCCCATCATTCCAATACCGTTTACGCAAACTTTTATCATTAGTTACCTTGCTGTTTTTATATTTTCAGATTACAAATACCTATATCTACTATCCATATTGCACTTGTATCACCATCTCTTCGCCGAACTAGTGCACCTATACAATTTACCATTGTATTGGGTGTGTTGGGGACACAAGAGACTCTTTGTTATTTGGTTGCAGGGGTTGTTTGAGAGAGACCATCTTCATCCCACGCCTCCCACGGATTGATAAACCTTAGGTCATCCACTTGAGGGAAATTTTCTACTGTCCTACAAACCTGTGCACTTGCAGGCCCAACAACGTCTACAAGAAGAAGGTTGTGTAGTAGACATCACTGGTTCAGCAGCTGGAAGCTCGAGGAGGGAGAGGCGTCCCTCCTCAGCTCTTGTGCACTTGGTCGCCAGGTTGAACAGCTCCAGGGATGTGCACAACTCCTCGTGGATGGCAAGCTCCTCCTTCATCTTGACGTCGCGGACGCCATCAGACAACGCCGAGATGATGGCCTCGTCCGTCACCTTGGGGATCTTGAGCCGGACGCTGTTGAAGCACTGGATGTATTGCTGCAGGGTCTCCCCAGGCTGTTGCTTGATGCGGCACAGGTCACCCGCGGACGTTTGGCGGTCGCAAGTGCCCTGGAAGTTGGCGATGAAGCGGTTGCGCATCTCGTCCCAGGATGAGATCGAGCCGGGGGGCAGGTTGAGGAGCCATGAGCGGGCACCATCCTTGAGCGCCATGGGAAACCAATTTTCGATGACCTTCTCGTCTCCGTTGGCCACCTCGATGCTTAGCTCGTAGAGCTACAAGAACTCCACATGGTCGGGGGTGCCGTCGTAGTGAGGAGGCAGGTCCGGCTTGAACTTGCCTGTCCAGGCGACGCTACGCAAGTCGGGAGTGAAGGCGCGGCAACCTGTAGTGGTCACCGGCGCCCTTTGCTGATGCGGAGCTTGCTCTTGATGGTACCCGCGCACCGCTGCCAGGGGCAGCACGCGGTCTTGTCGTGCCGGTGCAGGGACGCGGTCTTGTCGCGCTGGTGCAGGAAGCACGGGAGCGCCTTCTTGAGACTGAGGGATTTTTTGACAGCTTCTTTCTTGTCGCGCGGGCGCTGGATGCGGTGGGTCACATCCAGGGGCCGCGCACCTTGGAGCCAGGGCGCCGTCTTGGGGGAGAGGTGGTGGATGCACTCCCTGAGCCGCGTCGCCCATACCAGGCGGAGGGCGAGGAAGCGAGAGGGACATCGCAGGAGAGCCCCCTGCGGCACTGACGAGCTCGGTGATGCGAGCGAGCCATTCTTCATAGTGGTCGTCAACGGGGCGGTAGTGCAGTAGCTCACGTGGCAGGAGCAACGTGGCGTGCGCGTCTGTGGGGGCGCGACGAGCGTGGGACGACGAGCCAGCTAGGGTCAGCAACGGAGTGGTGGTGCGGCCCTCCCGCCGTACCGAGGGGTGCAGCAAAGATGCTTGCTACTCGTTCCCCGCCGGGCCGGTGGTGGTGTTGGCGGCAGGCGACGGAGAACGACGGGGAGGCCCGCCGACAGGAGCTGTCTGGGTGACGCGAGTAGCGAGAGCCGCCCGATGCTCGGCGGACGTCGGACATGGATATGGATGCGACGAAGCGATGGGACGCAGATCAGCGGAAAGAAGATTTCGGCGCACGCCTATCTGGTGCGCCAAATGTCTGATATCGGGTTCCGGCAAAACCCTTAAGGTTCGAACACTGGGGTGTGCACGAAGATTTCTCCCTACCGAAACACGCCTTCAGCCTCGCAGCGATCCCTAAGCTAGATCGATGAACTCACAGCTTAAGAGACACAAGATTTATACAGGTTCGGGGCACCGTTGTGGTGTAATACCCTACTCCTATGTGTGTGTGGTGGATTGCCTCTTAGGCTGATGATGAACAGTACAAGGGAAGAACAGCCTCGCGAGGAGAGGTGTTCTTGAGTTGGTGTGGTGTACGGATGAACTCAATGTGCTCCCTTTCTACTGTGGTGGCTAGCTCTATTTATAGAGGACCTGGTCCTCTTCCCAAATATTGAGCGGGAAGGGATCCAACAACGGCCATTTTGAAAGGGGACAACTAGTACAAGCTATCCTGACTAAAGGTGGTCTTCGCCTATCAAAGGTGCTGGTGATGATGCGTCTTGGGCTCCACGATGACCTCCGTCCTGCCGTCCTGCTGGTCTTGGTCTTGTTGCACCGATATGCAAACCTTCGCCTGATGGCTCGGTACTCCGCGCCTGCGCTTGCCCCCTTAGCACCAAAGAGGAAACGAGGACACTGCACGGGCTGGCGCCCGCCTGGTCTTGGTCATCATGGCTTGCATCATGGGGGACCTCGCTAGGTACCCCTTGCCTTGATCTCTCCGCCTCCTCGCGAGCCTGTCTGGTGAGCCCACTCCTAAGGAGGCCTTGCGTCGTCCACCCCGCGAGGCTTGGCCCCTCGCGAGAGTCTTGAGTGTTGGTTGATGAACACGGGCCGTACTGGGCCACTGGTGGAGCCACGCAGCAGGCCGCAGGTAGGCACGTCTGGGGACCCCCATTCCCAGAACACCGACAACGCGACATCAGCCCATACTGCGGTGACCCCCGATTGGGACGCACCAACTATAGGTTTCATCCCTCACCGATGTCAACCGCGTCTACACAGAACATTGTTCCCTACCCCGATCTGCGGGATCAGGCTGGATATGTGACCAGCGGTGTGGCCCCCGTCGTTCTATGCTTGTGAAGAGAGCAACCCAAGCAAGCAGGCTTGTAGCTTAGGCTCCTGCTAGTGTATATATAGTGGTTTTCTTTTGCTCTCCATATCTACCATTTTGTATTACGTACGTGTCATTGAAGAGTGAAATGATGGTTGCTTCTTCCGACTATCTTACTGTGTGATTTGACTGCTCTTAGTGGCCCCTACACGTACTCCCCCCCTACGTGTATGACCGTTCCTGAGTCTCAGTTGTACTTATCTCTATTTTCTTGCATGACACGTAGACATGATGCGCATAGAGGAATTTTGTTACTACATGTTGTTACGTAGTACTGTACTACTAGTCCCTACTCCCTCCTTCCGGTTCACTACTGGTACTACCTCCGTCCTGGCTTATTGGTCCCCTTTGTACTCAATTCATGGGCTCGTTTTCCTCAAGAAAATTGCCTTTACCAACGTATTAATATCGGGAATGCATGTGTGAACAATGAATGATTAAACCTTGCATGCAACATTTTGAAAAAGCATTGACTTATGAACATGTGAATGTAAGGGACTACAACCTCGTGCATGCATGCAATAGTCACACGTACACATGGACGCAAAAACGCGCGCAATGCCCTAATGCATGCATGTCCGAGCACACGACGGAACACACACGTTCACGCTCAAGTGCTCAACCTACACGTGCATGCACACAAATACTAAGCCAGGGTGAGCTAGTGACCGTATAAACACCGGAAAATGTATATATTGAGCACAATGAGTGTATTATGAAGTCCACTGATCGTATTTTTACAAATATACAGTGACAGACAGTGTATTTATCTCGTTTAAATTAAGCCATATTAACTGGAGAGGTGGCAATATGGACTAGCATTACTTTGATGTGTCCCATCAACTTGCCGAACGAGGAGAAGCTTGCAGGACGGGAGAAGCTTGCGCGCGGTGGCTCACAGGACAAGGAGAAACTTTTGACTAATGCAAGCTCTCCCTCGCTCAGGCGGTGATGTACAACAGTTAATTCGGTGTCAGATTGCTAGAAGCATACACTATACTAGTACTATTATTGTTCGACTTCCCTAAGAGGCGAACAGCCAAGCGCAAAGTTTACTAGTACTAGTACTACTACTATGGTTTATAGAGGTATGTACTATACTACTAGGAACCGGATGGAGGAGCGTCTGCACTCTTATTATGTTTTTAAAATGTGATAAAGCAATCTTCAACACATTTGGTTCTCTTCGAGGGTTCTCGCATGTGATAATGGAAGTTGATTGCATGGAACACTCGCCACAATTCTCGCTTAATTATGGCTCATATCCTGTTACAAATAGGAGCGCTGGGTAATATTTCCTCTTTTTTTGTTATTCAGCATGTAAATAGGTCAGCAAACCTTGTACCGCATCTTTGTGTGAATCGTGCTTGCTGCACTTTGAATGTGGCCGAGAGCTGGCTTGATGAAACACCTCGCTTCCTACTTCTTTTTTTGCGGGGTACCTCGCTTCCTAGTGACCAGTGTCTTGGATGATCGTCCTAAGAATGCTTATATATGAATAAAGTTCTCTCATTTACCCGCAAAAAAGATTAAGCCATATTAACCAGAAAGGAGGGAGTATGGACTAGTACTACTTTTTGGTGTGTCCCGTCAACTCGCAGAACGAGAAGAAGCTTCAGGACAAGGTGAAGCTCTCTTACGCCTTTTGACTAATGCAACCTACCCTCGCCTAGGCGGTGGACATGCATCAGTTCGTTCGGTGTCAGATTGCCAGAGGAATACACTGTAGTATGGAACATGCGGAGTACCATCATTGTTCGACTTCACGAAGAGGCGAAGAGCCAAGTGCAAGGTTTAGTAGTACGAGTAGTACTACTACTAAAACCGCATGGTGGAGTGTCTATACTCTTATTTTTTTTCTAATCTCTGATAAAGTACACATTTATTCTAGAGAAGGGCGGAAAACGGATGCCCAACATGTAATGATGATATCGATCAACCATGCTCGAATATATCTTGGCCTCCGTGCGAGCCCGTCTGTGTGTTCTCGCTCGTCGTCTCTCTCAAGGAACGGCGGGTTGGCCATTTTTCCATCAATTGATGTCGGTTTGCTCACACTCCGGTCCCACATGTCAGTGATATGCAGAGAGGAGGTGTGTTGACCGATTGGCCATACGCGTACTTGGTTTTGCACCTTCATACTACTCCTCCCTCCGTCACAGTTTACAGGGCACGCTTCATTATGATGCATTTCTCTCAATGCATTTCCACCACCAGAGAGACTTTAGCCGCGTTTGGTTTAATGCTCAATAAATTAGGGCGTGGTAACCGCAATCAAGTCCACAATTTTCTCTCGATGTACTACGGAGTGGAGTAAGTGCATGCATGTGTGTACCCGGGGTGGAAGCACTGCATGCATGTGTGTACGCATTATTCCTCTAGTAATAGACGTCGTGCTATAACCACCAATGCTATTTTTCAGGCCGATCGCTAGTCTCCTTGGTCCTAGAGATTTTTTTCTTTTTCTAAAGCGCGCTCTATAATAGTGACGTATGGAGTAGTATGAGCGGATTCAAAGAAGAGCGTATTGATGGTTGCTTCTTCCGAGCAACTTATAGTGGGAAAGGTGGGGCTTATGATTTGACTGCCCATTACTGACTATGAATGGGGCGCAATGACCGGGCTGAGTCTCCCATCCGGTTGTGCACTACCCCCTCGGTTCTTAAATATACTCCGGAGTATTTGTCTTTCTAGAGATTTCAACAAGTGACTACTCAAATATTTGTGTTTTTAGAGATTCAAATGGACTACTACATACGGATGTATATAGACATATTTTAGAGTGAGATTCACTCATTTTGCTCCATATGTAGTCACTTGTTGAAATCTATTGAAAGACAAATATTTAGGAATGGAGGGAGTACACATACGAAGCAAAATGAGTGAATCTACACTCTAAAATATGCCCATTTGAAATTTGTAAAAAGATAAATATTTAGGAACGAAGGAGTATAATTTTGTGCATGGCACATGGACCCGGATGCTGAAGAGGCTTTTGGCAATGCTATCAAGCTTCCAGCATTTGTTTACATAATTGACGTACTACACAAATAATTTTCCAGCAACATTGAATTGTACAATGGTGTGAGCTTTCAGCTTTTGTCTCGTGTGTCTTGCCATCGATGCTCTTTCGGAAACAATAAAAAACAAACTTCCTTGCTAATGCATCTCAATTATTAGCAGACCAGAACTAATATTTACATTACAACTGAAGACAAAGTTGTGAGATGGTGTTAAATTAAAATTTATCCATGCTTTCATTAGCAGCAATGTCCCCCCAGCTCTGTCTAAATCAACAAGGCATGTTGGGAAAAAAGTAGTTGTCTGGAGCATGCAACATTCCGATCATTTTGTGAAGTTCCACTAAAATAGAGCTGAGCGTCCCTGTTCCAAATATATTAAGTGTGATTACGATAATAGAGGACTGCTGATGAAACAATAAACACACAAATAGAAGCAGGTCACCTTTGCAGTCTCTCTTAAGACTAACTAGTTGGAGAAGATTAGGCTCGGAGTTGGATGAGGAGGATAGAGAAAAACCAATATTCCTTTGTGCAGTCGCACTGAAATGTAGAGACGTCGCCCGTGTGACATTTTAGCACAACTGCACAAAACACTCTTAAGAAAAAAGTGATTTGTGCAGTTCACCAAAAGGTCGCAATAGCAATGAGGTCAAACGGATAGCCCTGTTTGCAAAAAAGAGGTAGAAAGGAAACAATTACTGGCCAATAACAGTTGATGACACATGCGACGACAAAAAAGAAGCATATTCCTTGTCCTAAGGGAAGATAAGAACACGGTTGTATTTGTCTAAAATGGTGTGAGGACAAGATTGCAATATGGAAAGTACGCCGGACGAGCTACATTTTGGGCAAAGAACAATGGAAGATACACATGCAGCGATGTGGGTAGACGGGCAGTGGAGCAAGGCCAGAGGTGATACCTGGAGGTTGTCGGGATGTAACTAGGTGAGCGGCGGCGGGCGGAATCTGCCCATACTGCGGCAGTGAGCAGGTGGTGTAGGCCCTACCGCGCCGGAGCTTGGTCAGAGAGAACGACGTGTACCACAGATCAGGACGTGCTGCCTCGGCGATGTCGAACGGAGAAACGATGCACATCCTCCCTTTTTGCCGGGGGACGGGATGCGGCCAGATCAGTGACCAACAGTGAGAGAGAGAGAGAGAGGCCACCGCAGCCTTGTGTGAGATACTCTGAAGAGAGACAAAACAGGCAGGCAGGCTCCATTGTATATAGTGGAGCGGACTACCTTTTTCTCCATAAAAATCGTTTTATATTCTGCGTACGTGCCATTGAGCGATATAACTTTTTTAAAACTAACGCGCCAACGCATCAAATCGAAGTTTGTTTCGTGCACGCGTGGTACACGACCTCCGTAGGTAAACAACCGCTACACGCGTTCAAATTAGCACGTGGGCTGCCATTTTGTACAGAAATGATCTCCACCGTGTACCCGCGTGGGTGTGGCTGGGCACGAAGCGTGAGTAGGTGCACGGTGCACCTATTCTCTTCTTGTATACATACACCACCTACGTGGGGTTGTGTGAGAGAGATACAAAGGTAGAGAGATATAGTGTGTGGGTTCGTGAGTGTTGTTTTGGGGGGGGGGGTGAATCAAAAAATGTAACATATGCAATGTGTGTGAAATAGTGTCAGGACCCCGATTCCAAGTCACATCGACCTAGCCGGTAACACCCCATATCACTTTGCGGCCTCACGCACGGTATTTCCACGGGTGTCGCCTTACCATGGCCCAGGACCGTTTGCGCCTTTTGGCTCACGTATATGATAGTGTCGCTAGCATCCACATGACAGAGAACCTGGGCCGACATGGCTAGTCGTGAACCCAAAGCGGTGCTAACCCATGGGGACAGGCATACATGAATCACATCGAGCATGTCGGTCATCAACGTATGAATCCGGGCTGTAGCACTGGGCTAACAGGACTCCGGTAACCCGGACTATAGCAGGCTAGGAAGGACTCCCGATGTCACCGTGTGACATTTCCCCGAAGGGACAGACACAGGAACGAAGTGAAACACATGCCGGCCAGTCAAGCGTCGGAAAGCGGTAGTCTTTGGGCTAGCAGGACTCCGGTGAACCGGGCTGTAGCGGACTACTATCGCTCAGGAAGCACTAGACTACATTTCCCCATATGAGAGGCTGCGAAGGATAAGCAACTAGGTTGTCGGATCCCACACATACCAAGCATTTCAAACATACACACAATATGCTTGATATGTGTAAATACAACATGGCATCACAACATAACTCTACGACTCAAATATTTATTCATTAGGCTCCGAGGAGCGGGATATTACAAACATGGGTCTCACGACCCAAAATTCAGAGCATACAAGTCAAAGCACAAGCGGAAGCTTAACATGTCTGAGTACAGACAACTATAAATGAAAAAGGCTGAGAAGCCTGACTATCTACCAGATCCTGACGAGGGCACAAGATCGTAGCTGAGGTAACAAGATAAACGTCGAAGTCCACGCGGAACTACTAGCGAGACTGAAGTCTCTCTGCAAAAACATAAAATAGGCAAACGTGAGTACAATTGTACTCAGCAAGACTTACATCAGAACTAACTACACATGCATCATTATCAACAAAGGGGGGTGGTGGAGTTTGACTGCAGCAAACCAGCTTTGACTCAGTGGCTATCCTAAACTACGAATGCAAGTAACTCTTTTGAGGTGGCGCACACGGGTCCACATATTCACCATATGAATACACCACTATGGACCCGCTCCCGTCTCCCTACGAGAACGCCATCCATAGCACTCAGGCTTATCTTGCGCATTTTAGAGTATCCACTTTCACTTGTCTATGAACTGTTATAGGCAACCCAGAAGTCCTTTACCACGGACACGGCTATTCGAATAGATCATTTATAACCCTGCAGGGGTGTACTTCTTCACACACGCTCTCACTACTTACCGCCGTTTACACGACATGTACTCGGCAACCTTCAAGCGGAAGCCCAACGTGGGTGTCGGCCACAGCCTACCTAAAAACTCAAGTCTCTAGTCCAGGTTTATCACCTATTCAGGTTCCATCCACACGGAGTCCGGCCGAGGTTTCCACATACGGCCCCGAACGATGTGTGCAGGGTTCCCGAGATACCAAACAGGCATTCGGTACACTGGGCCACGGTGTATCTACCGCATCATAGCCCACCCCTAGGGTCAGCGCTACGCACGTCCTCCAACACATATCCTACAAACACCAGAAACTAGTAGCAACTCATGGACAGAGAACAAGGGTGGTTAAGAAGCCGAGAGGGTCCATTGGTTTCGGGCCCAATGCGTGGTAGTAACTGTTTCATGGATCACAAACACAGAACTCAGTTCCTGAGGACGGCTGCAATGAGACAACCCACCATGTACTCCTACATGGCCTCTCACCGCTACCTTTACCAAATCGTGTTCACACACTTAGCTCTCAACAAGAGGACATGTTTACACACCTCCGATTCATCCTCGATGAATCGGGACTGACTCAACTCTAAGCAATAGCAGGCATGACAAACAAGCATGAATGAGTAGGCACAACAGGGCTCAAGCAACTCCTACTCATGCTAGTGGGTTTCATCTATTTACTGTGGAATGACAGGTCATGCAGAGGATAAAGGGGTTCAGCTACCGCAGCAAGTAACAGATGAATCGTTGTTGTCCTAATGCAGTAAAAAGAGCAGGAGCGAGAGAGTGGGATTGTATCGGAATGAACAAGGGGGTTTTGCTTGCCTGGCACTTCTGAAGATAATATAGTTCTTCATCGGTGTCATCGAGCTCATCGTCGGAACCACGTCTATCGAGAGGGGGCAAACACCGACAAGCGAGAAATAACACAATCAATGCAATGCCACAATATGATGCATGATCATGACATGGCAATATGTTGTGATTTGAGCTAATGCATCTAGCTATGATTTAAATGAAGTTGGTTTGAATACATGATTCAAATTCCAACTCCATATATGATTATTTAAATGCCCTTTATTTGTTTTGTCCAAAACAGAGGACAACGTTGTTCAAACATGCATGAAAATGGTACAGATGGATTCCTTGAATTTTTCTGATAATTGTTCATATATAAATTATTTGATTTGGAGCTACGGTTGAATTACTATGATTTTTAGAAGTTTTAGCTATTTTCTGAAATAAATAAATCGTTTAGATTTATTTAAATAGAAAAGGGGTTGATTACGTCAGCTTGAGGTCAGCACCGTGTCAGCAGTCAACCTAGGTCAAACCTGACGTGTGGGGCCACACATCAGTGACTCAGTGGTTAATCCCGGGTCAAACCCGCACTGACTAGGGTTTGACTTGGCCCTGGGGCCCACGGTCAGCGGCTGGTGGGTGGTTTAGGCTGCGGGATTAGGCGCTAATGACATCCACGTCGGCCTCGCCGGAGTTCAGCCGGCGACGACTTCGAGCCGCGGCGGTTCTTCGCCGGAGTCGTTGTTCCGGCGTCCAAACGACACAGGGTGAGGAGCTACGGGGAGCTGGCGAACTCGCGCATCGAGTGGTGGTGGCGGTTGGGCCTGGGGTGGCCGGAGTTGTCGCCGGCGTCGACCTTGGCGGTCGCCGGAGCTCGGGTGAGCTCGGGGTCGACGCTACGGTGGCCGGGGAGGCTCGTGCGGGGCACCTATGTGCTCTACGTGGCGCGGGAAGGGAGTTGAGCACGACGGCCGGACCTCTAGGTGGCTGGAGACTCGTCGGCGGCGGTCACAGGCGGCGACGCGTACGGGCGAGCAAGGTGCGGCGGCTATGGTGCACGAGAGCGAGAACGGAGAGGGGGAAAAGGTTCGGTGGCTCACGGCGGTTGCAGCAGACGTCGAAGCGGGCTCGGGGAAGGCCGGACGGCGACGAGTCGACGATGGGGATCCGCGGCGGCCGGCGATGAAGAAGAGGTCGGTGACGGTGTTTTGAGGCGTCCGGCGTCGAGTGAGTCGACGGGGAGGACGAGGCCGTCGAAGCGGAGGCCATGGACACGTCGGCGAGGTGGGGGAGGGCCTATGGCCGCGGTGGTTCTAGTCGGCGGCGACGCCTGCGCTTGGGTGAGCTCAGGGTAGAGAGCCAGGGGAGGGGAGAAGGTCCAGCGAGAGAGGGGAGAGGTGCAGAGGGTCCAGGGTGTCGTGGCGTTCACAACCGCGTCGGGGAAGCGACGGAAGCAGGAGGTGGCGCGGCGCGTGCCGGCGTGCGTTGGCCACGCGCCTCGGTCCTTCTGGCAGAGGAAGGAGAAGACACGGGAGCCCCTGGTGGGCTGGGCCACCAGGTGGGCTGGAAGGCCAGGTGAGTTCTTCTCTCTCTCTCCCTTTCCTATTTTCTGTTTTTCTATTTATTTGCTCTATTTTGATTTTGTTTAGAAACCAAATCATTTTAATAAATCCTGAAAATAATTGTGGGCATTAACTGAATTATTACAGAGGCCCTTAACTATTTTCAGAATTGTTGGAGCATTGAAAAATATTAATAGTATTTAAATGCCCCAATTCAAATACAATATGGTTTATTCAAAAATCCAAAATGTCCTGGAAAAATATGCATCATCTCTGGATATGGTTTTCACCCTTTTCCATAAATCATGAACATTTTGCGAGACCAATTTGGTTCATTGAAAATATTTTGAAGTTGAACCTATTTGCATTATTTTGGTGCCAGGGGTTTGATCAATCCCCACTTCAAGTTTCTTTAAGTTAAAACATGTTGCATGAATGCTTATGCAGGGTCAAGCAAGGACTAAGCTAGGGCTGTGACAACTCACCCCCACTAAACAAGAATCTCGTCCCGAGATTCAAGACGTGAGGTAAGAAGACTGAGGGGCACAAGACCAACACAATCTTCATGATCCAGGTTGCACCTCATAAGGTTGTTGATTCGTTGCATACGCTGATCTTGAGATCCTTGCCTTTAAGATCTTCATTCACCGCGTTGACGACAGAGATAAACTCTACAGGAGACGATCTCCTCGAAGATCGAGCAGTCAAGATCAACTCGCGGAATGACATGTTGAAACATCTCGAGTTGAGACACAAAACACATCGTGAGGGATGGAAGAACAACGACATGGTTTGATTTGGTGGGCAACAATTCCACGCCTAGAAAGCTGGTGGATGGTGTCAAGGTGGCGAGGAAATAATTGCCATGATCCCGTAACTGGGCACCTTGGGAAAGGTGACTGGTGGAATTATTACCTTAAGCAGCACAAAGAATTACTTTTGATTTAGAAATCATTGAGACTCTTTATACCAGCCTAAGGCAATCACAATCGATCGTGTGAACGAATTCGAAAGGATGGCATGCTCATACCATAATAGATGATGTGGACTACCTTGTTGAAGACAACACAATGGATGATTTTGCTTATCACCGGAAATGGATGGGACCCATGACAAGACCACTTTTGAAGATGATCCCGACAAAGAATCGCTGGGAAGGACAGCCCATGGAGAATTGGCACGATGGGGTGCGAGCTGCGAACAAAATGCAAATGTTGGAATATTCCAACCATCATATCTGCCTGAGATTCAGATCTGGTTGGTGTTAGGATATTCCAGACTCATCGAGTCTAGAAAGAAAAATGAAAGTTTGCAACACAAATCAACGAGAAGATGTTGCGAGATTCTCGGGAATGAACTACGATAGCAAGCTCCAAAACATGAGCTGGTTCTGCTACTAACATGTGAACACGATGTCCTAGACAATCAAGCCCACGTAGTAGTCTTGTAATGAAACACTACCGAGTTCAGGTGGGGAACCATCATCGCAGATAATGAAGTTCTTAATTAAGCCCGGGTTAGCTCTTAAAAAGAACTCCTTCTCCTGGAACAAATCAGTCAGTGGCTTGGTGTGCTAGGAATACGAATGGAGTGGAGGTAATTAATCTACCAAACCATAGAATACTTCGCACGTATGCATGACAGATTTGGGATGATTCCCGAGGAACAAAACCAATCTTTCTCGAACTCACGACGGCAACTTGCACCAAATGCACATGAATTCAAGGAAGTCACTTCTTCCATCCAAGCATAAGCTTCATGAACGAAACACGAAGGCATTGCTTACAAAGTTTTCAACACTAGGTTGATATTCAACATGAATCATGGGGGAGACAAGAATGCTGCTGATGGGCTCAACAACAACTCATTGGAATTTCCATATCACTGGACTTCCACCATCATGTGAACATGGTGATAGCATTGGTCAGACCAAAAGATGTAATGGTGTATGCTTGAGGGATCAACCACGAGTAAGAAAACATTACGAACATCGTTGGTTCTGATTTGACTTGACGATAGCCCATACTCAAGTCAAAGTTTTGACAAGGCAATAGATACAACAACTGATCACAGGGACCAATCGATGAAGATATCATCTTTCTTCAACACACACACACATACACACACCGGGATATCCCTTGGGGATGAACTAAGTCAGGTAAGCTTTTATCTTCCAACTCTCCAAGTTGTTGTTTAGCTTAACCAACTAGCTCAGTGGTATCCAACACGGATTCTTGGAGAAGGGGTGGTTTAGAGGAAAACCAACTTGATCACGAGCTCAACATAACAGTCAGGTAACAACCTGGTAATACTTCCAAGAAGATATTTGGAAAGTCACGAACCACCGATATATTACTAAGCTCGAGAACAATCTTGCTTTTCAGGGCAAGACGATATGATCAAAAGAGTGAGGGATTGACACAATCCTAACTCATTGATCGAAGAGTGCACCAGAAATAAGGACTAGGTACCACGATCAATCTTAGGATGATGATTTAATAACCAACACGCTAAGGATGAGAATATTGTCCATTAACTACCAAGCAACGAGTTGCTAGGAGTATTGATTTCACACATCACAATTCATTTGCCGGTATTCCGGTTGCGACAACACAAAACCGAGGAATGAGTAATGATGGCGAGAAGTATCACTGCGTAAAGAATTCATAAGAGAAGGTGCAATTCTCATGACGTTCCTGACATAAAGTGGGTAATACTTCAGGATAGAATAGAATCAAAAGCTTGATTGCATTTGATCTGCGGATTACGACTGCTTTGACCCAATCCTGGATATGGATGAGGTACTGGAGTTTGTTTCTCCTAGTCATTCCAGAACAGAATGGCTTGACGGACCACAAGAAAAATGGGCATCGATGAGCACGAGTGCACGACTACTCCTGACTATCAACTGATAGACGGGGATCGGAATACAACTAAGGAGGAACAACTCGAGGAACATATAACTTTTCGAGTTGTGGAGGCATGGATTAGTATGTCGAGCAAAGCTCAACATTTCTCCCGGATAACCCATGCAGAGAAGGTAGAACTGGCAGAGTCACAATTATCAATGGAGAACTCTTCAAGAGTACTCTGATTGCGATCTTTAGGCTCAAAGAAGAACTTCTGCCATAACTAGTTCATGGTATTTGGAAGAAGGAAATACCATGGACCTCGAGGACTATCGCAAAGTTACCAATATCCTAAAGGTACTAGCAAATACTAACAACATGAAGTAGGGTGAATCTCGGGTTCAAGAACCCAGGAATAGAATGCCTACTAACTAATAACATCACGGGATGCTTTCAAGAATAATGGCCAGAATCATCACACTGGGGATACAAAAGCATTGCTAAATTACTAGGTGACTTCCTAAACACCTAGGGTCATAATAATAGCTCCAACATCTACGCCGAGGCAACAAAGTACCTCAACTTACCGATTAGTGTGCTTATTCTGACCAAAAAGGACATTGGAACGGAAGGAAAGGATTTGCAAATGCATCAGACTATTTAGAGAACTGGGATGACTTGGACAGCATAACGGCTGTAAATGCTCAAAATGATTTGAGACATCCTGCAAAAATGGTGGCATAACCACTCAACATCACAGTATCAAGGTTCCGAGATCAACAGTTAACATACAGAAATAACAGGAACTGAACTGAGATTTGAAGCTATCAATTCTATAAGTCTATGGGTTAGTAACACGTCATCCTAATAGATAGATGAGAAGCCTAGTTCTTAAACCCCGTAGAAGAGAAGAGGATGACTCAGAACAGAAGGCCATGAGGTATAAGGAGTAAAAAGAGCGTTATGTTCCCTTCCACAATCAATTCCCTTGCATAACTAAAGCATTTCTAGACACAACTTCGACCAGTTGGCTTGGTAATCCTACAGGCAGTCAGTCTCTGATACCAATGCTGTCAGGACCCCGATTCCAAGTCATATCGACCTAGCCGGTAACACCCCATATCACTTTGCGGCCTCACGCACGGTATTTCCATGGGTGTCGCCTTACCATGGCCCGGGACCGTTTGCGCCTTTTGGCTCATGTATATGATAGTGTCGCTAGCATCCACATGACAGAGAACCCGGGCCGACATGGCTAGTCGTGAACCCAAAGCGGCGCTAACCCATGGGGACAGGCATACATGAATCACATCGAGCATGTTGGTCATCAACGTATGAATCCGGGCTGTAGCACTAGGCTAACAGGACTCCGGTAACTCCAGCCGTATGTGAGCTAGGCAGGACTCCGGATGTCACCGTGTGACATTTCCCGAAGGGATGTACAGAACGAAGTGAAACACATGCCGGCCGATCAAGCGCCCGAGCAGTAGTGCTGGGTTAGCAGGACTCCGGTGAACCGGGCTGTAGCGGACTACTATCGCTCAGGAAGCACTAGGCTACATTTCCCCATATGAGAGGCTGTCAAGGATAAGCAACTAGGTTGTCGGATCCCACACATACCAAGCATTTCAAACATACACACAATATGCTCGATATGTGTAAATACAACATGGCATCACAACATAACTCTATGACTCAAATATTTATTCATTAGGCTCCGAGGAGCGGGATATTACAAACATGGGTCTCACAACCAAACATTCAGAGCATACAAGTCAAAGCACAAGCAGAAGCTTAACATGTGTGAGTACAGACAACTATAAATGAAAAAGGCTGAGAAGCCTGACTATCTACCAGATCCTGACGAGGGCACAAGATCGTAGCTGAGGTAACAAGCTAAACGTCGAAGTCCACGCGGAACTACTAGCGAGCCTGATGTCTCTCTGCAAAAACATAAAATAGGCAAATGTGAGTACAATTGTACTCAGCAAGACTTACATCAGAACTAACTACACATGCATCATTATCAACAAAGGGGGGTGGTGGAGTTTGACTGTAGCAAGCCAGCTTTGACTCAGTGGCTATCCTAAACTACGAATGCAAGTAACTCTTTTGAGGTGGCACACACGAGTCCACATATTCACCATATGAATACACCACTATGGACCCGCTCCCGTCTCCCTACGAGAACGCCATCCATAGCACTCACGCTTATCTTGTGCATTTTAGAGTATCCACTTTCACTTGTCTATGAACTGTTATAGGCAACCCAGAAGTCCTTTACCGCGGACATGGCTATTCGAATAGATCATTTATAACCCTGCAGGGGTGTACTTCTTCGCACACGCTCTCACCAATTACCGTCGTTTACTCGACATGTACTCGGCAACGTGGGTGTCGGCCACAGCCTACCTAATCACTCAAGTCTCTAGTCCAGGTTTATCGCCTATTCAGGTTCCATCCGCAGGGAGTCTGGCCGAGGTTTCCACATACGGCCCCGAACGATGTGTGCAGGGTTCCCGATATACCAAACGGGCATTCGGTACACCGGGCCACAGTGTATCTACTGCATCATAGCCCACCCCTAGGGTCAGCGCTACGCACGTCCTCCAACACATATCCTACAAACACCAGAAACTAGTAGCAACTCACAGACAGAGAACAAGGGTGGTTAAGAAGCCGAGAGGGTCCATTGGTTTCGGGCCCAATGCGTGGTAGTAACTGTTTCATGGATCACAAACACAGAACTCAGTTCCTGAGGATGGCTGCAATGAGGCAACCCACCATGTACTCCTACATGGCCTCTCACCGCTACCTTTACCAAATCGTGTTCACACACTTAGCTCTCAACAGTAGGACATGTTTACACACCTCCGATTCATCCTCGATGAATCAGACCTGACTCAACTCTAAGCAGTAGCAGGCATGACAAACAAGCATGAATGAGTAGGCACAACAGGCTCAAGCAACTCCTACTCATGCTAGTGGGTTTCATCTATTTATCATGGAATGACAGTCATGCACGAGAGGATAAAGGGGTTCAGCTACCGCAGCAAGTAACAGTTGAATCGAAGTTGTCCAAAAGCAGTAAAAAGAGCAGGAGCGAGAGAGTGGGATTGTATCGGAATGAACAAGGGGGTTTTGCTTGCCTGGCACTTCTGAAGATAATATAGTTCTTCATCGGTGTCATCGAGCTCATCGTCGGAACCACGTCTATCGAGAGGGGGCAAACACCGGCAACTGAGAAAGAACACAATCAATGCAATGCCACAATATGATGCATGATCATGACATGGCAATATGCTGTGATTTGAGCTAATGCATCTAGCTATGATTTAAATGAAGTTGGTTTGAATACATGATTCAAATTCCAACTCCATATATGATTATTTAAATGCCCTTTATTTTTTTGTCCAAAACAGAGGACAACATTGTTCAAACATTCATGAAAATAGTACAGGTGGATTCCTTGAATTTTTCTGATAAATTTTCATATATAAATTATTTGATTTGGAGCTATGGTTGAATTACTATGATTTTTAGAAGTTTTAGCTATTTTCTGAAATAAATAAATTGTTTAGATTTATTTAAAATCCAGAAAAGGGGTTTATTGCGTCAGCTTGAGGTCAGCACTGCATCAGCAGTCAACCTGGGTCAAACCTGACGTGTGGGGCCACACGCCGCTGACTCGATGGTTAAGCCCGGGTCCAACCCGCACTGACCAGGGTTTGACTTGGCCCTGGGGCCCACCGTCAGCGGCTGGTGGGTGGTTTAGGCTACGGGATTAGGCGCTAATGACAGCCACGTCGGCCTCGCCGAAGGTCAGCGAGCCACGGCGGTTCTTCGCCGGAGTCGTTGTTCCGGCATCCAGACGACACAGGGAGAGGAGCTACGGGGAGCTGGCGAACTCACGCATCGAGTGGTGGTGGCGGTTGGGCCTGGGGTGGCCGGAATTGTCGCCGGCGTCGACCTTGGCGGTCGCCGGAGCTCGGGTAAGCTCGGGGTCGACGCTACGGTGGCCGGGGAGGCTCGTGCGGGGCACCTATGTGCTCTACGTGGCGCGGGAAGGGAGTTGAGCACGACGGCCGGACCGCTAGGTAGCCGGAGACTTGTCGACGGCAGTCACAGGCGGCGGCGCGTAAGGGCGAGCAAGGTGCGGCGGCTACGGCGCACGAGAGGGAGAACGGAGAGGGGGAAAAGTGTCGGATTTCGGGTTCCGGTAGACCCTTGAGGTTCGAACACTGGGGTGCGCGCGGAGATCCAACCCTCCACCGTCTCGCACCTCGCCGAATTGCTGGGACCTAAACTACTAACGGAACAGCACAAGAGACACGAGATTTATACTGGTTCAGGCCACCATTGTGGTGTAATGCCCTACTCCAGTGTGTGGTGTGGTGGATTGCCTCTTGGGCTGATGAGGAACAATACAAGGAAGAACAGCCTCGCGAGGGTCTGTTCTTGGCGGGTGCGATGAACTGCTAGGTGGGGTTCAGTCGCTCTAGCTACTTGTTTCTTCATGAGGATTCAGATCTCTCTGCCCTAGGGGTGGCTACTCCTATTTATAGGCGAAGGCCCTGGGCCTCTTCCAAAATATTGAGCGGGAAGGGCGCCAACAATTGGCCATTTTGAAGGGGAACAGCGGGTACACTTATCCTGACTAAAGTTGGTCCTCGCTTTGCCAAAGGCTCTGGTGATGACGCCTTTGCTTGGGCTCCACGATGACTCCCTTCCAGCCGTTGGGCTGGTCTTGGTCTTGTTGCATCAAAGCGGATGCCTTTGCTTGATTCTCTTCGCTGCGCTTGCTCCCTTTGCACCAAACAGGAAAGGAGTACACTGCTGGGCTGGGCGCCGATCGGGCGCCCTTGGTAAATCATGGCTTGCGTCATGGGCACCTCGCGAGGTACCCTGCCTTGAACTCTCCGCCTCCTCATGAGCCACCGACGAGGCCGTGCCTGAGGAAGCTCCTTGTCGTCCGCCCCGCGAGGCTTGGCCCCTCGCGAGGGTCTTGAGCTTGCGTTGACGAAGATGGGTTGTGCTGGGCCACCTTCGAGCCACGCCGCAGGCCGCAGGCAGGCAAGTCTGGGGACCCCCGTTCCCAGAACACCGATAGTAGCCCCCGGTCCCACAGCACGCCCGAACTTGGCCGAGCAGAGAGGCGAAAGGGCAA
Organism: Aegilops bicornis; assembly: GCA_021605145.1. NCBI lineage: Eukaryota > Viridiplantae > Streptophyta > Magnoliopsida > Poales > Poaceae > Aegilops > Aegilops bicornis. The sequence continues at coordinate 246,246,704 of CM038670.1, read as the reverse complement.
GTGCGAAGCGTCACGGGCCCTAACAGCCTGCGGCCTTGGGCGACGTGTGGCGGTTGATTGGACGCGTGTGCACTGCTTCCCCACGATGCCTCGGTAACCACCATGATTCGACAAGTCCCTGCATGCAAAGTCGGTCATGATTACCGGTGATCGTGGAGGCTGATGGTTGGCCATCGCCGGCTAGAAGTACAGAACGGCGCGCGCCCTTCCAGTCTATCCTTCTACTTCTCCTCCTCCTCGTTCCGTCTGGTTGCCATGGCTCTGATCCGCCGGTTCTCCACGGAAGAGAAGGGAAAGGCTCCTCAAGAGGATCCTGACCTGCTCCCCCCAAAGAAGCGGCTTGCCCTCTGGTGTCAGGGCAAGAGCGCCGCCAGAGGCGCCCATGCCACAGTGCGGCGGCCGCCACCAGGTGGTTCCCTATTCCATTGTATGCGCACATTGGCGGCTCGGCGAGGCGACGCCGGGCGCCACGAAGCGCGCCACGACGCCGGGCGGGTCACGGCGGTGTCGTCTTCCCGGAGTCCACGCCGAGGCTCCTGCCGGAGTTCGTGCTTCACGCCGCCACGCCTCCTAAATCTTGGATTCGTCTTCCTTCTTTCTTCCCCTCCGTAAATGCGGCAGGGGAACCCCTGGGACTGGCTGCAGCACGCCGGCTCTTGGCACCCTCGCGACTGGGCTGAGGTCGCGGTAGTTGCCAGGCGAGGTCTTCATGACTCGAGGCTGGGCGAGGTCACCGGTCTGCAGGCGAGGGCGCCTCACGATCCACCTGGAGTACGATGGTGCTTCGGTGGTGTCCTTCAAGGTCTTCGACGCGGAGGGTCGTCGGCTGGAGTGCTGCCCCGGGAGAGGTGCCCGGGATCCTGCTGCGGTGATACAGAGGCCGGCTGATCGCCCCCTTGGCCGCTCCTCAGGCGACGAAGGCGCAGGAGGATCCAGCGACTCCACCGAAGCTGGCATGACGCCGAGACGAAGCGACGATCGCCTGAGCCTCCATGCTCGCGCCTCTCCGGAAAGGAGGCAGGCTCGTCAGGTCGTCGTCGCCCCTGATCTGGATGGGGTTGGCGCCGGACCGGGTGGCCCACTGTTGACGATGGCATCTGCCGCAATGCCCCCTGTAGTTAGGATTCCTTAGGATGCCCGCCTTTTGTTCCTGCGAGGGGCCAAGAACATACCCCACGGGGTCTTGTAAGATGTTTGTAGCTCCATCCGTCAATATAATCCTTTTTATGAAGTAGTGCGAGATGCTCATTCCGTTCTAGCTCAGTTTCCTCCTTTCAGTCCTCACGAGGGCCTGATGCTCTGCGCCGACAGGTCCCAGTCCCAAGGCGGCTTCAGCCGTCACTGGTATGCTGTGTCAGTCGCGATAGCGTGGTCAAGGCCAGGAGGTGAGCGGCCCGAGGTGCGGTAAGAGCCCCGGAGTCGCGATGCTCAGGGGGTCCCCCTTGGCGCTCAAGCAGCCATCATTCGGTGAGAAAGGAGAGCAACGTTGCTAATGCGGGGTTGCATTGAGTGTGGGGATGGTGTTGCGATAACTAGTGTGTCCGGGGGGTGACTTATCTCAAGGGTCAGGACAATGCTTCCTGGTGCGGCGCTAGGTCCGTGCCTAGGCCGGCGAGAGATTGCGTGGCGAGGTCGTTTCGTGCTCCTTGGAGGGACCCTGCAGGTTCACCACAAAAGGAACAAGAGCTCGTCGTGGCGATCGTTAGTTCTGCCATTAGTTGCTCGGGAGAGGCGCGAGAAGCCTCGCGAGGTGTGTTGGGGCACCCGTGAGCCAGCACAGGGCTCACGGGGCCCTACCTCAAGGCGGGTTGCGCCTGGCTCTGGGCCTTATCTTCAAGTGTGTTCCTGCAAATTTGGCCAGGTGCCGGTGCTCTACGTCTTCGGGTCCCGGCTCTCGGGCTGGTCTCAGCCGTCGCTGGCAAGCTAGGTCACGATGCCATGGACAAGACCAGAGGGTGAGGGCCGGAGAGCCGGTAGGAGCCCTGAGTCGCGATGCTCAGGCACCCCCCTTTAACGTGCAAGCTGGGTTAGATGCAGCAACTCTACGTCCTCGGGTCCCGGCTCTCGGGCTGGTCTCAGACGTCGGCCGGCAAGCCAGTCGCGATGCCATGGACAAGACCAGAGGGTGAGGGCCGGAGAGCCGGTAGGAGCCACGAGTCGCGATGCTCGTGCACCCCTTTAACGCGCAAGCTGGGTTAGATGATGAAACTCTACGTCCTCGGGTCCCGGCTCTCGGGCTGGTCTCAGCCGTCGCTGGCAAGCCAGGTCGCGATGCCATGGACAAGACCAGAGGGTGAGGGCCAGAGAGCCGGTAGGAGCCCTGAGTCGCGATGCTCAGGCACCCCCCTTTAACGTGCAAGATTCCATCACCCAGGAAAAGGCACCAAATAACAAGCATGGTGGAGCGAGAGCATAATCCTAAGGAAAACGTAAGAAGGATACATGCCGCTGGGACAGGCCCGCGCGGCTTGGGGATGATGCAGCCCGAGGCGCCCCCAACAGGATAGGCTAATGACATGAAATAAAGGGGTGCATGCCGCAGGGATTTGACCCACGCGGCTCGGGAATAATGCGGCCCCAAGGCGCTCCCACCGAAACAAAAACTTAAAGATGTCACTGGTGATGTTGGGGACGAAGAGGTGTTGGTGCAGCAGACTCGGTGGGCTGCGGAGCCGATCCTCACGAGCCCCTGTGCCCGGGGCCTCGGAGGATCCGAAGGAGCTGGCGGCTCCTGGGGCCATCTCCATCTCCGCCCGGGCTGCGGGCGTGCGACCTCTCGAGCCTCCAGGATGGCCCTCATGAGATGCTGGTGCGCAGAAACCGCGTTTGGCAGGCCGTGAGGCATGCGCACGTAGCTGTGGGGCGGGCCCTCGCAACGTCCCACTCGCGAGGGCCAGAGGCGCTCTTGAGACGCGGCTCGGTTGAGCCCTGGTATGTCGATGCAGACGCGCAGCCCACCATCCTTGCCTGGATGGGGGCCACGGTAGGCGGGCGGCTGCCCTCATGATCCTTGACTCATGTAGCTCCGAATGGCCTTGCTGACGAACTCCTGAGGGTTCGGCCCTCCTTGCCTTGCTCCTGCTTTCGAGAAACGTGCTTCGAAGCACGCCTCCATGTGGTGCCCAAGTGCCTCCCTCGTGACCTTGGCGAGGTCGGCGGCCCTCCAGTGGAGAGCCCCCAAGCCCGGCCTGAGGAGGGTGCCGGCCGTGCTTTCCTATGCGATGGAAGGAGGCTCCCCCTGGCCCGGTGCGGGCCCTGAGGGGCCTGCCTCTTGAGGAGCCGGGCCGGTCGATGTCTTCTTCTTCTTGGGTGCGGCCTCGGGAGGCCTCCTGCTGCTGTGGTCTGGGTCTTCTAGCGATGCGGCCTGAAAGGCTCGCTCCAGGGAGCACAGTGCGTCTCTCTCTTAACAAGGCACCGTGATGACCCCGCCGCTTCCTGGCATCTTGAGGACGTTGTAGACATGGTGGGTTACGGCCCTGAAATTGGCCAGCGCCGGTACCCGAGGATGGCGTTGTACGGCGGCGAATGTGGGCGACGTCGAAGTCGATGAGCTTCGGTGTGGTAGTTGTCGCGAGCCCGAAGGTGACAGCGGAAGGCGGACCTGCCCGATCGGGACCGTGGAGCCGTCGGTGACTCCGGAGAAAGGCTTGGTTGGCTGAAGTCGATCGTAAGGCACTTGAACATTGTTGAATGTTTCCACGGACAGGACGTTGAGTCCTGCCCCACCGTCGATGAGGGTCTTGGTGACCAGCACGTTGCTGATGATTGGGGAACAAAGCATCGGGAGAACTCCGGCTGTGGCCGCGCACTTGATCGAGATCCTTCGGTGAAAGCTAGAACCAACTCTGCGAGGAAAGCGGAAGCAAACAGGAATTCTAATTAAAACCTATGTTTATAAGAAATTATCGAGCTGATCCGCTGAGCTGAACGTGATGGTGCACGCCGACCACCTGAGAGGGCGCGCGGCCTCGAGCTTGGGGAGGATTGCATTCACTTCGCGGGCGAACTGCTTGAAGATGCGCTGAGAGGCTGGGGCTTGAGCTCCGCCCAGGATCTGAGCGATCGCACGCGTTCTGAAGCCCCAGCCCCTCGTCCCGATGACGGTCCTCAATTCTCCTTGGCTGCGGCGGCAGGAGGGAGGCCTGCGTTCCCTAGGCGATCCTCGCGAGGCTGATCCCTCTAGCCTCCCTCGCGAGGTGGGTCTTGCCAACGGTCCTCGCGAGGTTGGTCGCGCCACCCTTGGCGCGGGCCACGGTCTTCCCAGCGTCCTGCATTCCTTCCTCCTCCTCAGCCGTAGCCCCGGTCGCTGCGCTCAGGCGTCTGCCGACCCTTCCTTCGCTGGCCCGGAGCTCTTGGCATTCATTGGTCTTTGTGGGTGTGGAGGTCGTGGTACACGCAGTGATCGACCGCCCTTGGAGGACTCAGGCTGATCTACGCCTCGCTTGGTGTCCGGTTCGGCCCACGGCAGCCCCTTGCGCTTCACGCGTCCTTGGCCTTGGACTTCTTTTCTTGGGATCCGCGGGCAGCTCGAGGAGGAGAGGTGCCCTCCTCAGCCTGGCGTGCCATTGGTTGCCAAGTTGAACAGCTCCAAGGAGGTGCACAGATCTTCATGCATCGCCAGCTCCTCCTTCATCTTGACGTCGCGCACGCCGTAGGAGAAGGCAGAGATGATGGCCTCCTCCGTTACTCTGGGGATCTTGAGGCGTGCGTTGTTGAAGCGTTGGATGTACTTTTGCAGGGTTTCGGCTGCTTTTGATTCGGCGCATGTCGCTCACGCCGGGTGGCCGGTCGCGAGTACCCTGGAACTTGGCGATGAAGCGGGTGCGCATCTCGGCCCAGGAAGAGATCATGCATGGGGCCAGATTCAGGAGCCAGGCGCGGGCTCCGTCCTTGAGCGCCATGGGAAACCAGTTCGCCATGACCTTTTCATCCCCGTTGGCAGCCTTGATGGCCAGCTCATAGAGCTGGAGGAACTCCGTAGGGTCAGCTGTGCCGTCGTAGCGAGGAGGCAGGTCTGGCTTGAACTTGGCGGGCCACGCGACGCCTGCGCCTTCGGAGGTGAAGGCGGCAGCCCGCCGTGGCCGCTGGGGGCCTCGACGATAGAGAGCTTGGTCTGCGGGCCTCCTTGGGCGCGGCGGCGATGCAGGTCTGGCGTGCTAGAGCGGGGAGCGCTCAGGCAGCTTCTCGTGGGCGAGGAACTTCTTGACAGCTCTGCTGTTGCCGCGCCGGCGCCGGCGCCTGGTGGAGCGGGTTCCGCCCAGGGGTCGCGCGCCTTGGGGCCAGGGCGCCTTCTTGAGGAGGAGGCGGCTGAGGCGCCGGAGCTTCATCGCCAGCAGGCGAAGTGCGGTACGAGACGGACGGTGCGGGGGCGCCTCCTGCAGCGCGGACGAGCTCGGCGACTCGGTCGAGCCATTCTTCGTAGACGTCGTCGACGGGGCGGTAGTGCAGGAGCTCGTTTGCCGCGATGAGTGCAGCTCGGGCCTCCATGGCCACGCGGGGCGCGCGTGACAAAGAACCAGCGGGGGTGAGCGAAGGTGTGGCGGTGCGGCCGTCCCGCCTCATGGACGGGTGCTGGGACGATGCTTGATGCTCGTTCCCCGCCGGGCCGGTGGCGGCGTTGACGGCAGGTGATGGGGAACGACGAGGGCGCCCGCCGACGGGAGCCGTCTGGGCGACATGGGAGGCGAAGCGGCTCGGCGCTCAGCGCTTGAACCGACGGGCGTCAAACATGGTTGCGGTGGTCGGGGAAGAACGAGGCGACGAAAGGCAGATTCCGGCGCACCCCTACCTGGCGCACCAAATGTCGGATTTCGGGTTCCGGCAGACCCTTGAGGTTCGAACACTGGGGTGCGCGCGGAGATCCAACCTTCCACCGTCTCGCACCTTGCCGAATCGTTGGGACCTAAACTACTAACGGAACAGCACAAGAGACACGAGATTTGTACTGGTTCAGGCCACCATTGTGGTGTAATACCCTACTCCAGTGTGTGTGGTGTGGTGGATTGCCTCTTGGGCTGATGAGGAACAATACAAGGAAGAACAGCCTCGCGAGGGTCTGTTCTTGGCGGGTGCGATGAACTGCTAGGTGGGGTTCAGTCGCTCTAGCTACTGGTTTCTTGATGAGGATTCGGATCTCTACGCCTACAGGGGTGGCTACTCCTATTTATAGGCGAAGGCCCCGGCCTCTTCCCAAATATTGAGCGGGAAGGGCGCCAACAATTGGCCATTTTGAAGGGGAACAGTGGGTACACTTATCCCGACTAAAGTTGGTCCTCGCCGCCAAAGGCTCTGGTGATGACGCCTGCTTGGGCTCCACGATGACTCCCTTCTAGCCGTTGGGCTGGTCTTGGTCTTGTTGCACCGAAACGGATGCCTTTGCTTAATGCTCTCGCCTGCGCTTGCTCCCTTTGCACCAAACAGGAAAGGAGGACACTGCGCGGGCTGGCACCCGACTGGCGCCCTTGGTCGTCATGGCTTGCATCATGGGCACCTCGCGAGGTACACTGCCTTGAACTCTCCGCCTCCTCATGAGCCAGCCTGACGAGGCCGTGCCTGAGGAAGCTCCTTGTCGTCCGCCCCGTGAGGCTTGGCCCCTCGCGAGGGTCTTGAGCTTGCGTTGACGAAGATGGGCCGTGCTGGGCCTCCTTCGAGCCACGCCGCAGGCCGTAGGCAGGCAAGTCTGGGGACCCCCGTTCCCAGAACGCCGACAAAAAGGTTCGGTGGCTCACGGCGGTTGCAGCAGACGTCAAAGCGGGCTCGGGGAAGGCCGGACGGCAACGAGTCGACGATGGGGATCCACGGCGGCCGGCGATGAAGAAGAGGTCGGTGACGGTGTTTTGAGGCGTCCGACGTTGAGTGAGTCGACGAGGAGGACGAGGGCGTCGAAGCGGAGGCCATGGACACTTCGGCGAGGCGGGGGAGGGCCTGTGGCCTCGGTGGTTCTAGTCGGCGGCGACGCCTGCGCTCGGGTGAGCTCAGGGTAGAGAGCCAGGGGAGGGGAGAAGGTCCAGCGAGAAAGGGGAGAGGTGCAGAGGGTCCAGGGTGTCGTGGCGTTCACAGCCGCGTCGGGGAAGCGGCGGAAGCAGGAGGTGGCGCGGCGCGTGCCGGCGTGCGGTGGCCACGCGCCTCGGTCCTTCTGGCAGAGGAAGGAGAAGACACGGGAGCCCCTGGTGGGCTGGGCCGCCAGCTGGGCCACCAGGTGGGCTGGAAGGCCAGGTGAGTTCTCTCTCTCTCTCCCTTTCCTATTTTCTGTTTTTCTATTTATTTGCTCTGTTTTGATTTAGTTTATAAACCAAATCATTTTAATAAATCCTGAAAATAATTGTGGGCATTAACTGAATTATTACAGAGGCCCATAACTATTTTCAGAATTGTTGGAGCATTGAAAAATATTAATAGTATTTAAATGCCCCAATTCAAATACAATATGGTTTATTCAAAAATCCAAAATGTCATGGAAAAATATGCATCATCTCTGGATATGATTTTCACCCTTTTCCATAAATCATGAACATTTTTGCAGACCAATTTGGTTCATTGAAAATATTTTGAAGTTGAACCTATTTGCATTATTTTGGTGCTAGGGGTTTGATCAATCCCCACTTCAAGTTTCTTTAAGTTAAAACATGTTGCATGAATGCTTATGCAGGGTCAAGCAAGGACTAAGCTAGGGCTGTGACAAATAGAGTCCTGGATATATCATATATATATAGATGGGGCGATCCACGAGAAGAGAGTGGAGGTATCATCGGCTTGAGGTGTCCATAGAATCAAAGAGAGGGATGATGATGTGTGTGTGCGCGCGCGATCAATAAAGAGTGTCATCGAATTTGTGTGTGCCCACGTCAAAGATATAGAGTGGTTGGCCTACTGGAACGTGAGAGGGGACAGGTGCAGTTTGTCTCTGTGGCATGGATACCTACCTACAGCGCTCGACTATCGGTGTGTGGTGGGGGAGGGAGGCCTAATTAACTATAGAGGTACAATGGCTGGTATATGTGTGGAGGAGGAGAGAGGCCTACCTCATGTATTAAGGGAGATGGATCTACCTCATGTATTAAGGTAGATCGATCGGCATCCATGCATATGTGTAGGAGAGGAATAAGGTTGGGAGAGAGACAGAGCTAGAGTGTTGGAGGGGGTTGTAGTGGAGTTGCTTCTACCAAATGGTGGGATAGGCTTGCTAGAAAAACGGAGGGCACGCCTGCAATATCAATAAGAGAGGGGATGGCTGCCTGTCTGTGCACGTGCGTGTGAGAGACGGGTCAGGAGGCATGCACGAATGATGAGGGGGGATGATATGGCTGTGGTAAGCAGACCTAACTACATAGTAATATCAATCGTCCTTTGTCAGAGAAAGGAGAGGCATAACTTGTGAGGTACGTCGATCGATGGGGGGGAAATAGTTAAAGTCGACCTAGGTATATGTTGGGAGATCAATCAGTATACATGCATGTGTGTGTTAAAAGCAAATGAGGCACGAGGGGAGGATAGAGAGAGAGAGAGGGATGCATCTAGGAGGTGGTGCGAGAGGCATACTATATCAAGGGGGAAGGAGTGTGCAAGTACGAGATCGACGAAAAGGGAGGTGGGAGTGAGGCATGGACGGTGATAAGAGAAGAGGGGAAGCTTGTGTTTGTGCTAGGCACACCTGGCTAGAGAGGCATATTGATCGATGTGTGCCGTAAATAAGGAGCTGGGGGGCCTACACACACCATGGGTGAACAACCGAAAGTAAAAAGACGAATTTGCGCGATGGAGCTAGAGAATGCTGAGGGAGGTTGAGAGGGATGCGGGCGTGTGCATGAACGAGAGAAAGTTAGCGCTAGCTACAAAGATAAGAGGATTGTGTGGGTGTAAAAGACGAATAGAGATCATACTTCATTATAAAAAGCGAATTCGGATATTTGAAGAATTTATCATAGTGTTTTAAACTGACGCATGTGTGAATATATATAACGGTGATACACATGGTGTGGTTATGAACATGTTATACTACATATAATTTATTTTATCTCTACTCTTATAAAAAAATGGAGTTGTTGATGATGGTGTGCCTGACATCCTGTAATATAGGTCATCCGATTTATATCTGACGGATAGGAAGGAAACTATGGCAATTTTGAAAAAAGATACCCACACCCCTCTCCATATTTCCAAATTAGGTCTCCCCTTGATCATGTTGATGTTCTGTGGAACGCATGGGCATCTTGCTAGTACTACGTATAATATTTTGAACATTGATTATAATTTGGGCTAATGTGTTGCTTTTGCAGCACAGGTCTAAATACTTGTCATAATGTAGGGGGAGGGGCACTATACTTTGTGGGATAAACACGGTGTACATATGGAACATGGTTTTGATTATAAATATATAGTTAGTACATCAAATGTACTATTATTTGGAATCAACATCAAGTGTATTCAAAAAATAGATTTCGAGTTCATGTAGTACACATAGTTCATATCTATCTCTATAGTAATCATGTGGTGTGTTATTAAGGTAATAAACGAATGATGGTTGAAGTTGGCAACAATCATGATTGTAGATTCTTATTAATAGAGAAACAAATTCAAATTCAGTTCGAATTGCAGAAGTAGTATAGACATTTGGAATGCACTAAAATTTGGGTATGAGTAGGTTACATGCATTATACAGCAAGCGAAAAAATTTAATTGGACATAACATGGATTCGTACTCCCTCCTTCAATCTATATAGGGCGTAATGCGTTTTTTAAGACCGCCTTTGACCATTGACAAGATTAATAGTACATGTCATGCACAATGTGAAAATTATATCATTGAAAGAACCTTTCACAAACGAATTTAACGGTGTGCTTTGTGTAAGTTGCATGTCATATATTATTGCTCTAATATTTTGGTCAAAGTTAGCATCGAAAAACGCATTAGGCCCTATATAGATGGAAGGAGGGAGTAGCTTTGAATAGCATTTGTATAGTAAAATGGGGCAAGACTCTCTCTTTATGTGGTGTGAATAGTTTTATTTTTTTCATTTTCTTTTTGGTTGAGGGAAGTGTGAATTGACTTGGTACGTACAAGTAAAATATTACACGTTAGGCTTGTCCCTAAAATTCAACCCGCACCTTGTTATATCCCGAAAATTCAGATATCGTGCTCCCAAAACTGGCGCCTTCACAACCCGCGCCTTGCTATCCTGAAATTACAACGCGCGTGAAAACTCCCTCCAGCTGCCAAATCTCGACACGCGAAATCCCCCTTCTAACCCTGAGCCGAAAGGGCCGCTAGATCAAATCGGTGGGGGAACTTTTTTAACACACCCTACATTTTGGACAAGTGCGTCCCTAAGTGATGGTTCACCCCCTCCCATCGCTTACTTTTCACCATTCGAAATCCCAGGCCGCCATAACCTCTCCGCTCCAGCCGCAAAAACCCACCCTCCTCCATCCGCCACCTCACCGCTGCCCAGCCGGAGCCTCTTCCCCGACGATGTCGTCCACCGCAACAGCTCGACGTCCCTCGTCCACCTCACCGGATGAGGATCCGTCGTACATCTCGTCGTCCCGCCTGTTCAAACGCCCCGTCCTCCACCTCCAAGGAGCTGCTTCGACAATCGCCTCATCTATCGCGGTTGCTCCATCCCCACAGCGCCGCCTTATCCTGCTCCACCGGAACCACAACATCCTCACCGACTCCTCGGATGAAGCCGAGGCCTACTCAGCGCCACCAAAGAGGTTGTACACTCATCACATCGCACCTTCTCCTTAACTCTACCTCCCGGCGCCAACGGTGATCCATCCCACACCCCCATGGAGCGGCTACCTTGAAGCCGGCACCGCGAGTGACATCTCCACGGCGACTCTCCCCCAGTGCAAGGCCCCTTCAGCGGCGGCGGCCATACCAGTCGGTTCTGCTGCTGTTGCTCCGGCTCTCACTCACTCGCGCTGCTGCTGCTGCTCCGGCTCTCACTCGATCGCTCACTCGCCCAGGTGCTGCTGCTCCGGCTCTCGCTTGCTCGCTCACACTGCTGCTGGTGCTCTCCCCCTCGCTCGTGCTGCTATACTCTGCTCCGATTTAGATACACTTCAGTCGACTGAATCGACTTATGGGTCAGTCGATTTTCAGGGGGTGGGAGGCTCGCCGGAGTTAAGGAAGGACCACCTGCAGCAGGGACGGGGCCGTAGAGGTATGCCACTATCTATCTTAGGGTTCGGGGTGGGGGCGGGGGTCCTAGAGGGCTGGCCGGGGCGGCGGTGGGGAGTTGTTTCGGGGCGGTGAGGCGACACTGGGGCCGGCAATTCGGCCGGTGGTGGCTGGCGGCTCAGGGGGGTGCAGGTTGAAGATGAACTGCAGGCCCTCCCTAAACTACATGTCAAGTGCCTCTCTGCTACCATTGCATTGAGTTTCGATAGTAACATTCAGATTCCACAGTAAATTTCAGTTTCGACAGTTAACTTCAGAGTCAACAGTTTTTACCTCATCTGTTGTAGTCAGGTGGTTTTTGGTGATGTAAATTTTACATCTATTTTACATCATCTATTAAAGATGCTATTAGAATCCCACTTGAGATTGACGATGTATGTCTTGTGCTGCTTCAGCCTTGACGTCTTACGGCTCACCGGAGCTGCTCCAACGACAGAACGATACATCACAACAGAGCAGTGCCACAGACGCCCGATCTCTGATTCCTCAGATCTTCCTCCACACATCCGATACCACCTCTGCCTCAAGCGCTTGGTGACCAACCCAATGATCTTTGAGGTCGACATTCTGACAAGAAAGAGGTTGTACACTTGTTGCATCACTTATTACAATACATTCATGTCGATCCATTAGGGCTATTTTGGTTCAGCATAGCAATAGGGAATTTTCCAATGGCATTCTACTATTCAATTATTCATGCATTTTGTTGAAAGGAATGAAGCAAAACATCCACCTGGACCTACTTTTCAAAATCCTATGCATGAAAACAATACCAAGTGCATTAGTGGAAGAATAACATTCTAACTGTCCACACTTTCATATGGTTTCACTTTATTTTGGCCATGTTTCTTTGCATTCCTCTGCTCTTCCAATTCCTATAAACCAAACATCCAAGTTGACAGAAATCCTGCGTTTACAAATGCTCCGTTTACCATGTGCATTCCTATCCTATTCCGGTGTTTTTCCTATCCCTGCGTTTTTAGAATCATGCAAGCCGAATGAGCCCTTACAGAATTACTTGATTCTGGTAGGTGTCGAAGGGAACTTTGTGTGGTTTGTCCTGCTCCTGCCGCGGCGTCGTCCACCTCACGTGAGCTGCTCCATCGACAGAAGCATCCACCAAACCAGACATCACGACTCCTGACCGTCTTTTGCCGCCTCAGATCTCCTTCCCTGCCGCTGGCACCCACCACAACGACATCACCATCATCGACTCAGCAGATGAACCTGAGGAGTACACGGGTCCACAAGAGAGGTCGCACTCTTTTGTTTCTGCTTATGTTATGCAGTGCTTAAAATTACGTGCTAATTTATCGTCCTGTTCACCTCTTGGACTCCAAGTCAGGTCCAAATTAATGTTCAAACTTGAGTTCTAAATTAGTTGTGGGGCACATATCGAGGATGCAATGAATAGTATCTCTGTCTAATATCTGGTTCACCTAGGGTATGCCTATGTTGTTCATCTTGGGTGGGAAACAAATAGTAAAGCAATCATCATCTGTCTTTTTTTTAAATTAAAGCAATCATCGGCCTGCTATCATTTTTTTGGATCCATCCACTGGTTGTTACCATCACTCTAAATTTCTGCATGCTCTCCTTACATAATCTCACCATATTTTTTCGTATGCATGTCAGATATTGTATATAGTCATGCTGAACATGTAGAGAAAAAGAGAAGAGTTTTGCGCGGCAATACAATGTCATGCAGACATTGCTCCATGGTGGGTTCAATGGCAAACCCTCCCTACCCCTCTCCAGATTGTAATCCAGAGGAAGATATATGTTCCGAGGCGGATTCAGGCGCCGCTGACCACTCCTATTTACCCCCCAAGGTGTTTGCTCTACCTTGGCATGATGATGTTAATCATACCATGCATATGTTGTCTTGCAGTGCCTACTTTTGACATCATATATGTCATCTGCTTAGTTTAGACATGTTTTGTAATGCCACCTGTTTAATTTCTATATCATATATGGGAATTATGCAGTCTCATGTCTTTTAGCCAGCCATAATATATGTGAAATGTGCAATGCCATCCTATTTAAGCAGGCATCATATATTTGAATGATATCTTGCCCATCCTTTTCTTCATTACATTTCCATTTGTCGACAATGTTTGTACATTAAAGTACGCTTCCTGCGAATCAGGCATTTGGGTGGGAGATGGAAAATTCTGGAGTGAAAGCAAGGCCTTCAGAGCAGACAGTGCTACTTGTCCAAGCAGATCTCTTGTTGGGTCATGATAGCTCCTCAGAGATGGATTCAAAGACAGATGACCAGTCCTATTCCCCCACCAAGGTGTATGCTCTAACTTGGCACAGTTATACTGCTCATATCATGCATATGGTGTCTTGCATTGCATAGTTTAGACATCATATACACAATATTCAACACCATATTCTTAGTTCCGACATCATATCGAATGCCCTATATTTAGCATATAAATCACATATGTGAATTAAATTATGTGATCCTGATTACTTAGATAGCACGTAGGTGAATTATGTCATGCGATCATGTTTAGTTATTCATCATATCTTTGAATTATGTTATGCTATGCTATCCAGTTTAGATAGACATCATATATGTGAAATTATGTCATGCTATCCATTTTAGTTAAACAATATACATGTCAACTATTTCATGCCCTCTTTTTTCCACACTATGTATTGCATATATCTCTCATACAATGTCTGTACATTCAATTATGTTTCCTGTTTATCAGCCATTGGAATTCGAGCGGGTGATGCCAGTATCTAGCGGACTAAAAACACGATCTTCCAATAAAACAGTGCTACCTCTTGGTGGAGATAGCACCCCGGTTGTACATACACGAGAACCAGCCCTACCACACATAACCCAAACTCTCGCACATTGTACCCCTACTGCGATGGACAGAGAACCAGCTTCACCCAATCTAACCCCTACCCCAGCAGATAGTAACCCAGTTCCTGTCGACACAACACCATCTCCACCACAGAGCTCCCAAACAAGAGCAGTTAGTAAGACAGCTCCAGTGCCCAAAGGGACAGTACTACCACGGCGAACCCCAACTCCACCAGTTAGTACGCCTATTCCTGTGGAGGAAGCACAACCAGCTAGTCATAGTTTAGCATCTATCACATTTGATGTTGTTAAATCGTATGTGCGTATCTTCCCATCTTGGAAATATTATACTGAAGATGAAGTGTCAGTTGTAGGTGTTTTGTCCAGGAGTTACGTGTAAGTAATATTATTCATGGCAATTACTTTGCTTTGTCCCATACATCCTACCTCCATGATGGTTACAATAAAACAAATTTTCCCATTTTTCTCTATAGAGAAGGACCGATTTGGAAACTCAGGATGAGGTAACCTGTGCTAATACCTCTACTATCTTCAAGAATGATTGGTGGCAGTATCGGAATTACGTGAAGAAAACGTACTTCACCAGCAAAAAACTCATCAAATTCCCTTACGTTCTCCTGAGACACATTTACTGGACGATGACTGGGAACGCCTTGTTCTGTACTGGTCCCGAACCAAGAATGTGGTAAGGTCTATGAGCTCATTTTCTATTTTTAAGTACTATATTCTTGCGTCTTACTGTACTCTATTCATGTAGAAAAAGTGCCTAAACTTGAAGAACAACTGTTCTAATTTAAGATTCCAATGCTATCATAGTTCAAAAAAGCGCTAGGCGTTAATTGTGCATTTTGCCACCGCCTTGCACTTTACTGACCAAAGCGCATGATTATGCGCAGTTATGCACAGATTAAGCGTAGTTATGCGCAATGCGTTTTGCCAATGCCTAGAGCCTAGGCGCGCTTAGGCGCTCCTTTTTTAACTATGATTGCTATCGTGCATATTGTTTTGCTCTTGTATCATTGTATTTACTCATACAAACTTATTTTTAAATTGAAGGATCCAATTGAAACTCCAATGGCACAGCACGTATGTTCACGCATGTTTCTTTAATAGGTTTGCTCTTATCAATAGCTCTGTTGATATCAATTTCAATTGTGTATACAGTTGACTTCTCATATCATGCACATTACTAGCATCACAATAGAGCCAATAGTGTTGTTGTAGATGTAGACCCGTGGTACACATCTGAAATCTTGTTGTGCAGTGCAGCTTCCCAGGCTTTGTATTCTTTCGGTCTTGCTTTGTCTTGAATCGATATGATTTGAACCGTGTCTCTATTTTGATTTGGCAAGACAATGCAGTGACCATAGGACATAGATATATGTTTGTTTGATGCTTTTATTATGTACTAGTACTTGGCAATAGAAAACTTGGTAGTTTAATCTTGTCCACCTTACTAATGAACTGGTTCACCAAAATGAGTTTCATAGACTAGTGCATGCTAAACCTGTTATGTGTCTGCTTGTTTCTTCTTTTAGAATGCTGACAAAATATTGGGGAAGAGTGCCTTATTAAGCAAAGGTAAACGAAGTAATGCAGATAAGGTTCAGGATAGTGACACGTCCTTGTTGGTCTCCAACAAAGCTGATAAAACTGGTAAGGACGACTATCTTGAAGACGGTGAGACAACCCCAAAATCTTGTCTTGGTTTAGTGATCAAGTTATCGGCCACTACCGCTTGCACAAGCTATTCAAACTCCTTTATGCGAATCAGTTCGGTTTCTTGAGTCTCAACTACAAGCTAAAAGACATGGATCAGTTGTGCTGCGACAAGAAGCGGAAGGACTGTGGAAGTCCCTGGAGCATTCAGATGCATACTTTCTGGTGCAATAGCAAGCGTTGGAGGATTTTAGCGCCAAACAGGACAAAGCTAATAAGCTTGCTAAGCTTATTGCCAGCATGGTGGATACCCAGGATAACGTTTCTTGAGCTCTTCTGAAGTTGTTTCAGTTATGATCTTGTTTTGCTGCCGTGTTTACTTGCACTGGTGGCAAATTTTGATGGCCAGTGTATGCAATATGCTGCTTTGTTCCCTATATTTGCACCGGTGGCGAACTTTGATGCCCAGTGGACGTAATATGTGTAATAGCGGTAATAGGCTAGCATTAATTTCTTGCTTATTTATTTCCTTATTGTCTTGTTTAGTTGTTTGCTTGTAGTCACTGCAATTCTTTTTCTGTGTTTTTCTAGTGGCCACAATAACCTATTTTTGGTAACTAGGCCAAAATAATCATGGCAACACACGGACCGTTGTAACCATGGGCCTCCTCAAGGGTCAGTATGATCCATGGGCCTTCTACAGGCCGTAGGATCCATTGGCCTTCTATACGGGCCGTAGGATCAATGGGCCTTCTACGGGCCGTAGGATCCATGGGCCTTCTACGGGCCATACGATCCATGGTCCTTCTACCGGCCGTATGATCCATGGGACTTTTGCAGGCCGTAGGATCCATGGGCCTTCTATAGGGCATATCATCATTTTTCCAATCATGGGTCGTACTACTTGTGGACCATAACGAGCCGTTAATAGGCCGTATTTGATAACTCCATGAAAACAGCCCAACGGTTTTTTTACATGAAAACAACCCAACATATTAACGGGCCACAAACGGGCCGACTATAACGATGGGTTGAATTTGGCCCACAAGCAGAAAATGACAGTAACGGGCCGTAAGTAACCGAATGCTGGAAATGAGCCCAAGAATAAATGGGCCCTGAGAAGGCTGAAAGATAACTTGGGTTGGAAATGGCCAAATGGAATAATGAGTCGTTAATGGGTATAAAGCGATACACTGTTCATTACGGGCCAGTTTCACCACGGGCAGTTAATGGGCCAAGAGTTACAAAGGGCCTCATATGGGCCGAAAGACGTCATGGGCCATACATGGGCCGGAAGTGAAAACGGGCTGGAATCATATTGGACGGCCCATATGACGCTACGAGGCCTAATTCGGAGAGGTCATAACGGGCCCTGGGTTAGTGGGTTGTAAATGGGCTATATGCAAACAGGTCATTAGCAGGCTTTCCATGGACCGGCCCGCCACCTTTTGACCAAGTTAAACGGGCCAGCCTTTTCACAGGAATGGGCCTCTGTTGGGTCGTGCCACATGTCGACGTATCATAGGCGCCTTGGGTCCAATGAGTGGATGACATTTGTCCCAACGGGGAGCCGACACGTGTTTCCTCCAGCCAATGATGATTTTACACGTGGAAAATCTGAAGGATATATGCCCTAGAGGCAATAATAAAGTTATTATTTATTTCCTCATATCATTATAAATGTTTATTATTCATGCTAGAATTGTATTAACTGGAAACATGATACATGTGTGAATACATAGACATACTTAATGTCACTAGTATGCCTCTACTTGACTAGCTCATTGATCAAAGATGGTTATGTTTCCTAACCATAGACATGTGTTGTCATTTGATTAATGGGATCACATCATTAGGAGAATGATGTGCTTGACTTGACCCATTCCGTTAGCTTAGCACTTGATCGTTTAGTATATTGCTATTGCTTTCTTCATGACTTATACAAAGTTCCTATAACTATGAGATTATGCAACTCCCGTTTACCGACGGAACACTTTGTGTGCTACCAAACGTCACAACGTAACTGGGTGATTATAAAGGAGCTCTACAGGTGTCTTCAAAGGTACATGTTGAGTTGGCATATTTCGAGATTAGGTTTTGTCACTCCGATTGTCGGAGAGGTATCTCTGGGCCCTCTCGGTAATGCACATCACTATAAGCCTTGCAAGCAATCTAACTAATGAGTTAGTTACGGAATGATGCATTACATAACGAGTAAAGAGACTTGCCGGTAACGATATTGAACTAGGTATTAAGATACCGACGATCGAATCTCGGGCAAGTAGCATACCGATGACAAAGGGAACAACGTATGCTGTTATGCGGTTTGACCGATAAAGATCTTCATAGAATATGTAGGAGCCAATATGAGCATCTAGGTTCCGCTATTGGTTATTGACCGGAAACAGTTCTAGGTCATGTCTACATAGTTCTCGAACCCATAGGGTCTGCACGCTTAACGTTACGATGACAGTTATATTATGAGTTTATAGTTTTTGATGTACCGAAGGTTGTTCGGAGTCCCGGATGTGATCACGGACATAACGAGGAGTCTCAAAATGGTCAAGACATAAAGATTGATATATTGGAAGCCTATATTTGGATATCGGAATAGTTCCGGGTGAAATCGGGATTTCTTAGGAGTACCGGGGGTTCTGGAACCCCCCTCCCGAGGGTTAATGGGCCTACATGGGCCCTAAGGGAGAAAGAGGAGGGCTGGCCAAGGCAGGCGTGCGCCCCTCCCCTAGTCCAAATAGGACAAGGAAGGGGCGCCTGCTTCCTCTTTCCCCTTCCCCTTTCCTTCTCCAACAAGGCAAGAGGGGGGAGTCCTACTCCTGGTGGGAGTAGGACTCCTCCAAGCGCACCACTAGGGGCCGGCCGCACCTCCCCCTCCCTCCTTTATATATGGGCCAGGGGGCACCCCATGACACACAAGTTGATCTTCGTGATCGTTCCTTAGCCATGTCCGGTGCCCCCTTCCACCATATTCCACCTCGGTCATATTGTAGCGGTGCTTAGGCGAAGCCCTGCGTCGGTAGAACATCATCACCGTCACCACGCCGTCGTGCTGACGGAACTCTTCCCCGACACTTTGCTGGATCGGAGTCCGGGGAACGTCATCGAGCTGAACGTGTGCTAGAACTCGGAGGTGCCGTAGTTTCGGTGCTTGATCGGTCGGGCCGTGAAGACGCATGCGACTACATCAACCGCGTTGTTATAACGCTTCCGCTTTTGGTCTCACGAGTGCGTGGACAACACTCTCCCTCTCGTTGCTATGCAGCACCATGATCTTCGCGTGTGCGTAGGAATTTTTGAAATTACTATGTTCCCCAACAGTGGCATCCGAGCCAGGTTTTATGCGTAGATGTTATATGCACGAGTAGAACACAAGTGAGTTGTGGGCGATACAAGTCATACTGCTTACCAGCATGTCATACTTTGGTTCGGCGTTATTGTTGGATGAAGCGGCCCGGACCGACATGATGCGTACGCTTACGCGAGACCGGTTCTCCCGACGTGCTTTGCACAGAGGTGGCTAGCGGGTGTCAGTTTCTCCAACTTTAGTTGAACCGAGTGTGGCTACGCCTGGTCCTTGCGAAGGTTAAAACAACACTAACTTGACGAACTATCGTTGTGGTTTTGATGCGTAGGTAAGAACGGTTCTTGATAAGCCCGTAGCAGGCACGTAAAACTTGCAACAACAAAGTAGAGGATGTCTAACTTGTTTTTGCAGGGCATGTTGTGATGTGATATGGTCAAGACGTGATGCTATATTTTATTGTATGAGATGATCATGTTTTGTAACCTAGTTATCGGCAACTGGCAGGATCCATATGGTTGTCGCTTTATTGTATGCAATGCAATCGCCCTGTAATGCTTTACTTTATCACTAAGCGGTAGCGATAGTCGTAGAAGCATAAGATTGGCGAGACGACAACGATGCTGCGATGGAGATCAAGTTGTCGCGCCGGTGACGATGGTGATCACGACGGTGCTTCAAAGATGGAGATCACAAGCCCAAGACGATGATGGCCATATCATATCACTTATATTGATTGCATGTGATGTTTATCCTTTATGCATCTTATCTTGCTTTGATTGACAGTAGCATTTTAAGATGATCTCTCACTAATTATCAAGAAGTGTTCTCCTGAGTATGCACCTTTGTTGCAAAAGTTCTTCGTCTTTGAGACACCACGTGATGATCGGGTGTGATAGGCTCTATGTTCAAATACAACGGGTGCAAAACAGGTTGCACACGTGGAATACTCGAGTTAAACTTGACGAGCCTAGCATATACAGGATATGGCCTCGGAACACGGAGACCGAAAGGTCGAGCGTGAATCATATAGTAGATATGATCAACATAGTGATGTTCACCATTGAAACTACTCCATCTCGCGTGATGATCGGACATGGTTTAGTTGATTTGGATCACGTGATCACTTAGATGACTAGAGAGATGTCTGTCTAAGTGGGAGTTCTTATGTAATATGATTAATTGAACTTAAATTTATCATGAACTTAGTACCTAATGGTATTTTTTTATCTATGTTTGTTGTAGATAGATGGCTCGTGTTGTTGTTCCGTTGAATTTTAATGCGTTTCTTGAGAAAGCTAAGTTGAAAGATGATGGTAGCAACTACACGGACTGGGTCCGTAACTTGAGGATTATCCTCATTGCTGCACAGAAGAATTACGTCCTAGAAACACCACTGGGTGCCGGCCTGCTGCGAGATACTGGCAGCTGACGTTAAGAGCGTCTGGCGAGCAAAGGCGATGACTACTCGATAGTTCAGTGTGCCATGCTTTACGGCTTAGAACCGGGTCTTCAATGACGTTTTGAACGTCATGGAGCATATGAGATGTTCCAGGAGTTGAAGTTAATATTTCAAGCAAATGCCTGGATTGAGAGATATGAAGTCTCCAATAAGTTTTATAGCTGTAAGATGGAGGAGAATAGTTACATCGGTGAACATATACTCAAAATGTGCAGGTATAATAATCACTTGATTCAACTGGGAGTTAATCTTCCTGATGATAGTGTCATTGAAAGAATTCTTCAATCACTGCCACCAAGCTACAAGAGCTTCGTGATGAACTATAATATGCAAGGGATGGACTACACTATTCCCGAGCTCTTCGCAATGCTAAAGGTTGCGGAGGTAGAAATCAAGAAGGAGCATCAAGTGTTGATGCTCAATAAGACCACCAGTTTCAAGAAGAAGGGCAAAGGGAAGAAGAAGGGGAACTTCAAGAAGAACAGCAAGCAAGTTGCTGCTCAGGAGAAGAAACCCAAGTGCGGACCTAAGCACAGCCGAGTGCTTCTCAAGCAGCCGGACACCTTTGAAGCGGAACTGCCCCAAGTATTTGGCGGATAAGAAGGATGGCAAGGTGAACAAAGGTATATGTGATATACATGTTATTGATGTGTACCTTACTAATGCTCAAGTAGCACTTTTGGGTATTTTATCTTGGTTACATTTGCTAATATTTGCAACTCGAAACAGGGACTACAGATTAAGCGAAGATTGGCTAAGCACGAGGTGATGATGCACGTGGGAAATGGTTCCAAAGTCGATGTGA
This sequence comes from Aegilops bicornis, assembly GCA_021605145.1. NCBI lineage: Eukaryota > Viridiplantae > Streptophyta > Magnoliopsida > Poales > Poaceae > Aegilops > Aegilops bicornis. Next base: position 246,225,429 of record CM038670.1, on the reverse strand, counting down.
TTGTGGTCGGCACGCTACCTCTACATCTACCATCGGGATTAGTTTTAGACCTAAATAATTGTTATTTGGTGCCATCGTTAAGCATGAACATTATATCTGGATCTTGTTTGATGCGAGACGGTTATTCATTTAAATCATAGAATAATGGTTGTTCTATTTATATGAGTAATATCTTTTATGGTCATGCACCCTTGAAGAGTGGTCTATTTTTATTAAATCTCGATAGTAGTGATACACATATTCATAATGTTGAAGCCAAAAGACGCAGAGTTGATAATGCTAGTGCAACTTATTTGTGGCACTGCCATTTCATATTGGTGTAAAATGCATGAAGAAACTCCATACTGATGGACTTCTGGAATCACTTGATTACGAATCACTTGGTAGTTGCGAACCGTGCCTCATGGGCAAGATGACTAAAACACCGTTCTCCGGAACTATGGAGCGAGCAATTGATTTGTTGGAAATCATACATACTGATGTATGTGGTCCAATGAATATTGAGGCTCGCTGTGGGTATCATTATTTTCTCACCTTCACAGATGATTTGAGCAGATATGGGTATATTTACTTGATGAAATACAAGTCTGAAACATTTGAAAAGTTCAAAGAATTTGAGAGTGAAGTGGAAAATCATGGTAACAAGAAAATAAAATTTCTACGATCTGATCGTGGAGGAGAATATTTGAGTTACGAGTTTGGTTTACATTTGAAGCAATGCGGAATAGTTTCGCAACTCACGCCACCCGGAACACCACAACGAAATGGTGTGTCCGAGCGTCGAATCGTACTTTACTAGATATGGTGCGATCTATGATGTCTCTTACTGATTTACCGCTATCATTTTGGGGTTATGCTTTAGAGATGGCCGCATTCACGTTAAATAGGGCACCATCAAAATCCGTTGAGACGACGCCTTATGAACTATGGTTTGGCAAGAAACAAAAGTTGTCGTTTCTTAAAGTTTGTGGCTGCAATGCTTATGTGAAGAAACTTCAACCAGATAAGCTCGAACCCAAATCGGAGAAATGTGTCTTCATAGGATACCCAAAAGAGACTATTGGGTACACCTTCTATCACAGATCTGAGGGCAACATTTTTTTGCTAAATTCGGATCCTTTCTAGAGAAGGAGTTTCTCTCGAAAGAAGTGAGTGGGAGGAAAGTAGAACTTGATGAGGTAACTGTACCTGCTCCCTTATTGGAAAGTAGTTCATCACAAGAACTGGTTCCTGTGACAACTACACCAGTCAGTGAGGAAGATAATGATATTGATCATGAAACTTAAGATCAAGTTACTACCGAACCTCGTAGATCTACCAGAGTAAGATCCGCACCAGAGTGGTACGGTAATCCTATTCTGGAAGTCATGTTACTTGAACATGGCAAACCTACGAACTATGAGGAAGCGGTAATGATCCCAGATTCCGCAAAGTGGCTTGAGGCCATGAAATCTGAGATGGGATCCATGTATGAGAACAAAGTATGGACTTTGGTTGACTTGCCCGATGATCGGCAAGCCATAGAAAATAAATGGATCTTCAAGAAGAAGACTGACGCTGATGGTAATGTAACTGTCTACAAAGCTGGACTTGTTGCGAAAGGTTTTCGACAGGTTCAAGGGGCTGACTATGATGAGACATTGTCACCCGTAGCGATGCTTAAGTCTGTCCGAATCATGTTAGCAATTGCCACATTTTATGATTATGAAATTTGGCAAATGGATGTCAAAACTGCATTCCTGAATGGATTTCTGGAAGAAGAGTTGTATATGATGCAACCGGAAGGTTTTGTCGATCCAAAAGGTGCTGACAAAGTGTGCAAGCTCCAGAGATCCATTTATGGACTGGTGCAAGCCTCTCGGGGTTGGAATAAACGCTTTGATAGTGTGATCAAACCATATGGTTTTATACAGACTTTTGGAGAAGCCTGTATTTACAAGAAAGTGAGTGGGAGCTCTGTAGCATTTCTGATATTATATGTAGATGACATATTGTTAATTGGAAATGATATAGAATTTCTGGATGGCATAAAGGGATACTTGAATAAAAGTTTTTCAATGAAAGACCTCGGTGAAGCTGCTTACATATTGGGCGTCAAGATCTATAGAGATAGATCAAGGCGGCTTAATTGTACTTTCACAAAGCACATACCTTGATAAAGTTTTGAAAAAGTTCAAAATGGATCAGGCAAAGAAAGGGTTCTTGCCCGTGTTACAAGGTGTGAAGTTGAGTCAGACTCAATGCCCGACCACAACAGAAGATGGAGAGAAAATGAAAGATGTTCCCTATGCTTCAGCCATAGGCTCTATCATGTATGCAATGTTGTGTACGGACACGGCGTGTGCTTAGCAATAAGCTTGGTGTAGGTACCAAAGTAATCTAGGAGTGGATCACTTTCGACGGCGGTCAAGAATATCTGAAATACGAAAAGGACTAAGGATATGTTTTGCTTTATGGAGGTGACAAAGAGCTAGTCGTAAATGGTTACGTTGATGTATGCTTTGACACTGATCCGGACGTTTCTAAATCGCAAACCGGATATGTGTTTATATTGAACGGTGGAGCTGTCAGTTGGTGCAGTTCTAAACAAAGCGTCGTGGCGGGATCTACATGCGAAGCGGAGTACATAGCTGCTTCGGAAGCAGCAAATGAAGGAGTCCGGATGAAAGAGTTCATTTCAGATCTAGGTGTCATACCTAGTGCATCGGGACCAATGAAGATCTTCTGTGACAATACTGGTGCAATTTCCATGGCAAAGGAATCCAGATTTCACAAGAGGACCAAGCACATCAAGAGACGCATCAATTCCATCCGGGACCAAGTCCAGGTGGGAGAAATAAAGATTTGCAAGATACATACGGATCTGAATTTTGCAGACGCATTGACTAAGCCTCTTCCACGAGCAAAACATGATCAGCACCAAGACTCCATGGGTGTTAGAATCATTACTGTGTAATCTAGATTATTGACTCTAGTGCAAGTGGGAGACTGAAGGAAATATGCCCTAGAGGCAATAATAAAGTTATTATTTATTTCCTCATATCATGATAAATGTTTATTATTCATGCTAGAATTGTATTAACCGGAAAAATGATACATGTGTGAATACATAGACATACTTAATGTCACTAGTATGCCTCTACTTGACTAGCTCATTGATCAAAGATGGTTATGTTTCCTAACCATAGACATGTGTTGTCATTTGATTAATGGGATCACATCATTAGGAGAATGATGTGATTGACTTGACCCATTCTGTTAGCTTAGCACTTGATCGTTTAGTATATTGCTATTGCTTTCTTCATGACTTATACAAAGTTCCTATAACTATGAGATTATGCAACTCCCGTTTATCGGAGGAACACTTTGTGTGCTAACAAACGTCACAACATAACAGGGTGATTATAAAGGAGCTCTATAGGTGTCTCCAAAGGTACATGTTGAGTTGGCATATTTCGAGATTAGGTTTTGTCACTCCGATTGTCGGAGAGGTATCTCTGGGCCCTCTCGGTAATGCACATCACTATAAGCCTTGCAAGCAATGTAACTAATGAGTTAGTTACGGAATGATGCATTACGTAACGAGTAAAGAGACTTGCCGGTAATGAGATTCAACTAGGTATTGAGATACCGACGATCGAATCTCGGGCAAGTAACATACCGATGACAAAGGGAACAACGTATGTTGTTATGCGGTTTGACCGATAAAGATCTTTATAGAATATGTAGGAGCCAATATGAGCATCCAGGTTCCGCTATTGGTTATTGACCGGAAACAGTTCTAGGTCATGTCTACATAGTTCTCGAACCCGTAGGGTCCGCACGCTTAACGTTACGATGACAGTTATATTAAAAGTCTATAGTTTTTTATGTACCAAAGGTTGTTCGGAGTCCCGGATGTGATCACGGACATAACGAGGAGTCTCGAAATGGTCGAGACATAAAGATAGGATATTTTGGAAGCCTATATTTGGATATCGGAATAGTTTCGGGTGAAATAGGGATTTTACCGGAGTACCGGGGGGTTACCGGAACCCCTGTGGGGGTTAATGGGCCTACATGGGCCCTAAGGGAGAAGAGGAGGGCCGGCCAGGGCAGGCTTTGCGCCCCCTCCCCCCCCCCCCCTAGTCCGAATAGGACAAGGAAGGGGGGCGGCGCCCCCCTTTCCTCTTTCCCCCTTCCCCTTTCCTTCTCCAACAAGGCAAGAGGGGGGAGTCCTACTCCCGGTGGGAGTAGGACTCCTCCAGGCGCACCCCTAGGGGTCGGCCGCACCTCCCCCCTCCCTCCTTTATATACGGGGGCAGGGGGGCATCCCATGACACACAAGTTGATCTTCGTGATCGTTCCTTAGCCGTGTGCGGTGCCCCCTTCCACCATATTCTACCTCGGTCATATCGTAGCGGTGCTTAGGCGAAGCCCTACGTCGGTAGAACATCATCACCATCACCACACCGTCATGCTGACGGAACTCTTCCCCGACACCTTCCTGGATCGGAGTCCGGGGAACGTCATCGAGCTGAACGTGTGCTAGAACTCAGAGGTGCCGTAGTTTCGGTGCTTGATCGGTCGGGCCGTGAAGACGTACGACTACATCAACCGCGTTGTTATAACGCTTCCGCTTTTGGTCTATGAGGGTACGTGGACAACACTCTCCCCTCTTGTTGCTATGCATCACCATGATCTTGCATGTGCGTAGGATTTTTTTTTGAAATTACTACGTTCCCAAACAAAATCCCCATTGGTCGGGGCTGTTAACGGTTTATCGGATCCAAAACTGGACCCGGTAGCTTAACAGCGTTCCGTTATGATGGATGCCATGTGTCGGTCACCCTTGAAGAAAGCACTTCTATGACGCGTGATTTATCGTCATGGAAGTGGACACTTCCGTGATGATAATTTTGGTGATGTCATGGAACACTTCTACGACAGCACAGATATGACTATTTCTTCTTTTTCACTTTAGCCAATATGAGTTTACCAGGCACTAGCAGCTTTATTAGGGAATTTCTAATCTTAGTAGGAGCTTTCCAAAGAAATAACTTAGTAGCTTGATTCTGTCATAAAATCGTCATGGATGTACATGCATGACAGAAAATTCGACCTACCGTGACAAACACGTATCATCACGGAAGTGTATTTTTTCTGTAGTGTGTCCACCATGTAGATGTCGTAGGTGGAAGTGGCCGACCAGCGGCCGGTAACAGCGGGGACAACAACGGCACTGGCCGTGGCTCCGTCTCCCTCTTCCATGTATTTGGTATTCTCCGAATTATAGTCTAGCATATCAGTTAAATCATCGATAGTGGCTACCAAGTGGGTGGTGGGTGGGACACAAAATTCCCTGTAGTGTGCCTCGATCGGTTGACGGTCATGAGTGGGGGAGAGATCCTCCTGGATTGTCATTTTCTGAATTTGGTCCAATGACTCGTTTATCATAGCGAGGGTCGCCGAACTCGAGGGCTCTAGGCCAGATTCTGTTGCAACGGGGGCAGTCGATGCCCTAGCCAGTGCTTGATTTCTATAGGTCGAGCTAAGCTCGGGGTGCAAGACCAGATCCTTGAAGGGGTCTGGATAGCCATCAGAAGTTAAGGACGGATTTTGATTCCTGCGTGTGGATTCCGCGTCGGACTTGAGATGGAGTTGCTTCGGGCCGGGAGTAATTTCTGGCCACTGGCCGCCACTTCGACGTGGGAGTTCACGGCTGGGTTAGCATTGTGGAGGAACGGTTTGGCCAAGATTGATTCCTGGCCTCCGTCTCCCGATCCCGCCTCGAAGGTGGAGTCTGGCCTCTGCTCAAAGTGAAGCTCTCCTAACTCGAAGCTGCTGGGGCCGATCCATAGATCGGATTGGAAGGAGATTATGGGTTGGGCACGACGAGGCCTGCATGGGTGCGGGAAGGGGTAGTGAATCCGGCGAAGACCAGATTGCCCCGTGAGTCCGCCACATATTCCAGGTTGCCGGATTGAATTCGGTGTTCAGGGGCGAAGTTGTCGATCTCATCCAGACGACCAGTTGGGCCAGTGTGCAGGACAATGCTGATGAACGCGAAGAGTTGACCGGGGACGAAGAATTCCCCAGATCTGATGCCTTTTCCTATGATCAGGCGAGCCATCAATCCTTTGAGCCACCCTACAGCGGAACTCTCAATGAAAGCACCAATGTCGGTGTCGAAATCAGCTAGGACCGATGGGTAACAAAGGATGAGAACATAGTGTTTTCCTAGGTTCGGGCCCTCTCGAAGATGTAAAACCCTACGTCATGCTTGATTGTATTGAATGTATAACGTGGTTTACATAGTAGATCTACCTCGAGATCAGCATGAGCTAAACCCTAAGGCTATGAGCTGATGAATGTAGCTCTAACCCTAATGACTACAACCCTCGGTTTATATAGATACCGATAGGGTTAGGGTTACCGAAGATAGATTACAATAAGGAATCAAAGAGATCCTCTGCCTTCTTGACTTGGAGGGCACACCACGACTTCATAGATCTCCTGTCATAGTATGGCTCCACCAGTCCGGCCCATGTATAATGGGCCATCGCCTCGAGGACCCCTTAGTCCACGACTCCCTCAGGGGGCATGACCACTTCTGGCCGCGCTGCCAGGTCCAAGATCTACTTCCGATGGTGGCGCTGGCCGGAGCCTCATCTGTGTACATACCAATCAGAAAGAAAAAATGGCAGAAACATACATGTAGGGCATTCAAAATCAATTCTCAAGATCTGGAAGAAAAAAGGCACAAACATATATGTAGGACATTCAAAATCAATTCTCAAGATCTGTCCACGAATTATTAGCACGCACGCTAACCCTTGTCGGATTATTAGCAAAAATCATTTGTAGAGAACAAACAAACAATCACTAACCCTATACAGATACCATTCAAACAATCAATACACTACGTGCATCTAACTAATCTTAATTACTCTGATTTCATGGACTGAGAGAACATAACCATATGATTTGTATTCCAAAAAAATTAAGGAGGGGGCAGTAACCAGAGAAAACACATGATATGTTTGCCTCACAAATTGGTATATAGAGGACTAACTGATCTTCCGTCGGAGTCGCAGTCATTGCCGGAGTTGGTGTTGACCTTCATCTCTGACTGGGGGGCATGACAGCACCGACAAAGTCAAGATCGTGCTGCTGCCGGCACGAGGCCTCGTCGGTGGCGACGACAACCTCTGTGCCTAGCTTCACGCGTTGCGGGGGTGCTTCACCAGCCCCGGCGTCGTCACTCCCTCCGATGGTGCGCTTCGGTGGCATCCTCATACACTCCAGAGTCCAGACGTTGGTGACCACTGTGGACCGGGGGTGCGACCGCCTATTATGGCTGGCGGCTCGGGCGCGCCATTAATACGGACCAGTGGGAGCGAGGCGGGCGGCGGTCAAAGGTTGTCTCGTCTCCCGATGAGCCTACGCGGCGAACTTCTAGCGTTCATATACCATCATTTCACACAACTACTCGCACGCCCCCCGGAAAATGGCTCCCGTCAATTCACACACCTGCACGCATGTCTCCCAGGCTGCCTGCTCGGCGGACTGCTCGCATGCGTCCCATCAACTCATGCTTGGTCACACCCATGCGCCCCATATATTGTTTCTATTTTTGATGATTCATTCTGTCACTTTATTGCTTAACCGAAGCATGGCACGGTCTAAAGCACATGGTCCGAATAAATATTCCGCGTGAGATATTGGTTGCCAGTTATTAACAATCTCCCATTTGTAAGTAGATTATATCAAAACTTGTCTCAAATTTGACGAAAAAATACAATATCATAGTCTACTGGTGTCCATATATGACACCACGATAATTTTCATGAATTTCAACTAAGTTTTGGATTTACTGGATTTTAAAAATCAACATTCTCAATGTTTTGAAATTTCTTTACAAAGAAACATGCACCTAGGGACACAAATATGATTTTGCAATCCATTTTGGTGCACATGTAGCTCAAATTTGATTTTTGCACATTAAATCCCTAGGAAATCAATCAATGCATAAAACGGATCGAACGATCTTTGTTTTTTTCAAACTTTAACATGCACTCCTTTGGTCGTATGTTCATTGCAGAAAACGTTTGACATGTGTCCTCAAGGTGGAGGTGGTGGTGCGGGATGTGTGTCAGTGTGTGTGTGTGTGGGGGTGGGGTCCATCAGTACACTACTAGTCACGAGCCTCCTGGGATTATTGATCATTTTGTGATCATGTATATATGCCATACCTAAGTCCTGAATTGGTTATTTAAAGCAATAGACAACCCTTTCATACATACATGTTCGGGCCACATGCATGCATTTGGTGGTCCTCTCGGACATACTCCCTCATGCGGTTAGCAGCGACGTGCACATTCGTTAGCCCGCAAAGGTTTTCAGTTTCCAACGACAACAAGAGGCATCAGACCAAAGGTGGATTCATCTTTGGCATGTGTGTTATGTGGTGAGATTCCATATCAAAGTTCGGGAACGTGCATACACAAGAGTCCCTCCCACCAGCTCAAAGTGAGGGGGGCTATATACGCATCGTGAACCTCTGTGTAGTGCATGCATTTCCAGTTTGCGAAGCATGTGCCACGTCAAAGTTGTGCATTGGGTATTCAAACATCACACAACACATGACAACATGCACGTGGTGGTTTTCCTATGACACTCGCTCGCGTGTGACTCTCTGTGGGCCCGCAAGGTCTTCATCGATCAATTGAACGTACAACGAGAAGAGAGGTTGATTTGACCAACAAGGATGGTTCTTTTTTGTTTGTGATACGTATATGCATAGTAGGAGTATGTACAGTACATGTCAAACAGGGGGCAACATGTATGCTCTCTCTCTCGCTCTCTCTCTCTCTCTCTCTCTCTCTCTCTCTCTCTCTCTATATATATATATATATATATATATGTCGGCGTTCTGGGAACGGGGGTCCCCAGACTTGCCTGCCTGCAGCCTGCGGCGTGGCTCAAAGGAGGCCCAGGGCGGCCCATCTTCACCAACACAAGCTCAAGACCCTCGCGAGGGGCCAAGCCTCGCGGGGCGGACGACCAAGAGCTTCCTCAGGCACGGCCTCGTCAGGCTGGCTCACGACGAGGCGGAGAGTTCAAGGCGGGGTACCTCGCGAGGTGCCCGTGACGTAAGCCATGACGACCAAGGCGCCAGCCAGCCTTGGCCCCTCCTTTCCTCTTTGGTGCAAAGGGAGCAAGCGCAGTAAGGGCATCGAGCAAAGGCATTCGTTTGGTGCAACAAGACCAAGACCAGCCCCAATGGCTGGAATGCGATCATCGTGGAGCCCAATCAGGCGTCATCACCAGAGCCTTTGGCAGGCGAGGACCAACTTTAGTCAGGATAAGTGTACCCGTTGTTCCCCTTCAAAATGGCCAATTGTTGGCGCCCTTCCCTCTCAATATTTGGGGAAGAGGCCCAGGGCCTTCGCTTATAAATAGGAGAAGCCGCACACAAAGACGGGGATCGAGCAGTCGGAATCCAGAGAGAGAGATAGAGAAACCCGTTCCTCAAGCTAGAGCAACGGGGCACCACTTAGCAGTTCATCACACCCACCAAGAACAGACCCTCGCGAGGCTATTCTTCCTTGTACTGTTCTTTGTCGGCCCCAGAGGCAATCCACACACCACAAACTAGAGTAGGGTATTACACCACAACGGTGGCCCGTACTAGTATAAATCTTGCGTCTCTTGTGTTGTTCTTGTTAGTAGTTTAGATCCCCGCATTTCGGCGAGGTACGAGACGGTGGAGGGTTGGATCTCTGCGCGCACCCCAGAGTTCGACCCTTAAGGGTCTGCCGGAACCCGTGATCTGACATTTGGCGCGCCCGGTAGGTGCGCCGAGTCCGCTTTTCTGCCACCTCGCCCCCGTCAGATCGCCATCGCCATGACCGGCGACCAAGCGGGCAACCCAGATCCATGGGCAGCGTGGCCCGCCCACGCAGAGCCGCTCGCCTCGGGCGACCCCGTGCCCCAGGTAGCTCGCGGTCCGCAGGGCGCTGCAGGCCGCGAGCGATGCGGACAGGCTCCGACGGCGCTCACACCGCGACAGGCGTGGTCGGCAGCAAGATCCTCCAACCACGCCGCGACCACTTCACCCTACACCCGCCGGGAGCAGGCGAACTCGAGGGTCGCGTTCATAGTGGCCCGAGAGCTGTTGCAGTGCAGGAGCTCTTTGGGAGAGCGGCCGCGACGTCTTCTTTGGAGCGAGTGGCGGAGCTCCTGGGCTTCGCCGCCTCGGGGGCTCACCCCTTTTGCACCCAACTCCCACCTCCGGCCAAGGGTGGCCCGCACGGGGGCTCCACGCGCGCCCGCGGGTTCCAAAGCTACTCCGGCGCCGGCGAAGCTGTTAGCGCCGGGCCGGTGGCGGGGTTGCCCCCGCCCCCGGCCCACGGAGAAGAAGGACTCGACGCAACTCACGGCCCTGGTGGACCGCCGCGCCACCACCCCACGGCGGGCGCATCAAGCAGAGCAGCAAGGCACGCTCAGCACTACGGCGTGGCCTTCGGGATGACGGCGCCGGAAGAATACGTGCCCCACATGATGGACCAGGGGCACCCGCATGAGGGGGAACAAGACCCGCTCCTCAGCCCAATCTGGGGGGATGAGGCACCAGAAGCCGCGCTCTTCCAGGAGTCTCGAGATGGTCCCACTGGTCACGCCGGGGGCAACGATTATCGGGTACCGCTACTTCCTCAAGAGCAAACATACGCTAACCATAGGTCGCAGGAGGTACAGGTCACCATGACGAACAGCTGCCCCATTCCCGTAGTCTCCTACCCCTCGGGAGGGGGGCACAGGGGGCTGCCGGAGAGGGGCAGAGATCCGACATCACCACCGCGGCGTTCGGAGCAAGGCGTTCTCAGGAGGTAGGCCCTCTGCTGGGAGGTGCCTCGGGGCCTGCCTGGCGGAGGACCCGTGGTCGCTTGGGAACTGGCTGGCGACCGCTCTACCCCACCGGCGGCGCCCTGGTTTCCGGCCGTCGTTGGTGGCACTAGAGTGTGGTGCAAGGCGGGGCCTCGTCTGGGCGATATGAAGCAAGGCCGGTACTGTGAAGAAGGCCCAAGGTCTGTGAAGCTTCGCCACCCCGTGACACTCTCACGTAATAATGAGTGGGGCTGTACACGCCCGGAGTCTCAAGGAGTCCGGCCTCGGGCCACAGGGCTCCCACGCCCGAGTAGCAGCACTTAGCTCATTTGGTGAGAAGACGTCCAAGACTAGACTAGGTGCCGGACGCGGCCTTTTTTCTGCTTTCATTTGGTTTTTCCTCTGGCCGCCGTTTTCCCCCATTGGATTTAAGTTGAAGTTGAGCTTGAAGATTTGCGTGTATTCAGGGAAGGGGTGCTTAGTCTCGTTCGAGCAAATCTCTCGCGTTTCGGTTACAACTCCGCCTCCGCCGCCTCCCCTCGCGAGCCCCTCGCGAGCCGGGACAGGCCAAGCTTGCGCACAGCCCAACCTGTCGCCGCCGCGTCCTCTCCGGAGGGTTTTTTGCTGCAGGTCCTACGGATTCGATCGATATACACTCGGGTTGCCACAGTCTCCCGCAGGCTATCTCGGGGCTCGTATAAAACTAAGGTAAACCATCAAACCAGCGCATCGCCTAGCTTACCACTTGACGCGGGTGTATGGGCGATGTAACACCTGCTAATACATAGAACACAAGTCTTACATGAGGGGCTCCCCCTCCCCAAAATGCTCTCACCTCCATCAGGCCAAAACCTGAGTTTTTCTCGCAGGTAGCAGAACAAGGACAATACATAATCAGTCGGACAAATCCCCAATGCATCCTCGGGAGCACCTCCCGAGCCGTGGCTGGCGTCGCCGGGCCTCGCCGTCGCTGCCAGCGTGATCGCCGGGCGGCGCCGGTTGCGTTCACCACGCCGCCCTCATCGGCGGCCGCGACCATGTCGTCGTCGTTTGAAGCGAAGGCCCGGACGAGGGCATCCACGTTGTCTTCCACCCAGTGCGCCAGGTCACCCTGGACGGCCGGGGGAACTGGGGCGATGGCCGCGTCAAAATCTAAGTGAGGGTCCATGTCCCGGAGATGGCTGAAGACACGAGAGAAGGCGCGCCCGAGCAGCGCGCAACTCCTCTCCTCCACCAACCTGTCGGCCCTGACAGACCGCGCCTCCAGCCGCGCCACCACGTCAGTGAAGAACTGAAGGTGCCGGCATAGTTGACCGCGTGCGGCTGGCCTACCGCCGCCTCGCAGATATTATCCAAGGCCACATTAGCCCTTTCCCGGAGCGTGGCGAGCATGGGGCAGTGCTCATGCTCCAAGACTCGCCGCTGATGCATCTCGTCCGCATTCTGGCGCGCAACAGCCTCAGCCTCCTCCACCCGCTCGCGAAGAAGGAGCGCCTCGGCCTGAGAGGTGGTGGACTCCCTCTGCGCCACCTCAAGGGCGGCCTGAAGAGCATCAGCCCGCCGCATAGCCTCCTCCAGTTTGGTCCTCAAGGCAGCAGTCCTGCCCTCAGCCTCGGCCTTGATCAACCCCAACCGCTCCTCAAACTCGCGCTCGAGGTTCGAGCGCGCCGCCGCCACTCGGCGTCCGACCTCCTCCATGGCACGGGCTTCCCGTGCTGCAACCTCATCCTTCCGCCCGCCGCCAAGCGTTCCCTCGTCTCCAAGCGCCAGATTGCGCAAGACGCTGCTCGGTGGCTTCGGCGTCGGCGCCTCTTGGCTTCCGAGCTCCGCGAATCGCTGAAGCCACCTTCATCGACGCGAGGGCAGCCTCGCAGCCTTCGCTTGCTCCTCCAACGAGTGGCACCGGGCTAGGGGCTTCCGTGCCCGCTCCTCCACCGCCTCTCGGGTCGGCTGCCCGAGCCTCTTCGATGGCCCGAGAACAGGCCTCTCGGGGAGGCTGCCAGCGACACCTTGGCCTCCTCATCATCAAGCTTCATGGCTGGCGCAAAGGGCAGCAGCGGCGTCCTCCGGCTCGCGCTTCTCTGCAGCCAGCGCAGCCCTCGGCCTCAAGGCGCGGCGTCTTCGTTAGCAAGCTCTTCACCAAGAAGGCCCACCGCCGGCCGCCCTTTGAAGAAATCCTTGGCGAAGGCGCGGCAGCTCCCGGCAGCCTTCGCGCCGTCCTCCACCATCGGCCGCCCGGACGGGCGCCGGGAGCCACGAATCAACACTCCCCCTCCGGGCAGGGGGCTGGGGGCTGGCACCCTCACGACGGCCGGGCGCGCCGCGCCATGGGCCCGGCCTGGAGCCAGCTCGTCCCCAGACGAGGGGCGCAGGAAGCGCCTCAGCCAATCGCCGTCCACGACCAGGCGAGAAGCCCACGGCAGGCTAGCTATGCCTCGGGAAGGCTCACGAGGAAGGATCGCGAGGCGCGCAGGGCCACGACGCGCCTCGGGACGGCTCACCTCCCCAGTCGCCCTCACCACAAGAGCTCTGTTGCTTGGAGCACTCGAGGACTGGGGAGGGGGCGCAGCCGGGGAGGACGTCTCCTCACCCCTCTCCATGAGCTCGGCAGGAAGGGGCCTGCAGGGCAAGGATCAGTACAAGCAACGGAAGAATCAAGAGCTGGAGAAGAAGAAGGCTTACTCATCAAGATGGCAGTACTTCCTGCGCTTCAGCAGGCGACAAGGGTAGTCATCGCCCAGGGCCTCCCTTCTCCTCCGGAGGGCCTCGAAGTTCACGCGGAAGCGGCCCAAGATTTGGGCGCAGGGATCAGCCTGCGGCAAGGGAGGAGCATCCAGGCGGCTTGCGTGGGCGTCTCGACAAGGCAGCAGATAGTCGCCTCACCAGGGAAGCAAAGAGGGCCTCGGGGGCTCCGGCCATGGGCGCCCATGGCGGTTGCCGCCCTCAGCCGGAGCGGCATGAGCCTCGTGAGTTGCCCTCACTGGCGTCGCCAGGCGTTGCCACCCAGCGGGGACCCTTGACCTCTGGCGGCTCGTGCCTCCTGCTCCACCGCTTGAGGAGGAGCCGCCTCGGCCGATTGGAAGGGCTGTCACCACCACCGGATTCTCGCGAGGCCCTCGAGACCAGCGGGGCGCAGCCCCAATTCATCGAAGATAGGCATCTGGTTCACCAGATCACCCCTATTCCGGCAGCGGTACAGCAAGGCCCCTTCTTGCTGGATGCCACCAGGGTTAGGATCGCCAGCCAGGACCAGGAGCACCTTCCTTAGCGCTTCCGGCGTCAGGTCTTCTTCCTGGAGCCTCATACGATCACCGGGCCCGCCGAAGGCCCACATCCGATGGGAATGGCGTTGGAGAGGGGCAATGCGGCGCGTCAGGAACTCCTTCACCACCTTGAGGCGCTATCCGCTAGCGACCTCGGGAATGCGGCGCCCGGACAAAAGAAGAGCCGGGCTTGAAAGCGCCTCGCCCCGGCCAGAGTTGGGGACAGCCATGGTTGGCTCGATAGCGGGGGCTGGGCACCCCAGCATCCACGCATAACCACCTCTCGCGGAACCCAGCCATGGGCGGAGGCCGCTGAAGTCAATCCCTGAGGCCGCGGTCTCGGGAGCGGCAACGAAGCTCACGCACGCCGAGCATTGAGCGGGGTCGACAAGGCGCAGAGAAAAGAAGTGGCGCAGCAAGGCGACCGAGGGAAGGATGCCCATCATTGCCTCACAAACGAAGGCGAAGACTGAGAGAAGAGTAATGGACTCAGGACCCAGATGCATCATGTGGATCTGGTAGTGGGAAAGCACGGCATTGAAGAAATCAGAGAAAGGGGGAACCAGCCCCGCCCACAGGGCGTTAGCGAAATACCGGACCTCGGTGACTGTCCTATCGATGGAAAATTGGGACGCGGGCCAGGCCGTCGTCCTCCCGCATTCATTAAAGGAAGTGGCCAGAGCCGAACTGACCTTGCCCAAGCCCTCCGGATTGATTATGATCGACGGGTCGACAATGAGCCGCCAGCCGCGTGGCGAAGCGGACGAAGGCGCAGTTTCTTCCCTTTCCCTTCTTCGTGAGCCATGGTGATCGAAAGGGGAAGGGAGATTTGAGATTGGATTGAAATGGAAACCGGAGTTCGAGAGAGGGGAGGACTAGAGCGCATAAGCAGCAGAGAGGAACAGATGTGTGCAGCGGTGTCCGCCTAGCAAGGCACGAAATAAGGAGGCGTGGGGAACAGTGCGCCCACGTCCAATCAACCGCCACGCTGCCGCCTAACGCCGCAGGCTGTTAGGGCCCGCGACGCTTCGCACTTGCCCTTTCGCCTCTCCGCTCGGCCAAGTTCGGGCGCGCCGTGGGCCCGGGGGCTACTGCCGGCGTTCTGGGAACGGGGGTCCCCAGACTTGCCTGCCTGCGGCCTGCGGCGTGGCTTAAAGGAGGCCCAGGGTGGCCCATCTTCACCAACACAAGCTCAAGACCCTCGCAAGGGGCCAAGCCTCGCGGGGCGGACGACCAAGAGCTTCCTCAGGCACGGCCTCGTCAGGCTGGCTCACTAGGAGGCGGAGAGTTCAAGGTGGGGTACCTCGCGAGGTGCCCGTGACGTAAGCCATGACGACCAAGGGCGCCAGCCCGCGCAGCGTCCTCCTTTCCTCTTTGGTGCAAAGGGAGCAAGCGCGGGCAAGGGCATCAGGCAAAGGCCTCCATTTTCTGCAACAAGACCAAGACCAGCCCCAACGGCTGGAATGCAGTGATCGTGGAGCCCAAGCAGGCGTCATCACCAGAGCCTTTGGCAGGTGAGGACCAACTTTAGTCAGGATAAGTGTACCCGTTGTTCCCCTTCAAAATGGCCAATTGTTGGCGCCCTTCCCGCTCAATATTTGGGGAAGAGGCCCAGGGCCTTCGCTTATAAATAGGGGAAGCCGCACTCAAATACGGGGATCGAGCAGTCGGAATCCAGAGAGAGAGAGAAACCCGTTCCTCAAGCTAGAGCAACGGGGCACCACTTAGCAGTTCATCACACCCACCAAGAACAGACCCGAGGCTGTTCTTCCCTGTACTGTTCTTCGTCGGCCCCAAAGGCAATCCACACACCACAAACTAGAGTAGGGTATTACACCACAACGGTGGCCCGAACTAGTATAAATCTTGTGTCTCTTGTGTTGTTCTTGTTAGTAGTTTAGATCCCTGCGATTCGGCGAGGTACGAAACGGTGGAGGGTTGGATCTCCGCAGCGCTGTAGTTCGAACCTTAAGGTTCTGCCGAACCCGTGATCCGACAATATATATATATATATATATATATATATATATATATATATATATATATATATATATATATATATATATATATATATATCTGTGTGTGTGTGTGTGTGTGTCATAACCTCGCTCCATGCGGGGACTGATACGTATCCAACGTATCTACTTTCCCAAACACTTTTGCCCATGTTTTGGACTCTAACTTGCATGATTTGAATGAAACTAACCCGGACTGACGTTGTTTTCAGCATAACTGCCATGATGTTGTTTTATGTGTAGAAAAGAAAAGTTCTCGGAATGTCCTGAAAATCCACGGAGGCACTTTTTGGAAAATATAAAAAATACTTGCGAAAGAATCAAGACCAGGGTGCCCACACCCTGTCCATGAGGGTGGGGGCGCGCCCCCTCCCCCTGGGTGTGCCCCCCTGTCTTGTGGGCCCCCAGGACCTCCACCGACCTCAAGTCCAGCTCCATATATTCACGATCGAGGAGAAAAAAATCAGAGAGAAAGTTTCATCGCGTTTTATGATACGGAGCCGCCGCCAAGCCCTAATCTCTCTCGGGAGGGCTGATCTGGAGTCCGTTCGGGGCTCCGGAGAGGGGGATTCGTCACCGTCGTCATCATCAACCATCCTCCATCACCAATTTCATGATGCTCACCGCCGTGCGTGAGTAATTCCATCGTAGGCTTGCTGGACGGTGTTGGGTTGGATGAGATTTACCATGTAATCAAGTTAGTTTTGTTAGGGTTTGATCCCTAGTATCCACTATGTTTCGAGATTGATGTTGCTATGACTTTGCTTTGCTTAATGCTTGTCACTAGGGCCCGAGTGCCATGATTTCAGATCTGAACCTATTATGTTTTCATGAATATATGTGTGTTCTTGATCCTATCTTGCAAGTCTATAGTCACCTATTATGTGTTATGATCCGACAACCCCGAAGTGACAATAATCGGGATACTTCTAGGTGATGACCATAGTTTGAGGAGTCCATGTATTCACTATGTGCTAATGCTTTGTTCCGGTTCTCTATTAAAAGGAGGCCTTAATATCCCTTAGTTTCCGCTAGGACCCCGCTGCCACGGGAGGGTAGGACAAAAGATGTCATGCAAGTTCTTTCCCATAAGCACGTATGACTATTTATGGAATAAATGCCTACATTCACTACAAGAAATATGTCAACTAGTGACCTCCACTATTGGTCACTGAAAGATCATAGTTTTCAATTTGTGACCTTTTTGTGACCAAAATCATAAGGTCAAAAGCTGGGGGTCGTCAATTGACTATAGCGACCTTCTACGTGAGAAGGTCGAGACGCTATTTACCAAAATGTAAGGTCGTTGAACCCATGACCTTTTGTTTTGGTCACTGGCTGTCTGCCTAGGCCACGTCGGATCCGACGTGGCAATCTGACGTGGCAAAATTACGACCAATTCAAAAGGTCAAAAATTAGAATCGGCCCGGTCCAATTGGGTGTTTATATGGGCCGAGCCCATTAATTATTATTTTTCTAGCAATTTGTGTCAACTACATGGGCCGAGACCAAGAATTTGGCCTTTTTATTTTCTAGGACACGGCCTTCTATAGTTCATTTCTTTTTTGGGCCTCAAACTTTTTACAGTCCATTTCAATTTTGGGCCTCCATAACAAAATTGTTCCAGCAATAGTGAAATAGAGGGAATTAAAACAAGCATGTATCTTAAACAGCCACGCGTGACAACTTTATTTCTTTCAACACAAAAAGATTCCTTAAACAGCCATGTGTACAACAGTAGGTACATTCAAGTACATTCAAGCACAGGAAGTACTACCAAGGAGCTAAAACACGTACTAACAGCAAACATGT
The DNA here is from genome assembly GCA_021605145.1 of Aegilops bicornis. Lineage (NCBI taxonomy): Eukaryota > Viridiplantae > Streptophyta > Magnoliopsida > Poales > Poaceae > Aegilops > Aegilops bicornis. The sequence continues at coordinate 246,207,470 of CM038670.1, read as the reverse complement.
ACATTCAAGCATCAACGTAGCTACCAAGTAGCTACCATTTCTACCAAAGAAGAAGAATAAATTACCGAAAGAACCAACGGCAGTCCATTTCTACCAAAGGCAAAGAAGCAGCCTACCATTTCTACCATTGCTACCACCACCGGTAACAACCATCCATCACCACGAGCGGCGACATTTCGTAGACGCCCTCCCTTCTTGTTGCTTGGCGTCTTTGCATCACAAGTCCCCCTACACACACAAAATTCAGATGTTCATCCAAGTAGTAGTGAAGTGGGTACTCTAACATTCATCGTGGTAATGCTGGAAGGAACCAATCAATCGGAAGCATCCAACCGACTGGAATATGGAGCGACAGGGGACAGAGGGAGCGGGAGTGGACCTGGATGGTGTTGCTGCTGAAGACGAACACGAGGCCCACGTTGCTTGCAGGATGGCCGACCGCCACCGACCACGTCTGGAACTTGCGTGACTGCTTCCCGATGTACCGCCCCGTCTTGTCGTCGTAGTACTCGGGAAGTCGCCCTTGGCCGACGCCACTCCATCACCTCCACCGCATTATGGGCGATGTGGGACCGCCCGACTTCACGCCACCGCCACCAGGAGCCACAAAGAAGATGCAGTTTGCACGCCAAGACGACAACTTAGAACACATGTGTAAAGCACATTGGCATATAGAAATGTAGTGCATATATGGAAAGAAGAGAATACAATGCATGGGCACAGATCCAAGGAGCTAATACTAAACCAACAACATGCATCAAACAACTGAAGTTGTTCACTATAAGATCATCTATATGAGCTAAACTACCAATTTCCTATGCTATGAGGGTTATCTGATTTCAGGACATTCATATATACACCATGGACAGGTATAAAACCAATGTAAAAGTAAAATACCACCACACAACACAGTGTGTGCCCTCAAGTCTGAACCAAAGAAGTAGACTAACACTGACCACATGTATAAAGCGTAATGCAAAGTGAATACTAACTATTCTCGCAAAAATAAATAAAAAGTGAATACTAACAACTAACGCATGTGTGTCCTTAAGCCAAAAACCAAGAACCACTTAAGGGAAAAGGTAAAACAAATTCATGTGTTTTAGGGGGCATGATAAGCCAGGTGTCATAATCAGATTCTCGGAAATACGGATCTGTACACAACCCCTTTTACGAAGATAAATGCCTAAAAATTTAAGTTGCAAGGAGTAGATCAAAGATTCTGTAAGCAACTAGAACAACAGAAGGAATCTTGAGCACATACAAGCTGGCTCTAGTATACCGCCATGCATGAGCACTTGTTAATATTTATATTCATCATAGCAACCTATAACCACCTATGCTTACAAATCATATCATAATGCCTATATAAGATGCAAAAAGATATGTGCATCTCATATCGACTAAGAGACAACGCTGCATAACAGTTACGATCTTACGCCAAAACTGAACACAACATGTACCAAGGAAAATCAACACTTATAGATTCATATCACACTAACAGCCAACATCGCATAACAGTTACGAACTTCGCGAGAATCGAACACAACATATACCAAGAAAAATCAACGCTTACGAATTAATATCGGACTAACAGCCTACCAACACCGCATAACAATCCTAAACTTCACAAACCGAACAAAACATACACTAAAGGAAACAATCAGCAAACAAGATGAAAAGTGTAACAACACGAGGTTACATCAGGATTTCCTCCCACGCAAGTGCTCACTCCTCTTCCATGCTTCGGAGCCATCGCTTGAACTGTATCGGTGCCTCGTGCACCAACATCACGCGGGCAAGGTACGTTCTTCTCAGACCCGAGGTTATCAGAGGCTCCCTCTTGGAGCACCTTGTGCCCATGTCCACTACCCACATGGATCATGCTCCTATCGGGAGTGGCGTGGTGGTGGTGCTGCTGCTGGCTACAGAGCTGTTGCATGAAGGACACCTTCATGGAGCTGATGTACATGTTGTGGGTCTTGTTCATCCATCCGGCCGACACCAGCTCCCCAACCTGATCACCCTGCTGAAGAAGAAGAAGAAGAAGTTAGAAACCAGTTTCAGTTTTACAGGCACAAAATCACACCAGATCTAGATTTACAGATGCAACCTTCAGAATTAATTATTCTATGATCAAACAAAAGCGAGAGACTATATCTTTGGTAATGCGATGCACTATTCTATGATCTGAGCTATCGTTGTTTCAATAGCTTGGCAAACATTGACAAAGAAAGAAACAAAAATTTTAAGTCAATATCTTTGTGAGCGTGTAGTAGATTGTTCACATCCTAATGAGATACATGGCAAAGAAGCTTGAACTATACTAGCAAATGTAAAGCAGTCAGATGTCGAGAGTGACTGATGGTTGTTTCAACAAACAATCAGTTTCTTGACATCTTAACACGGACCAAAGAACTGTTGTTACTTCACAATGCAGATAAATAGATCGACTCTAGCAAGCAAGGACCTGACCTCTCCTCTTGGAAGAAAGGAAGAGGGTTTCAGTTTCCTTGTCACAAATTTGATGGCTAATGATCTGTCACTACTAGCATCTGAAGCTCATCCAGTCACTACTAGCATGCATCTGAAGCTCATCTAGCTAATCGACCATCGAAACACGGGAGATCACCCATACAAGCCGGAGACAAATATGTACACAAGCCGGAGGCACCGGGGGAGAGAGAGGGAGGGAGAGGGCTTACGAGGCGGGCGAGGAGCCTGAGGAGCGCGCGGATCCTGGGGCGGACGTGCGCGTTGGGCATACATGAAGACGAAGATGGCGCTGGGCACCCTCTGGGCTTGTTGGGGTCCTTGCCGGCCTTGCCCTTCTTCCCTTGGTGGCCGGCTTCTCGGCCCCCTTGCTCCTCACCGCCAACCTACAACACCACAGATCGTCAGAAACCTAATCACTGGAACAGATCTACCACGAGTGGAAGGGAGTACCTTGAGCTCGTGTCGTCGGGCAGCTGCACCATCGACGGAGGCGCCATCGCATCCGAAACCCGAGCCATGGGGACATTGTCGGGGAAGGACGCACGCAAAAGGAGCAGCACGACCGGCCTTGAGGTCCGGCGCGTCGACGGCCTGCCTGGCTTCGGGCGCCCTCACGGAGACGCCAGAGGAGGAGGCTGGTGAAGCAGCCACGGCTGGGATCGACTGCTAGGGTGGAGTACTGTAACACCCCGGATGTAACTTTCCATATTTGTAACTCCAACTCTTGCCATTTTCGGCATTGTGATATGATATTCCCTCCGTGGTTGGGTTTTTTCTTCATTTTGCATTTTGTCCATGTCATGCATTTTACATCATGTCATCATGTGCATCGCATTTGCATACGTGTTCGCCTCATGATTCCGAGCATTTTCCCGTTGTCCGCTTTTGCAATCCGACACTCCTATCTCCCCGGCGGCCCTTTTACGCTTTTTCCGTAAAGTGGTACTAAACCTTCTCGGAATGGACCGAGGTTTGTCTAGTGGCCTTGGTATACCACCCGTAGACCACCGGTCAAGTTTCGGTCATTTGGAGCTCGTTTGGTACTCCAACGGTTAACCGCACTCTCGCAAAGGCCTCTTTTAAGTTGCAGCCCAACACCCCTCCAAAACAGCCCAATAACCCATCTAAGTCACTTCCATGCTCTCCGTCGTTCGATCACGATCGTGTGGCCGTAAACTACACCTCATTTGGACTCTCCTAGCTCCCTCTATGCCTATTTAAGCAAACCCTCCAAATCTGGGTCTAACCCTAGCCTTCCCTCGCCGGACGAAGGCCCGTCCTCGCTCCGGATACGTCCGCCCGCCAGCCGCCGCCAGCCACTCGGGGACGCGACACGTGGCCGCGCCGCCGCGCCACATGAGCCATGAGGCTCATGGCTTCTTTGCCCGACCCGCCTCCGCCCAGCGCCGTCCGCCGCCAGCGCCCTGCCGCGCCCGGCAGCGCCCGCCACCTCCTCCGCCTCGCTGAGTCCGCCAACCCGCCGCCGCCCGCCACCGGCCGGCTCACGCCGCCTCTGGTCGCCCGCCTCAAGGGCCCCGTCGGTAGCCGGTTCCTCCGGCGCCGTCCCGCCGCCTCCACCGAGCCCGTCGCCACCGGCTCGGCCGCCGCCTTCCTCCTCCCGCGCGGCGACCCGCGCCCGATCCAGCCGGCCAGATCCGACCTCGGGTCGCGCGCCCGTTGACCTCTCTCCCCCTCCTTTTTCTCTCTAAGTTTTTCATCTTAATGAATTTTGTTGCATTTTCAACGTACTATATCTTTGCATCTGTAGTTCCATTTTGCGTGTTTAATATGTCAAAATGTTCGCCTCGAAGAGTAGATCATTTCATCTCATTGGATCATTTTCATTGGAGCTCATCTTGATGCCCGAAATGCTGTTGGAAGAGGGCTATGTGATGTTAGTTTCTGTTTCTTAACAGAACTTGCACTTTTGTTATTTTTTCCATGATTGATTTGTGCACCCTATGAATTTGAGTCCTACATGTGTTTTGTAAAATGCCATTCCATCTTTCCAGGGGTGTATGCCATGTATTTTTGTGATCTATGTGGTGACTAGCACAAGCATGCAAAGTAGGTGTCCTGATGTTGCTGTTTTCAGCCCTGTTTAGCTGATATTTTGATGTCATGTTAACTTGATGCTACCGAGAGATCCATGCATATTTTGAGATACTTCAGTAAGGATGTTTTGTTAAAAATGTCTTGCTCTATCCATCCATGCCTTTGCTTGCAATTATGGAGTGCCATAGCTTGAGTCAATCGAGCTCTACTTTTGCTATAAAATGTTTCCTGGCAGATTGTTTATATGTTATTCAATTTTGCCAAAGTTGTTGTGGTTGATCCATGTATGCTATGTTATTGTTCTTGCCATGTATGTCTTCTATGCCATGTCTTCTTGATGTATGTATGCTTAGTTTATCATTTAATGCTCTGTAGTGAGTTCATCGAGCTTGTAAACATGCCTACTTGTTATCAGTTTTTGACATGCCATGTTGCTGTATCTGTTAACGAAACTTTCAATATTGACATGGGTGTTACTATATTTTCTGATCCTTTTTGGCTTATGGTCAGTAGGGGACTTTTGTTCTATGCATTGAGTAGATTCATGCCATGCCTTGTTTTGCTATTTTAAGTTCCTGTAGCATGTAGTTTTCTTGCTCTGAACATTGCAACCTGATGTTGTTTTTGCCATGTCCAGCCTGATACTTTGTGCACTTTTGCCATGCTTGTTTGAACCTGTTATGATGTGATTTAGCCGTAGCTCAGTGCTCATCGTTTGTCAAGCATCTTGTGTAGATCACTGCCATATACTTTGTTGATTTGTTTGGGTGCAGTAGCTTAATTTCTTGTTGCTTGCTAAGTGGCATCATGCTGTTAATGGCAGATTTGTGCCATTCTTGTTTTGCTTGTCATTTCCAAACCGTGCATCCGATTCCGGTGATCTTTATATCGATTTCAACCGAAATCATCTCATCTTTCCAGTGGCATACTTGGTTTGTCAAGTTGATGCCTGGTTCATCATTTTCCTTTCGGAGCGCACATACGCATTGCATATCACATCCCGCATATCATGCCATGTTTTGCATCATGTTGATTGTGCATTGCACCGTGATTTATTGTGGTTCCTTTGTTTGTGTTGTTGCTTTGGGTAGAGCCGGGAGACGAGTACGTGAACGAGGAACCTGTTGAGAACGCTTACGAGGATCAAGCTTTCGACAACTCGAGAACATTGCAGGCAAGATGACCATACCCTCGAAATCACTTCTATCTTTGCTATGCTAGATGCTCGCTCTTTTGCTATGCCTATGCTGCGATGCCTACCACTTGCTATATCATGCCACCCATATTGCCATGTCAGCCCTAACCATCCTTTCCTAGCAAACCGTTGATTGGCTATGTTACCGCTTTGCTCAACCCCTCTTATAGCGTTGCTAGTTGCAGGTGAAGATGAAGTTTGTTCCTTGTTGGAACATGGAGATGTTATTCCTTGTTGGAACATGTTTACTTGTTGGGGATATCACAATATATATCTGCTATAATTAATACATCTATATACTTGGTAAAGGGTGGAAGGCTCGGCCTTATGCCTGGTGTTTTGTTCCACTCTTGCCACCCTAGTTTCCGGCCATACCGGTGTTATGTTCCTTGATTTCGCGTTCCTTACACGGTTGGGTGATTTATGGGACCCCCTTGACAGTTCGCTTTGAATAAGACTCCTCCAGCAAGGCCCAACTTTGGTTTTACCATTTGCCACCTAAGCCTTTTTCCCCCGTGTTTTCGCGAGCCCGAGGGTCATCTTTATTTTAAACCCCCCGGACGGTGCTCCTTTGAGTGCTGGCCGAACCGAGCCACCAAGGGGCCACCACGGGGAAACTCGAGGCTTGGTTTTACTCGTAGCCTATCTCATCTGGATGTGCCCTGAGAACGAGATATGTGCAGCTCCTATCGGGATTTGTCGGCACAACCGGGTGGCTTTGCTGGTCTTGTTTTATTGCGTCGAAATGTCTTGTAGTCCGGGATTCCGAGATTGATCGGGTCTTCCCGTAGAAGGAATATCCTTCGTTGACCGTGAGAGCTTATAATGGGCTAAGTTGGGACACCCCTGCAGGGTAATATCTTTCGAAAGCCGTGCCCGCGGTTATGAGGCAGATGGGAATTTGTTAATGTCCGGTTGTAGAAAACCCGAAGTTGACCTCAAATAAAATACACATCAACCGCGTGTGTAACCGTGATGGTCTCTTCTCGGCGGAGTCCGGGAAGTGAACACGGTGTTGGAGTTATGTCTGACGTAAGTAGTTCAGGATCACTTCTTGATCGCTACTAGCTTCACGACCGTGCTTTTCTCCTCTTCTCGCTCTCTTTTGCGTAAGTAGCCACCATATATGCTAGTCGCTTGCAGCAGCTCCACTGTACTACTCTGTCCTTCCTATAAGCTTAAATAGTCTTGATCTCGCGGGTGTGAGATTGCTGAGTCCCCGTGACTCACAGATACTTCCAAAAACAGTTGCAGGTGCCGACGATGCCAGTACAGGTGACTCAACCGAGCTCAAGTGGGAGTTCGACGAGGAACGTGGTCGTTACTATGTGTCTTTTCCTCGATGATCGGTAGTGGTGCCCAGTTGGGACGATCGGGGATCCGTGTAGCATTTGGGGTATCTTCTTTATTTTGGTTCCGTGAGTCGGACCTTGAGTGTACTCTGAATGATGGATGTTTATTTATGTATTGTGTGAAGTGGCATCGTAAGCCAACTATGTATCTCTTTCCCTTATGTATTACATGGGTTGTGTGAAGATTACCTCACTTGCGACATTGCTTTCAATGCGGTTATGCCTCTAAGTCGTGCCTCGACACGTGGGATATATAGCCGCATCGAGGGCGTTACAAGTACGACGAACCCCTCCCTATAGCGAGGTGTACGGCGACCGTCTGAGGATCCCGCAAACCCTAGGTCGCATGCCGTCGTGGTCCGGCCAGCTCGACGGAGCGGCGCGTCAAGATCGGCACGGCCGGGCGAAGCCCGGCCGTGACGCCGATGCTGCAGGGCGCTGGATCTGCTGCGGGAGGTGGAGGGAGGGAGCGGAAGATGGGGAACAATGGGCGGCGTGCGGATCTGGCGTCGTCAGGCTCGGATGAATGGGCGGCGCGAGGGAGGGAGGGACGGTGGTGGTGGCGGCGCGAGGGAAGGGGAGGTGGCGGCGGCGATCTCGGAGGAGGTGAGGGCGCGTGCGGGCGGCAGTGGGGCGTGTGGCGCAGGGGAGGGGAGAGAGGAAGGAGAAGAGAGGGAGGGGAGAAAGAAAGGAGGCGGGGTGGATGGAAAAAGTCCACAAGCATCCTGAGAGCTAGGGTTTCGGCTTATGTGGGCTTGGGGTGAGGACTACCGTTGGATCCGCGATCATCCGACGGTGTTCCATGCATGATCCGCGTGAAGCGCCAACGGACCAATCAAAATGCAGTACACATGAACGATGTTATGACCTTCTAAATAGGTCGTAGTTGACTAAAAAATTGGTAGTAGTTGACTAAAAATTCATTTTTAATTTTTCAAGCGCTCAAAATGAGTTTTTTTGTGAAGGGTCTACAATATATTTATTGCAAAATTGGACCAAATCAATTTTTTAAAATACCAGGCCATATTTAATGCATAAATGACCAAATGGTTGGGTGTCAAAAGCTTTGGTCCATCTCTCGTGAAAAAGACAAATTTTCACCGATCCAGCAGGAAGCGGGTCAAATTTAAACTGCAGCTGCCTCATAGTTTGCTATTTATTTTTTCCAAAAATCATTTCTAGGTAAATAAGTACCTATTTAATCAGAGAAACATCAAAAGTTTTCCAAGATTCAACCACTAGCTAGGAACGGTCAAGCCCGCCGTTTTGACCCATTTTGAAACGGGCATAAAAAATTCAAAAAAAATCAAAAAATTGGAAAACCTTCGCATTGTGTCATTATATGTGACTAAGTTTCCAGGAAAAATAATAAACTTGTAATATGGTAATTATTTTAAAAAAGTGTTCTCAGAAATGAGCTATCAAGTGTGAAGATTCATGGCTTTCAAGCCAAATGATCAATCTTATGGCCACATTCATGGCATAGTTTGTGCACAAGGGTGCATCTTGGAATGCCAAACAATGTTGCCTAAGGAAGTTTTCATTTTCTTTGCACGGAAAATTCATTTTTCATTTTCCGAGTGCCCAAAAGGAGGTTTTTTGTGAAGGAGCTACCAAATAATTGTTGCAAAATTGGACCTAATCAATTTTATAAAATACTAGGCCATATATAATGCACAATTGACAACATGGTTGGGTGAAAAAAGTTTCGATCCACCTCGGTGAAAAAGACAAATTGTCGTCGATTCAAATTTGAAACGGGTCAAATTTGAACTGTAGTTGCCTCATAGTTTGCTCTTTATTTTTTCTAAAAATCATTTCTAGGTATATAAGTATCTATTTAATCATAGAAACACTAAAAAATTCCAAGATTCAACCACTAGCTAGGAACGGTCAAGCCCGCCGTTTTGACCACATTTTGAAACGGGCATAAAAAATTCAATAAAATCAAAAAATTGGAAAACCTTCGCATTGTGTCATTATATGTGACCAAGTTTCCAGGAAAAATAATAAACTTATAATACGGTAATTATTTTAAAAAAGTGTTCTCAAAAATGAGCTATCATGCGCGAAGATTCATGGCTTTCAAGCCAAATGATCAATCTTATGGCCACATTCATGGCATAGTTTTTTCAAATGATCTCATATTATGCACAAGGGTACATACTGGAATTCCAAACAATGTTGCCTAATGAAGTTTTCATTTTCTTTGAACGGAAAATTCATTTTTCATTTTCCGAGTGCCCAAAAGGAGGTTTTTTTGTGAAGGAGCTACCAAATAATTGTTGCAAAAATGGATAAAATCAATTTTATAAGATAGTAGGCCATATATAATGCACAATTGAAAAAATGGTTGGGTGAAAAAAGTTTTGATCCACCTCTGGTGAAAAAGACAAATTGCGGTCGATTCAGCTGGAAACGGGTCAAATTTGAACTGTAGCTGCCTCATAGTTTGCTCTTTATTCTTTCCAAAAATCATTTCTAGGTACATAAGTATCTATTTAATCATAGAAACACCAAAAAAATTCCAAGATTCAACCACTAGCTAGGAACGGTCAAGCCCGCCATTTTGACCGCATTTTGAAACGGGCATAAAAAATTCAAAAAAAATCAAAAAATTGGAAAACCTTCGCATTGTGTCATTAAATGTGACCAAGTTTCCAGGAAAAATAATAAAATTGTACTACGGTAATTATTTTAAAAAAGTGTTCTCAGAAATGAGCTATCATGCGTGAAGATTCATGGCTTTCAAGCCAAATGATCAATCTTATGGCCACATTCATGGCATAGTTTTTCAAATGATCTCATATTGTGCACAAGGGTACATCTTGGAATTCCAAACAATGTTTCCTAAGGAAGTTTTCATTTTCTTTGCACGGAAAATTCATTTTTCATTTTCCGAGTGCCCAAAAGGAGGTTTTTTTGTGAAGGAACTACCAAATAATTGTTGCAAAAATGGACCAAATCAATTTTATAAAATACTAGGCCATATATAATGCACAACTGACCAAATGGTTGGGTGTAAAAAATTTCGATCCACCTCTGGTGAAAAAGATTTAATTGTTTGTCGATTCACCGGAAGCGGGTCAAATTTGAACTAGCTGCCTCATAGTTTGCTCTTTATTTTTCCAAAAATCATTTCTAGGTAAATAAGTATCTATTTAATCAGAAATACATGGTTTGATGGCGAGACATCGAGGTTTGGACGGTGGCCGAGGGCCCCAACTCTAGAGCTGCCAGAAGCTCGCATGCCTTGGCGTGGTCATCATGGATCTGTATGCGTTGCCATGTGTTCTGGTGCCTAGGCATGTCTAGCGGGTTGGGCACTCCCGGTAGGTGCTAGGAAGAAAATCACAACATAAGATTCTCACGAGGAGACCGATCGATGCTCAAACATGAATAAGCGACCAAGTGTTTGATTTATGTACGAGAAATGCACATGGCTAATGGGCGTGAGTTTTGGCTGAGGATGATCGGTTACTAAGAAGACCGTATTCACAAATTTTCACCTCAAAAAGAGGAGCCTAGGTGTTACTTTCTTTACAAACTAACACACTGGACATAAATACGAATGTCGAAGCTGGGCTCAAAATAATGAATGGATTGAGCTGGCATTTGGTGGAGGATGGTTATTTGGGCATAGGAAAGCACTGTAGAAAATGGATACCATTTGGACATGCCAAAGTGGTACTTCCTTCACAAAGTGATGGTCTGAACAGAATAGGAAAAGGAATATTTTAGAATTATATTTGAACTAGGAAAGGAATGTTTTTACATATTTAACAAAGATATGACCCAAAGAATTTATGAGATTTTTTTGGGAATTTTGGGAATGACAGAAATATAGGTTGCTTCACAACCTAGGGCAAAACCGCCACATGGACATGACACATGGGCAAACTGATGAGGTGGCGCCTAGTCATAGCAACCCACCACAATTTACAAGGCTATGACCATCTATATTGGTCGTTAACAACTAGAAATAAGGCAGCGGACTAGCGCTGTTTGCTTTATGACCTTTTCGTGTAAGGAAATTACGACCTTTCTGACCAAAATGGTCGCAATAGTTTAGGGTTTGGAGCCCCCCGAACAGCTTTTGACCAATTGGTCTGAAATGGTCATAGATCTATGACCAATTCTTCCAGGGTCACTGACAGAAGGTCACTAGTTGACATATTTCTTGTAGTGATTACATTGATGAACTGGAGCTAGTTCTGTGTCACCCTATGTTATAGCTATTGTCGGTGTCAAAACCGGCGGATCTCGGGTAGGGGGTCCCGAACTGTGCGTCTAGCCGGATGGTAACAGGAGACAAGGGACACGATGTTTTTACCCAGGTTCGGGCCCTCTCGATGGAGGTAAAACCCTACTCCTGATTAATATTGATGATATGGGTAGTACAAGAGTGGATCTACCACGAGATCAGAGAGGCTAAACCCTAGAAGCTAGCCTATGGTATGATTGTTGTTCTTCCTACGGACTAAAACCCTCCGGTTTATATAGGCACCGAATAGGGTTAGGGTTACACAGAGTCGGTTACAATGGTAGGAGATCTACATATCCGTATCGCCAAGCTTGCCTTCCACGCCAAGGAAAGTCCCATCCGGACACGGGACGAAGTCTTCAATCTTGTATCTTCATAGTCCAGAGTCCGCCAAAGGTCATAGTCCGGCTATCCGGCACCCCTAATCCAGACTCCTCAAGAGCTCTCGAACCAGGCTTCAATGACGACGGGTCCGGCGCGCATATTGTCTTCGGCATTGCAAGGCGGGTTCCTCCTCCGAATACTTCATAGAAGATTTTGAACACAAGGATAGTGTCCAGATCTGCAAAATAAGTTCCACATACCACCGTAGAGAGAATAACATTTACACAAGTTCAATCTGCTGACGTATTCCGCAGCGTGACATCACACCACGGCCAAGCCTTTATTCGAATCGTTTTCGCTGTCCCACCTCAGCGCGTTTAGCGAGGCGGTTTCCTTGGCACGTCTTGTCAAAGCATAGATCATGTCCCCTTATTCCGGGATTCTCATCAATACGGGTGTGGGTAACCCAACCGCGCCATTGATTACGGTGCTTGGGAGATAAGCGAGTTTTATCAGGTCGGTGGGGACGCATAGCTTTGTCCGTCCATATAAGGGGATAAGGATCCGCTTTTTCACACACGCCTTCTTCCTCCTTTGCTTATCCATTTCCGTGCACTCGAGCTCCAGCGCCCAAGTCCGCACATCCCACCTCAACCTTCTCCAACTATGTCCGGAGCAGGAGGCAAGTGGATGGCCTCCTCCGTCATGGAGGGGCACATCAAAAAGCTGCGGAAGGCCGGATACTTGTCCGGCGACATCGCGCATAGGCTCCCCAGCAAGGGGCAGCTCATCCCCACCCCCAGACCCCATGAGAGGGTGGTGTTCCTCCCCCACTTCCTCCGTGGACTAGGGTTTCCACTTCACCCATTCGTCCGGGGGCTCATGTTCTACTACGGCCTAGATTTCCACGATCTGTCCCCAAATTTTATCCTCAACACCTCGGCGTTTATCGTCGTGTGCGAGACCTTCCTCTGCATCCAGCCCCACTTCGGCTTATGGCTGAAGACCTTCAATGTCAAGCTGAAGGTAGTGGGCGGCCGCTGCCGGAGTGAGGTGCCATGGTGGGCGTGATGGCCAACGCCCTATGGCTTGAGGGCTCCTTTGTGGAGACCATAAAGGTGGCAATCGGGTGGTTTTACATCACCGAGCCGCGCGACTCTCAATGGGCGGCGGCCCCTGAATTCCGATCTGGCTTCCCCACACGGCTCACCTCATGGAAAGAGACGGGCCTGACATGGGGTAATTCAGAAGAGCTGGTCGGACTCCAAACCTGCATCCGAAACCTGGTGGACAAGAATCTCAAGCTTGTCAACGTAATCCAGGTGATGCTCATCCGCCGGATTCTCCCATGCCAAAGAACGGGCCTTCAACTTGTGGGAGTTTGATCCCTGACAAAGACCGAACCTTGAGCCAGCTCTTTGACACTACGCACGAAGATGCCCGGAAGGTGCCGTTTCAAGGGCGCCGAAGCTCCCGCATCCGCTACCAAAGATCGCGGATTCAGCTCGCAGCATCAAGCCAGCGAGGTAAGTTATTTTACCCTTTACGGGACTCTTTTTTCATAGTTTGACTCTATGCGGGATCTAAAACTCCCTCACCTTTGACAGGACTGGCTAAAGACGTCCGGAGAGATCGACTGTGAGGCTCCCTTGCCAGAAGACCCAGCGGACGCCCGATTGACGGGGCTGCTGGTTCTGGCACCTCACATGGTGCCGGAAAAGAAGGCCAAGAAGAAGGCCACGGGAACTCGACGGAGTTCCCGACGCCAGGTGGTGTCGGACTCATCGTCCGATGACGCCGAGGCGGACTCCTCCCGCGAAGACGAGAAGGGGGAAAAAGAGGCCTCTCCCCTAGCGGGGGGAGAGAAGAAAAGGAAGGCCGCCCCAACTAGGGAGGCCGAAGGGTCCAAGAAAGGAAGGACCCTTCCTCCGGAGCACACCACCAATGCCGACGACGGCGAAGAGGGGTGGGCTCCAAGGACCAAGCCCCTGGCGAAATCGTAAGTGTCCAAACACCAGAATAACTCATGGCGCATTTGTCGCACAACATCTTATAACGCCGGATATAACCATGCAGCCCGCCCAAGGATGGGCTCGACGATTCGTCGAGCGGCTCCCTGGATTCGTCGGAGGTGAAATAGCACCTCACTTCCGACCGCCTCGTCTCCTCCCGCCGCGGATGACGCCGGGGTGGAGTCCCAAAAGGGGCCCAGCCAGGAGGAGGTGGCTATGGAGGCGCCGCAAGGCGACCTCCCGGAATCCGGGCTCAAAGGGGATAAAACCCCGAAGGGCTTCAAGTCCGGCCCCGTGCCGGACTCTGTACCGGAACCTTCAGTGGTTCCGCAGTCCGACAGGCGACCCCTTCGTAAGAAGGGCAAGATTGCCACGCCAGTGACCTCCGCCCAACCGGAGGCACCGGATGATTTGGTGGAGGCGCTTAACAGCGCTTCCATCGACGAGGAGCACCGCACTGTTATGAGTGCGGTGATCCAGAAAGTTCAGTCCGCCAAGAGTGGGCCGATCAAGTTCGTGCCAGCCTTCTAACAAAGCTTTGAGGTATGTATTTAAGATATAAAAATATTACCGCATAGGCGGTAGCCCTCGATGCTCAGTTTGGTGTTCGGAAAGAAAAAGCCGAACTGAGGATCTAAAAAGATATACGCGGGAGTCTAACATAAGTATGTCAATATGGGAATGCAGGCTGCGCTGCTGACCTCTGCCGCACTGACTGCGGAGGTTGGTGCATTGAAGCAGAGCCTCGAGCAGTCCGAGAACGAGCTCGGACTTGCCAAAAAGCAGCTCGAGGATAAAGAAGGCAAGTAATACCTTATGGGAATATTTAAAAGATGTGTTTGCAAAAAATGACAGGAATAACGTGAATATTGCAGTGGCCACGAACGAGGTGGCGACCCTGAAGGAAGCGGTGTCCAAGGCCGAAAGCAATGCGGCCGCGGAGCGCACCGAGCGAGAAGAGCAGGAGGCGCGGGTGGCGGAGGTGCGGCAAGAGCTCCAGGCTCTCGTGAAAAAACACGAGAGTTTGGAGCATGACTCAAAGACTTGGGAGTCCGAGCTCGCCACGGCCCTTGAGAGCACCAAGGCCGCTAAGGCCAAAGCCCAAAAAGCCCTCCAGGAGATTGAGGCGATGAAGAAGATAGCAACGGGTAAGGCATTCTATATGCAAAGAAAGCATGTGAAAGTGAATTATCTGTTACTTACCCGAATCTGGAGCTCTCCAGGAGCATTCACAGATCTTCCCCACAGTGTGGCTGATGCTACCGCATTCTACCGAGCCGAGGAGGGAAGCTCGACGGAGAAGGTGTTCTGGTCTCAGTATGCTGAGGCCGGACACCCGGTGCCCTTAAGCGACCAGTTGAAGCAGCTGGTCGAGCTCCATAAGGTGGCCGAACAGGCCATGAAGGGCCTCATAGTTTGGCTGTGGCCTAATGAAGCCATGCCTGGGAGCTACTTCGGGATGGTGAGGCGGCTGGTGGACGCCTGTCCATGGGTTGAAGTCATCAAGCACTCCGTCTGCATCGAAGGTGCCCGTAGGGCCCTTGCCCTTGCTAAGGTGCACTGGGCAAGATGGACGCTGAGAAGCTTGTGAAGGACGGACCACCACCGAAGAAGGAGCATCGCAAGCCTGAAATGTATTACGAGGGCGTCCTGAAGGGTACCTGCCTTATAGCGGATGAATGCTCCAAAGATATAATTTTTGAGTAGACTCGCATTTGTTATCCTGTATGCTGAAAACTTGTTCATATGCGCTAAGCAACACTTTTGAATTTAAAATATTATCTTACAGGCGGCCGTGTATTAAATTTGAGAGGTGGCGAAGTCGTCGACTTCAGCCCCCATGACACGAAAGTGCCGGGTGTTCGGGATGAACTTGAGCGCTCTTGTTCCCATTCTTGGGTCCTTCGAGGGAGGCACTGAACGCATAGCGAACAAGGCAACCGGACTATAATGCTTGAACACTCTCACTTAGCCATAGAATTCTATAATTTTAAATTTCGTGAAGCCCCGGTATTCGGAAGATCGAGTTCGGGCGCTATCCACGCCTAGGCGGACAATGCCGACTCCTCGCTCTAAGCGGCATAAGTCTTTAGGGACTCGAAAACCTCTCGAATAGCGACTGCTCTCGCCTCTATCATGACGGTCAGTTTTAGCTTTCTCCACCGAGGTGCTTAACCCAGCTCAACCGGGCACAATCGCAGTGGTTCTCCCAGGCTACCTTAGCCGATATAATGTAACGTAAGGTACCAAAACATGGGAGCCGGGCAAACCCAACTATTGACCCAAGACATGATTCAGAGCCGATGCATATAATGCTATAAGTTCGGGGTGCCGCACTTGTGAAAGTGTTCGGACTTATCACACCATATTGTGGGGTACTCAAGCCCCTGGTGTATTGCCCGTACCAAAGTGTACGGTTGCACAATGTCATAAGTGAACATATATATACAGAAAAAAAAAAGGGAATTCAATAATAGGCAGAAGCTATATATCGTTTATTCAAAAGGACTGCAGTAAGAGCAGAACAATACAAATAGTGCGATAAGCAAGGGACGGGACTTTTTAACATGTCTCCCTCCAGGGGTAAGCCACGGGATGGTGTGTAAAACAGATATATTGCTCGTAATAGAGACCACCTGGACACTCGACGTAGCTTTCTGCTTCCCTGGCTGTTTCATCGTGTGTTCGGTGATTCTAATGCCGGACAGGGCTTCGTGAGAACGGAGTCCTGAAAGTAAAAAAGAAAGAAAAAAAGAATAACACAATCGGGAGCCCCTGGTGCGGTTGAGCAGCATTCTGGGCATGCCGTGGCCGTGCCCCTTCCCCTATGCCCATGGTATTTCCAGAGCGTAATTATGTACGCGCAATACTGGTTTCACAATTTCGCGAGGGCTGGGGCTTGGGCCGCATTGCTATGCGTGCTCGGAACGTGCCAGGCGGTCTTGTTGTAGGTTACTCCAGGCGCGCTTGACGGTGTCCGGAATTTTAATAGCAGGACTCGAGAATTGCCTTAAGAGGCTGCTTTGTACTTCTGCCGCGAGGGCCGCCGTATGCTCCTCCATCCGGAGAGAGCGTTCGGTGTTTCCATTGACCGTAATGACTCTTCGAGGACCTGGCATCTTGAGCTTGAGATATGCGTAGTGCGGCACCGCATTGAACTTTGCAAATGCGGTTCGTCCGAGCAGTGCATGATAGCCGCCGCGGAACGGAACTATGTCGAAGATTAACTCCTCGCTCCGGAAGTTATCCAGGGATCAGAAGACCACTACAAGTGTAACTGAGCCTGTACAGTTGGCCTCTACACCTGGTATGACGCCTTTGAAGGTCGTCTTCGTGGGTTTAATCCTTGATGGCTCTATGCCAATTTTGCGACCGTATCCTCGATAAAGCAGTGTTCAGTTGCTGCCGCCGTCCATTAGGACTCTAGTGAGGTGAAATCCGTCAATGATTGGGTCTAAAACCAATGCGGCGAATCCGCCATGGCGGATGCTAGTAGGGTGGTCCCTTCGATCAAAAGTAATCGGGCAGCAAGACCACGGGTTGAACTTTGGGGCGACTGGCTCCATCGCATATACGTCCCTTAGTGCACGCTTCCGCTCCCTTTTTTGTATGTGGGTTGCGTATATCATGTTCACCGTCCGCACTTGCGGGGGGAAGCCCTTCTGTCCTCTATTGTTCGACGGTCGGGGCTCCTCCTCGTCATCGCTATGCAGCCCCTTGTCATTGTTTTTGACATTTAACTTGCCTGCCTACTTGAACACCCAACAATCCCTGTTGGTGTGATTGGCAACACCGAAGTGCCATGTATCCGCACGAGCGATCGAGTATTCGGTCCAAATTGGACGGGCCCGGAGTATTTCTTTTAAATGGCTTTTTCCGCTGACCGGGTTTAGAGCCTCTGAATCCGGCATTGATTGTCGTATCCTCAGCATTATCACCGTTAATGCGGCGCTTGTGCTTGTTGCGGCGCAACCTGCCACTGCTGTCCTTGGTATCCGAATTACCAGGGCTCTTGGTCATGTTGTTACTACGAGCTAGCCAGCTGTCCTCTCCCGCGCAAAAGCAGGTCATGAGTGTTGTGAGGGCTGCCATGGATTTCGGCTTTTCCTGTCCTAGGTGCCGGGCAAGCCACTCGTCGCGGATGTTGTGTTTGAAGGCTGCAAGGGGCTCGGCATCCGGACAATCGACGATTTGATTTTTCTTGGTTAGGAACCGTATCCAGAGTTGTCTGGCCGATTCCTCTGGCTGCTGAGTTATGTGGCTTAGGTCATCAGCGTCTGGTGGTCACACATATGTGCCCTGGAAATTGTCGAGGAATGCGGCTTCCAGGTCTTCCCAACAACTAATTGACTCTGCTGGTAAGCTGTTAAGCCAATGCCAGGCTGGTCCTTTAAGCTTGAGTGGGAGGTATTTGATGGCGTGTAGATCATCACCGCGGGCCATGTGGATGTGAAGGAGATAGTCCTCGATCCAAACCGCAGGATCTGTTGTGCCATCGTATGATTCAATGTTTACGGGTTTGAAACCCTCAGGGATTTGATGATCCATCACTTCATCTGTGAAGCATAGTGGGTGTGCGGCGCCTGTTTATTGGGCTATATCACGACGCAGCTCAAATGAGCTTTGTCTACTGTGTTCGGCCCGGCCGGAGTTGCCATATCCGGCGTGATGGTTATTGTCACGCGTCGTGGGGCGCCCACGCGATCCGTAGATCAGTCTTGTTTGCCTTGCCTTGCGTCTTGGGTAGCTCTTGGAGGGGCGCTCGAGTTCATACTCTTCGGCCGCAAGGACTTCAGTCCATCTGTCAGCTAGCAAGTCTTGGTCAGCTCTAAGCTGTTGCTGCTTTTTCTTGAGGCTGCTTTGGCCATGAGCCTGTGTTTGAAACGCTCTTGTTTGACGGGATCCTCGGGCACGACGAATTCGTCGTCGTCGAGGCTTGCCTCGTCTTCGGAGGGAGGCATGTAATTATCGTCCTCTACCTCTTTTTCTGTCGCTCTCTCATGAGGGCTGGCTTCTCCATCCTCCTGCACTGAATCTTGCTGGAGGGGGTTGTCTTCGCACCGCCCGTGGTGTTATTGTCTCCGTGCGGAATCACCGCTTTTGCTGTGGCGGGATTTAGCGGCGCTACCGACGCCGCAGACTTAGGTTGTTTCTTGGAGGGGTCATTCTCCGTTGTTCCATCGCCATTCCCAACTTTTGGGATGTCCACCATGTATATGTCATATGACGAGGTGGCCTTCCAGTGCCCTGTGGGTGCTGCTTCTTGGTCATCTCCTGCATCGTCGTCCATACCGTCGATGTCTTCGGAGTCGAACTCGAGCATGTCAGTTAAATCATCGACAGTGGCTACGAAGTGGGTGGTGGGTGGGCTTTGATTTTCTTCGTCGTCAAGATCCCAACCTTCCTGACCATAATCCGGCCAGGGCTCTCCTGATAAAGAGAGAGACTTTAGTGAATTCTGAATGTCGCCAAAGGGCGAGTGCTGAAAGATGTCCGTGGTAGTGAATTCCATGATCGGCGCTCAATCTGATTCGATTGGTAGGGGCGCGGAAGGCTCGGAGTCCGGAGAGGAGTCCGGCGCCTTGGAGTCACGAGCTTCACAAAGGACAGGGTAGGTGTACGGCTAAATCGTCGTAGAGATCGCAGCCCCCGAGGCGGTGTCCAGCCACCCGTCCGCAATCGGCGTGGTCAGCTCTGAGCTAAAGGTCGGAGCGGACTCGTGCGTTTCCGTGACACCGTCCGCGGCAGAGATAGTTCATGCCCTCGTGATAAGGCGGCGCTTGGCTGTGGCTCGAACCCGTCAAGATCAAGTCTCGCGGATGTCAGCCGTAGTTCAAACTTCCAAATCTGACACGATGGCGGGGCGAAGCTTTCAATCTGGTCCAGATGGCTGTTAATTGCCCAGCAGTAAAGCCGCCGAATCACGAAGATCTGTCCGGGAGAAAAGTCTCACCTCGAGCGCATCGTTCTTGATGATCGGAGGAGCCATCGGGCCTAAAGATGACGACACAAAGGAACTCTCAATGAAAGCACCAATGTCGGTGTCAAAACCGGCGGATCTCGGGTAGGGGGTCCCGAACTGTGCGTCTAGGCGGACGGTAACAGGAGACAAGGAACATGATGTTTTTACCTAGGTTCGGGCCCTCTCGATGCAGGTAAAACCCTACTCCTGCTTGATTAATATTGATGATATGGGTAGTGCAAGAGTGGATCTACCACGAGATCAGAGAGGCTAAACCCTAGAAGCTAGCCTATGGTATGATTGTTGTTCGTCCTACGGACTAAAACCCTCCGGTTTATATAGGCACCGAATAGGGTTAGGGTTACATAGAGTCGGGTACAATGGTAGGAGATCTACATATCCAGATCGCCAAGCTTGCCTTCCACGCCAAGGAAAGTCCCATCCGGACACGGGACGATGTCTTCAATCTTGTATCTTCATAGTCCAGGAGTCCGGCCAAAGGTCATAGTCCGGCTATCCGGACACCCCCTAATCCAGGACTCCCTCAGCTATTACATGAGGAATCGCATCCAGCATAATTATCCATCACTAATCCATTGCCTACGAGCTTTTCACATATTGTTACAATCACTACAAAACCCAAAAACATTACTTTTGCTATCGTTACCGTTATTATCATACCACTTTTGCTACTAAATACTTTGATGTAGATACTAAGTTATCCAGGTGTGGTTGAATTGACAACTCAACTGCTAATACTCAAGAATATTCTTTGGCTCCCCTTGTGTCGAATCAATAAATTTGGGTTGAATACTTTACCCTCGAAAGCTGTTGCGATCCCCTAGACTTGTGGGTTATCAAGACTAATTTCTGGCACCGTTGCCGGGGAGCATAGCTCTATTTTCTGAGTCACTTGGGATTTATATCTGTTAATCACTATGAAGAACTTGAAAGACGCAGAAACTACGATCTATCCCTCAACTACGAGGGGAGGTAAGGAACTACCATCTAGCTCTGCACTAGATTGTCCTTCTGTTTTGAGTAAGCTTGCGACACCTAAACCTGCTACTGCTATGAACTCTGATATGTCGCATGTTATTGATGATGCCACTTCTGCTATGCATGATACTTATGATGAAACTACTTCTGTGTGTGATACTACTTTGTCATTAGGTGAATTTTTTGATGAACCACTTGCTAGAGTTAGGGGGAATGAAATTATTGAAGATGTTATTATTGATGATAGTGATGATGAAATTTCTCCCAATGATTATGAATTGCCTGTTGTTCCTGAGGGTTATGTTATGAATGAAGAAGCTGCTAGAGCTATCTTTGCTTGCAATGATAGATATGATCTTAAGAAATTATTAGCTAAATGGAAGCAGCAGTCTCTTAATGCTAGAATGAAACCTGACCCTGCTTTTGCTACTTCACCTATCTGTGTTACTGATAAGGATTATGAATTCCCTGTTGATCCTGAGATTATTACTTTAGTTGAATCTGATCTTTTCTATGGCCTTGAATCTGAAACTGTTGTGGCACATCTTACCAAGTTGAATGATATAGCCACCCTGTTTACTAATAATGAGAAGTCCTGCTATTATTATATCATTAAGATATTTCCATTCTCATTAAAGGGTGATGCTAAGACTTGGTATAATTCTCTTGCTCCTAGTTGTGTGTGTAGTCCCCAGGATATGATTTATTACTTCTCTGCTAAATATTTCCCTACTCATAAGAAACAAGCTGCCTTGCGGGAAATATAGTGCAAATCAAAGAAGAGAGTCTCCCACAAGCTTGGGGGAGGCTTCTCCGATTACTTAATGCTTTGCCCGATCATCCTCTTAAGAAAAATGAAATACTTGATATCTTTTATAATGGACTAACTGATGCTTCCAAGGACTACTTGGATAGTTGTGCTGGTTCTGTTTTCAAGGAAAGAACAATGATCAAGCTGAATTACTATTGAATAATATGTTGACTAATGAAAATAATTGGACTCTTTTCGAGCCAATTCACGAGGCAATACGAACCAATTGAGCCAACTCCACGAGCCTATTCCTAAACCCAATTCAAGAAGAGTGGTGTTTTATTTCTCGATCTGAAGATATGCAAGAGGCAAAGAAATCAATGAAAGAAAAAGGTATTAAAGCTGAAGATGTTAAGAATTTACCACCTATTGAAGAAATACATGGTCTTAATATACCGCCTATTGAAGAACCACATTGTCTTGATACCCGACACATGTAGTAAAGGTAAATTCTCTCTATACATATGATAAAGTTGAAATCCCCTCTACTAAATTTCATAGCCCGTGCTTAGATGAATTCGATGACTTTATGGCTAGACAAGAAAGTTTTAATGCTTATGTTGGTAGAGAGTTAAAGAATAATGCTTTCGAGATAGGACGCGTGAGCGATAATATGGCTAGAGTTAAAGGTGAACTCAAACTCATTAGCAAATATGCTTCTATGGTTGCTACTCAAGCTGAGCAAGTATTTAAAGCTCAAAATGATTTGCTTGATGAATTAAATAAGAAAAATGGCTTTGCTGTTAGAGTGGCTACTAGAACTGGTAGAATGACTCGGGAACCTTTGTATCCTGAAGGCCACCCTAAGAGGATCGAGCAAGATTCTCAGAGAAACAATTTAGAGGCACCTAGTTCTTCCAAAAAGAAGAAAAAGAAAACGATAGGACTTTGCATGCTTCCAATGAACCTACTATAGACACACCATGAGAATCCCAATGATATTTCTATTTCTGATGCTGAAACTCAATCAGGTGATGAACATGAACCTAGTGATAATGTTGATGATAATGTTCATGCACTACTAGGGAAAAGCCTAGAAGCAGCGCGGGTTTTAGGCCTATCATTAAGCCGGCCAGAGCGCCATCGATAAGGCGCTGACTAAAGCTTAGCAAGAAGGCGCTGGACCCGCCATCGCTAAAATGATCTAGTAGTAGCGCTTCTCCTGAGCGGTGCTGCTGGTAATTAGTAGTAGCGCTCCTCCTTGCCCGCGCTACTACTATTATTTTGTATTTTGTTTCTTTTTTATTTCATGTTGTATTTCATACACCTTTACACAAGTTTTCATACAACAGGAATTTCGAGACTGTTTTACATCATAATGAGTAGGTGAAACAACCGTGGACTAGTTTCAAGTGGATGGACATCCACTTGAAACTAATCCGCGGTTCTTTCACCCAAACACATTGTATCATCATTATCATATCATTAACAACTTATCATCATAATACATCATTGTCATATAACACCTCCTCAAGATCATCGCTTTTCATCAATGAGACATCACATAGCAAATTGGTCACTAGTCGTAATCACAAGTACTCCTCATCATCAACTCTAACACATTGTCTCACATAATAAACATATTGTACCTCATAGGACCTACTACATTCTCTTAGGACCTACTATATTCTCTAAGGTAAAATAGCAAAAAACAAGATAGCCCCTGACTCTCTATTATGGAGAATGGAGATTATCCTGTCTCCAATTCTTGCCTTTCGCTTAATGTTACTTCCAAGAACCTCCTTGCGAATGTCCAAACATTTTTTCCATTCTTTGATTAGCAAGTGTTCACCGTTTTTAGAAATCCGATATGCACAGGTGAGATCCGTAGGATGACCTGGCTGTATGTTCAGAACTTCAAGGCGACCATTGAAACACATCAGATGAGGCACACAATCCATCGGGATTTTCTGTTGAAAAACATAGTAATAACTTCGTAGTTAGCAATGATGTACTAGTTTTGGAAGTATGCAAAAGATGCACGGATGTCATAATAGTAAAAAATCTTACCAGGGTATCTCCATAGAAGTTATCGTGGTTCAACACGTGCACTAGTGGCATGTATTCACCATAATTTGAAGGAGTTCGATAATAGGTATTGTAATTCTCAAAGAAAGTACAAAATGCGATCAGATGATTTTTCTCCTTATAAGTTAATTCGGAGCCACCACTGTAGTGGGTTTTGTCTAACATCTTCTGCACATTCTTTGAAGATTCAAAATAAGCTGTCAATGGAAATAAGCTGTCAACTATTTTGAAATAAACAATATAAATTAGTTAATAACTATGTATGAGAAACTCACATTGCGGTAGAATCGGAAGCGTATCAACAAGGACCCAAATGTCCATATTGTCTTGCTCGATGTCAGGATCACCAAGATCCATGGTGACAATCATACCCTCATAAAAACCATACATTTTGCAAAGTGCTTCCCAATTTTGGCAACCAAAATGGGTTACTGTCTGAGCATTGTACAGATTTACTTCAAAATCCATATCATGATGGGTCCTTAGGTGTATTTTCTTTGTTTCAAAATTTTCATGGTCTTCAAAACCCATCCTCTCCAAGACATAGCGTCTTGCATGGCATGGGATAAGGTAGTCGAATTGTAAAAGATGAAAATTAGATGTTGAAATAGTTGAAGTCATGCTTAATTACGAAAAAAACTCTTGTCGTTGTTGCGTACCATTTCAACATCGAAGGTCTCCTCGAAGCTTAATCTTTGAAGCGTTACCGATCTTCGCCCAAATTTCAACGAACTCCGTCGCACATACCTCGATCGTCGTGGCACCAAATGCACTCCCGGGAGACTGTCGTCCGGTACGACATTTCCTACGCTCATAATTCAAACATTAAACTTGTAGAATTAAATATATGTACTAAAAAACATAGGCCTGAAAAATCCGGCATGACCTTTGCTAAAAAAGGACATATCGAAGCGCTGAAATTTGCCGGAACGGAAATTAATCAACACTCCGCAAAACATAGGCCACTCGGAGGTGTAAACTGAACATGAACGGCCACTTGGCAACCACTATCCTATTTGAGCAAGAAAAGATATACATGGATATTTGGCTGGTCTCACCTCGATGTCGGAGGGGGTCGGTTGTGAGGGGACGACGGGGGATGATGGAGGGCTCCTTGATTTACGCAAAAGCAAAACCGTATAAGTTATCACTAATACATCCCGAATAATTGCTTAAAATAAAAAATAACAACAAATATGACATGTTCAACTAGTTTATTAATTCAACTAGTTCTTACTAAATATAAAGTTACTATAAATAGAATATGTGGTTCAACTAGTTATATTAATTATCTTACTAAAAAACTAGTTCTTTCTAAAAATAAAGTAGTTCAACTAGTTATATTAATTATCTTACTAAAAATACATTAGTTCTATTAATTCAACTAGTTCAACTAGTTTATTAATTTACTTACTAAACTAGTTCAACTACAACTAAAATAGTTCAACTACAACTACTATTAATCATACTGCCCTAAATTTTCTTACTTCTATTTTATTCAAAACACCTACGATTTGCAAGAACAGAGACAAGGGAGGGAGGGAGGAGAGGAGGGAGCGGGCCGGAGGAGGAGGGAGGGGGCGGCCGCAGGCGGCGGGTGGCGGGCACGGTGGGAGGAGGAGGGAGGAGGCCACGGTGGGAGGAGGAGGCACGGATGGAGGGAGTACCTCGGTGGAGTCGGACGATGGTGAGGTCGAGAGCGGTGCGGTGAGGTCGAGAACGGAGGGGGTGGGGGAGGCGGCGGCGACGGTGAGGTCGAGAGAGGCGGCGGGCGGCAGGTGAGGTTGAGGCGGCCTCAAAGTGGCGGTGAGGGCAGGCTCGGGCTCGAGCGGCGGCGATAGAGGAGTAGGGGAACAGGGGGAGGAGGACTTAGTGAAATTTTGAGCGGGGTTAAGTCGAACTAGCAGTAGCACACTTTAGGAACCGCGCTATAGCTAATGTAGCTATAGCGCATTTTACTGAAAAACGCCATCGCAAAGTCTAAGCACGCATAAAATACATTGGCCATCAATGATCTTTTTGTGTACAATCTGAATTGTCAATATGAGTCCACTCCGGTAGGAACCGGAGAGGACTCATATTGCGCCACAAATTCTACACATAGAGTTCAAAGTGAAGACCAACTGGTTGTGATAGTTTCAAGTAACATATTTAAGGTGGTAAACACCTGTTCATGGAGCGAGGTGGGACTAAACTTGTGGGCTGATCGTAGCAAGAGCGATTTTCATAGAAGCCGTCGCTAACTTCTTCTATAGCAAAGAGCGCGGTTCACTATAGGGCGCCATCTGCTATAACTCATTGGGTTGCCGTGTCATGGCAATTAGAGCGATAGCAGCGGTTTCGCGTGGGAGCGCTACTGCTACTTTCCTTTCAGCAGCGTGTTTTTATATCAAGCGCTGCTGCTAATTAGCAGCATCGCCTTATTTTAGAGCGCGCTGCTGGTAAGATTCTGTGTATAGGCTTTTCCCGAGTAGTGATGTTGATGCTCAACCTAGCAAAAAATATGAAGTAGAGATTGAACCTGCTGTTGATCTTGATAACCCACAATCAAAGAATCAACGTTATGATAAGAGAGATTTTGTTGCTAGGAAGCACGGTAGAGAAAGAGGACCATGGGTTCAGAAACCCATGCCCTTTCCTCCGTAACCATCCAAGACAAAGGATGATGAGGATTTTGAGCGCTTTGCTGAAATGATTAGACCTATCTTCTTACGTATGCGCTTAACTGATATGCTCAAAGTAAATCCTTGTGCTAAATATATGAAGGATATCGTTACAAACAAAAGAAAGATACCGGAAGCTGAAACTTCCACCATGCTCGCTAATTATACTTTTAAGGGTGGAATACCAAAGAAACTTGGAGATCCGGGGGTACCAACTATACCATGGTCCACTAA
Source organism: Aegilops bicornis (assembly GCA_021605145.1). Lineage (NCBI taxonomy): Eukaryota > Viridiplantae > Streptophyta > Magnoliopsida > Poales > Poaceae > Aegilops > Aegilops bicornis. Next base: position 246,181,075 of record CM038670.1, on the reverse strand, counting down.
AAGAAATTATGTTAGAATTGCTTTATGTGATCTTGGAGCAGGTCTTAGTGTTATGCCTCTCTCTTTATATCATAGACTTGAATTGAATAAGTTGACACCTACTGAAATATCTTTGCAAATGGCTGATAAATCCAATCGCTATAATTGCCGGCATTTGTGAGGATGTGCCTGTTGTGGTTGCAAATGTCACTATCTTAACGGACTTTATTATTCTTGATATTCCCGAGGACGATAGTATGTCGATTATCCTTGGTACACCTTTTCTAAATACTACAGGGGCTGTTATTGATTGCAACAAAGGCAATGTCACTTTTCATGTTAATGGCAATGAGCATACGGTACACTTTCCGAGGAAACAATCTCAAGTTCGTAGCATCAATTATATTGGAAAAGTTCCAACTATTATTATTAGATGTTTTGAATTTCCTCTCCCTACTGTCAAGAAAAAGTATGGTATTCTTATTTTTGGGGATTTTCATATCCCCGTTGAGGTAACTTAGTGTTATTCGAAATTTCTCCAGTTCCGTGTTATTCGGAATGAGTTTGTTAACAAGACTTGATCAACCTTGTTAGTGGATTCATTTTGATGATTATGAGATGGATGAAACTAGAAGGCACAACCTTCTGTACCCTCTTTTTACTTTCTTAGAATAAATAAAGCAAAAGTAGTATTATCTGTCCGTTTTCTGAATTATCCGTGCATTAAAAAATTATCCCGAAAATAAAAGTGCTCCAAATGCCCTGCAAATTTAGAATGATTTTTTATGGAATATTTGAGGATTTTAGGCATTGAAATCACTGCAGGAGGGGCAAGCACCAGGCCACGAGAGTGGAGGGCGCGCCCACCCCCTGGGCGCGCCCCCCTGTCTCGTGGGCCCCTGGTGCCCCCCTCCACTTATACCAGCACCCACACACTTCATCTTCAACCCAAAAAAATCCCCACCCAGCTCTCTAGCTCATTTTGCTGCGATTTTCGATCTCCTTGCTCAAAGCTCCATTCAAAAAACTGCTTTGGGAGCTTGTTGCTGTCGGCGTTCTAGGAACGGGGGTCCCCAGACTTGCCTGCCTGCGGCCTGCGGCGTGGCTCAAGTGGGGGCCCAGCACGGCCCAGCTTCATCGGTTCAAGCTCAAGACCATCGCGAGGGGCCAAGCCTCGCGGGGCGGGCGATGGGAACCTTCCTCAGGAGCAGCCTCGTCAGGCAGGCTCACGAGGAGGCGGAGAGATCAAGGCAGGGTACCTCACGAGGTTGCCCTGTGAGGCAAGCCATGATGATCGAGGGCAGGCGGGCGCCAAGCGGGCGACGGCCTGCGCAGTGTCCTCATTTCCCCTTTGGTGCAAAGGAGGCAAGCACAGGCCAAGGCATCAGGCAAAGGTTACCTCTTCGGTGCAACAAGACCAAGACCAGCAGAGCGGCAGGAAGGAGGTCATCGTGGAGCCCAGGACGGCGTCACCGTCAGAGCCTTTGGCAGCCGAAGACCAACTTTAGTCAGGATAAGTGTACTAGATGTTCCCCTTCAAAATGGCCAATTGTTGGCGCCCTTCCCGCTCATTATTTGGGAAGAGGCCCAGGGCCTCCCTCTATAAATAAGACTAGCCACCACAAAGAGAGGAGACCGACAAGATACAAATCAGAGAGAGCCCTAGCAGAGAGAGAGAGAGAGAGAGAGAGAGAGAGAGAGAGAGAAGCGATTGAACTCACCCAAGCAGTTCATTGCACCAGCTCAAGAACAGCCCCTCGCGAGGCTGTTCTCCCTTTGTATGGTTCATCATCAGCCCCTGAGGCAATCCACCACACCACATACTGGAGTAGGGTATTACACCACATCGATGGACCGAACCAGTATAAACCTCGTGTCCCTTGTGTGTTCTTCGTTCGTAGTCTAGATCCCTCTCTAACCATCACGCATGAGCTGGTAGGGGAAAGATCTCCGCGCGCACCCCAGTGTTCAAACCTCAAGGGTCTGCCGGAACCCGAAATCCGACATTTGGCGCGCCAGGTAGGGGTGCGCCGGAATCTTTCTTCCACTGGTCGTGTGTGATCTTCCGTCGTGTCCATGGCTGACGCTCGTCGAGCTCGTGCCGAGCGCTGGGCTGCTCGCGCCGCTCGAGTCGCCCAGACGGCTCCCGTCGGCGGACACCCCTGTCGTTCCCCGTCGCCTGCTGCCAACGTCGCCACCGGCCCGGCGAGGAACGAGCAGCAGGCCTCGTCCCTGTATCCATCGGTGAGGCGAGAGGGCTGCACCGCCACCCCTTCGCTCGCCCCTGCTGGTTCTTCGTCCCGCGCACACCGCGCTCCCATGGAGGCTCGAGCCGCGCTCATCGCGGCAAACGAGCTCCTGCACTACCATCCTGTCGACGATGTCTACGAAGAGTAGCTCGATCGCGTCACCGAGCTCGTCCGCGTCGCAGGGGGCTCCCCCGCGCCGTCCCTCTCACTACCTCGCCCTTCACCCCGCGCGGGAGGCAGGGAGCCGGAGGTGCCCCCGCCACCTCCTCCCCAACAAGGCGCCCTGGCTCCAACGCGTGGCCCCAGGCCGAGACCCTCCGCGTCCGGCGCCCGCGCAACAAGAAAGGAGCTGCCTGGAGATCCCTCGTCCCCAAGAAGGTGCCCGCGTGCTCAAAGACCGGGGGCGCGCAACCACGCTCCAAAGACTGCCCGCGTCAAGACCTGCCTGCTCCAAGCAGCGGTGCGCGAGAACCCACAAGAGCAAGCTCCGCATCAGCAGAGAGCCCCCATGGCCACTGCAGGCTGTCGCGCCTTCACCGCCGAGCTACGCAGCGTCGCATGGCCCAGCAAGTTCAAGCCAAACCCGCCTCCTCGCTACGACGGCATTACCGACCCCGCGGAGTTCCTTCAGCTCTACGAGCTGGGCATCGAAGCCGCCAACGGGGACGAAAAGGTCATGGCGAATTAGTTCCCCATAGCGCTGAAGGACGGAGCCCAAACCTGGCTCCTGAACCTGGCTCCCGGCACGATCTCCTCCTGGGACGAGATGCGCACCCGCTTCATCGCCAACTTCCAAGGCACTCATGACTGGCCTCCGGCCGTGAGCGACATGCGCCGCATCAAGCAAAGAGCCGGAGAGACCTGCAGTACATCCAAAGGTGCTTCAAGAACGCCTCAAAATCCCCAAGGTGACTGAGGAAGCCATCATCTCGGCCTTCTTCGATGGCGTGCGTGACGTCAAGATGAAGGAGGAGCTAGCAATGCATGAAGACCTGTGCACATCCCTGGAGCTGTTCAACTTGGCGACCAAATGCACCAGGGCTGAGGAAGGGCGCCTCTCCCTCCTCGAGCTTCCAGCTGCCGATCCAGAAGAGAAGAAGCCCAAGGCCAAGGACGTAAAGCGCAAGGGGGCTGCCGTGCTGGCAGTAACTGCATACACCAAGCGAGGCGGTGGATCAGCCCGAGTCCGCCCAAGGGCAGCCCGGCATCAAGGCTTACCACGCCCTCCACACCCACTACACCACCAAATGCGAGGAGCTCAGGGCCGTGCGAGAAGGGCGTATCGGCCAACGCCCCGAGCGCAATGATCGGGGCTACGACCGAGGAGGAGGAAGAGGCACAGGACGCTGGGAAGACCGTGGCCCTCTCCAAGGATGGCGTGACAGACCTCGCGAGGACCGTTGGCAGGACCAGCCTCGCAAGGGAGGTTGGAGGGACCAACCTCGCGAGGATCGCCCTCAAGGTCTGTTGCCGGGCAAGGAAATGTTTATCTTAGGGATATCAAGGATTTACTCCTTGTCGTGGGTTCTACCCGCAAACAAATGACCCGGCAAGCATCCCTTTTTCATTAAAAACATTCCACACAAGTACAGCCCATGGGGAATGAAAAACATGAATGATGGGATTACAAGTTTTAAATTCAGCTAAGGCCCAAAGGCTTACAAACTAAAAAGAGATAAGGTGCCTGTAACCCCTTTCTTGTCCCTCTCCTCAGGAGGCAGGTCAAGGATGCGAAAAGGGCAAAAGGGGCGCCTAGGCGAGCTACGAGTGGCAGGAGACACCAAGAGAACATCTCGGAGGCCGTCCGAAGGCTGGATGGTGATGGCGACGCCGGAAGCAGAGCTCGAAGACGAGGCAGCAGCACGTCATCACGCGTCGAAGGCGTCGGTGCCTGCGTACTACGGTTTGACGGCCTTGCCGCCCGCCCTCTTCCTCTTCCGCAGCCTCCCAATGCCAGCCGCCCAAGGAGACGACCCCGAGAAGTTCAGGAAGCCGGCGACATGGATGATGGGGTCGCCGGTGCCGCACGGAGCGGCGCCCGACACCTAGTCGGACCCATCATCCTGCCGCCTGCTACCCTCGTCGTCGCTGCCATTGTCCTTGAGGGAGTTCCGGACTAGGGGGTGTACGGATAGCCGAACTATCATCATCGGCCGGACTCCAAGACTATGAAGATACAAGATTGAAGACTTCGTCCCGTGTCCGGATGGGACTTTCCTTGGTGTGGAAGGCAAGCTTGGCAATACGGATATGTAGATCTCCTACCATTGTAACCGACTCAGGTAACCCTAACCCTATCCGGTGTCTATATAAACCGGAGGGTTTTAGTCCATAGGACGAACAACAATCATACCATAGGCTAGCTTCTAGGGTTTAGCCTCTTTGATCTCGTGGTAGATCCACTCTTGTAACACACATCATCAATATTAATCAAGCAGACGTAGGGTTTTACCTCCATCAAGAGGGCCCAACCTGGGTAAAACATCGTGTCCCTCGCCTCTGTTACCATCCGCCTAGACGCACAGCCGGGACCCCTACCCGAGATCCACCGGTTTTGACACCGACATTGGTGCTTTCATTGAGAGTTCCTCGTATGCGTCACCGATAGGCCCGATGGCTCCTTCGATCATCAACCACGACGCGGTCCAGGTGAGACTTTTCTCCCGGACGGATCTTCGTGTTCGGGCGGCTTTAATGCGGGCCAATTAAGCTGGCCATCCGGAGCAGATCGAAAGCTACGCCCGGCCGCTAAGGTCGATTTGGAAGTTTAAACTATACGGCCGATATCCACGGAGACTTGATCTTCGACGGATTCGAGCCGCAGCCATAGCGCGCCGCATTGTCTCGATGGGCATGATCTAGCTCTGCAACAAAGGCCTCGGAGGCCGCACAAGATCCGCCCGACCCTTAATCCGGAGCCGGATCCCTGATCGAGGACGGGTGGTTGGACATCACTGGGGCTACAATCTCACGGCGATCGAGCGAACTCCATCCCTGTCCTTTGCGAAGACCTTGGCTCCAGGAAGCCGGACTCCTCTCGACTTCGAACCCTCCGCGCCCTTGCCAATCGAATCCGATTGGGCGCTATGGAGTTCACGGTCATGACATCTTTCAAAGACTCGCCCTTTGGCGACATCCTGAATTCACTAAAGTCTCTCTCTTTATCCAGAGAACTCCTGGCGGACTACGATCGGGAAGGTTGGGATACGGACGATTTAAGAAATTCAATGCCCACCCACCACCCACTTCATAGCCAATTGCCGAAAGCTTACACGACGTGCTCGATTTTGACTTGAAGTCATCGACGGTATGGACGATTTATGTAGGAGACAACAATGAACCAGCACCTATAGGATGCTGGACAACCTCATCCCATGATGTATACATGGTGGATACGCCCAAAGGAAATGAAGACAAGGAGCAACGGACGCCACGAAGGATAAATCCTCGAAAAGCAGTCTAAACGGCAACGTAAACGCTGAACAAAGTCCCGCCTCAACAAAGACCCAGCCATAGAGCAGGGCAAACCGGTGGACAACGAACAAGCTATCGAGCAATCGTCCGAACAAGACAACTTGGATAAACAATCTGTCCCTGGCGAAGACAACAGTCCGGACGACCTCACGCCAGACAAACCATTGGAGCAAAATGACCTCCAGAAAAAGCTCGTCGCCATCGCTGTGCGTAGCCTGAAAAAGCAGAAGCGGAAGCTCAAAACAGCGGAAGATGCACTCAGGATTAGATGGAGCAAAGTATTCAGCACCGCAGATAAGTACGGCGACAGTCGCCGAACAAAGAGCTACCCGAAAAGAAAGCTACTGCCCGAATTCGACGAGGAGGCCTTAGAGCCCCCACAACTAAAAAGTAAGAAGGCCACCCGGTCGGATGGACGACCCCACGGCAAAAAGAGAGCGGTGAATGGCGCCGCACACAAGCCAATATGCGATCCGCATAAGGATTCACATCAAGAGGATGACCCAGTTAGGCCCATCTATGGGCCAAGAAAGCAGGCTCGTCAAAGCAATGCAATATGCCAAAATTCCGAAGATCACGGCACACCCAAATATAGGGGCGCCAAGACACCCCTATGTTTCACCGATGAGGTGCCGGATCATGAATTTCGGGATTCAAACCCGTAAACATAGAGGCATACGACGGAACAACATACCTGAGTTCGGATCGAGGATTACATCCTCCACATACACATGGCTAGAGGAGACGATCTCCACGCCATAAAAATACTTACCCCTTAAACTCAAAGGGCCAGCTCGGCATTGGCTTAAAAGCCTCCCCGAAAATACCATTGGAAGCTGGGAAGAGCTCGAGGATGCATTTCGGTCAAATTTTCAGGGGACTTATGTCCGCCCTCCGGATGCAGACGATCTAAGTCACATAACTCAACAGCCCGGAGAGTTAGCCCGGAAATTCTGGAACAGGTTCCTTACTAAAAAGAACCAAATAGTCGATTGTCCCGACGCCGAAGCCTTAGCAGCTTTCAAACACAACGTCCGAGACGAATGGCTCGGCAGACACCTCGGCCAAGAAAAGCCAAGAACAATGGCCGCATTAACAAGCCTCATGACCCGCTTTTGCGCGGGAGAGGACGGCTGGCTGGCTAGATGCAGCACCAGCGACCCGAGTACATCCGAAATCAGGGATGGAAATGGGAAATCACGACGCAGAAAAGATCAACGCCGGAATAAGGACAATGGCCCAAATAGTACGGCGGTCAACGCCGGATTCAAAAGCTCTCGGCCGAACAACAAAACACTGCCCCTAAAGGATAACAGAGACGAGCAATCCAACCTAAACAAGATTACGGATAGACTGTCAAATACATGGTACCTCCGGGAAGCCTGCAAACCATACCCACAGAGATTGTTGGGTCTTCAAACAGTCCGGCAGACTGAACGCCGAACACAAGGGGCTCGACACACCAAGTAAAGATGACGACGAGCACCACAAGCAGAACCCCGAAAAACAAAAAACTTTCCCACAGGAGGTCAAAACAGTAAACTCACTTCACGTGCTCAAAATGAAAAACAAAGCGGCGCCCCCTAAAAGGCGCGCCGCACACTGGTTGTCAAAACCAATCACCTTCGACCATCAGGACTATTCCGATAATATCCGGAATGCAGGATGGACTACCTTGATATTGGACCCTATAATCGACGGATTCCAATTTACACATGTCCTCATGGATGGCGGCAGTGACATAAACCTGATATATCAGGACACAATCCGCAGGATGGGGATAAACCCAACCAAAATTCGGCCGTAGCAACACCTCCTTTAAAGGAGTACTGCCGCCCATACGCCCTCCTGACGGGCTCCATACCGCTAGAAGTTGTGTTTGGTTCATCCGACAACTTCCGTCGCGAAAGGTTACTCTTCCATGTCGCCCGGTTTAAAAGTAGCCATCAAGCACTATTGGGACGCGAAGCTTTCGCCCGCTTTAACGCAATACCGCGTTATGCATCTCTAACACTTAAAATGCCCGGTCCACGCGGCATCATCTCCTTAAAAGGAAGTATTAAGTGTTACTCAAGCACAGAAGAAGGGGAGACTGCATCGACAGCTCCACAGCTATCCGGCTCCACTAGGCAAAGAACCTGAAATTGGTCATTCAAACCCCGGACACGGCTAGACGATTTAGTCTGGCGCCTACTAGCGGCATACCCCCATACGAGGGGCTACATGCATGTATAACAGGAGACAATAAAGCTCAATTTTATTTCATTCTTCAAACCGTACTCTGTTTATTTTATATTAAGTACACCTTTCGCACGACCTTTTTCTTTCAAACTAAGTTCCTCTCTTTACAGATGAACAACGTGCTACACCCGGCCCAGATACGGCACAACGGAGACACAGTGCACGACGCAAGGGAGGGACCCGTTGCAAGGATTCTTTTCAGATTAATACCTGCGTAAACCTTTTTTCACTGTCTCTTGTTGATATACATTCCCCAGTTCCTTAATATAATCGAGGAGGAGGCTGGTGCTTTGGCATTGGCCGCACAGAATTTTTGCTGCACTGGACACAAGGGGCTTAGGGCATCATTTGCCCATTTTCATAAAGACCGAATACCTTAGGGAGTATTCGCGCCTCGAAGTTCGGCCTTATATGCGCCAGCTCAATCATGTCTTTGGTCAAATGTTGGGTTGTCTGCCTCGTGTTTTGCTGCCTTACGCCTGCTTTTCACGGCTTAACGCGGCACCAGGAGAACTACTGCGATTGTAACCCGGTTCGCCGGGCGAGCACCTCAAAGAGAGAAAGTCAAAACTGACCGTCATGATATAGCGAGAGACCGTCAACCACTCGATGACTCACAGGAATGTTTAGAATTCCTCCGCATTAACGAAGGACCGGCTTTCGGTCAGGCACATACGCACCCCGAATTCGGGAGAGTGCGGTGCCCCCAAGGGCTATATAGTAGCCCCACCCTCGAACTCCTATGGCTAAGTGAAAGTGATAAAGCATTATAGTCCGGTTGCCTGGTTTGCTACACTATCACCTCCTTAACAGGACCAAGACGTTGGATTAAGTGTGAAAAAGCGCCTTTTTTTTTTGCAAACACCCCCGCACTATGTGCGTGGGGGCTGAAGCCAAGGACTGCCATCTTTCAGGTTATATACACATATACATAACGGCCGCACAGGGAGTAGTTTACTACTTGAATGCACAAGTATAAAAAGCACTTATATTCCATTGAAACATTGTTTTCACAAATCATACATGTCATTTAAACATAATATCCTTCGAGCACTGCGTCTCTATTAAACGAGCGCCCGCAGACTTCTTCAAAGTAGTGCTCGACAGTACTCGCCTCTGTCTCAATCCTCGGATGCAACATCGATGGACTTCATCTTCGCCAAGTATGTCTTGACAGGGCAAGAGCCATCCGCGCTCCCTCAATACATGCCGATCGCTTCATCGGCGTCGATACGCTGCACCGCCCAAGAAATCTGCTGCACTAAGCCAAAATAGCTCTTCGGCCGGGTCCGTCCGCCACAAGTGAGTCAAGACATGCTTCATGGCAAATCCGGACAATCGATTCAGCTCGGCCCATTCGCCAACCGATCGGTCAGCCGCAGAGGACGCTCCGGACTATGGAATTGCGACTAATATAGCTCTTCCTTCGCGGCTCCCTTTCCGCCCCGGAAGTGCTCAACCGCTGGCCCACACGCTGGCCGCCAAGTCGAGATAAGCATCCTCTGAACTCCACAACTTATCTAACTGAGCATACTTTGGATCCGTATATTTCCTCCGCAGCAGAAACGGTTTTCCAGCCGCAATTGCCCAAGCCTGACTCAGCTCCTCCTTGGCAGCTCTCAAAGCCGACTGGGCATTCTTGGATTCAGCGGCGGCCTTTTTTAGGCCCTCTTGTTCCACTTGACGTTCTTTCTCAAGAACCTCGTAGCGATCGGTAGTATTCCTCAACTTTTGGCCATATCGGCCATCTCCTCTTTGCTTCGCAATGAGCAGCCCGTTCGAGTTCTAGCTCTTGACGCCTTTAAAGCGGCCGACATTACTAATTCTGGCTTGCTCTTTCGCCGGGCAAGTTACGCCCGCATCTCTTCCATGACAGCGGCACCATCTGCATTAAGCATATGATTAGTAAGACATGGGCGTCAAGCTCCCTTACCAGTGTGTCCGCATAGAAGTCGCATACCTTGTGACTCGTCAAACCGCTTATTGACCAAATAGCGATGTCGCATCCGCCTCATCAAGCCGCCGCTTTAGTTCGGCATATTCATCAGTCCGGCTGGCCTCGGACGCCCGCCCTTGTTTAGGAGCGGCGATATGTTACAACTGAGAATTTGATCCTTGGCACGTCGGTAATTTTGACAACATACCGAGTCTCAGGGGCTACTATCTATACATGGCGCATTTTATATGCATAACTGTCAGAAGGTACATTATTTTTTGCGTACCTCAAACCCCGTCAGTAAGCTTCTGATGACTTCGTGCAATCCGCTCTCTGCGGATGCAATTCTTTCAATCACCGTACCCATTAGAGCTTGGTGATCTTCTGAGATAGCTGCTCGCCCGAGCAACTCCTTCAGCTCCTCCGACCGCACACCACTTGGCGCTGGACCTTCCGCCCCCGCCAGACTTGGGGGAACCCTCCGCGACGACACCTCCGGGTCGTCCGCTTCACATGAGGGTGTGACAGGTGGAGGCGTTTCGCTCTCCATCATCTCCGGAAGAAGACCCCCCCGAAGACGAGCTCTGCTGAGAAGGGCTGAGGTCCGAACTACAAGGTACAATTTCGGTTATCTTCATAAATAAATACAGGGTGTTCCTTATTTACAAGACCCCTTATTTTTACTTACGGCTCATTTGGAGGGCTGATCCCGGGAGAAATAGTGCGGCTGGGTTACTTCCCTCACGGACTCTCCAACGAAGATTCCCTTCCCTCTTTGAGGCCTTGACCTCGGATCTTTCAAGCAGTCCTCTTCCCTCCTCGAAGACGGGACTTTTAATCCTCCTTCCTTGATAGCCTCCTTCATGGGGGCGCCGCTTCGCCCCCCCTTCGCCTTCTTCAAAGGGCGCGACCTTCAACATCTTGGTCAGCATGGGATCCGGCATGGTCTCCGGGAGGAGCCGGACACCTTATTAACTTTGCCTTGGCTATCCACTGCTCAAGAAACGGCTCCTTTAAAGGGCATATATATATATAATAAATGAATGAACAGCTTGTCCGGTTACAGGACTACTTACTTGAGTATCTGGGCGATTGCAGCTTAGTCCTGTGTCCTCGGTCAAGTCCGGACACTTCTCTTGTGATCCGAAGAACAGTTTCTACATCTCCACGGGCGTCGTGCCCATAAAATTTTGGAGAGCTCGTGGTCCCTCCAAATTGAATTCCCACAGGCGGAGGGGGCGACGTGTCACAGCCCTAGAGCTTGCTTGTAACTAGTGGCATTGCATCCATGTATCATGTTTAATTTTCATGAAATTTGGAATGGGGATGACCAAGCCCTAGCACCAAAGCAATTCAAATAGGTTCAACTAAGAAATATTCTTCAATGAACCCAAATGGCCTTCAAAAATGTTCATCATTTCTGGAAAAATGCTTTTAACCAGAACCAGAGGTGCTGCACATTTTTTATGTCACATTTGGTCACTGGGTTAATTCATTACTTATTTGCATTTGGGCATTTAAATACTATAAAATAATTAGGAGCTCAAATAATCACAAGCTGAAATGTTTGTTGTTGGAAATATTCCAAACAGTGACATTGAGCGCTTTCATGATTTTTGGAAATGCCTGGCATTTTTATTAAAGCCAAACACAATAGAGAAAATAGAAAAGAGAAATAAATAGAAATAAGCAGAGAGGAGAGAAACCTTACGGCTTACCGCCAGCAGCCCACCTGCCCGGCATCAGAGTGCCTCAGCGGGCAAAACTGGCCCAGCCCACCACCGCTTCCTTCCGTGTCGCCTTCCTCCTCTGCCAGGAGGATGAGCGTGGCCGCCACAAGACGGCCACCGACGGCCACCTCCTGCTTGCCGCCCCCCGACGCCTCGACGTCTCAGCGACGCCACGCACTTTTGAACCCCTGCTTCACTCTTCCGTGCTTTCCCCTCCCCTGCTCTCTCTCCCTCTCGCACCCGAGCGCCACCGCCGCCCCCTCGTCCCATGACCATGTCCAGCAGCTCCGAAATCGAGCACCCCATCCCCACGCTGAAGGAAATGAGCCGGAGGGCTCTGCTTCGTCGCCATCGACCCGTCTTCAACCTCGGGACACCGGAGATCGTCATCGCCGTTCCGTCGCCGTTGAGCCGTCCCCGAGCGCGCTGAGCCTCCCTACGACATCGCCGTGAGCACCTCGTCGTTTTCCCTCTCCTCTCTTCCTCCCTTGCGTGCCGTAGCCGCACTAACCACCGGACCCGAGCCATCGCCGCCGTAGTTCCTCACCGTCGTGGCAGGGCCATCAGAGTTCGCGCTGAAGCGCCACCGTGCTCAAGTGCCCCAGTGAGGTCGTAGCACCCTCTTTGCCTCCGCCGTGCTCCCTAACCCGAAACCAGTTCACCCGAACGCTGGCGCCGCCCATGAGCTCCATTCCGGTGAGCTCCGGCCACCCAGCTCGAGCTGTTGCCACCCGGATGCGCCTCACTACCGGCGTCCGTGAGACGTAAACCACACGCAAAACCGAGCCCCGCTTGATTTCCGGTGTGCCTCCGCCGTCGGCTGTGGTCATCGCCGGCCATGCTCCGGCGAGTGTCGACGTGGCCGTCATTAGGAGCTAACCCAGCTAACTAAACAACCCACACCCACTGACATGTGGGCCCCTACGCTTAATTAGGATTAGTTTATTTTCTCTGTTAAAATAGTGTTAATACCGTGGACCCCACGTGCCAGTTTGACCTTGGCCAAGTCGACTTTGTTGGTCCCACATGTCATCCACCTAAATCAGCCCGAGACGCCGACCAATGGACCCCACGGGTCAGGTTTGACCTGGGACGCCTTGATTGACTTGCTGACGTCACAGTGATGTCATGCTGACGCAATAACCCATTTTCTGGATTTATCATAATTCAGGAAATTTCAGAAAATACCCCAAACTTCAAATATTCATAACTTTTAATCTGTAACTCCAAATTAAATAATTTATATATGGAAAATGATCAGAAAAATATGAAGAATCTGTTTATGGCACTTTCATGCATGATTAAACAAGTTAACCTCACTGAATAGGATGAATCATGATTAGGGCAATTTATGAAATAACATTTGGAGTTGGAATTTGTTCTTGTTTGAATTCCACTTCAATTAACCTGGCTAGACATTGCATTAGGTGAATTCAGTACCTTAACATGGCATGTCATTCATGTGTATGTGCATTGAATTGATTGTGTTCTCTCTTGTTTGCCGGTAATTGTCCCCTCTCAGTACACGATGTTCCGACGATTGTTCGATGACACCGATGAAGAACTATATTATCTTCAGAAGTGCCAGGCAAGCAAAATCCCCTTGTTCATTCCGATATAATCCCACCCTCTCGCTCCTGCTCTATTTTACTGCATTAGGACAACAACGACTCATGTGTTACTTGCTGCGGTAGCTGAACCCCTTTATCCTCTGCATGACTGTCATTCCACAAAGAATTAGATGAAACCCACTAGCATGAGTAGGAGTTGCTTGAGCCATGTTGTGCCTACTCATTCATGCTTGTTTGTCATGCCTGCTCTGCTTAGGGTTGAGTCAGTCCCATTCATCGGGAATGAATCGGAGGTGTGTGAACATGTCCTACGTGTGTGAGCTAAGTATGTGAACACGATTTGGTAAAGGTAGCGGTGAGAGGCCATGTAGGAGTACATGGTGGGTTGTCTCATTGTAGCCGCCCTCGTGAACTGAGTTACGTGTTTGTGATCCATGAAACAGTTACTACCACGCATTGGGATCCTTAATTGACCCTCTCGGCTTCTTAACCACCCTTGTCCTCAGTCCGGGAGTTGCAAGTAGTTTCGGTGTTTGTAGTATCTTTGGGGGCCGCAACGCTGACCATAGGGGTGGGTTGTGTTGCGGTAGGCACTGGCCGGTGTACCGATTCGCCTGCTTGGTGTCTCGGGAACCCCGCACACATCGTTCGGGGCTGTATGGGAAACCTCGGCGGACTCCTGCGGATGGAACCCGAATAGGCGATAAACCCGGACTAGGGACTTGTGTGTTTAGGTAGGTCGTGGCCGACACCCACGTTGGGCTTCCGCTTGAAGGTTGCCGAGTACATGTCGTGTAAACGGCGGTAAGTGGTGAGCGTGTGTGAAGAAGTACACCGCAGGTTAATATGATCTATTCGAATAGCCGTGTCCACGGAGAAGGACTTCTGGGTTGCCTATATCAGTTCATAGACAAGTGAAAGTGGATACCCTAAAATGTGCAAGATAAGCGTGAGTGCTATGGATGGCGTTCTCGTAGGGAGACGGGAGCGGGTCCATAGTGGTGTATTGATATGGTGAATATGTGGACTCGTGTGCGCCACCTCAAAAGAGTTACTTGCAGTCGTAGTTCAGGATAGCCACCGAGTCAAAGCTGGCTTGCTGCAGTTAAACTCCACCACCCCCTTTTGATAATGATGCATATGTAGTTAGTTCTGATGTAAGTCTTGTTGAGTACGTTTGTACTCACGTTTGCTTATTTTATGTTTTGCAGAGAGACTTTAGTCTCGTTAGTAGTTCCGCTTGGACTTCGACGTTTAGCTTGTTACCTCAGCTACGATCTTGTGCCCTCGGCAGGATCTGGTAGATAGTCAGGCTTCTCGGCCTTTTTCATTTATAGCTGTCTGTACTCAGACATGTTTAGCTTCCGCTTGTGCCTTGACTTGTATGCTCTGAGTGTTGGGTCATGAGACCCATGTTTGTAATATCTCGCTCCTCGGAGCCTAATGAATAAATATTTGAGTCGTAGAGTTATGTTGTGATGCCATGTTGTATCTACACATATTGAGCATATTGTGTGTATGTTTGAAATGCTTGGTATGTGTGGGATCCGACAAACTAGTTGTTTATCCTTGGCAGCCTCTCATATGGGGAAATGTAGTCTCGTGCTTACGAGCGATAGTAGTCCGCCATGACCGGTTCACCGAGTCCCGCTAGCCCAGCACTACTGCTTGGACACTTGACTGGCCGGCATGTGTTTCACGCCGTTCCTATGTCCGTCCCTTCGGGAAATGTCACGCGGTGTTATTCGAGTCCTGCCTAGCTCGCTACAGCCCGGGATACCGGAGTCCTCATAGCCCAAAGGTTACAGCCAATTTATACGTTGATGACCGACATGCTCGATGTGATTCATGTATGCCTGTCCCCATAGGTTAGCGCCGCTTTGGGTTCACGACTAGCCATGTCGGCACCGGGTTCTTCGTCATATGGATGCTAGCGACACTATCATATCGTGAGCCAAAAGACGCAAACGGTCCCGGGCCATGGTAAGGCGACACCTGGGAATACCGTGCGTGAGGCCGCAAAGTGATATGAGGTGTTACCGGCTAGATCGATGTGACTTGGAATCGGGTCCCGACACGACGTTTGCGGGCTGAAGGCGCGGATCACCATAACCTGTGCCATCGCAACCAGATTGATCCTCTTTCTGGAGATCTCGAATCACGGCCTGCAGCAGGGGAACGCCCTTGACGGCCCCAGTCGAGCCCCTTGTTGACCCATGATGCCAGCCGCATGGTGGACATGAGCGGAAGGCGGGGCGCCGCCCATTTGGTGCCCACAGGAGCGGTGATATAAAACCACTCTGTTGCCAACCAAGCTCCCTTGAAAAGAGCCCTCGGCCACGGAGCATCAACACATTTGCTTATGACCGCCTCTGCACTCGCTTGCTGCCCCTTGATCATCTTTTGGCTCCACCTTGAAGGTCTTGAGCCACAATCCAAAGTGGGGGTAATATGGAGGAAGGCCTCACATCGACAATGAATGACGAGATATGGAGGATGGACTCGGATTCAAGTCATGGAAATCAAGCCCATAATAAAACATGAGCCCCGCACAAAGGGGTCCGTCGGAAGCCTAAACCCTCAAGAAAGTGGGACACAAACACCACGTTCTCGCTGGGCTCAGAGTGGGAGTGACCTGCCTTGGAAGCGGGCAGCCTATGCGAGATCTCGCGGTCGGATACTGGCATCTCGCAGCTTTAGCACATCTTCTTCGTGACGGAGGAAGACATCCATCGGCCGTCTTGGTCGGAGCGGACATCGTCGAAAGTCCGAAGCGCCTGAATCTGAAGCTTTGGGTGTTGGAACTCGAAGCGCGAGGCGAACTCGATGGAGGGTTTAAAAAGAAGAGGGCCTTGGTCTCACTATAAAGAGGTTGAATACCAAGAGCCCACCCCGTGGTTGATTAGGACTCGCCTTTGAAAGAGAAGGCAGGCCAACGGGCACGGTTGGGTTACCCACGTCCGTATTGATGAGAATCCCGGAATAATGGGGCACGATCTACGCTTTGATAAGACGTGCCAAGGAAACCGCCTCGCTAAACACGCTGAGGTGGAACAATAAAAAACGATTCATATAAAGGCTTGGCCGTGGTGTGATGTCACGCCGCAGAATACGTCAGCAGATCTGTGCAAAAATTATTCTCTCCACGGTGTTATGTGGAACTTGTTTTGCAGAGCTGGACACTATCCTGGTGTTCACAATCTTCTATAAATTATTCGGAGGAAGAACCCGCCTTGCAATGCCGAAGACAATATGCGCGCCGGACTAAATGCGTCATTGAAGCCTGGTTCAGGGGCTAGTGAGGGAGTTCCAGACTAGGGGTGTCCGGATAGCGAACTATCATCATCGGCCGGACTCCAAGACTATGAAGATACAAGATTGAAGACTTCGTCCGTGTCCGGATGGAACTTTCCTTGGCATGGAAGGCAAGCTTGGCGATACAGATATGTAGATCTCCTACCATCAGAATCGACTGTAACCCTAACCCTATCCGGTGTCTATATAAACCGGAGGGTTTTAGTCCATAGGACGAACAACAATCATACCATAGGCTAGCTTCTAGGGTTTAGCCTCTTTGATCTCGTGGTAGATCCACTCTTGTAACACACATCATCAATATTAATCAAGCAGGACGTAGGGTTTACCTCCATCAAGAGGGCCCGAACCTGGGTAAAACATCGTGTCCCTTGTCTCCTGTTACCATCCGCCTAGACGCACAGTTCGGGACCCCCTACCCGAGATCCGCCGGTTTTGACACCAACAGTCCTCCTCACCACTCCCGCTCGAGGAGGAGTCTTCGCTATCAGAAGAGCTCTCCACGCAGCACCTTGCCCGAGTCCCGAAGCACCCGAAGACTTTGACGGAGAGGAGGCCGCCCTCCATCAGCTTGAAATGGAGAGTGAGCCCCGCCATCAAGCGGTGGATATGAGCGAACGTCTTCCATCCTCGACAAAGATACATCGACTGAGGGGCTGGGAAGTCGACGCGAACTCGCGTACCGCTGATCCAACAGCCCCTCATGTGCAGCCGCAATGACTCCGGCGGATCCAGCTCCATCTTGCTCGCGAATGGAGTCGGGAGACGAAGGCGACGGGCGAGGCGGCGGCAATGATTTAAGAACTCGCAAGGGTCATCCCCAACATGGCCCTCCATGGGGAGGAACTCTTGGCGGGCGAGACCGGCGCTGCCCTGTCCTCCTCTTCCCGGCGCCTCGGCCTTGCCCCTTCTCCCCTTCCTCAAGGGCTGGCTCACGCCACCGCAGTGCAGGAGAAGGAAGGGCGCATTGTTGAGCGGGCGACCCTCGCCGCCACCGTTGAAGGGCGAGATTCCCTCTCTCCATGGCGGATGGAGGGGGAGAAGGCTGAAGAAAGGAGGAGAGGGAATAATGCGGACGCCATCCCCCCCTCCGCTCTTTATAAAGGCAGGGGTGGGGGCTCGGCCGTCCCTGGCCAGCCAATCAAGACACGGAAGGCGCGGGAGGCTGGGACCAACCCGCTGCCCCAGCCCGCGACAGCCCGGTTTCCCGCCTCCACCGTTCGCCACCCCAAGCGCATGAGAGCCATGTGGCGGACATGCGGGACCAAGGCGACGGGTGAGGCGACCTCTCCCCACCCCGTGATCGTGGGGAGTGGACGCCTTGAAGACCACGCCTCGGCCCCGTTCAGTAAATGGGCCGCGCCTCCACGCCTCCCTCCATTTATGGGGAAGGCGCGAACCGCCCCCTTTACTTCGTTGTGACGGATGCGTGCAGAGCTCAGCCCCACGCATGTCGCCCACATCACGCACGCCTCCCCACGCCGAGCCACGTGCGGGAGGCATGGGAAGCGCAGCGTGCGAAGAGACTTACCGCGGTAAAAACCACCCCTTTGCTCACAAGACTTTTTTGGGCCTAGCCCAACGACGCGATTGCGCTTACGTGTGGCCCAGGCTCGGGGCTCTGTCGGTGTACAAAAGAGGGGTACACTTTTGTACCCCTATAACTGTCTGCAGGCGATCGAGCATGAGCACCACCGCATTGAGCAAGGCAAGGGAGGTGAGCCAAGGTAAGGCCAAGCTTCGAAAGGAGCAGAACGACGCCAAGACCAAGACCACAAAGAGCAAAGATGACGAGCGGACTCCCCTGAAGACCCTTCTTTGGGAGGCGGTTTTAGCAAACCCGGCAAGACCCTTGTCGTGGGAGCTCGCCCCACACCTACGGAGCGAGTCACCCTTGAGTCCACTGCCCCTATGGGGCAAGGATTTGGGAGACATCCCCGTGGTGGCATGCAGATCTTTGTGAAGACATTCAAGATCAGATACACACTATAGAAGATGAAAACCCTTGGCGGGATCCCAGCCAACGAGGACCACAAGGCCCTCGGCAAGATCATTGCCAGGGATGACAGTAGGCGCCACGGCAAG
Source organism: Aegilops bicornis (assembly GCA_021605145.1). NCBI lineage: Eukaryota > Viridiplantae > Streptophyta > Magnoliopsida > Poales > Poaceae > Aegilops > Aegilops bicornis. Next base: position 246,162,495 of record CM038670.1, on the reverse strand, counting down.
ACCCTTGCCGGGGCCCCGGCAAGACCCTTGCCGGGGCTACGGCGAGGCCCTTGCCAAGGACACCCGTAGGGCCACCATCGGGCCCGCGCCAATCAAACCTTCACCGCCGGTCGCATGCATTGCGACCCAACCGGTTGGGCAAGCACTGCGATGGCGACAGCGGATCTTCGTGGAGACCCACCGCTGCGCCACCTCAGCTGCCTACCTGCCTACATGGCACCATGGGCACCGCTGGCCAGGGCGCGTGTCGACACGAAGTGGAGCGGCGACGGACGAGACAGGGCTCTCCCCCGTCCCCGATAAAGCAAGGACACCTAAGCAAGACGCATTTTAGGCGCCTTGTCATGTAACGCGAGGGATAAACTCGCATCATCAGCCCTTTCCACCTCCTGTGTGCCACTGTGGCAACCCCTTTCCCTATAAAAGGAGGCCCAAGGCGACCAGGAGGAAGATTCGGCTTTTTGGAGCTCCTCACGCCCCATTGCTAGTTCAAGAACACAGATAAACAAACCACCAAAGCAGGAGTAGGGTTTTACGCATCATCACGGCCCGAACCTGGATAAAGGAACCGTGTGCTACCTGTTTGATCCGCTCTTCTCACGACCCCGCGCCCCGCAACCGTAGTAGGGATTCTTGTGATCCCATAGGTGTTGTCCTCACACCGACACGGTCGTGCAAGTGAAAGGCAATAATGACGATATATGATGGACTTACTGGGATGGGAAAAGCTGGTATGAACTCGACCTCTCTTGTTTTTGTAAATATGATGAGTTCATCGTTTCTGATTCAGCTTATTATGAAGTAAACATATTTGCAATGACATTTAGAGATTATAGTTTCTTGTGCCATGCTTGATTAGCTATGAGTTATAATGGTTTACCTTGCGTGCCAACATGCTATTAGAATGATTATGATGTGGTATGATGGGATGGTATCCTCCTTTGAATAAATTGAGTGACTCGACTTGGCACATGTTCACGCATGTAGTTGAAACAAATCAACATAGCCTTCATGATATTTATGTTCATGGTAAATTATATCCTACTCATGCTTGTACTGGTGTAAATTAATTTTAATGCATGTTTATGACTGTTGTCGCTCTCTCGCTTGGTCGCTTCCCGCCTTTTGCTAGCCTTCACTGCATTAAGCGGGAATACTGCTTGTGCATCCAAACTCCTTAAACCCCAAAGTTGTTCCATATGAGTCCACTATACCTTCCTATATTCGGTATTTACCTACCGCTCCAAGTAAATTTGTATGTGCCAAACTCCAAACCTTCAAATGAAATTACATTTTGTATGCTCGAGCAGCTCATGTTTCAACTAGGGTTGCCTATATCTTCCATGCTAGGTGGGTTATTCTCAAGAGGAGTGGACTCCGCTCCTCATTCACGAGAAAGGGCCGGTAACCGGGATGCCCAGTCCCATGATCCAAAAAGATCAAAGCAAATTAAAATAATTAAATAAAACTCCCCCAGGGCTGTTGTTAGTTGGAGGCACTCGTTGTTTCGAGCAAGCCATGGATTGATGCTTGTTGGTGGTTGGGGGAGTATAAACCTTTACCATTATGTTTGGGAACTGCCTATAATGCCTGTAGAATGGAAGATGCTGACCATCTCATAGTTGTTGCGTTGGCTGACAAAAAGTATGCCGCTCAAAATATTATTCAATCTTTATTTTAAAATCGAGCTCTGGCACCTCTACAAATCCCTGCTTCCCTCTGCGAAGGGCCTATCTATTTACTTTTATGTTGAGTCATCACCCTTCTTATTAAAAAGCACCAGCTTGAGAGCACAATGTCATTTGCATTCATTACTATTGGTTTATATTGGGTATGACTTGACTGGATCTCTTTTACCATGAATTACAATGTTTAGTCAGTCCTTGATCTTTAAAGGTGCTCTGCATTTATGTTTTGCGGTCTCAGAAAGGGCTAGTGAGATACCATTTTGTTATATCATGTTATGATTGTTTTGAGAAAGTTTGTCATCCGAGTTTTATTCTTATGGCTCGCTAGCTGATTATGCTATTGATATGAGTAATTGTGAGACCTAAGTGTTATTGTGAGTATGGTTAGTTCATGATAGTTGCTGAAACCTGAATGATGGCTTTGCATGTTTACAACAACAATAGCAAACAGAGTTGGTAAAAGTTTTTCTTTATCACTTTCACTCTATCAACTGAATTGCTTGAGGACAAGCAAATGTTTAAGCTTGGGGGAGTTGATACGTCTCCAACGTATCTACTTTTCCAAACACTTTTGCCCTTGTTTTGGACTCTAACTTGCATGATTTGAATGAAACTAACCCGGACTGATGCTGTTTTCACTAGAACTGCCATGATGTTGTTTTATGTGTAGAAAAGAAAAGTTCTCGGAATGTCCTGAAAATCCACGGAGGCACTTTTTGGAAAATATAAAAAATACTGGCAAAAGAATCAAGACCAGGGGGCCCATACCGTGTCCACGAGGGTGGGGGCGCGCCCCCTCCCCCTGGGCGCGCCCCCTGTCTCATGGCCCCCCTGGACCACCACCGAGCTCAACTCCAACTCCTTATATTCACGTTCGGGGAGAAAAAAATCAGAGAGAAAGTTTCATCGCGTTTTACGATACGGAGCCGCCGCCAAGCCCTAATCTCTCTCGGGAGGGCTGATCTGGAGTCCGTTCGGGGCTCCGGAGAGGGATTCGTCGCCGTCGTCATCATCAACCATCCTCCATCACCAATTTCATGATGCTCACTGCATGCGTGAGCAATTCCATCATAGGCTTGCTGGACGGTGATGGGTTGGATGAGATTTACCATGTAATCAAGTTAGTTTTGTTAGGGTTTGATCCCTAGTATCCACTATGTTCTGAGTTTGATGTTGCTATGACTTTTCTATGCTTAATGCTTGTCACTAGGGCCCGAGTGCCATGATTTCAAATCTGAACCTATTATGTTTTCATTAATATATGTGTGTTCTTGATCCTATCTTGCAAGTTTATAGTCACCTATTATGTGTTATGATCCGACAACCTCAAGTGACAATAATCGGGATACTTCTCGGTGATGACCATAGTTTGAGGAGTTCATGTATTCACTATGTGCTAATGCTTTGTTCCGGTTCTCTATTAAAAGGAGGCCTTAATATCCCATAGTTTCCGCTAGGACCACCGCCACGGGAGGGTAGGACAAAAGATGTCATGCAAGTTCTTTTCCATAAGCATGTATGACTATTTACTGAATACATGCCTACATTACATTGATGAACTGGAGCTAGTTACATGTCACCCTGTGTTCTAGCTATTACATGAGGAATCGCATCCGGCATAATTATCCATCACTGATCCATTGCCTACGAGCTTTTCACATATTATTCTTCGCTTATTTACTTTTCCTTTGCTATTGTTACAATCACTACAAAACCCAAAAACATTAATTTTCTATCGTTACCTTTATTATCATACCACTTTTGCTACTAAATACTTTGCTGCAGATACTAAGTTATCCAGGTGTGGTTGAATTGACAACTCAACTGCTAATACTCAAGAATGTTCTTTGGCTCCCCTTGTGTCGAATCAATAAATTTGGGTTGAATACTTTACCCTCGAAAACTGTTGCGATCCCCTACACTTGTGGGTTATTAGGGACTTTCCGGTTCCCGAGGCAGGTGCCACATCAAAGTTGTGCATTGTTATTCAAACATCACACAATACCATGCAGGCGGCGGTTGCCCTATAAGAACTCACTCGCGTGCGGCGCTTCCATCTATGGGCCCGCGAGGTCGTCCTCCATCACCTTAACCCAATGAGAGAGAGGCACATTTGATGAACAAGGAGAATTAACTCTTTTGGGGTTGTGTTAGGTAGGAGTATATATATAGTACGTGTCAAAGTGGGGATGGGACCAACATATACTAGGTGTTACATATGAACCTCACTCTGTGTGGACTTTGGGGGTTTTGAGGCAAATGCCTCATCAAAGGTTGTGCATTAGGACAGGGCTATTTTGTTACCACGTGATTGACACTACTACCTCCATCTAGGTGAATAAGTCATTAGCGTAGTTCTAGGTTATCGATTTAAGAAATTAAATATGTGTTATATGTCATAAAAAGTATATCACTAGATTTCTACAAGGATGTAGTTTCTAAATATATAACTTTTGTCATATATAATGCATATTTAAATAGTTAAATCGTCAACCTACAACTACGCGAATGACTTATTCACCGAAACGGAGGTAGTAGTCAGTACCGAGCGAAAGGAGAAAAAATTGGTCTAATCCCCTCCTGGCCTCTCATAACCTCCCGTAACCGACGACCATGGCCTCCTTCCCCAGCGTCCGCCGCCTTCTTCTAGCGCGGGCTGGTCTCCTCCTTCCCCGCGCCGGTCACCTCCCTCCACCGTGCGCCGCCGTCCTCCTTCTCCTCGCCTGCCACCTCCCTCCACCGCGTGCTGCCGTCCTCCTTCGCCGTGCCTCGCCGTCCTCCCTCCCCACGCCTGCAACCTCCCTCCACCTCGCGCCGCCTTCCTCCTTACCCAGCGCCGCCCTCCTACCTCCACATCGACGCCGAGGATTCTGCGGCAGAGAGGAATCGAGACACCTCGCCGGAGCTCGGCGGAGCTCCAAGCCGCGTTCTATCTATGTGAGGCAAAGCCGGTCGTCCTGCTCCTCTGAGTTGGCCCCACTAAGTGAGAGCGAGCTGCCTCCAGCCTTCTTCCATGCACCCGATGGCAGCTCCCCCTTGGTATTCGATTCTACATATGTCTGGTATGTGTGTGCTTCAACTGTTTGGGTTAATGCCTGAACCGAAACTAGTCTGCAATGTCCAACATCGCGTCAAAAAATCTTGATGTCAAGTGAAAGTACACATGCCGACCTGCAGTGGGACACGCCGTCGGCCACCCGACATCCATGAGTTCCCAATTTTCTTCACTAAAAGTACACCTATGCTCAGGGAGCCACCTGCACCTCTTTGCATCAGTTCTAAAATTCTGCGCGCATCAACGATACAAAGATTCTGTTGTTCTTTGGTTAGTAGTTCACCTTTGCTAAGTATAGCAAGTTGTCTGGTTGCAAAAAATGATTCACTTTGCAAAAAGTCTGGAGGTCAACAATTATTTTTGTTTGTTACAGCAGTTCGGCTTCCCACGGCTTCCACGGCGCCACCGGCGTACTACCCTCGGCTTCCTGCAGTTCGAGGACGGACACCCCAGGTTCTCAAGCAGCAAAGTTATCGCACAAAGTCAAACTTGCTGCTGTACCATCTTCACCAAGTCGAACTTGCAGCAGCCAGGGTATCCATAGTCGTTGGGAGCCGTCCAAGTCGAGCTATGACCGCAGTCCAAGTGGAACTGTGATCACAATCTTCACCCAGCGCTGCACCCATTGAGCACCCACACAGTGAGAACGCCATCTTATTTTTTCTTTGAACATTTGCTTTTCTGTTGCATGCTCGTTGATAGATTTCCTGCAGCGGGCAAATCCTGGTGCCGCTCGTGAACTCCGCCTCCATCAGCTCCACTTCGCCGGAGCAATCAGTCCAGAGGAGGTGTAGCCGGTCCACCTGATCTCCGACGTCTTATTCTAACTCCAAATAAATTCTTTTTGAGTTCTATTCTTAGTCACATGTACACATGCAGGTTCTAAACTTCTTGTCCAGTCATTCTAGTACTGATGAAGATCGGGTTGACTGAAATAATATAGTCGATTCTTGAGACCCTTACTAGTCCTCCCATATATAGAAGTAGTGCCTGCTAGCCATACATGACTTCTCTCTTTGTTGCCTGCTTGCTTTTGTAAAATTCTTTGAACTTATTTTGGTGATATATTTGGACCTTTGCCTCGTCAGTACAACAACACACTCCACAGCCGGGCACGAGAAGAGCTGCGTGCAGGCCACCCCTGTGCTCCATCCTATATCCGGCTCAGTCATCTCCCTCTCATCCTCTCTCTCTGCTCCATGTATGTGTGTGTGCAGGTAGTGGGAGGAGATAGAGCAAGGGAGTGAGAGGACCTTCCATGGTGAATTCATGGGCATCTTCCATGGAGATTGTGAGCTCTCTCAATTATTGCTTGAGGATTTATATTGTTGGTCTGTCCACTATAGTTCCTTTATAGCGGCGTCCTCTATTTCTAGTGTTCCTCTTTTGATGTTGTTGCATGTGTTTAATAACCCACTGATATGATTTCTGGAAACAAGCTTCAGTACAGAGAAGCTTCAGTACAAAAGAAGCTTCAGTACGAGAAGAAATGGGTCGTCAGTTCATCCATATGCAACCTCCTGCATGGTCGTCCATTTTTATTTGGAGCCTACTCGCTGGAAAGCACAACAGAGGGTTGTGCTCACCTTCTTCGAGACCGCCGCTCTCTCCTACATTTGCAGTTTCTATGGCAAGACCTGCTGCCTCGACATAAAAAAATCTTCCATTTTTGTTTCTTTTAACCCCAGAACCTTGCTTACAAACAAACACAAATAATAACACCGTCAGTCTGAACATTCTTGCTACTGAATTCGGTACTAGTTGTCTAATTTCTAGCTTCCACGCCCATTGTGAGTTGTTGTTACCAAGGGAAGAGTACATAGTTGTTGTCTGTAGTTTACTGAGGCAAAGGTTATTAGTTTGTACTAAAAAATTGTAGTTTACTAAGGCAAAGAGTTATGCGTATTCAACAGTCCAAGTAGTTGTCTAAACGGCAGTTTGGTAGCTGTCCAAATAATTGTCTAAACGGTAGTCTGAACATTCTTGTTGCTGAATATCTCTCCTCTCTCAAATTTGTATGTAAGAGGTTCAGCCAATTTTTTCTGCTACTGAAACAAATCATTTGACAGGGAGTTCAAACTTGCTGTACAGGAAAGTGCACATCCTATTTCCCACTCTTTTTCTAGTTTTGATCGCACAAACTTTTAAAATAAAATGTTCCATCGAGAAGTTCACACACTACCGTCTCAAACGTTCAGGCGTCCTTTTCCTTAAAGTTCATATTTTTTTTTCAAAAAAAACCCCACCACATTTGGAGTACTCTTCAGTTAAATTTTTTAAAAAGAAAAAACATCCTAAACAGCAAGGGCAGTTCAACAAGAATACTTGTAGTAGTTCATCAGTATGTATCCATTAGAAAAAAAATCCAGTTATGATGTTAGTCTTGGTATTTTCTTTTTCGAGAAAACGCAAAAGCCTTGCGTTTCTTTTCATTGAAAAGGGGGAGGTTCGATTCTGAGATATCCGAGGATGTGTGGGTTACGGGTGGATTAATGCACATCCCAGGTTTTGGGGCAAGACAAGTCGAGACCAGGTGCCCCTACCGCCGCCTATGAGCGGGCCTCGTCTGAATGCTATCTAGGAGCGTGTTAAGGGATGGAGTCGTATCGTCGAAGACGCGGCTATTCTGTGTTTCCAGACCATCCAAGGCACGAGCAACGCCAGATTTCGTGGCCTTGCGAAGGATCGTGGCGTGTCTTCCTTGGCATGGTTCCACCAATCCGTGGCGCCAGTTCTGTGTTGGGATCGGGGCGGTATGCGTAGCTGTGCCAGTGGTCTCGTGCCATGCCTGTCCGGGCTAGGGGCATTCCGGCAGATGTCGATCGTCTCCGATTCTTTGGTCACATAGGAAGGCGTGATGATATCGAGACCGTGGCGCGCCACACCTCTGCCCGCCGGCGGTCTGGTTGGCTAACCGGTGGAAGAACTTGACCAGCGGCGGCGTAACACTTCCAGATTAGCTTCCGTGAATGACAACCTGCTGATCCATGGAAGGTGGCCGTAGCAGAGGCTGCGCGGAGTAGGTGCCGCTAGCCGTCCATCTCCAGATCAACTCGTCCGTGTGGTGGAGAGCTCGGTCGTTGCATGATCTCGCCAGAGCTGCAGAATCTTGACCAATCTCGTGGAGGCCGAGGTTGCCTTGGATGTCGCGTGCCTGGGGAGTTGCCATTGAGTCCGGCCCGCCACGGTTCTCGTCTTCCGTAAATGCCGCTTGGGGATGCGGCCGTAGAGGTTAGGCATGAGCTCGCGCGCGGATTGGCCACCTATCCATCGGTCCTCCCAGGGCGGTGATGCGCCCATTCCCAATGAGCGTGAACGTGGATGCCTGTAATGTGGCACGCCTGCGGGCGAATTGAAGGTCCAACCCCGCCATGCTCGCTCCGGGTCTGTTCGGAGAACCATAACCAGCGTAGTCGCAGAGGCGAGACCGCACGCCGAGGTCTCGCATGCCTGTGCCCCAAGCTCGATGGGGCGGCAAACTCGTTCCGATTCACGTGGCGTTGTCCGCCATTGGCGTGGCGCGTCCAGCCCAAAGAAAACCACGCTGAATCTTCTCGACCGCTTGAGAGTTTTTGGGGGCGCGAACATAGCGATTGGTGCACCGGGATGGCACTCAAGACCGACTTAACCAGCGTAGGCGCCCGGTTTTAGTCATCGGCCAGCCTTCGGTCGGTAGGCGCTGGGCAACCGCATCAACCATGGGTTGTGGTAGGCGGCGAGATGGGCGGCGCGTGGACATGGGGATGCCGAGGTAGGTGATGGGAGAGTCGCCATCGGGCAGCCGAGGTGCGCGATCATCTCCGTGGCTGCTTGGTCGCTGCGAGGATGGTGGCGGAGCTCTTGGTGAAGTTCACCTTGGTAGGAGGCCTTGCCGAACAAGGCGAGGATCTCCCTGATCGCAGTGGTGTCATCCGCCGTGGCGTGGCAGAAGACCATGACGTCGTCGGCGTAGAGGGAGATCGCCGGGATGTGGCGCCGCGGGTGTAGCGGCTGCAGGATGCCCAGCAAAGTGAGCGTCAGAGGAGCCGCCCCAGTGGTGTCGCACCGCGAGCACGAAGAGCTGCGGGGACATGGAGTCGCCACGGGAGCCCTTGCCGGTGCCATATGGGTGGGCCGGGCTCGCCGTTCAGGAGGATGCGTGTGCTTTCAGAAGACAGGAGGATGGCCGTCCACTCCAAGAATCTGTTCCCGAATCCATACTGGCGTAGAACCTCAAAGAGGAATGGCCATGACAAGGAATCAAAGGCGCGCGTGAGGTCGAGCTTGAGCATGACTCTCGGAGCTCCCAATTTGTGCAGCAGCTTGAGTGACTGCTTGACAAGGACGTAGTTGTCGTGCAAGCTCCTTCCCGAGATGAAAGCATTTTGGTTGCGGCTAACCAGGTTGTCCAGCTTGGCACCGAGGCGGATCGAGAGCACCTTTGCGAAGATTTTGGCCACAAGGTGAATCGTGCAAATCGGCCGGTAGTCGCGCAGCCCATGGGTGTCGGCTTTCTTTGGCAGCAGCGTCGGCAATGCTTGGTTCAGCTTGTAGAACCCCTTCCTCGCAGGTCATATAGTTCTTGGAACACGTCAAGGAAATCCTGCACGATGGTAGTCCGGCATGTGCGTAGAAATTCTGTTGTGAACCCGTCTGGGCTGGCGCCTTCTTGGGCGGGAGGCGCTGACATGACCTCCCAAATCTCCTCGCTGAACGGCGCATCAAGGTCGGCGAGGTCGGTCGGCTCAATGAGCTGTGACAGGTCCAGCCGAGTGCTCGAGGCGGTCGCCGCGTGCCCAAGAAGGCCTCGAAATGGGCGAAGGCCGCCTCGGCCATGTCACGATGGTCCGTGAGCACCTGTCTTCCACGGCCAGTTTGTAGATGTGGTTCTTCCGCCGACGGAATGAGCATTGCGGTGGAAGAAATCGGTCTTTGGCGTCGCCGTCCTTGAGGTTGGCGATCACGAGAGCGTTCTTAGGGCGATCGTGCGCTCCATGGATGCGAGCCCAAGGTAGGATATCTTGAGCTGCTTGCGGAGCCGGGCCTCACAGTGGCGAGAGGTTGCGCGATTCACGGGCTTGGTCGAAGCGCGAGATGAGCTCCGTGATATCGCCACTTGGCCTTGATGTTGCCGTAGACACGGAACTCCAGCTAGTGAGGCTAGCCGCCGCTGTTGTAGCCGGAGCATGAGCCGGTGGAAGGGATCGACGTGATGTGTAGAGCCCCAGGCTGCGGTCACCACGTCATGGAATCCGTCCAAGCATAGCCAGTATTCCTCAAAATGGAACCTCCGGTGTGAGGTGGGCGTGGGCGAGCAATCCAGCTGACAGAACGGGCGTGGTCCGACACCACGGCGAGACATCGAAGGTGGCATCCATTGTGCGTGTCCTCCCAATCAGCGGTGCAAAGAACACGATCGAGCTGCACAAGCGTCGGCGGTGTTTGCTCGTTGGACCATGTGTAGCGCCGCCCGTTGAGGTAGATCTCCTTGAGCGCGAGGTCATTTGTGAGACGGCGGAATTTGCCCATCATGCGCCGGGTTGACGGTGCCCGTGTTTTTGTCGTCGCGGAGGATAAGATTGAAGTCGCCGCAAACCATCCACGGGCCCGGGCAGGCGGCTCGGATGTCGCGAAGCTCCTGCAGGAATGCAACCTTATGCGCATCTTCCGGGGTCCGTATACCACCGTTAGCCACCAAGGAGGGCGATGGCCGTGGTCACCTTAGAAGTGATCGCATTGGTGGTGAACATTGGGTCCGTGATGGTCACGGCCCTGCTCTTCCACGCCAGCAAGATGCCGCCCCGCGTGCCATCGGCTGGGAGGTACGTGTAGTCATCGAACTCGGAACCAAGCGCATCAAGGACAATAGCCGAGTAGATCAACTCCATTTTCGTTTCTTGAATGCAAACAATGGAGGCCCCGGTGGTGTCCAGCAGCGACCGGATAGCATGTCGCCGAGCCCACGCGTTCATGCCGCGCACATTCCAGATAGCGATCTTAAGGCCGTGATCCATGGGAACGGGATCGACGGGTATACTGGTCTAGCCTTCACATGGAACGTCGACGCTGCCGGTCACAGCCGATGCCATGCAGGCCCAGGATCTCGGTCAACCAAAGGTGGCAATGGCCTTGAGTACCGTCGGGGGTAGCGGTGCCGCGAACATGCCGTCATAGGCTTTCATCTCGTGGCGATGATCTTCGATCGATCCCTATGATCCCAAGGGTGCGAGGATTTGCGATGGGCGCGCCGCTCCGCCGTGGGAGGCGCTCGGTTGGCAAGTCGTAGCTGCAGATCGTCCACGGCGAGGGGCGAAGTTGAGGGGTCGGCGTGGCTTCTTTCCAGGGGCCGGCAGGGCGGCGTTGAGGTGTTTCGTGGCGGTGGCCAGAAACTCTCCAAGGGTCCATGGCTGTGGCGTAGTGCGGCTTCGGGATTGCCGTAGCGTAATTGGAGGCGATGCGAAGCGGCTCGACGTGCGGCCACTTGGGCCTTGGTTTGTCACGGCCCCAGCGTTTGGGGGTAGCTGGTCTTCGGTGGGCAGCAGGAGGGGAGGTGTAGGCGTGGGCCGCTGCAGAATCGTCCAGACTCGGGCTTTGGCTGCGGGCCGCAGCGGCCAGTGGAGACGGCCCAGCAGCAAGGGCGAGAGGGTTGGCGCCGAGAGGGGGCGTTTTCCCGCCCGAGGCATCGCAAGAGGGATTGGTGGCAGCGGACTGGTCAGCGGAATCCAGCCCCACCTCTGGCTCGGGTGGGGCGGTATCTCCACTTTGTCCCGACCGGGTCTCTGGTGCTGCAGATCTCTCCTGCGAGGCGACAGGCGCGCAACAACCATGGGCCAGATCCCGACAGGCCGGTGCGTCAGGGGGGGCCGGTCTATGCCCCACAGGATCGTCATTGGGATCGTTGCCAGCCACCAGATTTGAACTCGCGGCTGGTTGTGGGTCGACACGCGGCCCGACCGGGCCCAGCTGGGCGTCTGTGGCGACCGCGTCAGTGCAGCCAGACGGGCCCTCTGCAGACTGCTCCTTTTGCTTTCCTCTGCCTTTTCCTCTTCTGGCGTGGTGACGCGGGCGGTGGCCCCCTCGTTGCCCAGGCCAGGGCATCATGCCCGTACGCAGCGGATTCGCGGACGGCGCCGCGCCGGAGCCGGCGCCGGAAGGCCACGTCGGCGACGAGGATAGGCCATCTGACCTTGCCAGCCTAGCGACGCGCCAGCCCAGGTCGTCCATGGCCATGCCGTCGGCCCGGCCGGTGGCGGGCGCGTCCGTGCGGCGTCTGGCGGGCGCGCTGGCGACTGAGCCGCGATCGGGGCGTGGTCGCGTTCCCGCTGCCGCGCGTGGTTCCGCCTTCGCCCGGGGGCCTTGTAGTCGCCGGCGGTCTGATCATGACGGAGCGGGCTAGCGCGATGGAGATGGGGTAAGTCAGGATCCTAATGGTGGGCGCGTCGGAGTCCAAGGCCGCCGGCACCTGCTCGACCACCTCAAGAATGGCAGCGCGATGGATCTTGTCAGGGTCATGCGTGCGCCTAGATAGCCGGAAGGTGGCGAGGTCGGCGCGGGAACGGGTGTGGGGGTGGAGGCGTTCGATCCAGCAGCTTTGCCCGAGGATATGCTCGGCGGTGGAGAGGTGCCATGCTTGAGCGGGGACACCGCGCAGCTCGAGTTCGACGTGGAATTCGAACTCGCTGCAGCCGGCGTGCGCGAGCTTACACCAAGGCCGCATCGAAAGGGAGAAGCGTGGCGAGCGGATGAAGTGGTCGCCGGCGAGCCGCTCCTTGATGGCCAGCGAGCTGAACAGGATCAGAAAGTCCTCCGGGTGGTGACGGTGGACGGTGAAGTCGCCTTCGACGAGGTCGAATGAGTCCCAGAGCAGCGCAGCCACCTCGTCGGCAGAGACGGACGGTCGGTTGCCGGTGATGGACGCGACCATCGCGCGGGATAGAACCGTCTCCGCGTCCTCCATCTCGACGGTGCGTGCCATGATGATCCGCACAGGCTCTAGCGGGTGCGCGTCAACCGTAGGTGTCGCCGTGGCAGTTGTTGCGGGGGGCGACAGAGGGATGAGTGCGGACGACGGCTGCACGCGTGCCGGGGCGGCCGGGTAGCCGTGCTGTTGATTTACGCGCGGCGCCACGTCCGGCGCTGATGGGTCGCGAGGAGCGGGGTCATGCCTGACTGCGAGCATGTGCGGCACCGGATGTCGTTGGTGCGATCGCGCACCCGTGGCGATGGTCCGAACAGCAGCGAGCCAGCGACTTCCTCGGCGAGGGCTCCGGCGGCGAAGGCGCCGGAGGGCTGGGGTGGCCGCCGCTGGGCGAAGCGGGCGGCGGTTCCGACGCCGAGGGAGCTGGTATCCGTCCTCGTCCACCACATCTCCGCCAGACGCGGTGTACCTCCGAGCGGGGGCCAAGGCGGTTTCTGGCCGACACTGGGCGCGCCAACAGGGAGCCGTGGGCGCTGGAGGAGCCTGCCTCAAGGGGCCGGGGCGGCGGAGGCGGGCGACTGGCTGTCTGTGGCCGTGGACTCGCTCTCCGAGCTGAGCCAGCGGTCACCAGAGGACACGCGCTCGCCAGAGAGGGTCGCGCGGTGGTCGACAGGGTCAGCACCGGAGTCCGCCATGGAAGGGGAGGGGCAGGGGGGAGGGGCGGAGGGGGCTGGCAGTCTTCCTAACAAGTTTCACTCTGATCGTTAGTCTTGGTATTGATCTTGCTTAAAATCCGAAAACAATCCGACAACAATCGGAGGAGGAATGCGCAACAAGCAAGTCTATCATCGATGGCAAGGTTGGCCGTGTATTCCTATTCCTTGAGTTGTGTTTCAACCATACAATTCATCTAGTATAAAGTATCGTCGTTACAACCTTTCAATTTGGTAACTTGGAGGTAGTTTTCAAATACTATATTGTGACCAAAAAGCAAGGTAGCAAATTACTATATATACTACTTCAAAAAGCATATCCTTGCTCAACTTCTGACCTTCTGATCTAGATATCTTTCTACAAGAATGATTCAATGCTACTACCTCTTTGGAAAGAGTAGCTAAGTATATGGTTTGACTTGTTTCTTGTGTTAGCCAACTAGAACTTATTTTGCTTCTCAGTTCTTTGTGCATATCCTTACTTGAAAACTGGCTCCACCCTTCTCCCGTTGAACCTCTCATCAACCTCGTGCATGTACAGTAGTAGCACTAGCCCCCGTTCGTGTCATGGACAAGATCAGTTCAACTTGTGCACTTGGCTTGTTTTGTGGGAATGTCTGAGCAGAAAGAGAAACAATATATTTTTGTCAATTTCTTCTCTCTCTCTCTCTGCAGTTATAGCTAGCAACAGGCCCATTTGCGTGGTATGCAAACAGGAGGTAAACCACAGAGACTGCCACTAGTTATTGTAGTGAGTTTGGCCACTAAATTCCCTGTTTTTCTTTTTTTTTCCTAGTCCTTCTTGTACTGCCTGCCATGAAAAAACCTGATGATAGAATACAAATATTTGTGTATTGTATCATCAGTTCACAGAGAAGAAATTCTTTTTTCTTCAGTGTGTATACTATCGTTAGTTCCGTGTGTATTTTTGTTCTCTTTTCTTCAGTTCACAAAGAATAAATATTGTCAGTTCATGAATAGAGAATTTCTGTAATAAACTTAATATTTGTTTGGTGTGTATTCATGAAAAATACAAACTAGTTGGTGCGTGTGCAAAAATATCATCAGTTCATGTTTCGAAATTCTGTAAGTTTACATATATCACCTAAAATAAGTAATGTTTTGTAGCGAGTTTTTTCAGTGTCTATTCTAATTCAAGTGCCTTGTTCTTCCTAAAACACAAGGTGCTTGTGTTAATGCCTATGGGAGAATAGCACGTACAGGGACTGTGTACTAGTGTTGAAAACAGGATAAAGTCCTAAGATAATGATGTTCTCCCCTGCTTCCACCTCCATTCGCCGCCTCAGAACACCGCGCACGACCGCCCTCCCTTATCCCCTCCAGCTCGCCGTGTGCAAGTTCTTCAGTCCAAGTTCTCTGTCGAGCTCGTCTCTTGTTTCATTTTCCTTAACACTCGGTAAGGAAAATGATCGTTCAACTTGAATTATGTTTTGGACTGATTGTTCAAGTTCTTTCCTATAGAAGGTTCAGAAAGTTTTGTTCCTGAAAATGCACTTATTTGGAGTATGCCAATATATATGTATTTTTGAATTTCGCTCTTGAGTACCAGTTCAACATGTATTACGCCATCAATTCATAATGGAAAGGCAGCAAACAGTTCAATACTTGTGTGTTAAAAATGTAACAGTATAGAGAAACTTTCGTAGTGGTTCGCTGGAATAAATCGCATCAGTTCTGACTTGGATCCGTTCTTGCCTATAATGCATTGAAAAATCATTTTTTTTGCCTTCGTTAAGGCTTGAGAAGCATGTATCTCATTTATAATATGCTTTGGCATTTGGTCGATGATATTTATTGCATCCTTCATCACTGATCTTGATGAGGAGATTCATTTGTGCATTTCTATATTCGTTGTGTAAATCTATTGATTTTTAATGTTTTAGGGATTTCAGGAGAGTGGAGACCTGGAAGAGCACAACAAGCAGCAGCAGCGAGAAAAATGCAACGATGCATCATGCTGACATTGATGAAAAGCTATGATTTTGTGCTCCTGTTTGTTATTATGTCAATGAGAAACCAATACTTCTTTTCTTCAGGTTTCGTGTTTTAGTTGGTGAGGGATAAACAAAATTTCCTATTCAAGTGGAAGCTCCCAGTATATGATGGATGTGGGAGTTATTTTTACATTCACTGTTCAGTGCTTTTCTTTATGTAATGTTTTATGTTTTCAAGTGCTCGATGAAAATGTATGTTCCTAGTTGTCGGTGTCAAAACCGGCGGATCTCGGGTAGGGGGTCCCGAACTGTGCGTCTAGGCGGATGGTAACAGGAGACAAGGGACACGATGTTTTTACCCAGGTTCGGGCCCTCTCTATGGAGGTAAAACCCTACTCCTGCTTGATTAATATTGATGATATGGGTAGTACAAGAGTAGATCTACCACGAGATTAGAGAGGCTAAACCCTAGAAGCTAGCCTATGGTATGATTGTTGTTCGTCCTACGGATTAAAACCCTTCGGTTTATATAGACACCAGAGAGGGCTAGGGTTACATAGAGTCAGTTACAATGGGAGGAGATCTACATATCCATATCGCCAAGCTTGCCTTCGACGCCAAGGAAAGTCCCATCCGGACACGGGACGAAGTCTTCAATCTTGTATCTTCATAGTCCAGGAGTCCGGCCAAAGGTTATAGTTCGGCTATCCGGACACCCCTAATCCGGGACTCCCTCGGTAGCCCCGAACCAGGCTTCAATGACGATGAGTCCGGCGGCTGATTTGTCTTGGCATTGCAAGACGGGTTCTTCTCCAAATTACGTGTACCTGTTGAATAGTGTCCGACTTCTCGTGAATATTGTGCTCCTTGGCTTCCACGCCCAATAATGGCCGTCTTCCACGTGTCAAACGAAATGCGAAAAGCCAGGGTGTTTTTACATTTACCCCCTAGCTGCGCAAATAAGCTGCCTTATAAAAGAGACGAGGATTTAGATCCAAATCACACCATCTTCCCTTCGCGAGCATTCATCGGAGCGCATCCGACAGAGATCCATTCCATCATGACCAGTCGACGCAGCTCCTCCTCTCGCCCTCCCAGTCCTTAGCTCGGTGGTTGGGAGAGATGTTTCGTCCCGCACAGCGAGCTAGTGACGCTCCAAACCAAGAGATTCGTTCCCCAGCCTTCATGGTCCCGGTTCGAGCGGACTTGCCACCTATAATGGCGGAGAGCAAGCGGAGAGCGTCCCCGATCCCTCCAAAGGAGAGCGGGTATGCCTTGTCCCTTATCGATAAGAGGGCTCGGATTTCCAATTCATCCGTTTCTCCGGGGCTCCTGAGTTCTACGGCCTCCTACACAACCACTCGCTTTGCCTCCATATTGCATATTGCGGGCTTCGTAGCCCTTTGCGAGCTGTTCTTGGGCGTCGAGGCTCATTTTGCGCTGTGGAAGAAACTGTTCTGCCTTGTGCCCCGTTCTCAGGAGGGGTCGATATATCAAGTGGGCGGAGCCGAACTATGACGCATCGCCGGGACCGGATATCTATCCGGAACCCCAAGGAAGGCGTCCGAAGACTGGCCTTCAGAATGGTTTTATATAGAAGATGTCCCCTATGGGACCCTGTTCGGATCGGCCTCCCGAGTTCAATAATGCTCCCTTGAAGAAGCGCCTAATTTGGCGTCCACGGAGCCCTCGGAGGGAAAATGACAGGGACGTCCTTTACGATGAGCCGGATAAGGTTGTTAGCTCATTTCGGATCGACCATGATCGGGGTCATGGCCACATGCATTATGCGGGGGGTGCAGCCGCTTTAGTATAGAGGCCACCCCATGTGGGATTTCAACGGGGAGGATGATGCCACCCGCTGCGGCCGTAAGGGGCCGGGATCGTTTGCTGCTCTGACGAAGGCCTTGTCCGCATTGTACAAGGGAGAAGAGGAGGAGTTCCTCCACGTCAATCCGCAGGACGGATTTTCTATGTACAATCCTCCAAGATGGGTAAGCAGACGCTTCTTTTTGCCCATCTGTTCCATATTCCCATAGTTAAGTACCTTATCTTGTGATTTCGACGTAGGAATCGCGCCGGGCCGTGAAGGATATAAACAGCCCTCCTCCACAACCCGAGGACCCGGAACGGTCCCTCGATCCGGCCTCCCAAGAGGATCCGGACATATCCGTGGAGCTGATCGATGGGGTATTTTACCAACTGAGCATCGACAATGCCTTGGTCGCCATTACGGCCGATTACCCCAGATACTTCCAGCCTCACAGTAATCGAGACCGAAGTCCCAATATTTTGAAAATGATCCATCCGTGCTCATTTTTTATCACCGTATACCAATGGTGTTTTGCAGGGGGAGCCCTTGAGGCGGAAGGCCAAGCCTGCGGTGGCTAGCCAACAAGGGGCAGCAAGGCCCAGCAAGCTGAAAAGAAGTGCGGTCCGGATTGAGACACCGGCGCAACGGTATGGCGTGCCATCTTATTCCCAGGTTTTATTCCCGGAAGGTATACTAACGCTTGTGCTCTTTTCAGGAAAAAGAGCGCTCGCCGGACTATATCCGGAGAGGTTGCCAATCGAGCCTCCACCAGCCAGGCTCCAAAGCCAGGTCCAGAAGCGGAGGCGAACACGAAGCGTGCGTCGGACGCTCCTCCGACAGAGGATGCCGACAGACTGTCTGCCACCAATTCCGAGGTGGAGAGTGCCATGAATCACAAAGGCCGCCGACAGTTCTTCAGGATTTATGTTTCTCCCAAGAGGCATTGGATACCTTCAATTTGGGAGATGCGCACCTCCGTGCCGCTCAAAATGGTCTAGCCAGAGCCACGAAGCAGTATGTGAAAGACATACGGGTGAGAAAATTTTGATGGTTATATATGCCAGTAGCCCCCGAGACTTGAAACAGTTATAATAACTGATTTAAGGATCATTTGTTATGCAGGATCTTACAAAAAAGAATAGCCAACTGTCCCGAGAGCTGGAAGAGTGCAAAGCCCAACTTGTGGCCGCACTAGCCGCAGTAGGGAGGCCAAGGAGACCCCCTCTGGTAATATACGCTTCGAAAGATAAGTATGTTGTGAAGTGCGGCGTGTGTGTAAATCTGACAATATCATTGCAGATGGCGCCGTAGTGGATCGAGACAAGCAACAACTCTTGCGCCAGCTAAAGGCCGGCGAGAGCGTGCTTATGAGGGTGAGGCAGGAGAAGAATAATCTCCAAGATGCCAACACCCAGCTGGGCGAGGAACTAAAGGATGTTCGTGCTCAGCCGGACTCCGTGACGGAGAATCGACGGCCGACGCGGCATTTTTAGTAAGTGCTTGAGCGAACTTTGAAAAAGAGTTCGGCGAGGAAGTCGACTAACGAGTTATGTCTGTAGGTATGCTCACAGTCGTCCTGCAGAGGAAATGCCCGGTTCTACGGGTGACCTTCTTCCCGAGCTCTTACAACTGCACGAACGAGTTCGGCAGGTGATGAAAGGCGTCGCCCAGGCCTTGTGGCCATCTGTCTCCCTGCCCGAAGGCCTTGGAGAGCTTGCAGAGAGGCTTAAGGGAGCACGGCGGCGCTTCCGATTATGGAAGATATCGGCCTGCCGTCAAGGCGCCAGGGAGGCCTGGGCCATGGTGAAGACGCGGTACACGAAGGCTGACCCAAACCACATGGCCGAGGTCGGACCTGTGGGGCCTGATGGGAAGGAGATCCCTGTGAGCTTAGTGTACGGCCAAGTAGAATTGGCTGCCAAATATTCCCAACAAGACTATAAACTAGACAACCTATTAGATGGTATTGAGGAGGAATATGCCCAGTCAAATTGACTATGTAATTTAAGATGACATGTGAAAATGCCTTCTAGCCGGATTGTAGATCGTTTGTCATGGCGGACCTTTTCGCTTGAACCTCGGGACCCTATAGTCTGGAGTGTGTCCGAATACCCTCGCGGTTATGTAAGAACCGGGGCATGCGTGGAGACCAGGCGTAGGTGTCATTAATGCTTGAACAGACAAGTGCCCAACTAGTTATGTTATATTACATGGTTAGTAAGAAACATCTTCCAGGGAGAATAGTTCCGTTAAGGGTTCCTTTCCCTGGGAGGCATGCCTTAAAGTGCATGTCCGGACTGCGAAAAAATCAGAAAATCATCTGGGGGCAGATAAATAAATAAGTGAGAAATCATCATTAGTTCACCGACCGAATATTCCCTTAAGAACGCTAGCTTTCGGCTTCACCCAGTCTGAGGTACACATCCGGCTGACCCGGCGGTAACAATCGCAGAGGTGCTCCCTTTACCGCCTAGCCGAACAATCGGGAACGTAGGGGTAAGCACGGGAGCCGAACAACCCAGCTTGGCCAAAACTTAAGTCATATCGATGCATATAATGGTGAATAAAAGGTACATGCGGAAGTGTGACACATGTGTTGGGCATGAAGCCCGTATAAATAAGCTTACATTAAAGAAGCCCCCAGTATAATAATGGCGCGGATAGCGCGTCAAGTGTGCGAACAATGCGCAGACGAGCCTTTAAAGGCTGTAAGAGAAAAGGAGGAGAAGGAGAGAAATATAAGACAACTAATGTGTGAAAAAATAAGCGGAGGAAGGAGACGAACTTCAGAATCCGGCGCTAGGCGTAGAATCTTCGGAGGCGGGCTGCGTTCCATGGGTTCGGCTCGAGTCGGTTATTCAATGCATCTCGTGGGCAGTGCGCTCCACCGGTCGAGGACTTGGTCGATAATAAAGGGACCTTCCCATTTGGGCTTGAGTTTGTCCTTTTTCTTGTCCGTGAGCGTAGAACTAACTCGTCAACGTTGTAAGTTTTGGCCCGTACTTCTCTGCTTTGATATCGTCGAGCCTGCTATTGATAGAATGCGGAACGGGCTTTTGCCACGTCACGCTCCTCCTCCAAGGCATCCAAATTATCCTGCCGATTGAGCTCGGCTTCTCTTTCTTCGTACATGCGCACGCGAGGTGAGTCATGAATTATGTCGTAGGGCAGAACTGCCTCTGCACCGTATACCATAAAGAATGGTGCGAATCCGGTGGTGCGATTCGGCGTGGTCCGCAGCCCCCAGAGTACGGAGTTGAGCTCCTCTACCGGTCGTGTTAGATTCCTTGAGGACCGCACTAGTCCGGGTTTGATGCCGCTCATGATTAGACCATTTGCTCGCTCGACTTGACCGTTAGTTTGAGGGTGATAGACGGAAGCATAGTCGAGCTTGATGCCCATGCTTTTGCACCAGAGTTTGACCTCGTCGGCCGTGAAGTTCGTGCCATTATCAGTGATGATGCTATGGGGGACGCCGTAACGGTGTACGACCCCTGATATGAAGTCTATCACCGGTCCGGATTCGGTCGTCTTAACAGGCTTGGCCTCTATCCATTTGGTGAATTTATCCACCATGACCAGTAGGTATTTTTGCTTGCGGGTTCCTCCTTTAAGGGGTCCAACCATGTCAAGCCCCGGACATGAAGGGCGGTGATGGGTATAGTTTGGAGGCGGTGTGTGGCATGTGGCTTTGATTAGCAAAGAGGCGGCAACCGACGCATCGTTCGACTTAGTCTGAACGCATCCGCCGGGCCGTCGGCCAATAAAATCCTGTCTGGAAGGCCTTGCTTACAAGGGCCGGGCTGCGGCGTGGTGCCCTTGAGTCCGGCATGAATTTCAGCCAGAAGATTCCGCCCTTGCTCTTTGGAGATACACCTTTGAAGGACTCCGGTGGTGCTTTTCTTATAAAGCTATCCCTCATGGACTTTATAGGCTTTAGATCGCCGCACTATGCAGCGTGCCTCGTTTTGGTCCTCGGGAAGTTCCTACCTGGTTAGGTAGGCTAGGAATGGTTCCGTCCACGGGGCAATGATTGCCATTATTACGTGGGCTGAAGATGTTACTTCGTTGGCAGAGCCTCCAATTGTGTCAGAATGTTTGGTGTCGGGTAGTCTTTGTTGGGTCGGGCTGTTATTTCCGGACTCCTTCCCATAATCTGGATGGCTTGAACAGCCTCTGTAAGAAGATATTGGGGGGGTGACATCGGCGCTTCAGCGCAAATGCGTGCCAAGGCGTCTGCTGCCTGATTGTTTTCCCGAGCTATATGGTGAAATTCGAGCCCTTGAACCGGTGACATTTTTAGGACGGCGTTGCGATAAGCTGCCATTTTCGGATCCTTGGCATCAAAGTCTCCATTTATTTGGGATATCGCGAGGTTCGAATCCTCGCGCACCTCTAGGCGTTGAATGCCCATGGATCGCCATCCGGAGACCATGTAGAAGGGAATCGTATTCGGCTGCGTTGTTGGAGTCTGTATACATTATCCGGAGTACGTATTGAAGCTGTATCTCTGTTGGGGAGACGTCGAGCAGCGCCACCCCAGCACCAGCCAACATTTTGGAGTCGTCGAAGTGCATGATCCGGTTGGAATATGTGCCGTACTCATTAGGGAGTTCGCTTCAGTCCATTCGGCATAAGTCGGCCAAAACTGCGACTTAATGGCTCGCCCGTGGCTTATAGGTCATGTCGAGCGGGAGGAGCTCAATGGCCCATTTGGCAATCCGGCCCGTCGGCGTCGCGGTTCTTTATAATGTCGTTAAGAGGTACTTCGGAGGCTACTGTTCTCGAACACTCTTGAAAGTAGTGTCGCAGCTTCCGGGATGCCATAAACACCGCGTACGCTATCTTTTGATAATGCGGATACCGTGACTTGCATGGAGTGAGGACAGTGGACACGTAGTAAACTGGTTTTTGAAGGGGGAACTTGTGTCCGTCCGTTTCTCGTTCGACAACGAGCACCGCGCTTACAACTTGATGAGTTGCCGTGATGTATAATAGCATTGGTTCGCCCATGTTGGGCGCGGCCAGGACCGGGTTTGTTGCCAATATGGCTTTTATTTCTTCGAGTCCGGCTGTGGCGGCATCCGTCCACTCGAAGTGTTCGGTCTTGCGGAGGAGGCGATAAAGGGTAATGCCTTTTCTCCCAAGCGGAGATAAAAGCGGCTTAGAGCCGCCACACATCGATCAATTTTGTATTTGTTTGAGGTCCTTTGGGATATCCAATTGTGACAGAGCTCGGATCTTGGCTGGGTTTGCTTCAATTCCTCTACGGATACAATGAAGCCCAAGAGCTTTCCGGCTGATGCGCCAAAACGCATTTTTCCGGGTTAAGCTTGATGTCATATGTTCGGAGATTATCAAATGTGAGCCTCAAGTCGTCTACTAGAGTTTCGACATGCTTGGTTTTGACGACCACATCATCTACGTATGCCTCCACTGTTTTGCTGATCTAGTTTGCCAGACATGTCTGGATCATGCGCTGATATGTTGCGCCGGCGTTTTTGAGCCCGAAGGGCATTGTGTTGAAGCAGAATGGGCCGTATGGGGCGATAAATGCCGTTGCGGCTTGGTCAGCCTCTGCCATCTTAATTTGATGGTAGCCGGAGTATGCGTCGAGGAAACACAATGAATCGTGTCCTGCGGTAGCGTCGATAATTTGATCGATGCGGGGAGGAAGGGATCCTTTGGGCAAGCCTTGTTGAGGTCCTTGAAATCGGCGCATAGGCGCCGTGGATTTGTCCTTCTTTGGTACCATCACCAGGTTTGCTAGCCAGTCCGGATGTTTTATATCTACGATGAATCCGGCCTCCAATAGTTTGGCTAGCTCCTCTCCCATGGCTTGTCTCTTAGGTTCGAGAAACGCCGAAGAGCCTGTTTGGTAGCTTGAATCCTTTTAGGATGTTTAGGCTGTGCTCGGCCAGCCGGCGTGGGATTCTGGCATGTCCGAAGGGTGCCAGCAAAAGGTCGATTTTCGGCGTAGGAATTCTCGTAGTCTGGGCGTCTACATCAGGGTTTAATTGTGCCCCGACGGAGGCCGTTTTTGTAGGGTCCGTTGGGTGGACTTGGAATTTGACTATTTCGTCCGCTAGTTTAAAAGGAGGTGGACTTGGATCTTTTATCTAGTATCACATCATCCCTGTTCACCGTGGAGCGCAGCGCAGTCAGTTCCTCGGCCTCTAGGGCTTCGAATAGTGCCTCAAGGGCTAGTGCGGCTGTCTTATTTTCGGCGTGGAGTGCTATGTCCGGGTCACTAGCAAGAGTGATGATTCCATTGGGCCCGGGCATTTTGAGCTTCATGTACCCGTAATGGGGTATAGCTTGAAAAATTGTGAATGCCTCTCGCCCTAATAGGCGTGGTATCCGGCTGCTGAGCAGGGCCACTTGGGCGTGACCTCCTCGGACCTGTAATTATCCGGCGTGCGAACACCACATCCAAGGTGTGATTTTTCCTGTGCAGACGCTTCCCGACTAGGTATTATTCCTCTAAAGGTTGTGCTGCTTCGCTCAATGCGGCTCCAGTCTATTTCCGTTCTTCGAAGGGTTTCCTCATAAATGAGGTTCAATCCGCTGCCACCATCCATGAGTACCTTGGTAAGGCGAAAGCTATCCACTATTGGACTGAGGACCAATGCTACTGGTGCTCGGGCTGTTCGGAATTTAGGTTCATCACTGGCATTGAAGGTAATAGCCGTGTCACTCCATGGATTTATTGTTGCTACTTGGTAGACTTCGGCAAGGCTGCGGAGTGTTCTTTTTCGCATATTGTTTGATGCGAAAGTCTCGAAGACTATTAATACCGTACTGGTATCCCCGGGCTGGTGCTCTGTGGATGCTGGGGTTAGAAGCTCTTCGCCACTTTTGGCCACTTGCCGGAGTATCCAACATGCTCTAAGGCTATGAGTTGGTGTGGCGCCCTCTGTACTATGAATTTTACAGGGTCCGTTGAGCCATCCCTCCAAGACGGTTCCATGCCCGTAGGGGTTTTGTTTTTGGTGTTTAACCCGGGTGATTGGCGATAATGCACCCTTTTATTTCGGACTGGGTTTGTATTCAGGGCCGGATTGTCCCAAAATCTTACTTCGGTTTTCCAGGCGCTTTCCATCGCATAGTACTTTCATACTATGGACGCCATGTCACCAAAGCGTGTAATTTCACGGTGACCTATGGAGTTGAGGATTCCCTTGTCCATGCAATTATTACAGAAGAATGAAATTGCGTCTTCCTCGCGGTAGTCCTTTATCCTGTTCATAACCAGGAGGAATCTGGCCCAGTAATGATGTACTATTTCCTTGGGCTCTTGCCTAATTTTGGATAGATCGCCTATGTTCGAGTGGGTGGGTGGAATTAGATCCGAAACCTCACCCAATCCGAGGCTCAAGGGCCAAGGAGTTTCCGAACTCGGAAGCTTGGATTCTTGGATGTTGTCCAATGAATCTAGCCGTTGCACGACTCTAAGTTCAGGTCTTGAGTGGCGTCCTCCCCTCATGGTATCCGGCTTGGAGGGATCGGGAATCCGGACATAGCTAGTCCTTAAGATAGATGAAGGGTCGCCGCATTGTTCCTCCACCACAGCAACGTGATGGGTGACCTGGGGAGAGTTAATCTCTCTCAGATCGGGTTTAGGCCCAATCTGATCGTAGTCTGTAGCGACCCCCAAGGCGGCGATGCGATCCAGGAGCTCGTTTAAGGAAGAGAGCTCTGTCGGATCTACCTGCTCGGCGAGTTCCGAGTTGACGTGAAGATTGCTTTCGATGACCCGAGAAGTCATCGTCGGCGCGGCGGCCGAACAGGCGGTCATAAGAAAACTGCCTAGCCGGAGATTTTGGCCGATAGCCAAAGCTCCTTTAGCAACAGTGCCGTCTTTAAAGACGGGATGAGGCATCCTTCACGATGTCAACGACACGGAGGAACTCTCAGTGACAGCACCAATGTCGGTGTCAAATGCGGCGGATCTCGGGTAGGGGTCCCGAACTGTGCGTCTAGGCGGATGGTAACAGGAGACAAGGGACACGATGTTTTTACCCAGGTTCAGGCCCTCTCGATGGAGGTAAAACCCTACTCCTGCTTGATTAATATTGATGATATGGGTAGTACAAGAGTAGATCTACCACGAGATCAGAGAGGCTAAACCCTAGAAGCTAGCCTATGGTATGATTGTTGTTCGTCCTAAGGACTAAAACCCTCCGGTTTATATAGACACCGGAGAGGGCTAGGGTTACACAAAGTCGGTCACAATGGGAGGAGATCTACATATCCGTATCGCCAAGCTTGCCTTCTACACCAAGGAAAGTCCCATCCGGACACGGGACGAAGTCTTCAATCTTGTATCTTCATAGTCCAGGAGTCCGGCCAAAGATTATAGTTCGGCTATCCAGACACCCCCTAATCCGGGACTCCCTCACTAGTAGTTCATGTATTATTGCCTGAGGAGTTCATGTATTATTGCCTGAGGAGTTCATGTGTTACTGGCCAGTAAGTAAATCTATCAATCACTCCCTCAAGTGTGATGAAAAAAATAGACAGTGAACTGATGAAAAAATATCATCGACACTACTAGGAAAAGGGCTATAGATGGAATGGACACTAATGGCGCACCTATCATGTGGTGCGCCACTACTATATAGTAGTGGTGCACCATGTGCTGGTGCGCCATTAGAGTGGAAGACACTAAGGGCGCACCTGGCACACGGTGCGCCACTAGTAACAATTTTTTTTCCAAACATACTAATGGCGCATCATGGCACGGTGCGCCATTACTAGTGCGCATCGGCCACACAGTGCGCCACTACTGTTGTTTTTTTAGTTCTTTTTTTTTGCAAAACTACTAATGGCGCACCATAGCATAGTGCGCCATTACTAGTTTAAACTAGTAATGGCGCACTAGGCCACGGTGCGCCATTAGAATATATATATATTTATTATTTTTTTGCAAAACTTCTAATGGCGCATCAGCAGCAGGTGCGCCATTAGTAACCAGGGTTACTAATGGCGCATTTGCAGGTGGTGCGCCATTAGTAACCTGGGACCAAGAAGATATTTTGGACAGCCCACCTACCCACTCACTTTCCCCACTTCATTCTCCACCTCCTCCTCCAAGCTTGTCTCGGCTGCCTCCTCCTCCTCACCTCATTTGCACCATAGATTCATCCAAATTAAGTGGTTAAATTACCTTTTTTTGATAGGTAAGCAAGGGGGAAGCTATCTTTATGTTGTTCTCCCTCTCCAACAACGTGCACACGCACTTTTTGTGGCCTAGCTAGAGCTATGTATATTCGTGGTGTTGCTTATGTTTGTGGTGTTACATATATGTGTGTGTTTGCAGGTACCGGTATTTGAAATGCGATAGTTTCCAATATTTTGCCGGAATGTTGATTCATTTCTGTTTCGGCGAGAATTTTGGCACTATGCATTCTTTTTTGTCCTATTTGTAGGGAAAGTCATGCCAAATTTTTTCTTGGTTCTAAAATATCGTGTTGCTCTACCCATGATGACCATATGGTCATACGATGACGAAGGCATCATGAATAGGTTTTTGAGCTCCGTGAAGGCCGAGATGCTTGAAAAGAACGAGACGGAGATAAGATGTCCGTGTCGAAGATGCAAGCTGAAGAGCCTTATTGTGGACCCGGATTCCGGGCAGGTGCGGGACCACCTGCTCTGGCGTGGTTTCACGGATGGCTATCGGTGGCAAGGTGATGAAGATGACTATGAAGTCGTCCATGGGGTCTGGGCAAGAAATGAGGAAGGGCAGCAAGACAACCACCGCGGCTCGGGCGGGTGAGAAGACGAAGAATCTCCAGGACATGATCACGACGGTGATGTTATACACAGTCATCATGTAGAATATGCAGGACATGATGATGAGGAAGATGCCGGAGCAGACGAAGGGCATGATCATGAAGATGAAGATGCCGGCGGAGCGAACTGACGATGGACCATCGATGGGCTGGGTGCGGGACCCTCATATTCAAGAGCTGCTTCTCAAGCTGACGGATAACGCAAGAGCTGCCGCCCGAGAAAGCCAAGCTGGATCAAGCCCCGGAGATAGACGCGGTTACTCCATTGTATGAAGGATGCAGGCCGAGGATACCCGCTTTGAAAGTAACGCTCATGGCTCTGGAGATGAAGGTAAAACACAAAATGACCGATGCATGCTTCGACGAGAACATGTCATTCTGGCACGAACATCTTCCCAAGGGGAATAAGTGCCCGACCAGTTTCGAGGAGGCGAAGAAAATAGTGTGTCCTCTGGATTTACTGCACGTGAAATACCATGTGTGCATGAACAATTGCATCATTTATCGGGACGAGCACACGGAGTCTACCATATGTCCGGTTTGCAGCGTCACTCGATACAAGAAGAGGAAGAAAGCTCCTCGAAAAGTGGTGTGGTACTTTCCAATCACTCCTCGTCTGCAGCGGTATTTCACGGACCCTAAGGTAGCAAAGCTCCTGCGTTGGCACGCGGATAGGGAGGAGAAGATGCGAGAAGATGACGCAAATGATCCGGAGATAAATAAAAAAGACAAGATGCTGAGTCACCCAAAGGATGAGAGCCAGTGGCAAGCGTTGAACTTCGAACACCCAGAATTTGGGAAGGATCCAAGGAACATCGTGCTGGGCATGAGCACCGATGGAGTCAATATGTTTGGCAGCCAGAGAAGCATACATAGCACCAGGCCTGTGTTTGTGTGGATGTACAACCTTCCCCCCTGGTTGTGCATGAAGAGGAAGTACATTCACATGAATATGCTAATTGAAGGGCCGAAACAACTAGGGAACGACATCAATCATGTCTGGGGCTGCCGAAAGAGGAGCTAGACACGCTGTGGAAAATGCCAGCCAATACGTGGGGACGCCGCGGAGAAAGAATATTTCCCGATGAGAGCCGCACTGCTCACGACGGTGCACGACTATCTCGATTCTGGATATCTCGTGGGGCAGGTGGTCCACGGATTTTCCGGATGCGTCGGTGCATGGATGACACAACGTATCGCCCGACTAGATAGAGATCCCAAGTCTTCGAAAACCGGTTTCATGGGACATCGAAGGTGGCTTCGCGACGATGACCCGTGGAGGAAACACAAGGATCTGTTCGATGGTGAAACCGAACCCCGAAGACGCCCGCGTACGAGGAGCAGCGAGGAAATAGACCAGTTGCTGAAAATTTGGAAAGATTGCCCACTGCCAGGAAAGAAGCAAAAGGCACCAGAGCCGGGAAAGAAGCGAAAGGCGCCAGAGCCGCTGCTGAAGGTATGGAAAACAAGGTCTCTTTTCTGGGACTTGTCGTACTGGAAGATCCACCACATGCCTCACAGCCTTGATGTCATGCATATCACGAAGAGCGTGTGCGAGAGTACGCTTGGTACCACACTCAACATGCGGAGAGGACCAAAGATGGGCCGAAAGCAAGGGCAGATTCGAAATCAATGGGCATCACGGAGGAGCTTCACGCTAATGATGATGATGATGATGATGATGAGGCGAAGCAGGACACGGAAAGTCGTCGCAAAGGCAAAAAGGCCAAGAAGACCGGAAATGACTACCCTCCTGCATGCTTCACTCTAAGTCAGGAGGAGGTCGAGCAGTTTTTCACCTGCCTCGTAGGAGTAGAACTTCCTTACGATTCTGCGGGAAGATAAGCAGATACCTAGACCTAGCGAAGCGAAGTTCAGCGGGATGAAGTCTCACGACATCGCGTCTTGATGACATGAGATACTTCCAGTTGCAATCCGTGGGATCATGGACGCGCACGTCCGTGAAACGCTATTTGGCCTATGCAACTTTTTCAACGTCATCTCTCGGAAGTCAGTTGGCGAGAGGCAACTCAGAAGGCTACAGGAAGAGATCGTGGTGATACTATGCGAGCTTGAGATGTACTTCCCGCCCGCATTCTTCGATGTTATGGTGCATCTGCTGGTCCATATCATGGAGGATATCATCCAACTCGGGCGGCGTTCACGCACGGCATGATGCCGTTCGAAAGGATGAATGGTGTCATCAAAGGATACGTTCGTAACATGTCACGTCGAGAGGAAGCATAGCCAGGGGCTTTCTAACCAAGAGTGCATCTCCTCTTGCCACGAATTATCTAGGCATCGAGGACCTGTTGGTGCCGTCAACGAGCACCTCGGCAGGCTCATTGGATGGGGTCACCGTGAGGGTCGCGCGAAATGCATGTCGACTCAGGGTCGACTTCGCCGACTTTGAAAGAGCAAACCTAGTCGCGCTACAACACATAGACGTGGTTGATCCTTGGGTGGTAGAGCACAAAACCTTTATTGAGAAGGCGTGCAATGACCGAGGCCAGCGGAGGACGGGCGGAGATATAATCAAAGAGCACAACTCATGTTTCACGCGTTGGTTCAAGCGAGAAGCTTCGCATTACCCTTTACATGAGGATTCTTCCGCGGAAGAACAAGTCATATTCGCCTTGTCATAGGGCGCCGAGCACAACTTGATGACCTATGAGGCGTACGATATCAACGGCTACACATTCTACACCGAGGACAAGGACATGAAGAGCGATGGTTATCAGAACTCCGGGGTAACGATGAAATCCTACACCGGTAATGACAAGGACAGATACTACGGAAGGATCGAGGAGATCTGGGAGTTGAGCTACGCTGGAGAGAAGGTCCCGATGTTCCATGTCAGATGGGCCAAGAGCGTCCTAAAAGAAGACCGGTATTTCACCACCATGGTTATACCCGAAGCCAAATCCAAGACCGCGGACGCAAAGGTCACCGTGAAAAATGAGCCATGGGTACTGGCTTCCCAAGTGGACCAATGCTTCTTCATTACCGACCTGTCAAAGCCCAGTCGTGTTGTCGTGAGGAGAGGCAAAATGAAGATCATCGCACTGGATGGAGTATCCAATGAGCAAGACTTCGACAAGTATGGCGACCCGAAGATCGAACATGACGGCGACGATGAAGTAGCAGCATACACCACAAGAAGAAGCAGGACCACCCTACCTAAAGGACGTCCGTTCCACAGAAGAACTCCATTTGCGAAAAAGAAGGGCAAGAAGATTGCGAACAGATAGCTAGCTAAGATCGATTGTATTTAAATCGTAGTCTTCATTTCTCGATTGTATTTCATGGGCACTTTAATTTTGAACTCATGAATATTTTTTAAATTTCATGGACGCTCGATCTCGATCCCCCTCCATCTCGATCGCTATCCCACCTCGCCAGATCCGGTCCCCCTTGCCTCCGAGCACCCCCCGCACCATCTCCCCCGCTCCACCGGCTGCCGCCGCCGACCCCCCGCACCCTCCCCCACTCCACCGCCGCCGACGACTCCCCGCACCCTCTCCCCCGCACCCTCCCGGCCCGCTCCACCGTCACAAATGAATGCAACTAAAATTGCAAAAAAAAAAAAATTTGATTATATTTTCAAATAACAAATTTGATGATATTTTCAAATAATAAATTTGATGATATTTTTTCATATTCATAAATATTTTCAAATAACAAATTTGATGATATTTTTGAAAAATTATTACTGTTTAAAAAAATATTATTGTTATGATTTAAACAAGTTTGAACATATTTAAACACAAATAAATATCAAACAACATTCTAAATGCATAAAAACAAAAATTGGGGAGCCTGGGAATCGAACCCAGGACCTCCTGGTGTGTGCTGCGTGCTGACCAGTCGGGCTAGTGGGCATGTTCTGATGGAGATAGTGTTAGGTGGAATATAACCTGACAAGTCGGGCTAGTAATTCTAATGGCGCACCAGATGTGGGTGCGCCATTGCAATCTAAAAAAACATTATAATGGCGCACCGCTGCGGGGTGCGCCATTAGAAAGCTTCCCCCATCCATACACTTCGTCCCTCCCTCGTCCCTCCCTCTCGCCAGACACTTCGTCCCTCTCCCTCCACTGCGTCGCTCCTTCCCTCGTCCCTCCCTCCACCGTGCCACCGCCGCCGCTGCCCCGACCCACTGCGCCGCAGCCGCCCAAGCGCCCCCGCCGCCTCCCTCTCCCTTCCTCCCCCTCGAGCCCCGCCTCCCCCCCGAGCCCCACCTCCCCCGCGAGCGCCAGAGATTTGGAGCCTCGGAGCCGCCGGAGACTTGGAGCCTCGGAGCCTCCCGTCCACCAGGAGAGGAGGCCCGCGACCTCCCCGCCGTCTATCCCCCCCCCCAAGCTCGCCGTCTCCGCCCTCCGTCATCTCTGCTCCGGCCACCACCTCATCGTGGTCAGGTAACCCTCCTCCCTCTGCCTCTCTTCCTCCTCTCCTCCCTCCCGGCCATGCCCTCTTCTTCTCTCTTTTGCTAGGTTTAGGTCAAATCCCACTCGAATTTAGGTCAAATTAGGTCAAATTCCTCTCGAATTTAGGTCAAATCCATCTCGAATTTAGGTCAAATTAGGTCAAATTCCTCTAGTATTTCATTTTTCATCATGCTCTGTATGCCATTGTTGCTGCTCTGTGATGCCATACCCCCAAACATTATTTGGTTGGGATTCATTCTTACATGTGTGTGTCTGTGTAGTTAGTAAAGGGGTTTGTTTGTATGGAAGCAAGTTTGTGTGTGTGTTTACTAGTTACATGATGATCTAACAAGAATATATTTATATAATGGTTCCCTTTAGCTGACCTGGCATTATGCTTGAGAAGAGAAGAAAATAGTTGCTTGTGTTTGAATATTGGCTTGATGCTGGTTTTGAATTTTGAAGCTGTTTGTCCATGTGAAAAGAGTCCAGTCTAGTCAGCAATATCCATGTGGTATATATCTCTGTCTCTGTCAGTGTGTGTGTGTAGTAGGGTGGTAGTTGGGTTGGAATGGATTGAATGGATCAAAGACTTGTCAGCATGAGAAATGTAGTAAATAGTAGTCTGAAACATTTGCTTGTGTTATTACGTGCTTTCATACATTTGTTGTTACTTAGACAGGCAATGTTTTCCATTCATCTAACTATTATGCGCTTATACTAAAACCGTAGTGTACTGTTTTTACTTGATCAATGGATGTGGCTGTTTTAGTGAGTGTGATGACTGGGGATTCAAGTGCCATGACCATCACGGCGGAATCTTGTACTAGTTAAGACAAAATGATGAGATATGTTGCACATGCCTTGACTTGTGAATGCTGCCCCCTTCCAAAATCTAACCACAAGGGAAACAACATTACAGTCTCACTCTTTCGCTTTCCCCCTTTGGACTTTAGATGTCGAGTCTTGTTTTTATGTCGGAACCTAGTGTTATCCAGCTTGAAATTCCTACCCAATTTAATGCATGAGAAAAATCTCTGCTGCTTGATAGAATCATCATATACAAATTAGAACCTTTCTAACATCTGCATATTTCAGGTTTCCGAGGAGGTAAAGGAAGTGAAGTTCAGACAAAGGCAGCAGCAAAGAACACATCCAAGGTGAGAAATATGTTCCTATTTATCTTTTTTGCTCAAGTTCTTGATTACATCATATAATATAGAGCTTATATATCTTGATGATGAGTCTTGTTAAAACCTTACATATGTTGGTTCACCTTATTTGCTCCAACGGCACAAACTTGAGCTGCTAGCATAAAAAGTGTTGCGAAGCATGACAGGGCGGTGAGGAGCTCTTGTCAAAAACTTGAGCTCTTGTCAAAAAAATCAGTTAGATGCAGTTAGCATCATGTAAGAAAATGTCCATAATGTGCCCCGATAATGATGTATTTTGTCATAAAAATATATAGTAGTTTACTTCCATGAGTTGTTTTATTGACATGGCACATTTGCAATGGAGTTTTATATATCTTTAGCCCTTTGTTCATTAACGACAAGTCAGTTTCTTTATTTGTTATGCTGTATTCACTTCTTCTTGCTTCTTTGTACTTGTGATGATGTTGTACTTGTGATGATGCTACTTGTGATCATCTGAAATGACCCATTGGCGACTTCATTACTGGGGATAATGATTTTGCAGGTACCGAGAGGCCCTTGAGTTTGTCGGAATGTCGATTAACCACATTAAAGCAAATTCGGGTAGTCCATATGTCCTATTTTCAGCAAAGGTCATGCTGAAATTTTCCGTGAATTTTAGCAAGACTTTGCTAAAAATCGGACATGGGGTACTTGCTACGAATGCATGGGTCGGGGTATCTTAGTACTTAGCATCGATAAACCCTAGATGATAAACCCAACATAGGTGGCAATAGAGCCAAGTGATTAGTGCCAAGTGATTAGGCCCAACCTAGGGTGCCTCGGCATCGATAAACCCTAAATGATGAAAACTTAACTTTTAGGATGCCTCGGTATCGACAAACCCTAAATGATAAAGCTTAGCTTTTAGGATGCCTCGACATCAATAAACCCTAATGATGAAAACTTAACTTTTAGGATGCCTCGGCATCGATAAACCCTAAATGATAAAAGCTTAGCTTTTAGGATGCCTCGGTGTCGACAAACCCTAAATGATGAGACCATGATCTTGTTCCTTGACAATAACCAACTTTTTGACCAAACTTTTTCCTATTTAGAGCGAAACATGGCCCTAGCGATGAGGCCGGCGGTTGGTGGCAAGCAATGCAGGAGCTATCCCAGGAGATGGAGGAACAACCTCACCGCTATGAGGATGCCACGGAAGACACCGATCCTGACTACACAACCCTTAGTGGCGTCAGGGATGACACCACTGATGGTGCCGCCGAGGATGCCACCACTGATGGTGCCGCCGAGGATGCCACCACTGATGATGGCGGCGCACGCACAGATGGCAGCCAACCGAAGAAGCAACGGAAGGACCGGCGTAAGCAGCGCTCCGCACCGTCAAGGAGGAATTTACTCAAGTGGACTCGACGGGCATCCAATGGAGCCCAAACATATAGTCAAGAATTTTCGGTTCAGCTCGGGTGCATTCTCCGGAGCACCGTCTCGATCAACACCGAGAACCTTAGGCATAAGGACCGAGGGAATTTGCCCAACCTCCTCTTCACGAAGCTGCACGAACGATACATGTTCCCCGCTGAATTTGAAAACACACGCCTCTCAGGGAATAAAGTGAACAGTGCCGCCCTCATGAGGATGAGCACGGCCCTGTCTACTTGGAGAAGCGCGGTGAAGAGAATGATTTAGAAAGGTGATAGTTATGAGAAGATCAAGGCAACAAATCCTTCGATCAGCGAAGAGGACTACAAGGAGTTCAAGATCAAGTGCGAGAGCAGTGCAACCTCCGAATCAAGTTAGTGGGGGAAAGAAATGCGGGAGTTGAACTTAGGGGAACACAAACTCGGTCCCGGCGGTTACAGAGTGGCGGAGCCTATATGGGACAAGGAGGACGCGGAGCGTGCCGAGCAAGGCCTACCGCCCCGCTTCGAGAAATACATCAGTGACAAGCAGACCAGGAACTATGTCAGGGCCCAATACAAGGAGGACCCGATAACAAAGGAGCTTACCACGGATCCGAAGACCAGGGCGCTTGAGCTTGTTCTGGCGAAGGAGACTGTAAGCGATGGCTGGGTCGTCCCAGCACCCTGCTTGGGACAGCACTCTAAATAGGGTGTTGAACGTAATGAAAAACAAGGATAAGCTCAGTAAGCCGTCGTCAGCTGGTCGTGTGGCCGGCAAAGGCTTGTCCACAAAATGGTCGTCATACTATACTGCTGGTGGGCGAAAGGAGAAAAATACCAGCTCGAAAAGCCAGTCGCGCGAGGTTCAAGAACTCAAGGCACAAGTGGTGCGGATTCCGGAGATTGTCCAAGAGCAAGTGCACCAACAACTGGGATCGACGCTCACCGGCATTATGCCTACCTTGATTCATGGGCTGACGACGTGGATTGCGGGTAACAGGGCCGCCCGATTCCCAGCTTCACGGCCAGCAACTCACACAACGCACAGGCGGCGCCATTGGTGTCTCCGGCGGCGGCGGTATTGGTGTCTCCGACACCGGCACAACCGGCATTGGAGCTTAATGCACCCGGGTGTACGCCGGCCGGCACCTCTCCAGCAAGCGGCCCCTCCGTCAGTTGCACGCCCGCCGTTGGCGGTGCCTCGACATTAGCCGAGCTCGACGCCATCATCACGGTAACTAATAAAGCCTCTCGGCCGAGAATTCATCTCCTTTTGCCTTTGATTGGGCATCCCTGACGCCCTACATGTTTTCGCAGGGCGCCGCCGATGTTCCGTGCACTCTCCTGCACTTCTTGAACGACGAGTTGGTCGATGTCGCCAAGTGCAAAATCATTCAACCGGGCAACCCCGTGTTCCACGGTAAATCGATGCCACCCACCGTGTATAGGGTTCAACTGGTTCGGGTGCTGCCAGGCTGCGACGAGTTGTTACCTTCGATTCGACCCGCCGGGTCCAACGAAGATGATCTGATGACCCTCGGTACCGCCTAAGCTGGCCCTGCGGTGAAGAGCTAGATTCGTTTGGGGCGGGGACACCACCCAAAGACAACACCGCCCGGTCGTGCGGTGCCAAGCCATGGCAAGACCACCGCATAGCGCTACGGACATGCCGGACATCCCTATGGCACAGGATCCGGACATGCATATGTACAGGATCCGGATGACGACGACAACGACGACGGCCGTACATTTAGCAACATCGATAAGTACTTTGCGAACATGGAGTACGATGGCGAATTCTACGGGCCTCTTTCTCAAGAACCCAACCAAGGCGACCACGGTCTAGCTGGTATGGCGGAGAAACCCGGTTACAACAGGCATCGTGCGGTGTTCGATTCTCGAGAGACGCCTCCATTTGCCGAATTCACCGAGCCTCTGATAGACGAGGTGACTACTATTATCAGCCCCAACACACTCAAGAAGGCGGTCTGTGAGCAGAACTTGGTCCCATTACAGCAGAATATCAAGAAGGGACGGAAAAGAAAGAGTAACAAGGGTGCGAGCCAGCCGGCACCGAGTACGATCCATGCTCAGGACGAGCCACCTTCACCAAAGGATATCTCGAGGAGGGTGCATGTGGCGGGTAGGGCGATGCTACCGACAAATATGCTCAATACTGCAACCGGTGCTATGTGGAGTCTGCATGACAGTGTTCTTTCTCTGGAGAAGCGGCGTCTCAGAGAGAATGATGTGGCATACCCGGTTTTTGTGGCCAATGTGCCAGAGGGCAAGGGCTTTGTGGATGGCGCCATCGGGGGTACGATCGTCCTGCGGTTTGATGACATCTTTGCTATTTTTAACCTTCATCCGTTGCACTACACCTTCGTTCGGCTGTTTTCGCTGAGTATGGAGATGCGGATCATTAGAGACAAGACCCCGGACATCGTGAT
The DNA here is from genome assembly GCA_021605145.1 of Aegilops bicornis. Lineage (NCBI taxonomy): Eukaryota > Viridiplantae > Streptophyta > Magnoliopsida > Poales > Poaceae > Aegilops > Aegilops bicornis. Next base: position 246,126,140 of record CM038670.1, on the reverse strand, counting down.
AGTCGACCCCTTCTACATGCGTGCCAAGATCTTGGGCAGCGCTGGGGACCGCAAGTCGCGAGTTCTTACCTCGAAGGCGTCATTACAGCAAACCAGGATAAGGATAACTTTCTCGTGCCTTACTTTCTGAGTAAGTCATCCCTCACCGCCCCATAACATATGATTTCTTAGATTTCGATCGTTCTTTTTTCTAACATTCCGTGTTACGTGCGGTGACACACATTGCACACTCATCCTCTTAAGCCCGAAATATTCAATGGCCATGTATTTCGACCCGGACCGTGACTCCAAGATAGACTACACAAATATCAAGAAAGTTCTTGATGATGTTCTCCCCGGCTACGCCAAATCTAGAGGCACCTTCGCCAAGCCAGTTGGTAGGCGGTACGGCGCACACGTGTTTGCCCACAATACAAAGTTCTCCTGCGTCAAGCAGCTGCCTGGCGGTCAGAAGGATGCCTACTACGCCCTCCATCACATGCGGGCGATCATACGGGACAATCATCACCTTCTGCTACCAGATACTCAAAGATTGGGCCGCGAGCTTGTCGGCAATCCAGGACGCAGACATCAGACAAGAATTATTTCAAGATCCAAATGTCGAGTTTGCGGAAATTATCCATCAAGATGTCCTTCGTACCTCGGGGCAGTTCTACCTCAAACATCAACCGTCCAACAGTGAGATGGAAACAACGCTACAAATGCAGGCTGATAACGTCCGTGATTTCATGACCATCACGACAGACGGCGGCTTCATCCACGCTCCGGTCCCATGAGTCGAGTCGACAGTAGTGATGCTATGTGTAGTTCTGAAACATTGATTGGCTCATGTTGTAATTAAACTTTAATGAACTTGTATGTCTCTTTGGGTTGGACAATGTCGTTCAACTTAGATGTAATCGATGCTATTAATGTCTTGCTTTTCTCTTCCGATCCTTTTGTTGCATACTTATATATTGCTTATGTATTGTGCATTGTTTGGCTTGTGCATAGAGATGTAAATGCGTATGTAGGTGTACAAGGGTAAGGTTCCCGGAGTCTCTGACATTGGAAGGAGTGTCGGAGAAAGGTTCACCGTTTAGTGATATGATTACAAAGGGTACACCACTAGGGCGGAGGCGGAATCTAGATACGCCCGCTATCTAGCGGGAGAGAGGAGGGAGCGTTGGAGGAACCGGATGAAGACCAGTTTCATCGCGATGATGCTCATCGTGATGACAGCAGCTCTCTTCTATGTGATGGTAGTTTAGATGATCGATATCGATTTGTAATGTGAAGACAAACTCGCTACTCGCGGTCTCGAGACTTGTAATGTTCTATCTTTGTTCGGTCTTTGGAAGTCAGAGACTAATATGATGAATTGTATTCGGAGACTAATCTTCTATTGTATTCGATGAATCTGCTGTTGCTGTGTGCTGTTGTCTAAATTCTGTCCAATAATATATTTTGTAACCTGTGAAAATATCAGAAAAGAAAAATAATCCCTAATATTCATACTAGTGGTGCACCACACAAGACACTAATGGCGCACTGTGATAATCACACTAATGGCGCATCAGCCATAGGTGTGCCATTAGTATGCCAAAGCACATGGGTACATATGGCCCCCTGGGAGGCATACTAATGGCGCACTCTGAGCTATACTAATGGCGCACCAGGTGGTGCGCCATTAGAACACCAGATACTAATGGCGCACCAGTGGTGCGCCATTAGAATTTAATTCTAATGGCGTGATGCTAGTGGCGCACCAGTGGTGCGCCATTAGTAGGCAAAACTGGTGCACCACTAGCATGCCTTTTCCTAGTAGTGTGAGTTCAAAACACGCCGAGACACGCGACAACCAGCCCAGTTCGGGCGTAGTAAGTACCTCAGTACGAGTTAAAAACGGTGGTCCGATCGGAATAAAAGAAATGGCAGAAATTCAAATTGTAAAGTTCAAGCAAAAAAACAAAAACCCCATGAAAATCCTGCTTAGTAAGTACCTCAGTACAAGTCATAAAATGAGAGAAGTTTAGAACAACGTTGTCAAAAAATGTTGAGTTAAAAAAAAGAAACAAAGAAAACACAATTTCTTTTTGAATAAAATATCATTCAGTTCGATGATACAAACCATACAAGTACAGGGGCAACGATACAGTAAACCGTTGAAAACTTACGAGAAAAATATTACCCAAAAAACAGAGCGAAGTCTAGTTAGTGAAAACACGCTTAATACAAACCCATGCAAGCATCAGTACAAGTACCCTTTAACCATTCAAAATTCCTCTACAAAAAATAGCTCAGTACAAACATACATATATATCAGTACGACTACTCTGTTTTTCAGATGAGAAAACAGGAGGATCCGTCATGCCCTATTCAAAATTACTCTTAAACGGTTGCGAAGTAGAGAAAACGTTCAACATGACTAAGTTTCGCATTTTCGATAGCTATCCCACGGTATATTATTTGCCATATTTCGACAAACTATTTAAAAAATCACGTTCAAAATCAAATTTGACAGTATTCGAATTCATTTTTAAACCGTAAGGATTCAGAAAAACATTTCTATACAAAAAAGTTGCGCATTTTCCATAGCTTTCCAAGGACGTATCATTTGCGTCAATCCGACAAACCATTTGCAAAAAATTACGAAAATACTTTTCGCCCAGAATTTCACCGTTTTTCAAATTACTTTTAAATCATATAGAACTAGAAAAAACAATGCATATATGGAAGATGCGGATTTTCACCAGCTTTCCAACGCCATCTTATTTGCTCAATTCCGACAAACCGTTTAAAAATTGATTCCAAAATACGATTCACGTTTTCGGTTTTGAAAAAATGGTTTTTTCAAAACTGCTCTTAAACCATAATGATTTTGCAAAAAACGTGCAATATACTTGAAATATGGTTGTCAAGAGCTTTCCAACGATATATTACACGCCCCGTTCCAATAAAAAAATTACAAAAAGTTTTTGAACTAAAGAAGACGATCTGTTAAACACAACTGAAAGCATCAGTTCAACCGTTTCGAAAACATCAGTACAACCACCTGAAACCGTCAGTTCAAAAAGGGTAACAGAATAATATTCTGTTACGCGTAACAAGATAGCCCAGATGTATATATATATATACATATATATATATATATATATATATTTGTGTGTGTGCGTGTGTTTGTGTGTGTGTGTGTGTTTTGGCACACATGCAAGCGATGGTGGTTGTCCTGTGGCACTCACCCACATGGTTATCGGCGATGCTTCCATCTGCCGGCCCGCTTGGTCCATCATTTTAACCGACAATGAGAGAGGTTAGTTGTTTTGACTTAGGAGGGGATTAATATTTTGGTTGTCTCGCGATATAGGTCATGATGTGAGATTACATATATAACAACGCATGTGTAGTACACATGAATCCACCCCGCTGGAACGAGGGGGTCGAGGCGAGCACACGACACACCATGAACCTCTTGCTCTCCGTGGGGACATGTGCGGTTTTGAAAGCATGCACCAAATCAATGTTGTGCATTGGTATTCAACACATATGCATGCATCACGCACCTGCATAAATATGTTTGGGATACATGCATGCAATGGTTGTTTTAGGACATTCTCACTCGCTTGGTTATGGGCCACAATCCTATATATATATATATGTATATATATATATATATGTATATATATATATATATATTCATGGGCCCGCGTGGATGTCCATCATTTCGACCGATGATGAGAAAGGTTACCAGGGTGCATTCTTCTTCTTTGGTTCGTGTTACCGTATAGTAGGTCGATCATTCTAGGCCTCATTAAGTTTGAGCGCATGCATGCTACGCATCGTGAACCCTCGATCAGTGTGGGGATTTTACGGTTCCAAAGCATGGTGCCACATCAAATTTGTGCATTGCGTATTCAAGAACAACACACACTACTTCCATATACATAATTGGGCCACATGCACATAGTGCGTTTTGTCTTCAGACAATACTCCCTCACGAGTTTATTGGCGACAAGCTAGCCCATTTTGTGGGGCTGTGTGGACGTCCATCGATTTGACCAACAACGAGCGATAGAGGTTATACGATCAAGTTGGACTATGTTTGCTCTGTGTTACAGTACGTCTTGGTGAGATGCCCTCCCCCTGACATGTGTGTGTGTGGGGGGGGGGGGCTACTTCGCACTACCCGCAACCTCCATGGGGTCGGGGAAGTCCGGCTATTTTGCGAGGCACACGTGGCACATCAAAGTTATGAATGGTAGTTAAAAATCACACCACACCCTTTTCATACATATAGTATAGGGCAACCCGTAGGTGGTTCGTATGTGGTCTCACCCATCTCCCGCCACAAACACACATTTGCGGGTCGTCACACGGTCCACCTTTGTCCGGAAGCGAAAGGGGAAGTTTGACCATATATGATGGACTCCTATAGGTTTTGTGTTACGGCAGGGTGAGATTTCAAACCGAACTATCTAGGGGCATGCATTCATAGCTAGGATTCCCTTATCTCCGACACAAAGTGGGGTTCATAGGGGGTGGCTGACTAGCAATACCGTGCGCTTTGTGCGACAGGTGCCACATCAAAGTTGTGCATTGGGTATTTGAACATCAAACCACCCTTTTAATACATATATTTGGTCCACATGCAAGTGTATTTGTGTTCTGACCCTTTTCCGCGTTATTATTTTGCCAAATATATAAACAACACACGAGTTGGATGCAGAAACCGTCTGCGATTTGGTACACAACAGACACGGTTTGGCCAGACTACCCATGTGCCATGCCCGTGCCCCTATAGTCACTCACATCAGCACAATAGATTGAGCTCCACGAGGCTTGCCTCCTGCTCTCAAAAATATCTACTGCCTCGTAATCTCAAAAATATCTACCGCCTGGAAGGGTTTTAAGTTTGATAGCACACGATTTGTATGTGCCGACCGTGTGCGATGTCTGTTACTCCCGCTTTGCTTCAATCCCTTGATTCAAATTTTTAGTAGCCCCGCCTTGTTACTCCCGCGTCTGCATCCCTCGCAATCTCAAAAATATCTGCTTGCCCTTTATTCAAATTTTCAGTAGCCCCGCCTTGTTACTCCAGCCTCTGCATCCCTCGCAATCTCAAAAATATCTGCTCGCCCTTGATCCAAATTTTCAGTAGCCCGGCATTTTACTCCTGCCTAGTAAAATTTTCAGTTGCCGCGGTATTTCCTCAAACACCACTTGCCCCCCCCCCCCGCCCGCCCTCCCTTCACACACACCACACACTCCCCAAAACCTCCGCTCACACAGACACACAACACCCCTCCCTCACTCGAAACCATCGGTAGTTCGCCACCATCACTGTTGCCTCCTCCATCCTCAACATCCGCCTGTGTGTTGGGGAGCTCGAGGAGCCAATGGCCCAAAATAGGTTTATTGCAGCCTCTTTGCCCGGCGCCGGCGAGGTGGCCGCCAAGGTGTCCCCGTTCTCCATGGGCCCTTTATCGATCCAATGTCGTCGTTCGCCCGATCTGCCTGTTGCCGTGCCCCTACGCCGATTCGAGGACTTCCTCATCCTCCCTCGGGCCCGGCCGCCGACGAGGTCCTACCTCGAGGTCTGGTAGCAGCGGTGGGGGATGTGGGTCGCCGAGATTACGCATCAGGAGACCCACACCCGCCGATGGCTCGGTAGCTGAAGGAAATATGCCCTAGAGGCAATAATAAAGTTATTATTTATTTCCTCATATCATGATAAATGTTAATTATTCATTCTAGAATTGTATTAACCGGAAACATAATACATGTGTGAATACATAGACAAATATAGTGTCACTAGTGTGCCTCTACTTGACTAGCTCGTTGATCAAAGATGGTTGTGTTTCCTAGCCATAGACATGAGTTGTCATTTGATTAGCGGATCACATCATTAGGAGAATGATGTGATTGACTTGACCCATTCCATTAGCTTAGCACTTGATCGTTTAGTATGTTGCTATTTCTTTCTTCATGACTTATACACGTTCCTATGACTATGAGATTATGCAACTCCCGTTTACCGGAGGAACACTTTGTGTGCTACCAAACGTCACAACGTAACTAGGTGATTATAAAGGAGCTCTACATGTGTCTTCGAAGGTCATGTTGAGTTGGCATATTTAGAGATTAGGATTTGTCACTTCGATTGTCGGAGAGGTATCTCTGGGCCCTCTCGGTAATGCACATCACTATAATCCTTGCAAGCAATGTGACTAATGAGTTAGTTGCGGGATGATGCATTACATAACGAGTAAAGAGACTTGTCGGTAATGATATTGAACTAGGTATTGAGATACCGACGATCGAATCTCGGGCAAGTAACATACCGATGACAAAGGTAACAACGTATGTAGTTATGCGGTTTGACCGATAAAGATCTCCGTAGAATATGTGGGAACCAATATGAGCATCCAGGTTCCGCTATTGGTTATTGACTGGAAACGAGTCTCGGTCATGCCTACATAGTTCTCGAACCCGTAGGGTCCGCACGCTTAAAGTTTGGTGACGATCGGTATTATGAGTTTTTGTGTTTTGATGTACCGAAGTTACTTCGGAGTCCCGGATATGATCACGGACATGACGAGGAGTCTCAAAATGGTCGAGACGTAAAGATCGATATATTGGATGACTATGTTCGGACACCGGAATGGTTTCGGAAGGTTTCGGGCATATACCGGAGTACAAGGGGGTTACCGGAACCCCCCGGGGGGTTTATTGGGCCTCATGGGCCCTAGTGGAGAAGAGGAGAGGCGGCCAGGGAAGGCCGCACGCCGCCTCCCCCTCTAGTCCGAATTGGACAAGTAGGGGGGGCGGCGCCCCCCTTTCCCTCCTCTCTCTCTCTCTCTCTCTCCCTTCCTTCCCCTCTCCTACTCCAACAAGGAAAGGAGGAGTCCTACTCCCGGTGGGAGTAGGACTCCCCCTTTGGCGCGCCCTCCTCCTAGGCCAGCCGCCCCCCTTGCTCCTTTATACACGGGGGCAGGGGGCACCTCTAGACACAACAATTGATCTCTTGATCTCTTTGCCGTGTGCGGTGCCCCCCTCCGCCATATTCCACCTCGGTAATATTGTAGCGGTGCTTAGCCGAAGCCCTGCGTCGGTAGCATCATCAACATCGTCATCACGCCGTCGTGCTGATGGAACTCTCCCACAATGCTCAGCTGGATCGGAGTTCGTGGGACGTCATCGAGATGAACGTGTGCTGAACTCGGAGGTGTCGTACGTTCGGTACTTGATCGGTTGGATCGTGAAGACATATGACTACATCAACCGCGTTGTGCTAACACTTCCGCTTTCGGTCTACGAGGGTACGTGGACAAGACTCTCCCCTCTCGTTGCTATGCATCACCATGATCTTGCGTGTGCGTAGGAATTTTTTTGAAATTACTACGTTACCCAACAGTGGCATCCGAGCCTGGTTTTATGCGTAGATGTTATATGCACGAGTAGAACACAAGTGAGTTGTGGGTGAAACAAGTCATACTGCTTACCAGCATGTCATACTTTGGTTCGGCGGTATTGTTGTATGAAGCGGACCGGACCGACATTACGCGTACGCTTACGCAAGACTGGTTCTACCGACGTGCTTTGCACATAGGTGGCTGGCGGGTGTCAGTTTCTCCAACTTTAGTTGAACCGAGTGTGGCTACGCCCGGTCTTTCAGAAGGTTAAAACAACACTAACTTGACGAACTATCATTGTGGTTTTCATGCGTAGGTAAGAACGGTTCTTGCTCAGCCCGTAGCAGGCACGTAAAACTTGCAACAACAAAGTAGAGGACGCCTAACTTGTTTTTGCAGGGCATGTTGTGATGTGATATGGTCAAGGCATGATGTTAAATTTTATTGTATGAGATGATCATGTTTTGTAACAAATTTATCGGCAACTGGCAGGAGCCATATGGTTCTCGCTTTGTTGTATGCAATGCAATCGCCCTGTAATTTTTTCACTTTATCACTAAGCGGTAGCGATAGTCGTAGAAGCAATAGGTGGCGAAACGACAACGATGCTACGATGAAGATCAAGGTGTCTCACCGGTGACGATGGTGATCATGACGGTGCTTCGGAGATGGTGTTCACAAGCACAAGACGATGATGGCCATATCATATCACTTATATTGATTGCATGTGATGTTTATCATTTATGCATATTATTTTGCTTGATTGACGGTAGCATTATAAGATTATCTCTCACTAAATTTCAAGGTATAAGTGTTCTCCCTGAGTATGAACCATTGCGAAAGTTCTTCGTGCTGAGACACCACGTGATGATCGGGTGTGATAGGCTCTACGTTCAAATACAACGGGTGCAAAACAGTTGCACACGCGGAATACTCAGGTTAAACTTGATGAGCCTAGCATATACAGATATGGCCTCGAAACACTAAAACCGAAAGGTCGAGCGTGAATCATATAGTAGATATGATTAACATAGTGATGTTCACCATTGAAAACTAGTCCATCTCACGTGATGATCGGACATGGTTTAGTTGATTTGGATCACGTGATCACTTAGATGATTAGAGGGATGTCTATCTAAGTGGTAGTTCTTAAGTAATATGATTAATTGAACTTTAATTTATCATGAACTTAGTACCCGATAGTATTTTTTCTTGTCTATGTTAATGTAGATAGATGGCCTGTGCTGTTGTTCTGTCGAATTTTAATGCGTTCCTTGAGAAAGCTAAGTTGAATGATGATGGTAGCAATTACACGGACTGGGTCCATAACTTGAGGATTATCCTCATTGGTGCACAGAAGAATTACATCCTGGAAGCACCACTGGGTGCCAGCCCTGCTGCAGATGCAGGCGATTTACATTAAGAATATGCAGCGAGCAAAGCTAATGACTACTCGATAGTTGGTGTGCCTTGCTTTACGGCTTAGGACCGGGACTTCAACGACGTTTTGAGCGTCATGGAGCATATGAGATGTTCCAGGAGTTGGCGTTAATATTTCAAGAAAATGCGGATTGAGAGATATGAAGTCTCCAATAAGTTCTATAGCTGCAAGATAGAGGAGAATAGTTACATCGGTGAACATATACTCAAAATGTGGGTATAATAATCACTTGATTCAAGCTGGGAGTTAATCTTCACGATGATAGTGTCATTGATGAAATTCTTCAATCAACGCCACCAAGCTACAAGAGCTTCGTGATGAACTATAATATGCAAGGGATGAACAAGACTATTCGAGCTCTTCGCAATGCTAAAAGCTGCGGAGGTAGAAATCAAAAAGGAGCATCAAGTGTTGATGGTCAACAAGACCACCAGTTTCAAGAAAAAGGGTAAAGGGAAGAAGAAGGGGAACTTCAAGAAGAACGGCAAACAAGTTGCTGCTCAAGAGAAGAAACCCAAGTATGGACCTAAGCACGAGACCGAGTGCTTCTCTGCAAGAAGATTGGTCCTTTGGAAGCGGAACTGCCCCAAGTATTTGGCGGATAAGAAGGATGGCAAGGTGAACAAAGGTATATGTGATATACATGTTATTGATGTGTACCTTACTAATCCTCATTTGTAGCACATGGGTATTTGATCTGGTTACATTGCTAATATTTGCAACCTTCGAAGCAGGGACTATGGATTAAGCGAAGATTGGTTAAGGACGAGGTGACGATCTGGCGTGGGAAATGGTTCCAAAGTCGATGTGATCATGGGTCGGCACACTACCTCTACATCTGCCTTCGGGATTAGTTTTAGACCTAAATAATTGTTATTTGGTGCCAGCGTTAAGCATGAACATTATATCTGGATCTTGTTTGATGCGAGACGGTTATTCATTTAAATCAGAGAATAATGGTTGTTCTATTTATATGAGTAATATCTTTTATGGTCATGCACCCTTGAAGAGTGGTCTATTTTTATTGAATCTCAATAGTAGTGATACACATATTCATAATGTTGAAGCCAAAAGATGCAGAGTTGATAATGATAGTGCAACTTATTTGTGGCCCTGCAGTTTGGGTCATATTGGTGTAAAGCGCATGAAGAAACTCCATACTGATGGACTTTTCGAATCACTTGATTATGAATCACTTGGTACTTGCGAACCGTGCCTCATGGGCAAGATGACTAAAACGTCGTTCTCCGGAACTATGGAGCGAGCAACAGATTTATTGGAAATCATACATACTGATGTATGTGGTCCAATGAACATTGAGGCTCGCGGTGGGTATCATTATTTTCTCACCTTCACTGATGATTTGAGCAGATATGGGTATATCTACTTAATGAAGCATAAGTCTGAAACATTTGAGAAGTTCAAAGAATTTTAGAGTGAAGTGGAAAATCATCGTAACAAGAAAATAAAATTTCTACGATCTGATCATGGAGGAGAATATTTGAGTTACGAGTTTGGTCTACATTTGAAACAATGCAGAATAGTTTCGCAACTCACGCCACCCGGAACACCACAACGTAATGGTGTGTCTGAATGTCGTAATCGTACTTTACTAGATATGGTGCGATCAATGATGTCTCTTACTGATTTACCGCTATTGTTTTGGGTTATGCTTTAGAGACGGCTGCATTCACGTTAAATAGGGCACCATCAAAATCTGTTGAGACGACGCCTTATGAACTGTGGTTTGGCAAGAAACCAAAGTTGTCGTTTTTTAAAGTTTGGGGCTGCGATGCTTATGTGAAAAAACTTCAACCTGATAAGCTCGAACCCAAATCGGAGAAATGTGTCTTCATAGGATACCCAAAGGAGACTATTGGGTACACCTTCTATCACAGATCCGAAGGCAAGACTTTTGTTGCTAAATTGGATCCTTTCTAGAGAAGGAGTTTCTCTCGAAAGAAGTGAGTGGGAGGAAAGTTGAACTTGATGAGGCAACTGTACCTGCTCCCTTATTGGAAAGTAGTTCATCACAGAAACCGGTTCCTGTGACGCCTACACCAATTAGTGAGGAAGCTAATGATATTGATCATGAAACTTCAGATCAAGTTACTACCGAACCTCGTAGGTCAAACAGAGTAAGATCCGCACCATAGTGGTACGGTAATCCTATTCTAGAGGTCACGTTACTTGAGCATGGAGAACCTACGAACTATGAGGAAGCGATGATGAGCCCAGATTCCGCTAAATGACTTGAGGCCATGAAATCTGAGATGGGAACCATGTATGAGAACAAAGTATGGACTTTGGTTGACTTGCCCGATGATCGGCAAGCCATCGTGAATAAATGGATCTTCAAGAAGAAGACTGACGCTGATGGTAATGTTACTGTCTACGAAGCTCGACTTGTTGCGAAAGGTTCAAGGGGTTGACTACGATGAGACTTTCTCACCCGTAGCGATGCTTAAGTCTGTCCGAATCATGTTAGCAATTGCCGCATTTTATGATTATGAAATATGGAAAATGGATGTCAAAACTGCATTCCTGAATGGATATCTAGAAGAAGAGTTGTATATGATGCAACCAGAAGGTTTTGTCGATCCAAAAGGTGCTAACAAAGTGTGCAAGCTCCGGCAATCCATTTATGGACTGGTGCAAGCCTCTCGGAGTTGGAATAAACGCTTTGATAGTTTGATCAAAGCATATGGTTTTATCTGAGACTTTTGGAGAAGCCTGTATTTACAAGAAAGTGCGTGGGAGCTCTGTAGCATTTCAGATATTATAAGTAGACGACATATTGTTGATTGGAAATGATATAGAATTTCTGGATAGCATAAAAGGATACTTGAATAAAAGTTTTTCGATGAAAGACCTCGGTGAAGCTGCTTATATATTGGGCATCAAGATCTATAGAGATAGATCAAGACGCTTAATTCGACTTTCACAAAGCACATACCTTGATAAAGTTTTGAAAAAGTTCAAAATGGATCAAGCAAAGAAAGGGTTCTTGCCTGTATTACAAGGTGTGAAGTTGAGTCAGACTCAATGCCCGACCACTGTAGAAGATAGAGAGAAAAGGAAAGATGTTCCCTATGCTTCAGCCATAGGCTCTATCATGTATGCAATGCTATGTACCAGACCTGATGTGTGCCTTGCTATTAGCTTAGCAGGGAGGTACCAAATTAATCCAGAGTGGATCATCGGGCGGTCAAGAATATCCTTAAGTACACGAAAAGGACTAAGGATATGTTTCTCGATTATGGAGGTGACAAAGAGCTAGTCGTAAATGGTTACGTCGATGCAAGCTTTGACACTGATCCGGACGATTCTAAATCGCAAACCGGATACGTGTTTATATTGAACGGTGGAGCTGTCAGTTGGTGCAGTTCTAAACAAAGCGTCGTGGCGGGATCTACGTGTGAAGAGGAGTACATAGCTGCTTCGGAAGCAGCAAATGAAGGAGTCTGGATGAACGAGTTCATAGCTGATCTAGGTGTCATACCTAGTGCATCTGGTCCTATGAAAATCTTTTGTGACAATACTGGTGCAATTGCCTTGGCAAAGGAATCCAGATTTCACAAGAGAACCAAGCACATCAAGAGACGCTTCAATTCCATCCTGGACCAAGTCCAGGTGGGAGACAAAGAGATTTGCAAGATAAATACGGATCTGAATGTTGCAGACCCATTGACTAAGCCTCTTCCACGAGCAAAACATGATCAGCACCAAGGCTCCATGGGTGTTAGAATCATTACTGTGTAATTTAGATTATTGACTCTAGTGCAAGTGGGAGACTGAAGGAAATATGCCCTAGAGGCAATAATAAAGTTATTATTTATTTCCTCATATCATGATAAATGTTTATTATTCATGCTAGAATTGTATTAACCGGAAACATAATACATGTGTGAATACATAGACAAACATAGTGTCACTAGTATGCCTCTACTTGACTAGCTCGTTGATAAAAGATGGTTGTGTTTCCTAGCCATAGACATGAGTTGTCATTTGATTAACAGGATCACATCATTAGGAGAATTATGTGATTGACTTGACCCATTCCGTTAGCTTAGCACTTGATCGTTTAGTATGTTGCTATTGCTTTCTTCATGACTTATACATGTTCCTATGACTATGAGATTATGCAACTCCTGTTTACCGAGGAACACTTTGTGTGCTACCAAACGCCACAACGTAACTGGTTGATTATAAAGGAGCTCTATAGGTGTCTCTGAAGGTACATGTTGAGTTGGCATATTTCGGGATTAGGATTTGTCAGTCCGATTGTCGGAGAGGTATCTCTGGGCCCTCTCGGTAATGCACATCACTATAAGCCTTGCAAGCAATGTGACTAATGTGTTAGTTGCGGGATGATGCATTACATAATGAGTAAACAGACTTGCTGGTAACGAGATTGAACTAGGTATTGAGATACTGACGATCGAATCTCGGGCAAGTAACATACCGATGACAAAGGGAACAACATATGTAGTTATGCAGTTTGACTGGTAAAGATCTTCATAGAATATGTGGGAACCAATTAGAGCATCCAGGTTCCGTTATTGGTTATTGACCGGAAATGAGTCTCGGTCATGTCTACATAGTTCTCGAACCCGAGGGTCTGCACACTTACAGTTTGGTGACGATCGGTATTATGAGTTTTTGTGTTTTGATGTACCGAAGGTAGTTCGTAGTCCCGGATATGATCACGGACATGACGAGGAGCCCCGAAATGGTCGAGACGTAAAGATCGATATATTGGATGACTATGTTCGGACACCGGAATGGTTTCGGAAGGTTTCAGGCATATACCGGAGTACCGGGGGGTTACCGGAACCCCCCGAGGGGTTTATTGGGCCTCATGGGCCCTAGTGGAGAGGAGGAGGGGCGTCCAGGGCAGGCCGCATGCCCCCTCCTCCCATGCTCCTTTATATATGGGGGCAGGGGGGCACCTCTAGACACGACAATTGATCTCTTGATCTCTTAGCCGTGTGCGGTGCCCCCTCCACCATATTCCACCTCGGTAATATCGTAGCGGTGCTTAGGCGAAGCCCTGCGTCGGTAGCATCATCAACACCGTCATCACGCTGTCATGCTGATGGAACTCTCTCGCAAAGCTCTTCTGGATTGGAGTTTGTGGGACGTCATCGAGCGGAACGTGTGCTGAACTCAGAGGTGCCGTACGTTCTGTACTTGATTGGTTGGATCGTGAAGACGTACGACTACATCAACCGTGTTGTGCTAACACTTCTGCTTTCGGTCTATGAGGGTACGTGGAAAACACTCTCCCCTCTCGTTGCTATGCATCACCATGATCTTGCCTGTGCGTAGGAATTTTTTTAAATTACTATGTTCCCCAACAGTAGCTTCCACACGGCCGAGCTCACGGCCATGGAGTACGACCGCTGGCAGTTCCGCTACCATGACGCGGCGGCTAGGCTCAATTTCCCTTCAGCACACGGCTGGTCGACCTTGTTCCACCGGAGCCAGGGGTGGTGAGCTTGGCTATGGCGCGGGAGGACCGCGAGGCATGGGAGCGCCTCGAGGCCGAGGCCGCCCATGAGGCCTATATGCAAGAGCTCCGCCGGCAGCACACGAAGCTCGTGGAGGCGGAGCGGGTGGTCTTTGCCGGCGCGGAGGGCGGAGAGGTTATCGTCTCTCCTCTGATGATGAGGCCGAGGGTAGCGAGGACGGTGGTGCGGAGGGCGTCGAGGTGGGCGGCGAGGATGAGGAGATCGACGTTGATGAGTGGAGGAGTGTATTCCCCAACAACCCCAATGACGACACCAGCCCGGATCTTGCTCACCGCACACCGTACCTGACAAGGAAGGATTGGCTCGACCTCCACTTCCATCGAAAGTAGTTTAGCTTAGTCTAAATTTATGTTTTTTGTTCGGTTATGCAAAACTATCTATGTTTATGTTTGAGTGCATGATACTTTCGGTTGAACCTGCTTTGAACTTGATCAAATTGAAGTTTACAACGTTAAGTTTAGGGCATCGACTAGAATCAGCCAAAAATTGCCGGCAAAGATCACCCGTTCCGCCTCCGCCCTCCGCGCCGCCCTCCGCAATGACAAAGATCACCCGCTCCGCCTCCACGAGCTCCCCAACACACAATGTGGAGGAGATGGCCTTATGCCTTGTTTATTTCAGTTCACTAAGGGTTTTAGTCCGTTAACTTTTAAACGATCGGCTAGAGATGGCCTTATGCCTTGTTTATTTCAGTTCTTCACAATGTGATGCTCTATATGTGCAACTATTTGCCGTGCTGTTCAATTTCATCAATAACAGTTTCAACAATATGACTATGAATTACGATATTTGGTTGCTGTTAAGGATGTTGCAGTTAACATGCCTTTTCATTTTTTAACAATAACTAGTGTACTTTAGACATGCACAATACCAGTTTGCGTAACTATATTTGCTTGTTTTTATATGTTATGCCTGTTGCAGTTAACACACCTTTCCACTTCTTGTTTTGCTTAACTAGCGTGTTTAAACCTGCACACTGAAGCTATCATTTGTACATTATGTTGTCTACCATGGATATATTTGGTTGATGTTTAGCCTGTTGTGCTTAACATGCCTTTATATATACTCATACAGGACAATATCGAGATCAGCTGATGTTTACCATCGAGGTTAGTTTCATCGCATGGCTTATATATATTCATTGTTCAGGATATCAGTAGCTTGTACCATATAGCTTGGGGGCTGATAAGGGATTAATCATTGAATCGGACATTTCACTGAATATATCTATAACCCATTTATCGGTAGGTTTAATAGGGTCATATCTAATATATCCGAGGCCACATAGCAACATGCATTGTACTGAATGACTAAATATGCAATCCCAGGCTACATAGCAACAAGGAAGAGTGTTACCTTAAAGTTCTGATGATGTCTAGATATGCATGTAATAAGATCTTATATAATTGGATGGAGGGAGTGTTGTACTACATCATTTTGCAATTGTTGTTTAGGTACTAATATTAACTTGGTGCTTTTAGGTACATAAGCCATTGCCAAACATCCACACTTCGACCTTTTGTGCGTATGGGGCAATGAGATATTCATGAACCAGCATCAAGTGAGGAAACTGATAAAGATTGTTATTAAAATGGGTCAAAAGATGTCGACCGAACTATTTGTTTACACTTTATTCAAGACAAAAGTGAACTGCGGGATGGTAAGTAAGAGAACTCGGTAGCCTTCTTTTTACTGCCCGTAATGAGTTGTGTTAGATGAAAATGTCTAAATATTTTTTTCCTTTGAAGTGGATCCTGAAGTAGTTTACTCAAGATTACCTCTCAAACTACATGATTGGCGGCCGACCATCACAAGGGGTTGGACTAGAGTCGTGCGTGCCTTCTGCATCGAGGAGAGCACAATAGGGTCATTCCGCTTCACCTTGTTCAGCAACCAGAATCTCTCTCACCTCTTTCTTTACCATCTGTAATAGTACAATTATACAAATGTGGTTCATCATTCTTTATTTGGTTCTTATGTAATTCTTGAACATATATACATGTGAATAGAATAATGCATTGGTTGTTTGAACCTGATGTATGAATAAAGCTATAACCTACTTTCAGATTCAAATCAGGTACAATTTTAAATAGCAACAACTAAATTAGGGTGAAATTACGCTCTGTAGGTCATTACGGCGCACACGGTCTATAAAGCATAGCGTGTGTGATATACATCATAAACCGAAATGTGTGTAACCATGCACACAGTTGCCGTTTGCAAACCGTGTGTGATGTCAGACAATATCACAAACGGTGCGGGAAAACTAAATATGTGTCATTGTCGTCCTATCATACACGGTTTACAATGATGAACTGTTTCTTATGTGCCAGGCATCGTAAATGTAGAGCCTGTTTGGTACGTGCCTGGAATGTGCCTGGACTGCGCCTGGAAAAATCCCGTGCCTGGAATGTGCCTGGTTTTAGGTAAAAGCATAGTACTCCGACTGCGATGGCAATGCAAGCACAAACAAATAGCAAGGATGAAGCGTTTGGGATATTCGAGATATCAACAGTTTTATAGGCACAACTGTATGAATCTTGGCTCCCTGTCCTCGACGGTTTCTGGGTCATGTGGGAAGGACCCCCCTATCGCAGTCACTCACTAGGAGATGGTTTAGAACGTCGTCGTAGGAAGGGGTTTAAAACCGTTTGTATAGCACCTGCTGTACCAGTGCACATGAAAATTTTCTTAGAACGGCACGGAAATACCGCATATAGGTAGTTATGGTGGACCCATATGGCAATACTGGGTTTAAGAATTTTGGATGCACAAGTAGTGTTTATACTTAGTACAAGTGGAGGCTAGCAAAAAGATTGAGAAGCAACCAACCAAGAAACAAAAATTCACATAAGCGAGCATTAAGCATAACTAACACCGAATAATGCGCCATAAGTAGGATGTAATTTCATTGCATAACTATTGACTTTCATGCTTGCATAGGGAATCACAAACATTTACACCAATATTCTTACTAAAGCATAATTACTCGCTAACATGACTTACATATCACTATCATCATATCGCAAAACTATTACAAGGAATCAAGTTTATTTTGTCCAATGATGTTCATGAAAGTTTTTATTACATCCCTCTTGAATATTTATCACTTTGGGTAATTTCATATGTTGCAATTGCTTTTGATAGTCTCAAACAAATTTAAGTGAAGAACATGAGCATAAAAATTTCATCTCTCAAAATAATATAAGTGAAGCATGAGAAAATTTCTTCAAAAATTACTAACTCTCAAATAAATCTAAGTGAAGCCCGAGAGCATTTCTTCAAAAAAAATTA
Organism: Aegilops bicornis; assembly: GCA_021605145.1. Taxonomy (NCBI): domain Eukaryota; kingdom Viridiplantae; phylum Streptophyta; class Magnoliopsida; order Poales; family Poaceae; genus Aegilops; species Aegilops bicornis. The sequence goes on along the minus strand of CM038670.1, from coordinate 246,108,480 downwards.
AGCACACCGTTCTTAAAAAGATATAAGTGAAGTACTAGAGAAATTCCATAGCTGAAAAAAATTTAAGTGAAGCATAAAGAGCAATTCTAAAAAATCATAGCATAATTTTGGCTCTCTCAAATAGGTGTTTCCAGCAAGGATATATATACAAACTAAAAAACAAAACAAGTAAAGACTCATATAATACAAGATGCTCCAAGCAAAATCTCCAAAACGTTTCGCTGCATTTGGTATTGATTTTCTGCGAAGTAAAAACAAGCAAAAAACAACAACTGGCACTGGGCACTATGTCAATAGGTTAGTTTCAAAAAATGATATAAAGTTGCTATAAAATGATGGTAAAACATCCAAGAATGATGATATAACAACATGGAACAATAAGAAATCATAGATACGTTAGAGACGTATCACACACCAACGAACAATCTGGTGAATTCCCTCATGGGAGTTATTCAGGTGGAAGTGCCAGTAGTGCAAGATTTTCTCGATGTATTCCTGAAGGAATTACCATGAATGCCACCGGGCAAAGACATTGAATTTCTGATTAAGTTATTTCCCGGCACAACCCCAATATCTAAGAGACCTTATCGGATGCCCCCCAATGATTTGGAAGAGATCAAGAAGAAAATTAATGAGGTATTGGAGAAGGGATATATTCGGCCAAGATCGTCACCTTGGCGAGCCCCAGTTCTTTTGGTAGAGAAGAAGGATGAAACCCTAAGAATGGTTGTGGATTATCGTTCATTGAACGACATGACCATGAATAACAAGTACTCTCTGCCGATGATTAATGATTTATTTGACTAGCTAGTTGGAGCCAAAGTATTCTCCAAGATCGATCTTTGATCAAGGTATCATCAGTTGAAGATTCGTGAATAGGATATACCCAAAACAACTTTCACCACCAGGTATGGTTTATATGAGTATATCGTCGTGTCATTTGGACTGACTAATGCCCCTGCGTATTTTGTGAGCATGATGAACAAGGTATTTATGGAATATCTGGACAAGTTTGTCGTGGTGTTCATCGATGACATATTGGTTTTCTCCAAGAGCGAGAAAGAGCATAAGGAACACTGCGTCTAGTTCTGGAGAAACTCTGAGAACATCACTTATATGCCATGTTTAGAAAATGTGAATTTTGGTTGAAGGAAGTTGGATTCCTCAGACATGTTATTTCAGGAGAAGCAATAGCAGTTTGCCCCACCAAGGTTGAATCATTCACAAAATGGAAATCGCCCACATCAGTCAAGGAGATCCGCAGTTTTCTCGGGCTTCCAGGATATGATCGGAGGTTTATTGGGAATTTCTCCAAGATTGCTAAGCCCATGACTGAGTTGTTGAAGAAGGAAACCAAGTACATTTGGATCGAGGATTGTGAAGGTAGTTTTCAGGAGCTGAAGAAACGTTTAGTACTTCGGTTACAGCCAAGTGCTAATTTTGCCGGACATACACAAGGATTACTAGGTGTATTGTGACGCTTCTCATCAAGGACTCGAAGAAGTGATCATGCAAGAAGGAAACTATCGGTGTCAAAACCGGCGGATCTCGGGTAGGGGGTCCCGAGCTGTGCGTCTAGGCGGATGGTAACAGGAGACAAGGGACACGATGTTTTTACCCAGGTTCGGGCCCTCTCGATGGAGGTAATACCCTACTCTGCTTGATTAATATTGATGATATGGGTAGTACGAGAGAGTAGATCTACCACGAGATCGAGAGGCTAAACCCTAGAAGCTAGCCTATGGTATGATTGTTGTCCGTCCTACGGACTAAAACCCTTCGGTTTATATAGACACCGAATAGGGTTAGGGTTACACAGAGTCGGTTACAATGGTAGGAAATCTACATATTCGTATCGCCAAGCTTGCCTTCCACGTAAGGAAACTCCTATCCGGACACGGGATGAAGTCTTCAATCTTGTATCTTCATAGTCCAGGAGTCCAGCCAAAGATGATAGTTCGGCTATCCGGACACCCCTAGTCCAGACTCCTCGGTAGCCCCGAACCAGGCTTCAATGATGATAAGTCCGGCGTGTTGATTGTCTTCGGCATTGCAAGGCGGGTTCCCCTCCGAATCCTGTGTTGAATAGTGTCCGCTTTCTTGTGGATATCGCGCTTCGGCTTCCACGCCCAATAATGGCCATCTTCCACGTGTCGAACGAATGTGAAAAGTCAGGGTATCTTTACATTTACCCCCCTTGCTGTGCAAATGAGCCGTCTATAAAAGAGACAGGGATCCAGATCCGGATCACACCATCCTCCCTTCGCGAGCCTTCATCAGAGCGCCTTTGACAAAAAAACCCACTCCACCATGGATAGTCGACGCGGCTCCTCGTCTCGCGCTCCCAGCCCTCAGCCCAGAGATTGGGGGAGATGCTCGATCAAGACAAATAATTGGTGGTGCTCCAAACCAAGGGATTCCTTCCCGGCCTTCATGGTTACAGTGCGCCGGACTCGCCACTTATAAGGGCGGAAGCAAGCGGAGAGCGCCCCGATCCCTCTAAGGGAGAGCAGGTATGCTTCGTCTCTTACCTAATGAGAGGACTCAGATTTCCAATCCATCCGCTTTCTCCGGGGCTTCGGAGTTCTACGGCCTCCTTGCACAACCTTACGCCTGCCTCCATCTCGCATATAGCGGGCTTTGTGGCCCATTGCGAGCTGTTTCTGGGCGTTGAGGCCCATTTCACTCTGTGGAAGAGATTGTTCTGCCTTGTGCCTCTTTCTCACGAAGGGTCGATATATCAAGTGGGTGGAGCCGAACTATGGCGCATCGCCGGGACCGGATACTTATCTGGAACCCCAAAGAAGGCGTCCGAGGACTGGCCCTCGAAATGGTTTTACATGGAGGACGTCCCGCTGCCAGATCCTGTTCGGATCGGCCTTCCGGAGTTTAGCAACGCCTCCAAGAAGCGCCTAAGCCGGGCGCCATGAGCCCCCAGAGGGAAAATGACCGGGACGTCCTTTACTTGATGAGCCGAATAAGATTACTGGCTCATGCCGGATTGACCATGATTGGAGTCATGGCAATCTGCATCATGAGGGGAGTGCAACCGCTCCAATATAGGGGCCACCCCATGTGGGGCTTCAACGGGGAGGACGATGCCACCCGCCATGGCCGCAAAGGGCCGGGATCGGTCACCGAACTGGTGAAGACCTTGTCCGCCATGTACAAAGGGGAAGAAGAGGATTTTCTCCGCGTCAGTCCACTGAACGGGTTTTCTTTGAATAATCCTCGAAGTTGGGTAAGAAAATATCTTTGTGGCCTGTCCGATCCATGTTCCCGTGGCTAAATATCTCATTTCATGGTTTCTACGCAGGAACTGCGCCGGGCCATGGAGAAGATACACAGCCCGCTTCACAACCCGAGGATCCGAAACGGTCCCTCGATCCGGCCTCCGAAGAGGACCCGGATATAAAGGTGGAGCTGATCGACGGGGTGTTCCACCAACTTAGCATCGACAATGCTTTGGTTGCCATTACGGTTGACTACCTCGGATTATTTCCGGCCTCCTAGGTAACCGTGACCGAAGTCCGGATTCCATGACCCACCCGTGCTTTACTTCTAATCACCACGTATTTGATGGTGTTTCGCAGGGGGTGCCTTCAGAATGGGAAGCCGAGCCTGCCGCGACCGTCCAACAAGGGGCAGCTCGGCCCAGCAGGCGGAAAAGGAATGCGGCACGACTCGAGACGTCGCCGCAATGGTATGATGTGCCATCGTGTTTTAAGGAGAGGTTACTGGGAGGAACACTGACGCTCGTGGTTTTTTCAGGAAAAAGAGCGCTCGCCGGACTGAGTCCGGAGAAGTTGCCAATCGGACCTCCGCCGACCAGGCTCAAAAGCCGAGTCCGGAAGGGGGTACAAACACGAGGCGTGCGTCGGATTCTCCTCCAACGGAGGATGCCACCAGACTGTCCGCCACCAAGTCGGAGGTGGAGAGCACCATGAATCATAGGCGCCGCCGGACTATTCTACGTGACGCATGTTTCTCCCAAGAGGCGTTGGACGCCTTTAGTTCGGGAGAAGCGAACCTCCGTGCCGCTCAAGATGGCCTAGCCAGAGCCACGGAGTAGTATGTGAAAGACATACGGGTAAGGAATTTTGTGATTATATATGCCAAGAGGCCCGAGACTTAAAATAGTTAGGATAACTGATTTAAGGATCATTTGGAATGCGTGCTCTTACTAAAAAGAATACCCGTTTGTCCTGTGAGCTTGAAGAGTGCAAGGCCCAACTTGAGGCTGCATCGTCATGACCGGGAAGCCATGAAGACTCCCTCCGTAATATATGCCCTTCGAGTAGAAGTATTTTCAGAAAGTGCGGCGTGTGCATAAATCTGACATTAACATTGCAGAGAAGCGCCGGATGGACCCGGACAAGCAACAGCTCCTGCGCCAGCTAAAGGCCGGCGAGAGCGTGCTTACGAGGGTGCGACAGGAGAAAAATAACCTCCAAGATGCCAACACCCAACTGGGTGAGGAACTAAAGGATGTTTGTCGGTGTCAAAACCGGCGGATCTCGGGTAGGGGGTCCCGAACTGTGCGTCTAGGCGGATGGTAACAGGAGACAAGGGACACGATGTTTTTACCCAGGTTCGGGCCCTCTCGATGGAGGTAATACCCTACCCCGCTTGATTAATATTGATGATATGGGTAGTACAAGAGTAGATCTACCACGAGATCAAGGAGGCTAAACCCTAGAAGCTAGCCTATGGTATGATTGTTGTTGTGTCTCACGGACTAAAACCCTCCGGTTTATATAGACACCGGATAGGTTAGGGTTACACAGAGTCGGTTACAATGGTAGGAGATCTACATATCCGTATCGCCAAGCTTGCCTTCCACGCCAAGGAAAGTCACATCCGGACACGGGACGAAGTCTTCAATCTTGTATCTTCATAGTCTTGGAGTTCGGCCGTGATGATAGTCCAGCTATCCGGACACCCCCTAGTCCAGGACTCCCTCAGTAGCCCCTTAACCAGGCTTCAATGACGACGAGTCCGGCGCGCATATTGTCTTCGGAATTGCAAGGCGGGTTCCTCCTCCGAATACTTCATAGAAGGTTTTGAACACCAGGATAGTGTCCGACTCTGCAAAACAAGTTCCACATACCACCGTAGAGAGAATAACTTTTTGCACAGATCCGCTGATGTCTTTCGCGGCGTGACATCACACCACGGCCAGGCCTTTATATGAAACGTTTTTTACTGTTCCACCTCAGCACGTTTAGCGAGGCGGTTTTCTTGGCACGTCTCATCAAAGCATAGATCGTGCCCCCTTATTCCGGGATTCTCATCAATACGGACGTGGGTAACCCATCCGCGCCATTGATTACGGTGCTTGGGAGGTAAGCGAGTTTTACCAGGCTGGTGGGGGACGCATAGCTTTGTCCGTCCATATAAGGGGATAAGGATCCACCTTTTCACCTACGCCTTCTTCCTCCTTTGCTCATCCATTTCCACGCACTCGAGCTCCAGCGCCCAAGTCCGCACATCCCTCCTCAACCTTTCTCCAATCATGTCGAGGCGGGAGGCAGGTGGATGGCCTCCTACATCACGGAGGGGCACATCACAAGATCAAGGGAGGCCGGATACTTGTCCGGTGATATCGCGCCTGAGCTGCCCGACGAGGGGCAGCTCATTCCAACCCCAGGCCCCATGAGAGGGTGGTGTTTCTCCCCACTTCCTCCGCGGACTAGGTTTTCCACTTCACCCATTCGTCCGGGGCTCATGTTCTACTACGGCTGGACTTCCATGACCTGGCCCCAATTTCATCCTCAAAATCTCGGCGTTTATCGTCGTGTGCGAGGCCTTCCTTCTGCATCCAGCCCCACTTCGGCTTATGGCTGAAGATCTTCAACGCCAGCCGAAGGTTGTGGGCGGCCATTGCCGGAGTGCGGAGGCGCCATGGTTGGCAAGATAGCCAAAGTCCTATGGCTCGAGGGCTCCTTTGTGGAGACAATAAAGGGGTGGCAATCGGGTGGTTCTACATCACCGAGCCACGCGACCCGAATGGGTGGCGGCCCCAAATTCAGATCTAGCTTCCCCACACGGCTCTCGTCATGGAAAGAGACGGCCTGACTTGGGGAATTCAGACGAGACATCCGGACTCCAAACATGCGTCCAAACACGGTGGGCAAGAATCTCGGGCTTGTCAACGTAATCCGTGTGATGCTCATCCGCGGATTCTCCCATGCCAACAACGGCCCTTCAATTTATGGGAGTTCGATCCGGCACAACACTCGACTCTAAAAAGGCTCTTCGACACTACGTACGAAGATTCCTGGAAGGGGCTGTTCAAGGGCGCCGAGGCTCCCTCATCCGCTACTGAAGATCGCGGGTAGAGCTCGCAATGTCCAGCCGGCGAGGTAAGTTATTTTGCCCTTTACGGGACTCTTTTTTCATAGATTGACTCTATGTGGGATCTAAAAACTCCCTAATCTCTGACAGGACTGGCTGAAGACGGCCGGACAGATTAATTGTCCAGCTCCTTTGCCGCAAGACCCAGCAGACGCCCAATTGACGGGGCTGCTGTCTCCGGCACCCCATGTGGTGCCAGAGAAGAAGGCCAAGAAGGAGGCCATGGGAACTCGAAGGAGCTCCCGACGCCAGGTGCTGTCAGATTCTGAAGCAGAATCTTCTCCTGAGGACGAGGAGGAGGAAAGAGAAGCTTCTCCCCCAGCGGGGGAGGAGAGGAATAGGAAGGCCACCCCAACTGGGGAGGCCGGAGGGTCCAAGAAGGGAAGGACCCTTCCCCCGGACTTCTCCACCAACGTCGACAGCGACGAGGAGGATTGGCCAACAAGGGCCAAGCCCCTGGCGAGATCGTAAGTGTCCGGATACCCCTGACTCTTTTATTATCGCATAGTGTTCTCTAATGTCGAACAATCGTGCAGCCCGCCCAAGAGCGAGCTAGCCACTTCGACGAGCGGGTCCCTGGGTTCGTCGGAAATGGAAAGTACTTCGCTTCCGACCGCCTCCTCGCCTCACGCTTGGACGACGCCGAGGTGGCGCCCCAAGGGGGGCCTGGTCAAGAGGAGGTGGCGCAGGAGGCGCCACAAGGCGACCTCCTGGACTCTAGGCGCGTGGGGGGCAAGACCCCCAGGGGCTCTAAGCCCAACCCTCGCCCGGACTCCATGCCGGAACCTTCAGTGGTTCCGGAGTCCGGCAAGCGGTCCCTTCGTAAGAAGGGTAAGATGACGGTGTCCTCTGTCCAACCGGAGGCACCGGACAGCTTACTGGAGGCGCTTGACAGCGCCTCCATCGAGGAGGAGCACCGCACTGTTATGAGTGCGGTGATCCGGACAGTTCGGTCCGCCAAGAGCGGGCTGACCGAAGCCTGTACCAG